>BCNH02000006.1:29133337-29158354 GCA_001662345.2 Metrosideros polymorpha var. glaberrima | reverse complement strand
GCATGAAGTTGGTACCTTAGCGTGTCCTTTTTTTCCTCCCCACTCACTCTCGTTGGCTATCTTTACAAGTAGGAATGACCCATGACATATCAAGTTCTCTTCCACCCGGTTTGTCTGAACTTTTTTTGTTATAGAAATTTTTGCATCATCCTTCATTCTTTTCATTTTATAGTTCTTTAGCATTAATGTATAAAAGGATTAGTGACTTATATTACAGATGATGTGGGCCTTGGAATATGACCCAGACTTGTTCTCTATGTATGAAGAGCCCGATTTAGCTGGTGAAAAGGTTGATGGGTCTAAAGGAAAAGCCAAGTCAATTCGACAGTGTGGGAAGTTTGAGAGAGAGAATATGAGAAACGGAGCAAAGAACTCTGATGCCCCTCTGCCCATCTCTATTTTCCTTGTTGCCAGTGTCTTGAAGGATAAGAGCGCAGAGCTCTTGCAAGAAGCTCGGGGCCTTGATGATGTCGTTAAGGTCAGATTAATAAAGTTGGGACCCTTATTGAAATTTTGATTTTGCTGTTATCTATTTAGAGGTGTAGACAAGCACATGAATTCATTGTGGCAAACTGACAATGTTTGACTAGATCACTATACAGTATACCTAGTTATCATTAACTTAGCTTTAGGGCTACAAGATGATTAGATTCTTCTTTCTTTGAGAAGATTATACTTGGACTTACACCTTTAGGGATATTGTTTTAAGTGAAAGGATTACTTCTCTGTGTATGATTGGTAAATAAGGACGAGCTTTCTCTCTCTTATTTGATGCAATGCACATGACGTGTTACAATATCTAACTTCACCTGTTGTACTTATAAATGATTATCCTTTATAGATCTCTCTCTTAATCCTTTTCTCCCTCACCAGATTCTAAATGATATGACTGGAAATCTGGATGCAAAAAAGGCCTGCAGTGGGGCTATGAAACTTCACAAGAAGTATTTAAAAAAGGTACCATCTTCTCATTCTTTCTGTATGTAACTGCTGGCATCACCTACTCAGTTTCCTGATATTGAATTGCCGGCTTTGATCTGACATGGTCAAATATAGTTCAGCAGTTCATTTTGATATGATGTTTTTTCCCTTTCAATGAATGGTACTGTTAAACAAAACGAGACCGTTACGGAACAATGTAGTTGAAGTAATCAAGTTGCCTAACCTGCTCAATTGATGATATGCCAGCGGAGGATTATACTTTAAACCAAAATTCTGCCCAAAACAAATTTAATTTTGTCTCTCCGTAAATTTGACCAATATAATCCATTCCATTGTCTTAAGCGGTTGTCTGGGGTCACCGTGATTTCAAGTTTTCTTTTCCTCCCAAGACAAGAATACGGTATGAGAGTTGTGACGAACTAGTTTAACAGGGGTCGATTTAAAATGTCATTGTAGTTTGAAATCAAGCACGGCGAGAGGGTCTTTAGCAAGAAAAAGAAGAAACAATGAGAGGGAGATCGACATGTCAGCTGCTGAATTGCTTTTGATGCTAATTCTTACAACTCCTGTCTCATTTTTCTGCAGGCTAAGAAGACATAGCGAAAACTGAGGCATCCCTGAGATTTGATGGGAAAAAAGGAGGAACTGTTCATGCTGCCCATTCATTTTGGTGGAGAAGTTATATCTCGATACTTCTTGATTGTGGCTCGGACATAATATACCTGTCCCGGTCGGCTTATGATTCTAGAGGAGTAGTACAGAGTATTAAGTGTATCTCTGTATTCCTGAAGAAAGACTAACAAAAGACAACTGCTTACGCTAACTGATAACTATTTTGTATGTCAGTTCCTCGTATAATCCATATCTCCATTGGAGCACAATCTCTAATAAAAACAGTTCCCAGATATGTTTTTTCTTGTAAAAGTAATTTAGGCCAAAAGTTGTCAAATAATAGTTGGAATTTAACACTAATTTGTAATCACTTTTCCCAATCTTTTATCATTTTGAAAACTTTTTTTTCTCTCTCTTTAATTGATTTCGGAATTTTAAAACTACTCCTTTTCTCCTTTTAATACTAGAGATGTCATATTGTCAACCATGTTACTGTAATTGAGTGTGTTAATGACAAAAAGCCCTGAATGCACAAATTACATGATTAAATGATTTGGCTAACAAAAATTCAGAAACGAACGACTTAATTGCACAAAAACATAAATTAAGAGTCCGAAAAAAAAAATCGTGCCATTAAAAACTACACAATGGAAATCAATGCCAAAGCACATTAATGTTTCTATTACTGGGAAAAGTTCTTTTCTTTTAATTGGTGCAAATAATAGCGCAAAGGGAACTTTTTTATGTGACCGTAAGTGGGGTTGTTTCCTCAAAAAGTCCTTGGACGAATGAATCCCCAATTTCATTCATTCCCAAATTGAAACGAGGGTTCGTGCTTGGACGAATGCATGATCAATTGCAATTTTAATTGGGAAAATTAGAAGATTTGGAAAAATTAGGGCCGTTCCAGATCACCGATCAGATGCCCCACCTTGTCTACCCTAAACTTTTCACCTCGATGGCCAACGCCATTAGCAACGTCGCGTAAATTCAATCCGTCCTCAAGACCCTTAGCGACCACACCGACCATGAGGCCACCGACAATGCCCGGTCGAAGCTGGCCGAGATCGAGTCCACCCTGTTGAAGAAGCTGAAGGACATCGTGCTCTCCCCACGGCCCCCCCACATGGATCGGCTCGAGTAGCGGCGAACCTGGCAAAGGAGAGGAGTGCGTGAATCAGCGAAGAGGGAGAAAAGCGTGCGTGCACAAGGCGGTAATCTCACTTTATGATATGCACCAGGCGTATGCAAGGATGTTGAGCAAGAATCCTAACTATAATATGGGGCTTCTTCAACTTGGGTAAAATCAGAACATTTTAAACAAATTTTACTACCAAGAAAAATTTTAAATTGGTACACCTGTAATAAATTTACTTTAAATTAATTTTTTTATCATGAAAAATCCCAAACGGATACATTTGTAACAAATTTACCACAAACTAGTACACTTGTGACAAATTTTCCATTCGTTAGTTTCCGTCAAATTGCTGAATTAACAGTTGGCAAGGCATACCAATTTGGGGCTTTACTCTCCATTTGTCACATGTATGCCAATTTGGATAAATTTGTCATATATGTACTAGTTTAGAGTTTTTCATGATAAAAAAATTAAGTTTGAATAAATTTATCACAAGTGTACCAGTTTGAAATTTTTTGTAATATTAACCCTTAAACAAAATAGCCCTTAATGTTGATGTTGAGATAAGCACATGACTCGCACCGACCAGCAAAGATTTGGCCGCCGGTGTGCTTACAGTCTTATTTGAGATTAAATTGGTCACTTTAGGATCTTATTTGAGACAATGTTCACTTTGGATACTCTTTTAAGATTATAACCTCACTTCAGGCCCTTAACTGAAATATTTTCTCATATGAAAATATCATAAAAAACATTAAATATGCCCCACTAAGACACTAATATACCCAAATTTTTTATAATCAAAACCTCCAAACTTACTTCAGTGTGACAACCGTCTACTATAAAAATAAAAAATAAAACCCTAAGTTTTGTCCATTGTGATAGCAATACCCCAAATTCTTTTTGGTATCACAAATACTTGAAACTTGTACTAGTATGACAAAATCACTTTTCATCTGCCACCAAAAACCTTAAATTTTACTCGCTATGACACCAACACCCAAACTTAGGAAAATTTGTTTAAAAAGTCTTATTCCTTTTGCACATTTGCCAATTCAGTCCTAAGCCTTTTAAATTTGCCAATTAAATCTTAAACATTTTGCATTTGTGCCAATTCAGTCTTTTTAGCCGGCTAACGCTAAAGTGGCATCGCCGGCGTTGACATGGCCAAATTTTAATAATAATTTATTATTTTCAATATTTTTTATTTCTTTTTTTCTCTTTTTTATTTCTTTCTCTTCTTTCTTTTTGCTTTTCTTCCTCGTGGTCAGCGAGCTGGAGCTCGCCCACTGGGCCAAGGCCACAAAGCCCTTACCGGCGGTCAACAAGGTCACCTGGTCGTGGGCTAGGTCAGCATCACCATGGCCTCAACCGCGCTTAGCGAGGGTAGCATTGCCTTCGCAAGCGGCCGGCAAGCCTTGCCTGATCTGCAATCCCACAATCTTGATCTGCATTTCCATCGCTCCACCGCATTCTCATCCCGATTCTGCTCCTATCACTCCTCCCCCTGCATCTTTGGTTTTTCTAAGGTTTGAGTTTCGGTCTCTCTAGGTTTACTTCTTCTTCTATTTTTCTGAGATCTGCTGCACTTGCATTCTTTGGATTTGTGCTCACCATGTGCTAGATGCGCAATTGAATTGGCAAGGCTAGGAGGCGGTGACGGCAATGGCGACGACAAGCAAGGCTGACCTTGCCCAGATCTAAGTAAGGGCGCCTCGCCCGTGGCCAGGTGGACTCACCTAGACCTGGACGAGGTCGGCTAAGGGCCGCGAAGCCCTCCCCGGCCGTCAGCGAGGGCTTGGTGGCCCTATCCCAGTGGCTCTCTGACCATTAGGAAGAAAAGCAAAAAGAAAGAAGAGAAAGAAAAATAAAAAAGAGAAAAATAAAATAATAATAATAAAATTGAAGAATAATAAAATATTATTAAAATCTGTCCACGTCAGGGCCAACTGGCCAAAAGGACTGAATTGGCAAAAGTGCGATAGGTTTAGAACTTTTTTGACATTTTTTCCCCCAAACTTAAGTACCCTTAAACCTATACAAGTGACAAAGGGTATCCTTGCTAGAATCAAATGGAAATTTTTTTGCCCAATTTAGTTTTTTTTTTGTCCAATTTAGTTTTTTTTTTTTGTGGTAGACGGAATATTTTTGTCACACTGGTTCAAGTTTGGTGGTTTTGGTGACACAAAAAAAGTTTGTGGTATGATATCACAGTGAGCATAGTTTAGGAGTTTTGGTAACACAAAAAAAGTTTAAAATATTAGTATCACAATTGGCATAATTTATGGTTTTTTGCAATAAAAAAGAAAAAATCCGGGAAAATTTCACAATGGATGCTCCCGTAGCACTTATTAAGCAACGAACTAAGGAAAAATTATCGTTGATGTACTAATATGCTTATAATGAATAATATAATCAGTGTTTTAAAAGTTCAAATTTTTCTTATGAAGTGTGTTTAAAAAGTGACTGAAGATGCTTTTCGACAGGACTCGATGACAGTAATCCGTTCAGCGGGATCCACGCGGGGACCATATGTGGAGCACAGAAGAAAGTTGATGGCTGGGGTGGACGGACCCGGTTCCCATCAGGTCAGCCACCACGTTAGGATCGGATGAGCAAGACTGCGATCCTATGGCGATCCTCTGTTCACCAGCATCTGCGGGCTGAGGCGTCTTGGTGCAATGCCAATCGATCCGCGGAGGAAAGAAAAGCAGAGCACAAGATGCGACTGCCGAGTACGTCTGTCGTATTTGCGGAGTGACTGATGAGAATCGCTCCGGCACTTGGAGCAGTTGGGTGAATGATACTGGAAAGCCAACGACAACTGCTGCAGTGATGACAGATGAGGCATGTGAAAGGACACATGCTCATCGACAAGGCTAAGAGGGAGACGTGCATGGCGCTTGCCGATGAACCCGAATTGCCGTTGAAACATCTGAAGCGAGAGATGAGTTGGTGGAACGGTAGGCATGCAGAGTGACTGGGGTGGGGACGTTATAGGTTGATGATAAGCGTGCTCGGTTGAGAATCAATCACAGTGCACGAACTGAATGGAACCTTAGTGGGAACTGCAGATGCTCGAACCAGCTTCGCCCGGAGACTCCGTCCGAGGATACGACTGCTCGATGCCGACTTCACCTGTGGATGCTCCACTGTATCTTCGGCTCTCTGTTCGGGTTATATGTACCGTGTTTGCGAATGCAAGGATCTCGAACTATTCTCAGTATGCTATCGCGTTATGCTTCGCTTGGTGTTCTATCTATCTCTCTCTCTCTCTCTCTCTCTTTCATTCATTCTACTGCCGATTCTCCATTGCAACAACATATGTGTTACGTCTAGTTCATGAAGACCATTCTAAGGGGATTGTCTATCTATGCACCTGAGAATTTCTCAGCCCGCTCTCAGTTTATTGACGAAAATGAAAACACGTTGCCAGGCTCATGGCGTGTGACTAAGCCTTCAGATAGTCGACATCATCATGTGTTTGATCTCTGAACTTGTTGCACCCTAACTCAATTCATTTGAGAACCAAACCAATATATACTACAAGCAACGTCTTATCGGTACATGAATCTACAAAACAGTTCAAAAGACTAAGGACACATCCTCCTCACACGTCTGACCGTAAACAAAAACAACCATACGAGAGACCGTGAGACCAGCTTCACCTTTTTTTGTTTCTTTCTTTTAACAGTTATAATCGAACACCATATTTATCACGAGGTCGATCGATATTTGGAGGAACAGGATCCACAAGAATAGGCAAAACAATCGTCAATGGAAGAGCTCTGTCATCAGCAAGAAAGTCACGATCCCGATGACTACAACTGGCAGAGAATTAGTACCGAATCGGTAACCCAAACTTCGAAGTGGTATACTGGAAGGAAGCGAACACTCCTCCCCGTTGAAGAACACCTTCGAGGGGAACCCATCGCCCTGCAGTATGTTAATGCCCGGAGTAGTTTTCTTCGTGAAAGATATGACCGACTGCTGCTTTCCAGGCACTCTCGGATCGACTAACGGGTTGGTTCCGTTGGTTTCGCCTACCAGGAAATTCATTCCAGGTGTGCCTTGGAGGAAGATAGTGTTGTTACTTTGCGGAAGCTTGGTTCCGTTGAAAGAATACACCTTTTCGTAGCCGGGGAAGGCTTTCTTCAACTGTATTGCCGTGAACCAGTCTTCGAAAGGGAAGTCGTCCCAATTGAAGAGCGTGATACGAGCAGTCCATCCTTGCTTGTAGTCAGAGTTAATGTGCCAATTGATGCTGACCCCGCAATTGTCCGGACATGGCATAGGGTTCGGGACCGGATAGTGTTTGATCTTAGCCCAGGCTTTCGCTTTCGCTGTTCTGTTGTCAAATGGCACGAGAATAGCCTCCGCAGGAAGAAGCATTGCTTGTGCTTTCGGGTTGCACCTATTGGTGTTCTCGCAGCCACAAGCACAAGTATTGCAAGGGATGATTGACTCATTGTAATATGCCGAAAATGAAACGCAGCATCTGGACTCTTTAGCCTTCGGCCGCGTGATGTTGCAACTCACTTGCCAGCTCGCAATCGCCAAAGATATAGCTTGAAGCCCGCTTGGGTCAGGAAATTGCGTCGGGTCCACTCTAATAGGTGCGCCGCACTTGTACTCCGGATTTATCACGCCATCAATCTTCCAATTCTGCGGCGGATACAGAGCGGTACGGTTCATGTCTGGAGGGATCTTATAGACCTGCAATTGGAAGATGGACCTCGATTTGCTCTCGTCCATCAAAGCTGGAAGAAGAGTGCCGTTCCTACAACAGTATGGTAGTTTCCCGATTTTCGTGTCATTGGCTCTATCAGCAGGCAGGTCAGCCATGACTGGCTTCTTTTCGCAGTTCATGACCTGAGAGAAATCTAAGTCCTTGTAGTATTGCCCGGCGACACCATAGATACAGTCCGACGGATCCTTTTTGTGGGTGTAGGCTCCTCTCATGGAGTTGATGAACTCTCCTCTCATCCATTCCCATGTCAAGTTCCAATGGTCGAGACGGCCTAATGGGTGGTTGTTGTCGATCGTCACCTGAGCAAGATAGTTGCCCTCATAGGCTTGCAGTATGTCGTATGTTAAGGTGAGATCACCGTACGGGCGAGGCAAGAACTTGGTCTTCGTCGGCTTGACCTTGTGTTTCTTGTCCTTGACACAGCACACGAGCATTGTGTTCGTACCTGAAGGGAAAGAATTTAGAATATTAAGGTCAAAACCCTATGAACAAACCAATAACACATGATTCCTTGATCCAAAGTACTCACCACGGCGACGAGCAGCGGGACACTTGTACCCATCATTATCGAGCCGGATCTTCTTCGGCATTGGGACACCCGGCGGTTTCACACCAAACTGGGTCCCTGTCAATTCAATCCTGGCCTGAATCTGATTGATATCCCCTGCTGTGTCAATAGAATTCATCAGATCGGCCTGCGGGTAACCAGCGAACGTAGTCCCATTGTTCCCGACTTTCGCGGGCAAATCTTCTCCATCGATTGACACGGCTCCGCTCGCCTCCACCAGGATCTCATTGTGCTGGAACCCTACAAACACCTTCCATGCCTTGAGCTCCTCCAAGCCCACGTTCAGCACTGTCATCTGCGACTTGAAGGCCCATGCCTGCGCCGACGCATTCTTCACGTGCGGGTACTCCTTGGTCCTCTCGATGAAGTTGTACATGACAAATATCCCGTTGCAGTCCTCTTGTTCCGGGGGTGGCGCAGCCGGCGTGGACTCGTCGTCGTAATCTTGGCCATGACAAACATGGTCGATGGAAGAACAGAGCAAGATCAAGACCCAGACGAGTAAGAATACTTGCCTAGGCATCTTCATGCCTGGCCTTCCCTTCAATTATGCACCGATGGGTATAAGCTTGGCGCTAAGGGTGGTTTGGTTAAAAGGTGGGGGATATGCCGCCCGGCGAGAGCCAGCCGCGCATGAACGCGGCAAGGGAGAGAGAGAGACAGAAAGAGAGGGCGTGAGGAGGAAAGGCCCTTTTTTTTTTAGAATGGCGTTGAAATGGGGTCGTAGAAAAGAGAGGAGAGAATGTGAGGACAGAGTCAGCAGAGTTTTCTCTTCCTCAAGTTTAGCGACGGAATCGGGAAGAGAGAGAGAGAGAATGAAGAGTGTCAGTTTTTAAAAGTTAGTTGGTCGTTAACTAGGTGTCCTTAGGTAGGCGGGCAAAAAGAACGCTGTTGTCTACTTCTCCGTATTTATGTCTTTTCTGGTCTTTTGGGCGTTGCCTAATGAGAAAATATTGGGTAGGTCCAGGCCCTCCATGTCAGCGAACGTTCCCTCCACCCGGTGGCCGCCACGTGTCCCGCGTGGGCCCACTTGTCAGGAGATTCAAAGTCCTCTCTTGTCTCTCTCACTTTTTTTGACAGTCTCAACTGGCAACACCATGACGGCTTTTTTCCGAAAAGAACAACGTGAACCCATCAAAAAGTGCCGGAGACACCGAGGCCAATATGGCAGCCGCAAGCTCTGCTTCAGGAAGCATTGGTTGTCTTTGAAACAGTGCTGGCGAGACTGGACGAAGAAGATGGCTATGGACGGAGAAGGAAAATGAGAAAGAAAAAGGAGCTGAATTTTTATTTTTTTATTTATTTACTTACCATGTCATGAGCACGTGTTGATTTTTTACTGGCTCTCGGTGCAAAGTATATGCCACATCAGCCTATGACATGGTGGTACCAACCCCTGAATAGCCTCTCTTGTTTCAAGGACTGGTGAATGATCTGCCCCATGAAGAATGCTCACAAAGCATTGCTCAGGATCTTCCACAAGTTCCATTCTGGAGTGGCTGTTGGATTTCACACAAGCACGGCAACTTAAGGTGCGCTTGTTTTCTTTTCTCTTTCATAATTCAATTTTTGGCCAGAATCAATTCTAGAATAGAATGAGAAATAAAGTTCTTGAATGTTTACATTACCAAAAAAAAAAGTTCTGGAATGTTTATGAAGCGTGCCTTCATTCTACTTCTATTTTTAGCAAGTTTATCAAATTGTGGTCGGGGATCGGCGATCGACAAGGACCGGCGATTGACGGTGGCCGGCGACTGACGATATAAACCCACCAACAGGGACTGGTGACTGGCGATCAGCGACAAACAATACAAACCCACCGATGGGGACCGGCGACTGATGGCCAGCAATCGGCGGTGGCCGGCGATACAAATAGCTTGAGATCGGCAATCGGTGACCAGCAACGGCCTACGAGCCTGAGAAAGAAAGGAAAAGAAAAATGAAAAATGAAAAAATAAAAGAATCACTTCTGGCCTAGAGAATCACTTCTTTTACCAAAAACAATTCTTATTCAGAAATAGAAAATTGCTCCAGAAGTAATTTTTTATCAAACGCATTTCTGCTCGAGAATTACTTCTAGAGCAGAATTAAAATTCTGAAAAGTTATCAAACACACAAATTGAACCACGTATGGGAAGGAAGTTGGTGTGGCACCCTCACCTAAAGAGTGATATACATGATCCTTCTTTTGATTTTTCGAGTTGGTAAAACGATGTTTCTTCTAGGCATGCCCATCGATTAGATTGCACAAGAATGGCCTATACAACTCCGTCGACACGAAGTTAATCATATCCCGTACATGCGTATTATCCTGAGTTTTCATGTTAGTATCCAAGCAGTTCCAAGTGCCTGAGCATCTCTCGTTGAGAAAAAGAACTGGGACAAGCTCTAGTCGATGCTCGATAAACTAACATTGTCATGTCTCGTCTACGACCCAAAAGAAAGAGCTCGGGAAAAGAATAATCAAGAAACTTTGGGCGCGGACAAGAGGAAAACTATCGTGGGAGAGCAATGATCTTTTGAACCTACTTCGGTCTTCAAAAAGGTGGAAATGAATCCATTTAGATGGATGAGAACAGAAGTATAACCAGACAGAAATCCCACGCCTGATCGTGAAAGAAGACGCAAAAATTCAAACCAAAACTACCTATCTGAGAACTTCTGAGCCCTGACTAACAAGGAAGACACAACTGGGACATGGAAAAATACAAATTACACTTTGATCAGCTAATCTCGCTCACTTTTGTCCCAAAAAGAAAAGGTTAATGTTGGTTGACCCCTGTACTGGAAAGTGTTAGTTGGCAGTGACCTCTTCCATGCTACTGATTTCCTCCACAAACTGGGCTTTAGGCTCCAAATCGATGAACTGGTTGGACTTGCTTGCTAAATGTGAGATGCTAACCCTCCCCTCGCGCTTAATGTAATCTGCAACAGCTTTCATTTCTTCTAATGATATGTATATATATTTCCCCCTATCGTCCATGACACCAGAAAGGCGACCTAAGTATAAACAACAAAACTCGATCAATTGCCAGATCTAGCCAAAGAGGCAACAACGAGAAAAGATCAATGGCGACATGATTAAATGCACCAGTCATTAGTATTAAATGATTGGGGAAACCGAAAACCTAGCACATTATATGAGTTCCATGTTTCAGAAACATCACTATCAAGATATGTTTCAATAGTGCATCTTTGCTATAGACAAAATCAATGAACAGAGTAAGGGAAGTCACTACGCACCCATGCTCTCCAGGGATGCTATCCTATTAATACATTCCTGCAGCAAACCAAAAGGAAGAAAATTGAGAATGACCAAAACAGATGAAGCCCCAAAAGATACTGTAGAAAGATATTTGCATTGTGGAGAGGGTCTGAACACCAACTCTAGCAAATAAACCACAAAGATATATTTGCTTGATGACCAGAAGAAGCATTCTATCCTAATTTGTTGCAACATTCACAGTGATAACAGGGAAACCATGGGCAGTCAAACCTGAGTCCTTAGCTTAAACTCTGCAGCAAGATCTTCTAGGGGAATACATTTGTGCTTCTGAAAGATAATTCAATCGCAGAAATAAACACAGAAGCAAGAAATAATGTTATGTATCAGTGGCCAAGAGATGTAAATACCGACTCGAAAAAGAGTTAAAGTACCTTTATGTATTCGACAAAATCAGAAAGCAACCCCTGATTTCCATCTTGGACATCATTCTCTGTAGTACCTTCAGCATCAACTGAGAACTCCCCTTTCCACTTTTCAAAATCCAATGCAGCAGCTTCCTCCTCCCTGGCCTTCCTAGCGTTGGCCTCTTCCTCCTGTATACATCATGGATTTCTAACAGGTTATCTACTCCACATATGTCTAGCAGGTCATGCCAAGAAATAAGACACAATGGAAAGGTGACCAACACACCAGCATTCGTTCCTTTGCCTCATGCTCCTCATCCTTTCTCCTCCGCATCTCTGCATAGCGATCTTGTTTTGTATTCCTTGATTCACGTGCAACCTCTTCAGCCTTCAGAAAAAGCTCAGCATGGTCAGAAAGCAGTTATGCTCATAAATCATAACGAAGAAAGAGCATGATATCAAAAGAAAACACCCAATTGAAATATAGGTTGACATATTACCCTGATAATGTATTGTACAAAAATTCTGTTTTCAAGTAATTAAACAACTCTTTCTCAACTCTATAATTATCCTAATTCCCAAAAAAGAACTACCATGGAATATATCCTTGAAGTGCAGAAATTAAACAACCCACTCCAGCTCCTCGAAGGGTGGGAAAGAAGACTATTTAGAACTCACTGTGTAAAACATCGCCTCAAGGAGGTACCAGAGAAACTTTTCTTTCTTTATAAGACAAAAAGAAATTAAACATGCTCATATCATCAAGAGCTCCAGAAGATTCTTCCATAAAGTGGAGCATGAAAAAGAAAACCATTTAGACATTAAATCTGCTTCAACCTGTCTTTGGGCTTCCCGCTCTTGCCGTCTCTTTTCTTTCTTCTTTGGTGCTTTAGCCTCATAATAGTCACCAGCCATAGCATCTTCATCACTTCCATCAGCATCATCTGTATATAATAAACATCCAAGTTAAGTTTTAGCAGGAGAAGTCAAAAAAAAAAAAACCAAAGATGTATAGACTAATGTTCTGATTGTTACAGATTATTAAAAGTAAAAATAAGCTGGTTTTCCAAATATTCTGACTGTAATCTGATCCATCCCAAGATCACTCTAATTGAAGAAACGCAATTGCTCCATCTCACCACTTAAGCTTCTACCAGAAATTGCCATCCATTTTTAATTAAAAATTTCTGCTAAAGATAAGCGTCAAGAAATGAAGAGAGGAGGCAAAAGGAAGGAGCATAAACAAACCTTCTACAGTTGCTTCCGGCGCTGCAGATGAAGTGCTAGCCCCAGAAGCTGGTCTCCGACGCATCCGACGGGTCCCAGATGCACGCACCACAGTTTCTCTCTCTGGGACCTGATTTACAAGAGGAGCACCCGAATTCCCATAGGCAAATGAATACTATATTTGGATTGACATAGTCCTAGCAACAAACAATTTTTATCCTTCTTGAAGGCACCACTGCACGCAGAGAAGTATTGGAAATAAACCTGATCTTGTTCTTCATGCGTATCGGTTGATGGAGAATCCTGTCGCCGCTTCCAAATATACAGCGGAACAAGCGCCAAAACGAGAAGCAACGAGAGTACAGCCACAAAGAGTTCCTCCATCTTCAAGTCCTAGAGGCTTACGAATTAAATGCACGACGAGACCAAGACCCAGGAGACAATAATTGGATGAATCCAAACAACTCTAGTACTTGTACATGTCTTATAAAATCCCCAAAGAGTCCACCCATTCATCAGAACACAATCTGCTCCCGACAGTGCATTTAGGGCACCATTGCAAATTCGCAGCAGAAAAACACATCAAAACCAGCACAGAACAAACCATCTCCACCGTCAAATCGATTCGAGCAAAATCACCACTCCCTCAAACGAATTAACGACGGTAAGCAACTAGCGATCAATCAAACATGTCGCCAGGACCATCCCACCGCACGCGCGCGCTCAATTATGTAAAAACAATAAGCCCGAACTCAAAATTAAAAATTCACGAATGCATGTTCGGACGGAGCACCTGAATAAGCGGCTACTTCCTCCGGCGATGGATCTGCAAGCCGTCGACGGCGAGCAGACGATAACTTCTAGGGTTTTTGCAGTTCCTATCGAATCCTAATTCGGTGTCGAACGAAGATATCGATCGATGCGCTTCGTGAAACTGAGAGGAACGCCCAAGTTCAGCTGATCCGCCAGAGTGATCGTGGCGCTAAAATTCTGGATTGATCGAATAGACAAATTCGTACGTCGAGATCGTCGGTTCTTTTTCCACCGCAAGCAATGCGTTGTGCTCAAAACGACGCAGCGTTTTTCTAACTTACGGAGCAAAACGCTTGTCGTTCGGATTCAGCTTTACAGAATACCGGCTCTCGGGTGTGGGTGTGGGTGTGTTAAGGTAAGGAAATAGATATATTAAATTTCACATTATATGCAATTTAAAGGTGGGGGATGTGAGATGTTCAATGCTGAAGGAAAATTTCAATAATCAAATTCTGAAAATTAGAGAAGACACAAAAAGTAAAAAAGATATCCCACCGAATGGCAAATACTCGCTAAAGAGCTTTTTAATGAACCTTATATTTATTATAAGAAAGGCAATTCTAAATAAATAATAATAATTGAACACTCCGTCCCTCCTCGTGCTAACATGTTTGTAGGGCTGGCAATTTGTGTTAATGTGTCATAAGCATATTTGTAATTAATGTCAATTCGTAACGATCTAAAATGTCTTGATTCTGATTCGACTTGTCAAATAACTAAATTATGATGAAACATCCTGATTTAGATCAATTTGTGTTGGCATATAAAGTTAGTGTGTCATGTCGTGTCATATTTTGATTTTTTTTCAAGCGATGCGGTACTTGAGTTGTGCAAATGTGTCATGTCTAGCATTGCCAAATCTAAGTGTTTGCATCTTTTTATCGGTAACTGTAGTTATAATCGCATTCAGAAAATCATTTTAACACATCATAGTTCTTTATTGCGGTAAATAATACATTATATTCTCAATGGTGGTTAGAAAAGAAGTAATAAATTTGACTTATTAGAAGAACGTGTTTAACTTGTGTGAGGTGATTCATAAATTTATCTTCATAGCTACCACAATTTCGTAATTAGTTTTAAAACTGTCTCACCCATTTTTTTAAGGTACTATAGTTTTTAAATATGTTTATTGAATAAATATGCTATAAATATATCGGAATACAGATTATAGTACAGGGAAATGACAATCGTCTTGAACGAATTCTATATGGACGTTACATTCCTAAAAGGAAATTTTGAACATTTCCGTGTCTACTGTCTGGTGATGGATTTAATATATTTTGCATTTGTTGGTTTTCTTAATTTTGGATTTGGAAAAATCTGAAAATTGAAGGAGAAAAAATAGAAAAACGATTAGGAAGAAAAAGAGTCGAATCTATTCATTGGAAAATTAAAGAGAAAACTGAAGAGTTTTAAGGGAAATTGTGCCATTCCATTCCCGCCATGGCTAACACACTCCATAAAATAGTGTTTGGACTATAATATCCCTTGTGGGCCCCATTTTGTGCTTACTTATTTCTTCTTCTTTTTCTTCCCTTTGCTTTCTCTCTTTGTGTGTTCTCGTCTTCTTCTTCGCTGGTTTCTTCACCCACGTCCTCCATTGTGCCTCTGACCTCGAAGACTCCATTGGCCGCACAGTCACTTGCTTCTCTGGGTCGCTGCCCCTTGCAACCTCGACCTGGAGAGGGAGATCTTTGGGGAGGGAAAGAGGAAGAGGAAGGTGGCAATACATAAGGGATGGGTATGCATTACGCTATTTGACTTCGTCCTCAAATTTACCAAGTGAAAGAGTGAAAAACAAGCGAAAGAATTGTTCTGGATGATAACCCCTGGGCTTTAAATTCGGTTGGGTCCTTGCCCTCAAATTTGTTCAGGCACACAGTGGGGTAGAACGACGTTTCGTAGATTTTGTGCCCCTTCACAGCGAAGTAAACGATGGTTGGGAAGGTCTACTTGATGGCGCATCGAGGCGGGGACGCAGAGAAGCGAGCAAACGACGCCGCCAATGCAGCCTTCGAGGTCAGAGGCGTAGTGGAGGACGCAGGTGAAGAAGGCAGCAAGAAAGAAGACGATGAACACACGAAGAGAGAGATAAAGAAGAAAAAGAAAAAGAAAAAAGTAAATATAAAATGGGAGCCACGTTTGATATGCTAAAAAGGTGAGATCCACAAAGCATAATATAGTCAAAGTACTATTTTAAGGGGTGTATTAGTCACAGTGGAAGTGAAAAAAAGCGCAACCCTTAAAATATCATCCATTTCGCTTTTTATCTTTATTGATAACGATTCATTATTCATTGTAGAATAAAAATAAATGTCGGATAGAAGAAAACTATGACAATGAAAAATTTTCAAACATTTAAAAAAAAATTGTTAGAAGAGGGACGAGGGAAAATTTATGTACATATGTTTCGAAATTCTGAATATGGTAATTGGTGTGGATCTAAAAGTTGGAGAGAGTACTTGAAAATTTTCATTTAATAATATCGATGCATTTTCCTGCTATTGCTGGAGATAAACATTTTTATTGCAACGTAAAAATATATCCATTTGTTCCACCTCGCTTATAATAATCATATTATTCTAAGGAAAAAATCACAAAAAATTTTAAACTTTGCTATTTGCGACATATTTACTCCAAACTTTTTTTTTACACTAAAAACTTTAAACTTGGACCTATGTAACATATTTATACCAAACTTTTTTCTATGATACCAAAAACTTCAAACTTATACTTGTGTGACACATTTACCACACTTGAAATAAAAAGACACATTTACCATTTTTTTCACTTTTTTTATTAAATATAATATTGAAAAATAAAAAAGGAAAAATTGGGGCAAGGGCTACAAGCCCTCATCGCTTCGGCGACCCCCGTCGGTCCTGGCTGAACTCTTGTTGGCCCTCTTCGATGACAGGAGCGGCAGCGACAAGGCCTAAAGCCCTTCCCCTGTTTTCCTTTTTTTTTTTTTTTTTTAAATGCATCTATATTAGTCAATTTGTTAAAGTAAATGTATCACACGGATAGAAATTTAGAATTTTTGATATCACAAAAAATATTGGAATAAATTTATCACACTATACAAATTTGAGATAAATATGTCACATGAATACAAAATCAAAATTTTTTGTGTCAAAAAAAATTTGAAATAAATATGTCACAGAGGACAAAATTTGAAATTTTTGATGATTTTTTCCCATATTCTAAATATCAATAGGAGATATTTTGGAAAAAGTATTTTCGACAACAAGCAGCAGATAATTTGACACTGACTTCAGCCACAAAATTAGATCTAAAATTTAATCACGTCTGAAGAAGTAGAAGAAAAATCCAAGTTAGGGAATACACTAAGATTATCTGGAAAGCATCTCAGAGACGGCATGAACATGAACTATCGAGAAGCTCATCGACTCTGTCATCACACGGATGCATGACACACCAGCAAATCGACTCTGAAACTCAAACTCTACTCATCCGGATTCAAGGAGTCAAAGGTTCTTGCTTGATGGAAGCACAAGCAGCAGCAGCAGAAAAAATGCAAAAGCCAGAATGAGAGACCCCTGAAAACAACCACCTTATTATCAACAAACCCCCAAACTACTCCATCTTTTACAAGCCATAAGCCCCACTCCCCCTCCTCATTCATCTCACCCAAGCACCTCTTTCCTTTCTCGTATTAGCTAATTTCAGGCGTCCGCGATCTCCGCGGAGTTGGCGGCGGCGAGGATGAGCTCCGGGTGGATGCTCCCGACGTAGGTTCCGTCCAACGCGTTCGGCAATCCCAAGGACTTCAATGCGAGGTGAGCCGCCTTTTGTCCCGATATCATCATCGCTCCAAAGGTTGGCCCCTGACAAGTTAACCACAACTCATTAGTACCCATTAATCACGAATCTGCAACAATCGAGAAAAGAGAGCTATTCCGAAAGATATGAGTGTAATACAATGCGAGGCTCACCATTCTTGGAGCACCATCGATCTCGGCCACCTCCATCCCGGTCACAATCATCCCCGGCACGACCTCTCTGGTGAGCCTCACGATGGCGTCCTCGGCAGTGTTCATGTCGAGGGCCTTCATCCCCGGCACACTGTCGATCATCCCGATGTCCTTCAGCCTCTTCACTCCAGTGGCTCCGAACGGCCCGTCGTGGCCGCACGAGCTCACCACCACCTTGGCCTCCATGACGTTCGGGTCCATGCACGACTGCGTGTCGTGGTTCATCGACACGAGGGCCCAGTTGGTGACCACGCCACCGACCCTGTTGTTCTTGACGATCAAGTCCTCCGCGGCCACGGCGTTGAAGAGCTTCACGTTGGGCCTGGCCAGGAGCTTGCTCATGATGGTCGACGTGAAGAGCGCGGCGTGCTTGATCACCACGTAGTTGTCCTGCTCGTCGTACTCGATCTCGAGCTCGTCCAGGAACCGGTGCGCCGGTTTCCGCACCACCTGCAATGTCACGAGTTCAAAATTAAACAGGCACTATTTGGTTCGCTCTGTGTGTGTCTAACCCATTATCAAGAAGAAGACAAAAAAAAAGGACAAAATTAGAGCACTTAACACTTTATTTTTTTTTAGTCATATGACTAAAAAAAAAAATAACACAATTTTATTTTAAAGCCAAACATTTTAAATCCATTAAAAATTGACAAGTAAAATATTCTGTAGCGAAATGTCTCACAAAATAAAATAAAATAAAATCGAGCGACCAGGAATTCGGAAAATAAATCATATGGCTTCTCGACATCGTTCTAAATCCTTTCGGAATCAAACACGCAGGCACGTTTTCTAAATCCAAACCTCCTTACCATGGCGGAGAAGAGCTGGCCGCCGAGCCAAGCACCGCCGCCGGGGCTGACGGACTGCTCGATGATGGCGATCTGGATGTTGGGGTTCTTGCTGAGCTCGTAGGCGCAGGAGAGCCCAGCCGAGCCGGCGCCGACGACGACGACGTCGGTGTCGGCGTAGGTGATCATGTCCATCATGTAGCGGCGGGTCATCTCGCGAGAGACGATGGACTCCTTGATGGGATCGAAGCGGAAGGCGTTCAGATAGTAGGGCGGGGAGGCGGCGGAGGACATGAAGATGCCGGGGTGGGGGGACGATCTGGGGGCCTGGAGGAAGAGGGACTGGGCGGGGGCGAGAGGGGTGCCATGGAAGGAGGAGAGGGAGAGCTTGGGCTTGGAGGAGAGGGAGGAGGTGATTGTGGCCGCCATCGGAAGAGCTCGCGACTGCTGTGGGGTAATTCCGAGGGATTGCAGGCGGAGAAGATGAGAGCGAAGGGAGGAGAGGGGGCGAGTATATAAGGAAGTGGGGAGTGAAAATATCAGAGGGAGAGACGGGGGGACACGTGGAGGGAGGAGAGGATAGGAATTGAAGGGTTCAGAATGGGCAGAGGTGTCGTCCCTCTCTTCACCAAGTGGCGCTCTGGAGTCATGAGCAGCGCATGCAAGGAAGACGATTCGCTCCCATTTTTGTTTATCTTTCCTTTCTCACTCTTTCTTCTTTTTTTAAATAAATAATATCAGTATTTCTCTTTCTTGGGTTTTTGTCGTGAAATGTCTGGCTCGTTTGCTGCTTTTTACCTATTTTAACATTAGGAGTGAGGCCGGGTGGGCCCGTGCGCGATGCCTTCCCGGGTGGGCTTTTTAGCAAAAGGACGGGGATCTCGTTTGGCATTTTCCGGATCTTTCTGGGGCTCACCGAAACGGACAGGTAATTGGGAAGACGATATCTTCCGTGCATTGCCTGAAGATATTTCTTGCATGTTCTGTCCGGACGTGGTGCCCCTTTTCGACAGAGCAATCGCAGAGAAAATTGGATAATTATGCACGAAAGGAAGTAAAAATCGAATCATAGTTGGATTTTCTTTACAAATTTGGTAACTAAATACTACGTATATCGCTCCTGAGACAGGGAATACACATGGTGCGTACAAAGTAATTGCTCGAGCTACATTCGTGGTGTAATGCCAACCATCGAGTGATAAATTTCTTTATTTTTTTTTTTTCCTTTATAAGCATTTGTCGTGCACTTTTCCTTTGTATGCCCGTATCTCATCCTCTCAACTCTTGTTCGTATGATCAAATCTATTGATTTATACAGCACCTCCGGTCCAATAATGGCGTGTCGTCACTCCGTAGAAAAAGCAATCGTGTATGTTTACCATTAGTAACATTGAGTACGCAATTCATGACTCTTTCATAATATGAAGTAATCTTCGATACTCTGTAGTTGGCGACTTCTGCGGCGAAGCAACCTTTTCAGCTGAGCTAGTTAATGGTTTTAAGCACCAGATACTGCACGAAACCATGGCCTGTACCCAAGTACCAATTCAATCCAGGCACATCCGACGCCAATAAATTAGTAGTATCAAGACTGATGCGAAGGTTCCCAATGCATTTCGTAGTCATAATTTACATTGCGATGTCTACGCACGACCCCGATTGTGCGTTTAAATTTCCATGCATGACCCCGATTGTGCGTTTAAATTTCCATGCATATCTTAATTGCATAGCGCTACACATAACACACACAACCTGCTATCAGACCTTGACCGCACTAGGATTAATTAGGATGGTGTTGAATCAGATCACAACCTCAACCGCGAGACGGCATAGTAGGGGTTGCCCGATTTCGCCCTGAATTTTTTTTCAAATGTCAAGACTATTATCCTTGCTAGCAAAGCCCGCACCGCATTGGATATTGCTCTTTGACTTGACTATTGTACGCGAGCCGGCGACTAGTCATTTGGCCTTCATTTGTTAGCCGATAGAGTAGAAATCCAGCCAGGACTCATGCGTAAGTCTGTGTGATGTGACGGGTGGCCAAGGTATATTCCCGAAATCTTCCTTCCGCTCAAAGATATTAAAGTATTCCCATCAATTTCTCCTTGCCCTACCACCCCGTTGATCCAAATCACGAGATGATCCACCATTGCTCGTGGGTGTGTCGACCCCTTAGCCTCTACCTACGATGTAAATATCAGAGACAGTGTATCCCATGACAACTATGCCCTCCGCGTTTGCACAGCAGCAACCCGCAAATGGGTCGATCCAAAGAACGGTTCAGATAACTAGCCATACAAGCATCTGCCCCGAGTCAAAGGCACAAACCTACATTCAACAGCGAGGCCCGATAGAACCGATTCCAGTGATGAACAAAAGGCGCGTGCCAAACCATTATAAGATTTTATGAACATATGGTTGATCGAACCTCATATTAAAGGACACCAGGACATGACATTCACCTCGAGGCGTCAAATCTCGGTCCGCCCTTTTTTCGAGCTCACAGAGGCAGCAGAAAAATAGGAAACGAGAAGAGAGACAGATTCTCTAACTTGACAACCAAACTCTTATTACGAGTACGTAAACAGAAACAGAGTGTCATATGTTCCATAGACAACACACATCACAATTCAGGAAATTGACAAAAACCAGGAGCAGAACAGAAGTGCCTTCAAAATAACATAGTAGCACAGTTCAAAGCCTAGATATGACGCCCTAACACGGGCCACGCACTATGCAAAGATACTGCAATCAAAAACCATGAATCTTGATATGCTCCTTCTTCACAATTCCAGCCTGATATTGAAAACACAGAATGAACAGAGTTTCAATCCTGACCGATTATCACGCGTATGCATGGAACAATGTAGTAAATAGATCTCTTAAACATTCCATGGACATGCTTATTAAAAAGGGTCAATACCTGGACAAGGAAGGTAGAAACATTCTTACGCTGATCACCTTGAAGTTGAATGACCTATGATTATGAAAACACAGAGGAAGTTAGTCGATTTGAACAGATTGAAAGCAAGGAGTAAAGCGATTGTGCTGATGACAAACCTGCCCTAATTCTGGATCCTGGACAACAGTCCCATTGCAGCAGAACTCTTTCTTGAGGTCCTTAAGTATCTTGTTGTAGCTAAATTCTTTCTTTAATCCCTGCACAGTCGTCAGACTTTTCCTACCATTCCGTTGCTGTATACGAATATGCACATACTCTTTTGAACCAGCACCAGAGTCCTCAGCATTAGCATCAGCAAAAGGATCTGAAACCCCCAACGAAGGAGAGAACGCATAACAATCTCAGCAACCCTCAAAAGAAGCTACGATGTTAATTAAAAAAGATTGGACTAAAGAAAATTGACATACCAAAGGTAGTAGGAATCTGGACGTCGAGCTCAGACATGAAACTTGGCTGTTGATATTGAAACTTTCTAGCAACCAGAGAGCTCAGACCTGAACAAGCAGTGAGCATATCATCACTCCAGCCAAAAACGAAAAAAAACACATCGAAAGGGCAATGACAAATACAACAAAATCACAACCGAATATAGTTTCAAACTTCCAAAGGAAGTGCCCACAACACACGCGCTCATGCACACACACCTGTGACCCCCAACAAAAGCCTCTCGTGCTCTTGCTCTCAAAGGAGAACACAAACACAGGATGCAAATAGCGGTTCCCATTTATTATTCAGGCAACCGACAAGGTGCACTAGAATTTCACATACGGATCTAGAAGCCAACTTGACTAGGGCACCAACTAGGAATTAAATCCTAGAAAACTAAAAGATACACAAACTAGAGGCACTACCGTCTTACAGACAATCACCATCCTCCTCCCAATCTAAAGTCCACTCACAGTCCAAATCCGCCACGGGGGGAAGAAAAAACACGAATTTCGAAAAGCATCACGTCTCGGATTCACAGTGGAGCACAAATCTTTTCCAAGTCGATCACACAATCAGCCCGAACAAAACGACACAATCGGCAGATCTACGCCTTTCACAATCCTGTGGAAACCCGGAACAACCGCAAATCTTCTAGTACACCACTCGTTAGACAGAAACCCGTTCACAGTTACAGATCACGGATCCCATCGCATAATTTACTAGGCTTCCCCACCGCAAACGCAAACGGAGAACCGTCAATCGGCCGCGCGCAGCCCCCCTTAGCCTTCAATCTAAGAGCTATGTCACCCAAGGAAAAACCCTAACTTCTCCACAGAAAACAGATTATCGACCACGAATCGCGAAGTTACAACTCGATCGAGGCGAGGGGTGATACCGATCCCTAACGCATCGAAGCAACAACAGATCATGCCGCAGAGGATCCGAGAGCGGACTTACCCAGATCCCAAGTTCGAGGGTTCTGATTCGAGGGAGAGAAGGAGCCGCCTGATCTGGATATGCCCTGAGCTCCGAGGACCTCTCTTTCTCTCTCTACAGAATCTTCTCGCAGGCGTCTTCGGAGAGAGAAAGAGAGAGAGAAAGCGGAGATACGAACAAAGGGAGAGGGACGGATATAAAAGTCATGTGTGGGCACGGACTTCGGGTTAGGTTCGTGGGTCGGTGTGGATCCTAGAGAGGGGTGCCGAACAACCTTTTTCTCTTTTAACGAGCCGGCCGAGAGTACGGTTGGATGTTTTACTCGCTGTATCCGTGCCGCCGATGCGTCGCGACGCCGCTCGTCCGTACACGTGTTCGGTGAAGGGCGCGAGTGGGCTACAGATGCCAGCGGGGGTTGTTCTCTTTTGTCGTGGCGTGGGGGGAACCCCGACGGGGAGCCTCGAAGAAAAGCGTTGCGCTCTCGGGTTTGGGTGGGCCGGAGGAGATGAGCCCCAATGGCAACGTTTTTGACCTCCGTGGACAGAAAAAATGGGCCCATAGCCCATACAATGAAAAGGAAGAAAGGGCCCACGGGGATCTCAATTTGTCAGGCCCAAGTCAGCTTCGAAATGCCACTCTTGGATGGTTTCGACCAACAAACGGGGGAGTTGGGTCAAGTCGAAAATTGTCCAATCCAAATTGATCAATTTAATATGTTCTTAACTCATTTTCATGCAATCTGCCGACCCAACTCATATTGTTAAAGCACTTATGTATCTAACCCAATTTATGAAAACTTATTTCTATAAATTTTTTAAAAATTATATTACTAAAACACTTTCATACAAATATAAATTTTTGGACAATTTTTATAAATTTTTATAAAATTATAAATACTGTCTTGACATCATCACTGACGATGAAGAAGCCGCATGGCGACATTGAAGTACCCATTTATAACTCTCTCTATCTTTCTTCAATGTTAAATGGGTTTTTAGAGAAGCCGTTTATGATCCACTCTAGAAACCCATTTATGACCCACTTTGGTTGGACTTCAATATTTTAAACCAATTTTCACCCATCCCTTCAAATTATGGATGATCGGTTCCAAGGTGGGTAGGTTCCAAACCTGAAACTTGGAACCTACCCTATAATAATCGGTTCTTATTTTTTGGAACCTAAAACCTACCTATTTGCCATAAAATTTGTTTTGGAGCTTACCTATATTTTCGGGTCCAATTCCAGGGTCTATTCTATTTTTCTTTTGTTTCTTTTTGTAGTTTTATTTTCCAGCAAAATAATATTGGTAGCAATGAAACAATTCAAAGTAAAAGATGAATAATAAAAATCACTATCCGCCAAAAGCAACGATCCCTAAGATGAGCAATAGAAATTACTATACACACAAAATAACAACCCAAAATATAGTGATAGAATGAACAAGTGCAAGTCTTCCTATCTAAAAATCAGTTCTAAAACCGATTCAGTTGGTCCAATTCCCCGGTGGGTCATCATTTGGAACCGGACCGGTTCCCAAAAAATGGAACCTATACCTTGACCAAATCAGACAAGAACTAGTTCCCGACCTATTCTTCAGGTGGTCCGATTCGATTTTCGAGTAAACCCGGTCCGGTTGCACACCCTTTCTTCAAATGTCTAACAACTCATTTACAACACACTCCCAAATATATGAGTTAAAAATTGGGTCCATAACCCATTTAAACACCTCTACTTGAGAGTAATTTATTTAGAAGTGTACTAATGTTATTGAGGAATTTTAAATTCCATTTTATTTCGGGCCAAATGGCAATGAATATCCTCACGTTTTCCCTTCGTTTCAATTTTATTCCCACCATTCTAAGTTATTTCAATGGATACCTACCTTTCGGTTAGTTTTTGGCCTTTTTAGCCTAAAGTATTATCCCCACCTTAATCTATTCCTCAAGAGTAGACTCCCTCAAAATTCTATCCTTTTCAGCCTTAAGTATTTATAGAATTACGGTTACTTTTTAAGAACCTAATCTTTTTTCTTTTTTCTCAGTACAATTTTTTTTTATGAATATTAAAAATGGTTGATCCATGGCAAGTAAGATATTCTCTCTTTTAGGTTTTGTTTATTTCGCGAAAAATGTGGTGTTTCTGGAAAATGTTTTCCAAGATGTCATTTTCCCGGAAAATAACAATATTTTCTGGTGTTTGGCCGAAACCTGAAAATGTACTAGAA
>BCNH02000006.1:29106409-29133328 GCA_001662345.2 Metrosideros polymorpha var. glaberrima | reverse complement strand
TTTTCAGCCTTAAGTATTTATAGAATTACGGTTACTTTTTAAGAACCTAATCTTTTTTCTTTTTTCTCAGTACAATTTTTTTTATGAATATTAAAAATGGTTGATCCATGGCAAGTAAGATATTCTCTCTTTTAGGTTTTGTTTATTTTTCGAAAAATGTGGTGTTTCTGAAAAATGTTTTCCAAGATGTCATTTTCCCGGAAAATAACAATATTTTCTGGTGTTTGGCCAAAACCTGAAAATGTACTAGAAAATATTTTCTGCCATTTGGTATAGAAAAAAGAATTTGACTTTTCTGGAAAAAAATTTCAAAAAAATTTATTTTTATTTTTATTTTTATTCTTTTCTTTCTTTTTATTTTGCTTATTTCTTGGCCACTTGCTGACCACGGCGACAGGTGATGGCTAGCGATCGGCCTCGGGCGAGCTTAAGACTTGCTAGGGCGACCTCCAGCTCGCAGGATCTGGCGCGGCGAGGCGCAACCTCAAGCTCATTGGATTTGGCCAAGTGAGGTTTAGCCTCACTTCACCAAATTCGGTGAGGCTTGGCCTCGCTCGAGGCTGTTGACGGTAGAGAGGAAGAAAGAAAAGAAACAAACAAGAAGAGAAAAAATAAAAATTGAAAATCGAAATTCGAAATTCGAAAAGAAAAGAAAATTATAAATAAAAAAAGAAAAAGGAATATGAAAGAGTGGAGGGAGGAAAGATGGGGGAAAATGTTTTCCTCTTTTCAAAAGAGAAAAACATTTTCCCCACTTTTGAAAGTGTTTTTTTCAAGGGTGGAAAATGTTTTTTATGACTAGATTATTTTCCATCCCTAAATGTCGGAAAATGGGGAAAATGTTTTTCCAAAAGATAGTTTTCATGAAACAAATGGAGCCTTAAGTTATTCTGATTTTCTCTTGATTAATAAAACCACATAAGTATTCTTTCCGTAGATTTAAACCAGTATCCTTGTTTTTGGCATAGTTAGGTGATACGTAATAAAGAATACTTTTCTTAAAATTCTCTCCTTGACACTTAAAGAGAAAGAGAAGGGGGAGGAAATGGAATTTGGAAAAAAGAAAAAGAAAATCTAATGGAATATTTCCTCTTAATGACGTTAAAAGACTCGAAATAGATTGAGAACAACTTTAAAAGGTTTAGGGTGCGTTTAATAACTTGCTAGAATTTTTAATTGTACTTTATAAGTAATTCTAGAGTAAAAATGCGTTTAGTAAAGAATGACTTCTAGAGTAGTTTTTTACTTTTGAATGAGAATTGCGTTTGGTAAAGAAGTGATTTTCTAGAGCTAAAATCAATTCTTGTCAGAAGTGATTCTTTTCTATTTTCACTTCTCATTTTCTTTCTTACGCTCGTAGGTTGCTGGTCGCTGGCCGTCACTGGTCGTTGGCCGTCGGCGACCGGTGGCGGCGACGTTGGTAAACATAATTTCTCATTCTCTGCTAAAATAGATTCTGGTAAGAATGAATTTTTGCAAAAATAAAAAATTCTTGTGAGAATTGTTTCCAAACGCCTCCTTATTAGCTTTCTGATACGATTAAAAGTCGGAATAGTATTGAAATCCTGAAAAGATTGGGTAATTTATTTATGTCATTTTGCGTTTATTCTACCCCAAAAAATCGAGAAACTGCATTTTGCACTCTGAATTTTTGCACTAAATTTCAAATTGCACTAAATTTTTTGACCAAATTGCCGTATTCTTTCCTAAATTACCCCCAACGACAACATTCCCTCTCTCCATCGCTACTGCGCCAAGCTTGGGGTCGCGGGCACGCTCTCCTTGTGATCAGGTGGCCATGGTTTCAACCTTGGAGCTCGCGCGTCAGTGAAAACAGAGCTCCCGGTCCTGACTGCGAGCTCGGGGTTCGCCCTCTATCCGAAGCTCAACCAGCCACGAGCTCGGATAGCGCGACCTTGAGCTCGGTCTGGCGACGGAGGGCCGGCCAGCCGGGCAAGAGGCGGACCGTGCGTCCGTGTGTCAACATGTATAGGTAGATGATCTCGCGCCATTAATGTATAAAGACTAGTAACGCTAAGATAGTTTCCACGGTGTGCTCTTCGGCTTTGAGCATAACTCACATGTATATACAGCCACTTACATTCCGGCACAAAAGCTGCTCAATCACGAGTGATACTGTGTTTCTATAACCGGAAAATCTCGTCTTTTGGGGGGATCCACGTTCAAAACCCAACGGGGCCAACACCATGTTCAGAGAGAGCATGGCGTTTCCATTAGAGACATGGGAACGCAGCGACCAGACCGCACAAAAGAAGGGAAAGAGATGACCATGATCGGAGAGAGCATCCTCCATCTGGCAATAACCAGACAGATCGCCGTGTGCAACTGCATGGCATCTTGCATTCGTATCTGCATGCGTAGAGAAACGTGGAGGCGTCCACCTCCACCTCTGACCACCAACGCCAACACGTTCCCTCCATGCACTCCTTCGGATCCTCCTTAAATACCCACCCACCACCACCCTTGCTCGCCCCACGCCTGACTCGAGAACACGCTCTGACCTCCCACAGCTCAGGCACTGTTTCCGCATTCTAATTGACCTGAAGATGGCACGCCTCGCGGTCACCGCAGCGGTCCTGGCCCTCCTCTTCGTCGCGGCCTCCGCCACCTACCGGACCACCACCACCACCGTTGAGTTCGACGATGAAGCCAACCCCGGGCGCGGCGGCGGTGGCGGCCAGCAGTGCAGCCAGCGCAGCTCCAGGCAGCAGCTCCACCGGTGCGAGCAATACATTACCCAAGGAAGGTAAGCATCTCGTCACAACCTCGCTATTTTTGTTCTTTCAGCTTGTCTGACATGATAAAAGGAAAGCCATAGGGGTTTCATCGCGCTGCCGAGGCACGAGGGGAGCCACCAGGAGTCCCTCCAGCAGTGCTGCCAGCAACTGAGGCAGATGGAGGAGCAATGCCGGTGCGAGGGGCTGAGGCAAATTGTGCAGGAGCGCCAGCAACAGGGCCAGCTTCAGGGACGGGAGCTGAGGGAGGTGGTCCAGAGGGCCCAGAACCTGCCCAACATGTGCAGCCTCCGCCCTCAGCGCTGCGACATCAGCTCCTACCGCGACGGCTACTAGGAGCCGGAGGGCGGCAGTCCGGTCCGAGTTTCGGGTTGTCTTCAAATAAAACAACGGTTCCCTCTAGGTAGTGTGCACAGAGGGTGAAGAAAAGGAAACGAGCGCTTTATGTTCATTAAGCGATCCTCAAGGAGTAATTTAGGTCGACAAGGTCCTTTGTATGGTTTTGATCATCTCTAATATGTAATCTATCTATCTAAGATTAAATAAAGCCAGAGTTTATCCCCACAGCTCCTCAACTTTGACTCTCGATAGCCAGGAGACTTGAGGACAGCAACGATTAAATTTCACAACTGGCCTTCTACCTCGACACGCCCGGGAACTTAATCCACCATTTAAAAAAAAAAAAATTTCTAAACATGTGGGAGTAAAAAATTGGAATAATTTATGTTATTTAATTATAATCGAATCGAGCTAAGCTGAGCTCAAATCCAGTATGTGAGTAATAATCGGAAAGATGATCAGATTAATTGAATTAATCGTTGAATAAATTGACAAAGATAAGAGACTAGTATGATTTATAGAGCTCCATCTTAAGTCCACATTGCAATCTACTTCAACAGAACTTCCCGCAAAATTGAATAGCCGGTTTTGCCCGAAAACATCCGGTAACTAGGCGGACTATTTGGCTGATAATAGAAGAGGAGTATTTTTGTGTGGGGGAAAAAGTCCTAAAAACTTATGATCACATAGAAATCAACAGGGTAAAAATTATATTCCATCTTAAAAATTTAGGAATTTTTTTATAATTTGGTTACTTGAGCCTTGATATTGAATAATCAATAACTAAATTCAAGACTTCTCGTGATTAATCTAGGCTTTATTGGAACAAATCACTAACTTTTGAATCTAACGTCATGGATGCAAAAATCACACACTTCACTTCAGTGACACGAGAGAAATTTAGTTCAAATTAACACAAAAATACATGCTATTTTAATGGATTATTGAATAGAAAAATATTTTTTAAAAGTAAATCTAAAATTTTAGATGATGTTAGGTATGATTTGGTGTCTAACATGAAAACTACGGGGCAAGCCCTTGCCACCACCGCCTCCGTCACCAGAAAGGACCGGCAGGCGTAGACAAGGGTCATGGCCCTCCACCCAAATCTGGGCAAGGGTTGCCGGTCCTTGCCTAGCCGTGCCCTTTGGCAAGCATATCCTTTTAAATTAGTTTTGTTCCTATCCGTGAGACTTATTTCATTTTAATTTAACCATTATGTTTCATTATCACATATAAAACAATTCCAAAGAGTAAATTTTCGTTTTCGACAGAAGCACTTCGTTTCAGTTATGAAGTAACTTTTCTCTATTTATCTTATTAGAAGTTTAGTGTGATGCGTTGACTTAAAATTGACGAAAACGCAGAATACGAAAGGATATCGAGATACTCTTCATACCTCGTACTCAATTCTAAAGAAAAACAATGATATTTAAATAATCTTTTACTATAAGAAACATCATGTATAATATTTAATTTTTTTCAAGGGCAACACTCCGGAGCATCCTAGGAGGGAGCACAAGAAAGTGGGTACTATTGGATGTGAGATCAGAGTGATCTAAGCTGACATGAAAACCAAGGCATCCGTCCGATCGTGGCTAACATTTCAAATGGGCTCCATCTAAATGCGTCCAAAGGCCAGAGGAACCTTATGGCATCAGAACACGCAATCAAGAGTCACGGAACATATCTCAGTCAGACCATGTCATCACCACCAGCACATGAAATTGAAGATTTCTAGTCAAGCCACGGGTTATCATGGCAATGACATGATGGACAAACTACACATATATATAGAAGCAGCACTCAGAAACACCATACGAAACTGAAATCATCCGCGAGAATGTCATTACCACTTAATACTGTGATGTATAAAAAAACCTACCCAAGCATAGAATTTGAAAAGGTCTTAAAAATTTATTCAAAGCCATCCCACAATGGTCCTCACACCAATCCAATGCTATTCTAAAAGGACCAGAACATGCTTACAAACCCCCACGAAGGCGGAGCACCAGGTGGAGCGTAGACTCCTTCTGAATGTTGTAGTCAGCAAGGGTCCTCCCATCCTCCAGCTGCTTACCGGCGAAGATCAGTCTCTGTTGGTCCGGTGGGATCCCCTCCTTGTCTTGGATCTTTGCCTTAACATTATCAATCGTGTCCGAGCTCTCGACCTCCAAGGTGATGGTTTTTCCCGTCAGGGTCTTGACAAAAATCTGCATTCCACCGCGGAGACGGAGGACAAGGTGGAGGGTCGATTCCTTTTGGATATTGTAGTCGGCCAGTGTCCTGCCATCTTCAAGTTGTTTACCCGCAAAGATCAGCCTTTGCTGGTCCGGAGGAATACCCTCTTTGTCCTGAATTTTAGCCTTCACATTGTCGATGGTGTCGGAGCTTTCGACCTCGAGAGTAATTGTCTTCCCAGTAAGAGTCTTCACGAAAATCTGCATCCCACCCCTCAAACGGAGCACCAAGTGGAGAGTAGACTCTTTCTGGATGTTATAGTCTGCAAGAGTCCTGCCATCTTCAAGCTGCTTGCCAGCGAAGATAAGTCTCTGCTGGTCCGGGGGAATACCCTCCTTGTCTTGAATTTTCGCCTTAACATTGTCAATGGTGTCCGAGCTTTCCACTTCCAAAGTTATGGTCTTCCCGGTAAGCGTCTTCACGAAAATCTGCATCCCACCCCGCAAACGGAGCACCAAGTGGAGTGTGGATTCTTTCTGGATGTTGTAGTCCGCAAGCGTCCTGCCATCTTCAAGCTGCTTTCCTGCAAAAATGAGCCTCTGCTGGTCCGGTGGAATACCCTCCTTGTCTTGGATCTTAGCCTTGACATTGTCAATGGTGTCAGAGCTCTCAACTTCTAGGGTAATTGTCTTCCCAGTGAGGGTCTTCACAAAGATTTGCATGCCTCCCCTGAGACGGAGCACCAAGTGGAGGGTAGACTCCTTCTGAATGTTATAATCGGCCAAGGTTCGGCCATCTTCAAGCTGCTTGCCAGCAAAGATAAGCCTCTGCTGGTCCGGAGGGATCCCTTCCTTGTCTTGAATTTTTGCTTTTACATTATCGATTGTGTCGGAGCTTTCCACCTCAAGGGTGATTGTCTTGCCCGTAAGGGTTTTCACAAAGATTTGCATCTGAAATCATGATTAGTCCGTTAGAATATATTGACCGACATGTTCACATAATCATATAAACTCCAGGCAATACCATCTGTGGCCACCCAAGCAAAGACAAAAAACTTCAGGCACTACAGCACCTCCACTCAATTATATCTAAGAAAACTAGCACAAGATGAATAAATCAGCAAAAACAAGGCATCTCTCGAATTTCAAAAAATCATGAACTAAGAAAATCAATTGTTGAAATCCAGAAAGACGCAGACCCTTTTCCTTTTCGCCAACAGGAACCCCCCAAACATAGCCTGAGTTGGATTAACACGCCACAAGCATACCCTCACAGGCAGCGAAGGACCAGATTCAATTTGTGTTAACAAACCACGAGCGCAACCACACAGGCACAATCTAATTTGGAGTAGCAATCCGCAAGCGTAACCTAATTTGGACGAACAAGCTACGAGTATAAACCTCAAAAGTCGAAAAAACGACCAGATTCAATTCTAAAATAACCCAGATGCACAAAACATGATTCTTAAACACCAGGTATAGATGATCCGATCACAGAATTCCATGATGCGAAAATCCGATTACAATCAAAAGGTCAGAAGGGGAAAAGATCCAATCAACCCGCACAAGCAGAACCAATTCATGCGACGTTAGCCTCGAGAAATCTCAAAGACAAAACCTACAAACCTTGAAGCGAAGAGAGAAGAACTTCGAGTGAGCTCGAACAGAGAGGAGAGGGCACCAAGGGTTTTGAGTTTTCCTTTTGCGACCGATGGCGAATTATCAAAGCGGGAGATCGCGGGCATTTGTAGGCGACATGCCGCATCGAAGAAGAAACCCTGATCGACGATACGACAACGCGTTTTTGGTTGCGTGGCCCACACGACGCGACAATCGAGGCATCTCGTGACGTGCAAAACGCGCGACCGTTTGGGCCACGCAATGAGAATCTCTATAAAAAGGAACACCCCCTCTCAATGTTTGACGAGTTTGACCAAATTTTTTTTTTTAATGAGACTTTTGCTTTTTGTAAAGAAAGGTGTATTAACGATCTTATCTCTTTTGTGAGCTATTAATTTGTTTTAGGAGGATGGAAGATATCCGAGTGCAGAGGCTCCGTTTATTTCGCAAAAATTAAATAATTTTAAAATATTTTTTTTAAAATAATCACTCGTATCGCTTGAATTAATTAGTCGATGAGATCTTTTTCATTATTGATAACTATTTAGGTCAAACATTTTCATGAATGATGAAATTATTATTTGTTCATTCATTTTTATAATCAATATAAGCAATCACTCTTTAAAAAAATGTTTTTCAAATTGTTCTTTTTTTGCGAAACAAACACACGCAAATGTACTTTTTTTTCTCAAAATTTTAGATAGATTAATGACATCATTTGTCGCATTAGTTTCCTTAAAGGTAATATTTCTATTTCGATGAGAAACTACTTTTTTGTGCCACTAAAGTTTCAAACTTTTTCGATCGAGAAGTTACTTATCGACTTTTCTTCGATACTTAAAGTGTTTCTTGAATTGAAAGTAGAAAATTTCATGTAAATATAAATATTCGTGCATTCTGAAAGATGAAAAAAGTAAATAGTTTAGAAAAAAAAATCATAATGACTTTTTTTTTGGTCAAAAAAGATTCAGACTTGGATTGGGCTTAATACGGGCTTGGTTGTCCACACGGATGGCCATCACACCGGCCCAGGAACAGGCCCATTAAGAGCTCAAGCCCACCAGTTTCTCACCTTTCTCCTTCCTTCATCGCCATGTCAGTTTCAGTCCTCCAGGGCCATCAGAAAAATTCAGATCGCCGCGAGTAGCTTGCAGCAGTCGAAGCTCGCTCTCTCTCTCTCTCTCTCGCTCGCTATGTCGCGTGCTTCAGGTCCTCGATCAGGCGACGCGATCTTCGCCAGTGTCGAGCGAGTGGTAAGCAGAATCTTCGCATTTCCCCTACCTCAGTCTTCGATTTCATTTCTGCGTTTCTTTCGCACGAACTTTCGACGATGATGTGTGATCTCGCTGCTTCACGGAGCACTCATCTCAGAAATGCTACTGAGGAGGAATTGTCTTCCTGTTGGTTTTAATCTGCGCAGTCGACTTCGAGATGTAATGCGTTACTCAGTTAGGACTTGCAATTTATCACTCTAGAGATTGGCGAAATCTTAATAGAGATTTGTGTTACTGCAGCGTCGTGTTGTGTAGACGAGATCATGATGCTTTCGCCTTGTCTGTTGTAGAATGCGGAACTGTTTACGTTGACGTACGGAGCGATCGTGCGGCAGTTGCTCACAGATCTGGAGGAGGTAGATGAAGTCAACAAGCAGCTCGATCAAATGTATTGCTCCGTCCTTTTATTGAATTCTCTGTTGTTTCGTCCCTCAGAGAAGTGGTTCTACTGTCTGTGGTTAATTATCTAAGGATTCGGTTAACAAGTGCCCCTGGGAATTCGTCAAGTACCAGAAACTTTACCTATATCAACGTGCTGATTGCCCTCGTTTTATGTATATTAATGTCTGGATAACCGAATTATTACAAATAAAGTGTACTTAACAAGTGCCCGGGGAATTCTTTAATGAGACCCAATTTCTAATTATGTTGGACATGTACTTGTTTTGGAGTTACTCATAATTTGCTCACAGAAGCTTTAATGATTCACTTAATTCTGAGAAGTAGCAGTAGCGGCGGCAACACTAGTTATAGTAGCTGTAGTTGAAACGGGATTATTAGTTGGATTTATGGGAATAAACGTGAGATTAGGTTTGAAACATGGAAAGCCTGTTATGGATGGAGCCAAAATTTGTTTCGGTTGGCTTCAGTGTCAATTTGAACCACACACGATTTATTAACGTGAGGATCAATGTGAGACAGTGAGAGTACCCATGGTGGTTATCTTGGACGAAAAGGAAATGGATGTCTTGGGGATTTTTTTATCTTTCAAACTTCTCTGAGTATGCTTCTTACTTCATAGAATATGCTCCCTTTGATCATGCTTGAATGCACAAATCATGGACTAGAGCTTGATATGTATCTGCTTCACGAACAAGCGAGGGATAAAGTCTCAACTTGACTTATGCATTCTTATTTTCTGTTGGCCATGGAGTGGTGGGATTATGTCACCCTTATGCACTCTCGTTCATTTGGAAGAACCAATTCCTATGTGCTTATATCTAATCACAAAATGAGAGTAAACTTTGTTTACTTTGAATCTCCTTTCAGGGGTTATAACATCGGAATACGACTCATTGATGAATTTCTAGCTAAATCTAATGTCAGCAGATGTGTTGACTTTAAGGAGACAGCAGAAATGATTGCAAAGGTACATACTCACTGCCTTATCTTCATCTAAGAGTCTGTTGCTTCGATAATCACTCACTGTCGGGCATCCGTTCTTTAGTTTCATTTTCCCTTATGTCCTTGTCTTATATTCCACTTCGAGATTTCTATTACCATGACCTTATAGGTTTTTTTACTCTCCATGATTTTCCCGTTCCACTAGACTTTTATTTATATATTATTATTATTTTTTTTGGCACAGGTGGGTTTTAAAATGTTCCTAGGAGTTACTGCATCTGTGACAAATTGGGATGCCGATGGTACATGTTGTAGCATAATTTTGGAGGATAATCCCTTGGTTGACTTTGTCGAACTCCCGGATACATGTCAAGGTCTATATTATTGCAACATCTTGAGTGGGGTCATAAGAGGAGCTTTGGAGATGGTAAGCACTAAGCCATTATCTTACTCAACTTTGGCTCACCTCGTTTTTGTTTTATCAGAATTTGACCTTATTTTCATTTACTTGTTGCTGCTTTTGTTTTGTCTTCTGCAATCGAGACATTTTCTAGTAATTTCAGTGATGACATTTGAAAGGTTTATGTTATCATCTCTTATCTAGACATTCATTAGGGCGCAGGATAATGCTAGTTTTATCATTTTTATTGTGTCTGCAAAACCTGGTTCACCAGTAGTGCTTTGCTGGTCAGAAGTAAATAGTCACTCGCTGCTTTAAGATTTTTGCTTGATATCGGGCATGATTGACAAGGTGGTTGATGAATCGAATAGTGCCAATGTTTCCCAACACAATTGATCAAATGTAACATATGCCAATAATTGATGTGGCATAAGGTCTCACTTGAAGTCTTATCGATTAAAACTCTGTCATAGCAAGACCATCAATAGCTTTCGACAGAGCTACTTCTAGGCTCCTATATCTGTCAGTACAGAACGTAGAATAGAATGTATATTGAAGAATTATAGCTGATTGGGATCAAAGCTCATCATTGACGAAGGTACAGATTCTCAGTCAATCTTGATTAAGACTTGATCGACTGTGAAACTGTACCCACAAACTTTCTTGATCAAGACTTGATCGCCCCTCTGTGCTCAGCCTGTTGACTCCATCTGGGTAAAAATCTTAATTTTCCAAAGTTGATGAATGTATCTGAACCTTATAATCTTTCCATGTTAAAATAACTAGGTTCACCAATCTAATATTCCTTATGGACACATGACTACAAGGCATGAGGAAGTTTTCGATAGGTTGACCGCAAGCAAAACTCCAGCCATATTTCTACCATTTGTCATATTGCTCTTGGCACTAATTCTGAGAAAATCAAGCCATTTGCTGATCTCCTCTCTGTGTTCAGGCCTTTCCTGAGATCTGTCTTTGACTTGGATTAAACTTCTTCTACTGAGGCCTCCTTCCTGAGATCTGTCTTTGAGTTGGATTAAACTTCTTCTACTGATGCCTCCTTCCAGTATTACAGAGCCCAGTAGATGACCTCCAGTTCCTGATTAGTGGCAATCAGTGTGGTCCTACATGCTAAATCTCCGCGGTATGCGTGACACAATTAAACGGGGGCAACACATGATCTGTCCAGAGTAATGACATTCACCTATAAACAGTATAGAATAAAGCATTAAGTAAGGCCTAAGATTCTCATGTATGTTGATCCATTTACCATAACATTGATGACCAATTACTTTGACCTACCTAATTTTGAGCGAATCAAGCTGCTAGAGAGATCGTAATTGGATTTATAGGAAATAGGAATATTAAGATATAAACAAATCCTGGATGGTAAACTGATTTCCATCCTCAACCATATTTCAATCGAAACTCCAAAGAATCTCAATGAAATCGTATCTTTGTTGTTTTTCCTCAAAGAAGAGCAGTAGCTTCTTATTGGTGCTTGGTCTTACCAGATAAAGAACTGTGATCTTTAAAGTCGGCAACTGAACTTTCGATCTCCTTGTTGATTTCCACCAATCAGCTTGTTGTTGCCTGTTGCAATGTACTGGAAAGATAATGACACTGCAACTACAAGCACCTGATCTTTTGACCGTTTTACAATCCAGTGCCGAAACTTTTCTTTTTTGTTCAATCAAGTACCTTAACTTTTCAAACGTGAGTCAATGTGAGGCCTTTGTTAGAATTGCCTGAAGGAAAATGCCAATGTGGACACTACCACCATCAAATAGCCATTAGCTGTCCATATTGGCATCCAATGTGGCCTCTTAAGATGATGGCACATTAACAAAGACATATTGGAAGACGAAAATCATTCAACTCTCTCTCTCTCTCTCTCTCTCTCTCTCTCTCTCTCTCTCTCATGCAACACCTAAATGAAGCGCAATTTTGCTAAGGAAACAACCCACGTCATAAATAGTGTGTAGCTTTTGCGGAATAAGTGAGCCACGTCAGAAAAATCATATAACATGGCAATTTAATGGATGGGTCTCACATTGATCCAAATTTGGAAAGTCGAAGTATTTGATTGAAGAAAAAAAAGTTTAGGTACTCGATGTTAAAAAGGGCAAAAGTTCAGGTATTTATGGTGTCATTAGCCCTTTCTTATTCAATCACCGAAAAGGACACTAAGAAAAGGATCTGTGACGTTTTCTCTTACATTAGAACTAATGGTTGAGGATCTTTGGAATATAAGGCCTCACAAAATCTCCAAGAACATTCTTTCGTATTGAAGTTTCTGGAGATTTGTAGTTTGGCAATTCCCTTTACCTTCCAGTATATGTGGCATTACTTCGTCAGGCTTTCATGCATTTTGCAAAATTTCCGTAAGTCTGGGCCATGTCTCAGTCCTAGTGTGGCTAATTGTCCTCTTGTACCGGCTACTGATCATCACCTTGGTAAGTTGTTGCCTCGGGAATTAGCTAATCAGATGCGAGTCCCTCCTTGGCTGGATTTCTCCTTTTGCTCCTCAGTCTATGGGGTATTAGCAGTCATTTCCAGCCCTTGTTCACTCCCAAGGGCAGGTTCTTATGCTTTGCTCACCCTGTTTGCCACTAGAAACACCATTTTCTGTCTGATCTGCATGTGTCAAGCATGCCACCAGCGTTCATCCTGAACCAGGAATGAACTCTCTAAGAGATCCATACTTGCATTACTTATAGCTTGCTTTCGATTTTATTTTTCAGAGAATACAAGCAATCAGCTAGTTAGGGAAGAAAACCATAAACTAAAGGAAGATAGGAATGAAACGTTTAAAATTGATGATGACCGAGTGTTTCGGTTTTTCTCTCACCAAGAGTTCCAAATGAATACGAGATAAGAGTGTTCAAGTGTTCCTGTTTCTTAAAAGAAGCAGCTCAACATTCCTCAACCGCTACATGCCATTAAACAAGTGCTTTACAGATGACAGAGAGCAGGCAACGCGCCTCGACCTGTCCATAATTAACAAAGTGCACACTTCCTCTGCATTCTGCTGTCAAGACAATGCATCACTCAGCGGTCCAACATGAAAGAAGCTTGTAGGAGCCCTTGTGTGCCAATAAATGGAATTTGTTTGTGATAGAATTTGTCTTTTCTTGAAAACTTAGGGTGCTTTTGGTTCTTCAAAACATTGTTGTTTATGCTCTTATTGAGACTTTCCCCGTTGACACTTGGATGCTGGTATGAGGATGGATAGCATGTGCTATGTTGTTTGAATGCCTATTGTCGCATTGTGCCCGTTAGATAGAGATATCAAACCTGCTATCTCTGAGTTTGACCCTAAGCTGTTCCATATCGAGTATCTCACATTAGAGAGAATGTGTACTTCCTGGCTCTTGGATATCGCTTTGGCAGATTCTGCTGTGTGATAGCTGGATTTGATATAGATTTTTCTCTTAGAGACTAGGTTAAAAGTAGCATTTTAAGAGGTAGGTATGGAACTTGAGAAGTGCCGATCTTATGTGTATTTTTCTGTTAAGTAGGGTTGGTGATGTGGTTTTAAGCCACACTTCTCCTTTTCTGACCCCTCTTTTTTGATGGTGCTGAACATGCTACCTCCTTTGTTAAGGTTTCGATGAAGACAGAAGTAACATGGACTCGCGATATGCTTCGAGGGGATGATGCGTTTGAGTTACAAGTGAAACTCCTGAAGCAAGTTCCTGAAGAGTACCCATACAAAGACGACGAATGACATGGATCATACTCCTCCGCCCGACCCTTGTCCAATTGCTCTGTTTATAGATAGTAGCATGCTAAAACATTTTCCTCTTGGGAGTTTGCATACCTTCTTTCCTGCATCGCTTTCTTTTCTTTTCTGTTGTGGTGAACTTTGCTACACTGTACTTCAAGTGGGATGACGTTCATCTAGTCTCTGGGAGACAGGGCGGTAGTGGTGAAAAAGCAAATAAATAGGTTTCAAGTGTTATTCATAGGTCGAAGTAAGGCAGTTTAACAATGAAGGACCAGCATTGAATTGTGCCCCATACTTTAAATTGATTATCAAGCTTTAGCCCCTCTCCGCTAGAGGGTATCGAGTGGAGAATGTTAACCAGGCATAAGCCAGGCATGATCATAATACGAACCAGACCAAGCGGCTCGTGAAATGACAGAGAGCTGCAGAGGGAAAGGGTGTTACATTCCTGTCATTTACCTGACTGGCAATAACGGCTTGAGCTTAGAAGCATTACTTTCACATGAGAATAACTCCATATCCAGGGCCTGAGGGATCCGGACTAGAAAAAGGACCCGAGTCCTCACACATTGAACGGTGTAAGCGGGAAAAATTACCAAAAAAGTTTTAAATATATTGCAGTTGTATCAATTTAGTCTTAAATTTTTTTGTGTGCTAATTGAGTTTCAAACCTTTTGTATTTGTATTAATTCATTCCATTTGTTCGTTCGACGTTGACATGGTGTCGCCAGCGCATCTTGGTTAAATAAAGTCGCAAAGGAAGGTGAGGAAGAAAGTGATGGAATCCTATATCTATATAAAGATGAAGAAAATTGACTTCAAATTTCCCATCACCTCGCGTACCTTCCGTGTGAACTCTGACCGACGAAACTATACATCTAAATCTGCACTAGATATATACAACTACCGGACTAATTGACAAAATCCCCATCCTAAGGTGATGATGAATCAGATATCCCCTCTTCTGTTCACAAGCCAGGATGCAAAAACCTGGTCAAAAGCCATTTTAGGTTCACCAATGTCAAACATCCACATTGCATCGGGTCATTCCAAAGCTTTACCGTGTCGGTCTCTGTGGCAATGACATGAGGTGCGTAGCACTAATTCAAACCGACGGGAATCGCGACACGAGGACCGATGAGAGCCGTTGAATTGGCCCAACCGGGTCTTGAGTGACTTGAACCCATTGCGTGGCGCACTTCTTCTGGTGGCCGACATCATTATTGACCTATTTGGCGTGTGAAGGGTCAATCAACGATGCCCTTTGGAATGAATTGGGATTCGGCCGTTGGCTGAAAGAAAAATCACACTTTCGTTGGAGCAACTTTAATTAAATTTTAATTTGGTGGGTTCCTCTTTAAGCTGTCAAAGCTCGCCGTGTCAAACCCTTAAAAGGCAAACCTAGCCTACCTCGTGCATTGCAATTAACGTCGAGTTCCCATTACACGTCCAATGTTTTCATCAAACGGGTAGAAGACACGATCCTTCCCCATGTCGAATCAATTATTGGGTTATACATGAAGGTACTCCTTGCTTCATGTGTTAGGATTTGTTTTGGATTCCTAATGGGCAGGGACGAGAAACTAGCTCGGCTATTCTCTTCGGGCATTGTTGTAAGAAACCTCCGTTTGTTTCTATTTCAATTATAACTACTCAGTATATTCATAAGTGTACGAGCCTATCACAACGGTCCCACTGGCGTGTTAGAAATCAGGAAGTTCTCTCCACATGAGATGGCAAATGTCCAAGATACAAGCCGGTCAGATGTTCGTTCACGACATGGCTCGATTTGTGATCTCACAGAAGACCGCGTGGCCCCATGAACCACTAGGCAACACTCTCGATGATTGGGTTCCTAATTCCCTCAATTTTGAGATTAGTGTGCGATAAGTTTTGAACATAAAAAAGCTTTGTTATACAGCCTTGAACTTGGGTTTTCTTACACTTATCAAAACCCTAATGTTTTCCATCAACTTATGTTGAGCATGTTCCTTTCGAAGTAGAGCGATAAAGGGCCCATTTAAATTCTATTCTTGCTAGAATTTTTTATTTTGACAAAAATTGATTCTTATCAGAATCAATTCTAGTAGAGAATAAGAAATTATGTTTATCAAACGCACCTTTATTCTACTTCTGCTTTTGGCAAGTTCACTAAATGGCCCCCAGGGATTGACGACCACCCCCCGCCTGTCACTGCCGATCGCTGTCGCTGGTCGTCGACGGCGACGGCGGGCGATGAGCAGCGGCGACCTGCAGTCGGAGACGGCGACTGGTAGCAGCTGCTTACGAGCGTGAGAAGGAAAATGATAAGTGAAAATATAAAAGAATCACTTCTGACAAGAATTGATTCTGGCCCTAAAGAATCACTTCTTTACCAAACACAATTCTCATTCAGAAGTAGAAAATTGTTTCAGAAGTCATTCTTTACCAAATGCATTTCTTCTCCAAAATTACTTCTAGAGCAGAATTAAAAATTCTGGCAGATTATCAAATGCACCCAAAGACTCCATCAATCTAAAGACACGATTGCACAACTTGGAATTGACCATAAAGACAACCTTACGCTTGGTGGTTGGATTCCTCGAATCGATGGTTAGCTCTCATGGAGACACGATTGTGGATCTTTGACACCCTCATTCTTATTCTGTCATAGTACAGCAGTTTATCAATATACATAGACTACTATGCTAACTTCAACACACCACATTTGTTCCACTGCCTCCACAGACATACTCTCTCACTCTCTCTCTCTCTCTCTCTGCACACACGTCTGAACGTGCCTCTTAGAGTCTAGATCCATCTTTGATTGAATGTGAGAATGAATGACATCATTTAGTGAACCATCTCTTAATCGTCGCAGCCGTTAAGGTTGGTTGTTGCTTACATCATCATGGCTTTGTCGATCACAAGCTAACTAGTCAGGAATGAGACTACAGTGAACTACTGATGACTGGTTCTTCACTTGGTTTTTGCAAGAGACAGAGATCACCGAGTCTTCAAATGGACTGCGCGACCCAATCCCTCGACCCTGGCCCTTTCGCTTTATGTCATCATCATGTGAAGTGCTTTCTCAAACCCGACAAAATAATCCCATAGGGTCAACCCACGCACAGTGATTATCAGTACTGATAGCGAACAATTATCTCTGCCGACCTCCAAGTTTTCCCTCGGATGAGTACTTGCCAGAGATTTTACTCACTCGACTTTTATATTTCACGTTCAAAGTATTGGCTAACATTCAAGAAAGAAGATGAGTTCGTACGCATCGATGTCAGTATGACTGAACCAAATACCGAACTTGCTGAATTTGTGCTTCTGGGTTAGCGTCGCTTGTGATGGGATCAGGTTCTTTCGTTCATGGCATGAATATGTAGAGAGAAGTGTCCTCTATTTGAAGGAAGTTGAGATAAAACCTAAAGTTTCTTTCGCCATAACATACAACAAACAAAGGGTTCGAGAAACAGCCAAGGTCATCGTCCTACAGACTACAGTCATCAACAAGATTCAGTGAGAATAGATTAACAAAGTTAGGGTTTGAAATCAAAGCACAGCGAAAGAGAAGCATCCAACTCAGTTTCCATGTAACGCCCGGACCTAAATATCCACAGGCTTCAACACCCCGATGTATACTTAATGGAAGCGCATGAATCAAGGTCCAAACAGATTAAACCCTTCATTTTCTGGGGCCCAATTCAGATTAAACCCTAATTAACTTTGCTTTTGCCTTGTCAGGATGTTGAGTTAGAAACCCTACTCACCGGTGCAATTCTTCCTAACCATCACGCTACGTCACTGTTCGTGGAATCGCTTTCTTCAAGTAAGAGACTCGCTGACATGAGTCGGTTGAGTTAGCGCATGAGTCGGGCTGCGTGTCAAACCGATTCATCACGAGCACCAAATCCAAATTGCATATAGTTCTGTCTTTGGAGAGGACTATAATAGTTAGATTCTCGCTCACATGCACATATACAATTGTGGTATTACTTTCTGAGGTCTATCTAGATATATTCTTACTTAAAACTTACCATAGATGCAATTCGAGATTTTTTTTTTCAGCCTGAAACACCTAAAACTTTCACAATATGCAAATATGATACCTAGGTTTATATGTTACAAAATTCTATAAAATGCGAAATGGTATTTTAAATTTTGTCAGGAGAAAAGTAAGAAGGTACGTTTTGTTTTTATGTAACGTAAATAAGGAGGCTAGCACTTTCCACCTTTGACTTTCAAAAGTTTCAATCAATTAAAAGAAGGATATACACCCAATGTTTGGAATATAAACAATTTTCATGAATTGGTTGACGGCCGACATGCCAATTCAAAATTGAATGCTAGCCCTCAAACCGAATTCACGAGTCACGTCCACTTTTGTTTATTTCTCGAAATTGCTCGTCGAGAAAGAATGTATCAATTAATTTTTTTTACTTTGCACAATTATTTGTTTTATTGCCTAAAGAAAGAAAAAAAATACACGCGTAGTGTATTTAGAGCAGCTTTTATTCCTTTTATTTTCTCTTTTGGTGATTTTTTTTATAAGAAAAAGGGCTAAAGCCAAATATAATAAATTAACGTCGTAAATCTACTGTCCCAAATTTATCACTTTTGGTGATTTTTTCTTATTGTTATACATCTTGAATCTTCAACAAACTTAGACATATAGCCATTTAAAGTCATTTGTAACTATACAGATCTTTTCTTAATCCTTTAATATATATAAATTTATATTATTATGATGATGCAAAAGCTTAATAAGTAATCTTTACTTTTAAACACCAATCCAAACACGACCAGGTGGGTTTCTATCAACCGGTCATTATTAGAGGATTACTCGTCAGTCAGCAAAAGAAAGGAAAATATGTGTGTGTATATATATATACATATATATACATATACATATATACACACACACATATATATATTTATGTATATGTATTCGCATTTTTCAGAAATGATCAAAAGGCTATGATGAAATAAATGAAGCTACCATGTCTTGCCGGCCAAAACCAATTGGTTTTTCTTTTGTTCAAAGGAAGAGAAAAAAGAAGAAGAGAAGTTTAATAGTAATTTCTCTATGAAAAAATAAGTTGACCAAAATTTATGTTTTACTTGACGTTAGAAAAATACCAATATGAAAAGCTGGTGTGAAAATAAGCTGGCGACAAGTCAATAAAAGACGTATGTGTTTATTGATTGTATGTGTTAATTGATTGAGGAGAGTACGATGACTGAGGTTGAGTTACCCTCTGTTTAGGACCGTACAAGGATAATATTCTGAAAAGGTGTTTCTTTCTCTACGCAGGTCAGATTTATAAACTAAGGGTTTGAGGGAAAACTATTTTCGGAAAATTATTTTTCGATTTTTAGGTGTTTCGATGGCGGATAACTAATAAATCTATGGAAAATGTTTTCTATAAATTGCAAACAACAATAGTAGATTGGGGAAAAACGACTTTTCCATTTGGCAAGAAGAAAATCACTTTACAAATGGAAATTAATTGTTTTTATTGAAAGTAAAATTTATAGAAAATACATTTCTTTATCATGAAATTTTCAATAAAACAAAGCCCCTAAATGCAAACTTAAGCTTTAGCAATAGAGTTTATTGAATGAAAGATATGGGTAGGAACGGGAATTCTCAAGGGCTTTTACTCAATAAAACCAAGCACATGTGCATGGAAAATGAAATTTGATAAGTCCTATGATGTGAGGGCTAGCTAATTAAGGGAAAAGTACCTAATTGGTCCTAAATCTATTGTACGGATGTCAATTCAATAATAATTTTTTCAATTTAATCTCAAATCTTTACGCGAAATTTCAATGTAATACTTTCGATTAATTTTCATTGGAAATCGCTAACATTGTGGTCCAGTCATCGACGATTGTCTTATGTGGCATATTGTCACGTCAGCAATTTTCAGCAAAAATTAGCCGAAAGGACTACATTAGAATTTCGCTCAAATGTTTAGGATTAAATTGGTAAAATTGGAAAGTTTATTAATGAATTGGCCTTCGTTCAATTGGTTTAGGATTGATCGAATGATTTCCCCAACTAATTAATCGCCCAAGTACTCATGGATTATGTATAGGATAGAATGATCTCTAGATAAATTTATGGCTATCTCACATAACCGCGATTCATTCAAACATTTGAACTCCCTATTTCTAAGATTGAGGATTTAGGATAATCAAAAGACTAACTGGAACTTCCTTCGGCGGTCCATATTTCCAAGCTAGATCTAGGGTAAATAGATTCAATCTCCCAATTTGAGAATGTAAATTTCTTTGGGAACACAAAGGTTTGTTTTACCTAGCTAATTAATCACCCAAGTACTCATGGATTATATATAGGATATAATGATTTCTAGATAAATTTATGGCTGTCACATAACAATGATTCATTCATACATTTGAACTCCTTATTCTAAGATTGAGGATCTTGGACAAGTAAATGACCAACCGGATCTTACTTGGGCGATCCATATTTTCAAGCTAGCTCTAGCTAAATAGATTGAATCTCCCGAATTGAGAATGTAAAATTCTGTGGGAACACAAGGGTTTAATATTAATGTTTTAACATTCATCTATCAGAATGGACATGGAAATATATGTGGAGAGGCAAATAAGGGGCATGAAAAGATTTAAACTCGGAATCTGCTGCTTTGAATGTCATGAAAAAGGCAAAAATGATTGAATTCATATAAGCAATAATTTCATTGACATCAAGCTCCATATATAGTGTACAAGAATATCTCGACCTTCTCAGATCTTTTATGATAGAGGGATTAGGAGAGATCCAATCTTATCTATCACCAACTCAAAACTGCAAATTCGAATTACAAGTCCAACATGCTAATTTTACCTCAGAATCTCAATAGCCATGCTATAACATTTAATACAAGATGGGTTCAGCATTAAAACTAGGTTAAAGTCGGACTAATATATATAAGCATTTTTTTCTGGAAAGCTCATGCAATTACCTCTCAACCAAACTTAGATAGGGTGACCTTTGATCTAAATGGAGTCATGCCCATGCTCATGTTTTCCCTCAAACTTCGTTGTTTTGACATCTTTGGCAGGTTTTTCTGAACTTGCATTTAATAATCTCTACAGTCAATGCTGCATCATTTCGTTGTTCACTATTTGATTTTGTTTTATTTATGGGTCTGATGTTATTTACTCATTGTGATGTGATGATTCCCCAAAGAAATTCTAAAAGTTGAAGAGGAGGCCAGCTCTCCGGTGGAGTAAAGAATCAATGTTGAACCAGTTTTGAGTATGAACTGGTCCATGCAACCGATGCTCACCCTACTCACTTAGATCATCATTGATCAGATGGTGAATTTGGCTGTCAAAAGCAAAGCAAATTTGTTCACAATCTCCAGCTTTTCATGTAGAAACATGGACCTAAGTAAAGTAAGACGAGGAATTCCATCTCTTCGTTCTTCAATAGTCGCCTTCAATAAAAAAAAAAAAAGCAGTTCTTTTCAGAACTCTCTATTGGAACGTGGGCAACTAATAATTGATCGGAAGATATGGAGAGCAGAGGCTGGGATGAAGTATATTCTACGTAAGCTTAAGACACTATGCATGTGACTCAAAGAAGTGAAATGTGGTGTGAAGACCTTAATTATTATTCATAGAAAAGGATGGAGAAAAATTAGAGTTATGGGACACCCACCACCCTCTTCAAAACTTTACCTTTTTGAAATAAAATCCCAATGTCTTCTCAAAGTCCACGACCTCCACCTTCCTCCACCACCATATATAATCTTCTGTTGCCATCTTTAAACGCGTGTTCTCTGCTTCAACCATAGATTCTTAATCCACAACTCTCATCCCAAACCCTATTTATATGATTAGCCCTTGTAAATGAAAGAGAATGGCCACCTTAATATCTCTAAATATCTCTCCTTCTCCTTCTCCTTCTCTCTCTCTCCCTCTCTCCCTCTCTCTCTTCCCTTCAAGTCCCAAAACCCTAGTCTTCTCTATATCATCTAGAGATGCCAACTCACTAGACCTTCCTCTCACAGAATGGTTGTGAAGCGAAATGCACCCTTTTCTTTATCTCCTCCACATTCTAGTTAGTGCCTTAAGTTCATAGGAAAGAGAGAGCTACTCCTTGGGGCTTCTTTAATTGCGGTTGATGCACTTCAGTACTTGGAGAAATATAAGGGCACACAACAGAATTTAGTGAAGAACAGCCCTTCCTTAGGTAATCAAACAGTTTGTATTACTCTCTCTCTCTCTCTCTCTCTCGTTTAACAACATGCAGAATCTCAATTAGTATATACTCCCAGACAACAGGTACTTTTACATATAGTGTCATACGATGATATCTGTATAAATCAATTTAGTTTATTTACCCGCTTGTACTTCTTTATATGCTCATCATTAGTAAATCCATGTGAAAAAGTTGTTTTTCCATCTGCAACCAGAAAAAACCTAAATTCTCCTCAGGTTTTCTTACTGATTTCTCATCGCCAAGTTCTTTTGTAGTTGCATGGCACATTTGAGACCATGCAGTGGGAAATGAGTTTAAAAAATTCAGGAGTTTCTTTTTTGATTAATTAGTCTTCTCTTTTTCTTTGACAAGCATATTAAAATGAGATTAACATATATCCATAGAAATAAAAATACAGTCGTATGCTTTCCTGGCATTCTCGTTTGTTCTCCTGGTGTTTTCAGTGATCATTTAGAATATCTGCTCCGAGATATTCTAATTGCAATTTGAAAAAGAAAAGAGATTGGGCAAAGAATTAAATACGACATGAATATGCACATATTGATGAAAGAACAATGACTACGTTCTCAGTGCAGAACTCATCACAGTTAGTGCATCGTTCCTTTTTTGCTTCTTCTGAAAAAGCAATGTATATCTCTTTGTTGCCTAATCAAAATTATTATGCTTCATCAATTATGTTTGTCTCTTGTTCGTTTCCAACCAAAAAAGGAGGAAAAAATTCTGTAAATATTACTTAATACTTCCGTATATACTCAAAATATCGCACCTCTAAAATGTGATGGCGATTTATACAATCTTGTTATGTAGAATCCACAAAAGAACCACCTATCTCAGACAGTGCGTATACTTTCTGAACATTCATGGAAACTCTAGAATCTCCTTTAACGGAGGGTGAAGAGTTTTCGATTAATCGTTGATAAACTCAGTTCTACGAATCACTTAAGTAGATGAAAGTCCTTGCAATAGTTTGCCTGCAAAAATCTATTCTTTGGAAAACAGAAACTAATGGATGTATACCCTCGTTATTTTTTTGCAGTTTACGGGGATCTTTTGGAAAATTAGATGTGTGCAAAACTGGAACATCTTAGCATCCCAAGTAGAATATGTAAAGCCGTGGTAGAATTTTTCCATTGGTCGGATCAATGGCAATGTGTATTAAGGTAACTAGTCTATATTTAATAACCACTTTATTACCAATCCAACACCGCTTGTAATTACGACCCAAAAAAAAAAATACCGCTAGTAAAATCTCTCCACGATCCGTGTTTCTGATATAACCCATCTAACCTATCAACCTCCTTAGAAGTGAATTCACTCTTTATGAACCCTCTTGGATACTCCTTAATCATGAATTTTCTAGTTTAGTGAAGGAGCCTTATATAATTCCCTAATCCATGGCAATAAGACTTTGGGCTAGAGAAGTAAATCTCTTCGTGAAGTCTCTTTCATTGTGTTTGCCTGCCTGCCTGTGATAAAGTGTGCAGAAATAATGAGAGAAATTCAACAACTTGGTGAAACTCAAATATGAAAATGAAACAATTTTTTCCAATCATATTAAATCTTCACTGAACGGAGTTTAAACTTTTCTTTTCCCCTGCAACAGCAAATGAAATAGCTGTGAAAAGCGCATGATGGAGCCTTCAGAAATGGAGCTTATGCCTTCTTGGGTTTTGACTGGGTAGTAGTTTTTCATGTTACAGCTAGATGAGTTATTAATAAAGAATTTCCATGCTTATGTTGATATTGGTTCGGTATGATAAGCCTCAGGAAGACTATAAACAATGGAATATCGTGTTTTTCTGAGACGTGTGTGTGTGTGTGTGTGTGAGAGAGAGAGAGAGAGAGAGAGAAGCAAGTATTTTTGTGTGGAACTTTGTGTGTTGATGATAAAGTAGGAGTGTGTTTTGGAAGAATCCAGCTTTAGAGACTGATAACATATATCAATCGGGTGCTTGGTGCGTGAAATTAGGAAACAGGGAGACTGCATTTGTGAAGGGACAAGGGAATGCTCCAACTAAGAAGCAAAACAAAGTTAATTAGAAGGACGATCTGAGTCGTTAATTTTGTATCTGAAGCTCCAGGAACAAGAAGAAACCATCATCATGGATTTTGAGCCACCATTTCAGGAGAACTATAAGACCCTTTTGCAGAACAAATCTGACAAATTAGATGATGAAAATGGTGACCGACATCAACTACAACTCTTGCTTATTGAGCACTGTGAGTTACCTCTCATTGACCTGAGCCATCTACAAACTCGAGGGTCATCAGTGGTGAGAGCAAAGTGCAAGCAGGACATTGTGGAAGCTGCAAGAAAATGGGGTTTCTTTCAAATAGTGAATCATGGGGTTCCAGTGGAGACAATGGAGAGCATGAAGCATGAGCAGACAAAGCTCTTCAGACTGCCATTTCAGAAGAAAGCTGAGCTCAGTTTCTTGAATCTGTCGTCGTCGTCGTCGCCGACCAAGAGCTACCGTTGGGGAAACCCGCAGGCCACTTGCTTGAAGCAGCTTCCTTGGTCTGAAGCCTTCCATATACCTCTTGCAAGCATCTCAAGAATGAAAGGGAATGATAATTTCAGGTATGGAATATCTTTTTTAGACACAAAATGAGTTAATCTTCCTTTTCTTTATAGAGCGATTCTTTTTGGCTATATATATATATATATATAGAACTCGAAGTATTTAAATATAGAATTACACTTAAAAAGTCTCGTGCAGACTGATAACGGGTTCTTTAAAATTTTAAATTAGACGAGATGAGTTTCGAAGGTTAAATAAAAAAAGTGATGTATCTTAAAAGTAATTATGAAATATCCTATAGTTTGATTTAACTATAAATATTATTGACCTATCTGTAGTGTAGCGTTACTTGAAGTTGACCTATCTGTAGTGGCCAAACAGAAAAGGTTGACCTAGCTACTCGTGGAATTATCTATTGCATCATCATGGATTTAATTAGATATCCATGGAGATGATTAGTTGCAATTAGAAAGTTCAACCCAAAAACTTAACCTAATCGATGGATGGAGATCACATGAATAGAAAAAGTATTTAGGATCAGTCGTCAAGCGATAAGGTCATGCACATTCATGAAAGGGATAAATTTGGCTCTGATATCATATTAGAAAGTCAAATCTAAAAACTTAAGCTGATAGGTCAAGGGAGATCACATGAATATAAAAAGCATTTTGGACCCGTTGTCAAGTGATGTAGGACAATACTTCAACAGTTACATAATTTCAAAATCTAAATCGAGTTTTGCATATCGATATCATTAGAGATGCCGATAATTAATTTCGAAGAGCAGACGTTTAGTGCAAGGTGGTGAAAATAGAAGGAGAACCATCACTTGAATTATATATGAGCTATCGATATATATCTAACATGTGCTTAGTCACGATTATAGTGATTGAGAATAATTTGAGTTGGGTTGATTTCCTTTTGAATTTTGATATCATGTCCAACAATGTTAACAGTCGTGGGCCGTCGAGAGCATTTCGAGAGAAAAATGTATTACAACTGACGTGATAAATTAAGGGCGTACATGGCAACATTTCTGCTTCAAAAATTAACTTATGCACATAAGTTGACTTTTCTACTTTTACTCAAAAAGTAGATTTCTTGAGGAGAAATGTGTTTGATAAAACAGGAGAAAATTTATGCTTTTGGAAGAGAAATAATAATATTTTACTATTTTAATATTTTAAGAGTTTTCAAATAACTTTTTTGAATTTTTGAATTAATTTTAATTTTTTTCATTCCTTCTTGCTTCCTACATAGTAAGAAGTGTGGCCGGTGAGGGTTGTAGCCCTCGCTCGGCCTTGCCTAGGCGCGCGAGGCTAGCCTCCCCCAGATTTGGGCGAGGCAGCCTCGCCGACCGCGGGCAAAGGCAGCCTCGCTCACGGCTGGCGAGGCCATGGCCAACTTCGCCCGTGGCCAACAAGTCGTGGGCGAGGCTGACCTTGCAACCCATCGCCGGCAGCTCACCGACCACACTTCTAAGTAAAAAGAAAAAAATTAAGAATTTTTAGAAAATATTAAAATATTATTATTTTGGCTGGCCGATCAAATGAATTGAATTGGTACAAATGCAAAAGGTCTATGACTCAATTGACAAAAAAAAGTGTTCTAGAAGTAGAGAAGTACAAAAAAGTTACTTCTTTTTTTCGGCAAAAACTACTTCTAGAGGGAAAAAACACTTCTGGAGTAGAAAAAAGAAATTATTTTATTAAACGCATTTCTGCTGCAAAAGTGAAAAAGTGTTACAGAAGTAGAAAACTGAAATTGTATTGACAAATAGATTTTTACTCCTAAAGTATTTCTAGAGTAAAAATTTTACTCCTAAAGTATTACCATGTACACCCTAAGAAGCTAAAGACATGAAGATTGAAGCCAGGGGGTTAATCAATGAGAAAATGTTAGGTGGGCCTATCATACCATGTAGGTGTTATGACACTCCACTCATTGATCACTACGTGTTCAAGTGAGGCCAACATTTCATATTTTCAGTTTTCATCTCTCTCCTCCTCCTCTCTTTCCCTCTCGCCTCCCCCTCCTATCCGCTTCTACTTCCTCTTCTTCGTGTAGGCAATGTCTCCTTCCACATCAATTATGACTTTGCCACCAACTCCACCGACGACTTCAACACTGCAAAGATGGCCCTTGCCAGATCCGGTGAAGGTCGAGCCCTCGCCTGTGGCCAACAAGGGCCGTGACGCTCTTGCCGACCCTCACCTGTGGTCGGTCGCTAGCCACAGGCCAAAGGGAAAGAAAGGAAAAAGGAAGAGAGAGAGAGAGAGAGAGAGAGAGAGAGAGAGAGAGAGAGAGAGAGAGAGACAGTGAAGTAGATAAAGAGACTAATTAGTGGGCCACTTGGACACATCGCGAACAATGAATAGAGTGTCTTACTGTGTACATGGCAATATTTGCCTACCTAATATTTTCTCTCATTCAATTCTTTTACAAAATTTCAAAAAATTGCACTTTCTCTTTTGTGCACAAACAACGTGCAAGTCTAAAGCATTGGAGA
>BCNH02000006.1:29093810-29106387 GCA_001662345.2 Metrosideros polymorpha var. glaberrima | reverse complement strand
GGGGGGGGGGGGTGATCTTCCCAATTGAGGTGCTATGCACGGGATGATTGTATGGTACCTCAAAAAGACCTGAACACTAATAATTTTTCACCATTGGATTGGAATGCGATAGGCCGGGTTGGGAAAATTGTCAAAAAAGTCATAAATCTGTTGTATGATGGCCAATTCAATCATAAAATTTTTAATTTTGTCAATTTAGTCTTAAACATTTTAACAACTTGCGAATTTAGTCTTAAACATTTTGATGATTTGCCAATTTAGTTATAAACTTTCAATATAGTCATTTCAGACAATTTTGGCCGAAAATCGCTAACGTGATGATTTAGTTAGGGCCGGCCATTCTACATGGGAAAGAAAAAAAGAAACAAAAGAAAAATGAAAAATGGAAAAAAATTCAAAAAAATGTAAAAAATTATCCACATTAGCATCAACCATATCACGTAGGATTGTTAGCACTGATTAGGCCACCACATTATCAATTTCCAGCCAAAATTGATAGGAAGAACTAAATTGGCAAATCGTTAAAAAGTTTATGACTAAATTGGTAAAATTGAAAAATTTAGGACTGAATTGATTGATGTACCATAGGTCTATGACTTTTTGAACAATTTTCCCGATTTCGATTTGGATGGTTGCGATCTTTTGCTTTTCAATCCGCCGGTGTAAAAGTCTCGGACGCACCATTTTCCCTGAAGACAAGAGACCCATCTTTGTCCGAATATACAATTGTGGAACCTCCATGCAAGTACCACCCGAAGTTCTTGTACTTTTCTTGCCCGCCACTTCTTTTGTTCTCTTTCAAAAGTCATAACTGCATCACATGAATGTCACGCCATGGACGGTGTTCTTCACGTGGGTCTATCGCTAGAAAGTCTTTTGCCAATTATTTCAGACACCATGTCTATCAAAGACTGAAGGGGAAGCAACAAATCGGACAAAGCAAATTTAGCATGGTCACCATTTGCCAAAGAAAGGGAAACTGTTTGATTTACTTTAATTTGCTGTCGTCTTTCTTATGATCCTAATCACACGAAGAGCACATCCTTCAGTACCCACGCTACTAGTTAGGAAAAAAGACTATTTTGTAATGTGTTTATATCATTTGACATGTGATGTGATGTGATCCTAATACGTACTTTGGTCCATACACATAATTATTCATGGCGATATTAGTGACTAGGAGAAAGTTAATCGTGCGTTGACAATAGCCATGTTACCACGTCATCATGCTTTGTGACATAAGTATTACAAGAACACTTTAGCATCAATTAGACTTGTCGACAAACGTACTGATACATCGCAACCCACAATTTGTACCAAAATGAAACTAGAAGTCTAGCAATGTTCAGTTTCAACAGGCTAATTAGTAGAGCACAAATGGGGCGACCCTTGTCCTTTTTCCCCTTGCTAAACCAGACGACTTGCATTACTGAAACTTAACGATTGTCAATTACAACCACATGGCCATACAGAGGAGGGCCAGCAAAAACAGCAACAATAGATCCATGAGTGGCAACAGTAAGCTTGCTAATAGATAAGTTAGGGTTACAGGAAACATCAGGACTATCTTCCCTGATTTCAAGTTCGTATAGAGGGGCCAAACATCACTCTTAGTCCATGAGATTCAAGATTAGATCTACGCTATCAACATTTGCATATATAAATGGATAATCCAATCTCTTCGGCTTCACAGATTGTTGTAATAGAAGCTTGAACGACATCAAGAGCATTAGCCATGCTATAATGGCGAAAAGAGGAACATTTGCACGAAGTCCGCTTTATTAAATCAGTCTATTATATATCAAGAAATAAAGGAAACAGATGTAAGTACCTGGTCCTTGCAAACAAAGCTACATTGTTATGTGTTACAACTGATAGATCCTGTTTATTACATCACCGTTTGATGCTCGCTAATGGACGTACGATGCTTTCTCTCCTTCAGAGTCGCCACGGTGACCTATGGGATGAATGTTGCTAATCTTGCGGCATCGATCGCCGAAATTCTAGCTGAGGGTTTGGGCGTCAAAGGCACCAATTACTTCGAAGAGAATTGCACGTCGAGTACCTGTTTCCTTCGGATGAACAGATACCCTCCGTGCCCACTCGCTTCCCAAGTCTTTGGATTGATGCCCCACACGGACACCGATTTCCTCACGGTCTTGTGTCAAGATAAGGTTGGAGGGTTGCAGCTGATGGAAGGTGAGAGATGGGTTAGTGTTAACCCTAATCCAAATGCTCTCCTCGTCAACATTGGCGACTTATTTGAGGCAAGTATAGCTCATTCAAAGTGCATACGCATATGCTTCTACTTTAGATAGGACTGTTCTATATAATCATCTTTTGAATGAAACATATATCCCACACACACGCATGTTATATGGACGAAAGCAGGGTTTCTGTAGCTAGGAACATTCTCTAGGCACACCAGTACTGACGACTCTACCCCGGACGTTGTTTGATTATCCGTCCCTTTAATCTGTCACAATTAGTGTGGTTAGGCTGGTTTTGTAGCATTGTTTATGAGAAGTAGTCATCATTTTTCGTAATTATATACAGAGGAAGTGTGACATTAGGTTAAGACGCTACAATGAAATATTTAGAGGATCTCCATCCGTATTTGGCGAGGTTGGTCACCCACGCTCCCATCCCAATCACTAGGTCATTTCCTAGTAACGGAAAAGGAAATGGGCTCAACTTTGGTGGTTCGTAAAAGACTCCCGTGCAAATGGCTCTCAGAATCTCAAAGCTACTCCGTTTTCTCGAGTTAATTATAACTAGAATTGCAAAATTCTCAAGTGACTAGAACTAACCTTTCGACGATACCCTATATTCAAGATCATGCCAGGGATTCACAATAACGGAACTCTCCCCTAACAATGGCATTTGAAAGTTAAACTATTGGGTTTTCATTGATCAGCATCTGAAGTTTTGCTTTAGTGCAGGCTTGGAGCAACGGCGTGTACAAGAGCGTGAAGCACAGAGTGACGGCCAGCCAAGAAGTGGAAAGGTTCTCCATGGCGTTTTTCTATTGCCCCTTCAACCACTCGTTGATCGAGAGCCCCCTCAACCCATCCCTCTATAGAAGCTTTAGCTTCGAAGAATACACAGTGCAAGTTCACAGGGATGTTCGGGCCACAGGTGACAAAGTCGGCCTCTCTCGGTTCCTAATTCAGTGAAAGTATACTGCACCACTCTAAATCTTATATAGATATACATGTGTGCGTATAGGTGGTAATTTTGCTTGCGAGTTCAAGCTCACGTGCCCTCTCTCCCTATGTCAGATAGAATTTTGTTTGGTGCTGTGTGTATTTACATGAGTTGGGATCGGGCAAGTTGGTGGTTCTCATTCCTTTGTTAGTCGAATCTTGCACCTCTCTTCCAATTTACATGGAGAGACGATACGTGCCATCTTTTCTTCGCTTTGTTCTCTTTGGAGTTGGTAAGGTATGAGGGATTGGACTGCACTCCAATTGGTACCTCTTAATTGTGTTGTGAACTGTTTTTGTCCTCTTCTCTAATGGATGATGGCGCTCGGGAAAATTACCGAAGAAAGCCCTAAACCTATTGCAATTGTGCCAATTCAATTTTAAACCTTTCAATTTGGCCAATTGAGTCCTGAACTTTTTAACAATTTGCCATTGTAGTTCATCCGGCTAATTTTGACTAAAAATTGATGACGTGAATAATGACCGTTCTATGTGGCATGATCGATGCTGATATGAAAAATTTTCAAACTTGATTTTTTTTGGATTTTTTATTTTTTGTTTGGTTTTAAGGGTTGGCAAGGGGCCACCGGCCACTGGTTGAAGCCTGGCGATCCCTGCCGGCCATTTGGCAAGAGCCTATCAGCCCTCGCTAGCCACTAGGTGAGGGTTGCGAGTCCTCGCCAATCACGACGAGGGTTGCAGCCCTTGCCCAGTGGCCGACGAGGGCTTGCTACCCTCGCACGTGGCTGGTAGGGGTCGCTGGGCCTTGGTCGGCGCCGTTCGTCGACCCTTAACAATAAAAAAAAAAGAAAAGGATAAGTGCATTTGTTACTTCGATCTAAATTTCACATCATCGAGCGCAAATGATCGTATGTCCAAGAAAATTACATGGATTTTAGCCTAGGTCTTCCATTCAAGCACAATTATACAAGTTTGTTTCAGAGACCTAGACTTTGGCCATGTTTACATTACAGAATAAATTTATATGACGATGAAAACTTTAAGCATACGACCAATCAACGATACTCGTAAACAAATTCTTCGATAACACTGAATTTGATATCCGATGAGAGAACCCCGTTCGCGAGCATTCATGTTCTATGGCACAATTATACAAATACTCACTTGCAGTCCATCAAGTGGCTTAATCAATTTGGTAGGCCGTTTGAGTGAATCCTTACTGCCTGTGCCTGCACATGAGGGGATTCGTCGAGCCGACAATTTATCGACAATCCCAAGTCATTATCCGAAGAAGAAAAGGAGAAAGAGAGAGAACAATGATCTATATCTCGCCAAAGGCGCATGGAGTATTTTCCACATAAACAAGAAGAAAAGAAAAGGCGTACATGTGTATTTGTTTATCCTGATGTTGCTCCACACAGCAAATGATGGTCTGGAGCCCAAGTACTATCCCTTGATCATCCTCCGATGAACTTGATTTCCCACTTGACGTGCATGCATGGCAGGAGCTGAAGTGGATGATGAAAAGATTGCAATAATAGCGTGAGAGGAAGAAGAAATCCCCTCCGAGTTCAGGATAAGATGTTGCCCAGTATCTTGCAGACAAAACCCATGTGAAGCATCTCCATCCAACCACGTCTGTCGTCGTACACACTTCATCTGTTTCAGGGTCCCCAGGACAACATACGCTTCAGAACTATAATCCAAGCCCTAAAAGCTGAAAAGTCTCTTGAATCACATATGAATGGACGTCGTATAGGGGCAGATTCAATCACGGTCTTGCAGATTACGCACTGTTTCGATGTATAATCAGCTTGAGATAGCAGTTGGGTGATAATTCCCCAGGGAAAGCTACTTTTTGTTTTTTCGAAAGTTGTATCTTGTCAAGGGGAGTAATGAGGCGTCCTGGTGAACCATGAATGGACATCTAGGGTTGAAACAACACTCGGTACTTGCTCGCGACACAGCATGCTTCCAACTTCCAGCTGCTTGGCAAGCCCCACAAATGCCAGATTGTGCAAACGGACGAGTTTCGTTTTCTTCTGCGTTTCTCTGAGATTTGAGTTCATTATTGAACTTGCCATTGATAAGTGTGTTCAAAGTCCTGAAACTTGTCACGAAAGTACAATTGAGTTATACGGCTTATAAAAATTGTCATGCAATCCAGTTATTTCATTAATTCCATTCAATTTGGCTAATGAAAAATGCTGACGCGGCTTTTTTTTTTAATTACTTTTTCTCTGTTACGTGTTACGTGGCGCTGACGTGACTAAAACATGAATGATAAATCTAAAATGAGGTCGTTTTGGACCAAATATGATTTTTTAATCTAAATATTATTTAAATTAGACTTAAAAAAATAAACTAAAAAAAAAGGGAAGAAGGGAAAATGACAAGCCCCCCATGGCCAGCCCTTTCCGACAATGGCGGGGTGACGACGACAAGGGCCTCCTTCTTCCTCTTTTTCTTTAGATTATATTTAAATTTAATTTTGAATAAAATTTGTATTAGAAATCATATTTACACCTATACGACGTCGTTTTAGCCTTATATTTCATGTTTAGCCACGTCATCACCATATATGAGAGAGAAAATATTTTTAAAAAAGCCACGTCAGCATTTTTCGCTACCCAAATTAGACAAAGTTAACAAAAAAACTTGATTATACAAAATTGACAAGTTTTAAGATTTAATTACACTTTTTGAAAGTTTTATGACTTAATTGCGCTTTCGTAATAAGTTTTAGGACTTCAAGTGCACTTATCATTTGATTTTTAGATAAGGTTTCTCTAGAGTGGGGTTTGGAAGGCATGTGTAGACGAATCACTTCTCTCCGCTAACTCTCTATCTATACACATCATCATCATCACCGAACACACTGATCAATCAGCTTTCTATGGCCTTTGTGGACAACATTCATGTGATGTATACGGGCAGACGTCGATTTCAATTTAGTATCAGCTGCGAATTTTGTATGGACATTGCAGGTAGGATTTCTTGAATAAGTGAAGAGAGAGAGAGAGAGATTTTAGGGCTTCTAACTTGCAAACAAAACAGAGAACTGGAGGATGAGGTAGATGAAGAAGATCTCAAGTTAAAAACGAAACTATCACGGAATTTGGCCATATTTTCTTCAAGTAGAAGTTCTAACTAGGTATGTGAAAATGGTAAATCACGACCTAGAATTCGATTTGGAAGTTACACAGAATCTATACACTTTGATAAACTGACTTCGTTTTGGGGTTTGTAAATTTCTTCTACAAATAAGAGGGAAAGTTACTAAAAAAGTCATAAATCTATTATACGTATGTCGATTCAGTTTTAACCTTTCAATTTGACTAATTAAGTCCTAAACTTTTGACGATTTGTTAATACAGTCATTTCGATCAATTTTGGCCGGCAATCACTGATGTGGACATCAACCATTCTATGTTGCACGCCCGACCGACATGGACAATTCTTTTGAATTTTTTTATAAATGTTTTCCTTTTTGTTTCCCTTCTTCCTCCACCAATTGCTGGGCCTCGGCATTGGTCGACAACCAGCCACGGGCGAGGCTAGTGGGGTCCCTTGCCAAAGGCTGGCTAGGGTTGACCTCATTAGCTTCGGGCGAGGCTGGTGAGGTCAAGCCTTGTCAACCATGTCGACCGATCAAGGAAGAAGGAAAAAAAGAAAAATCTATAAAATTTTAAAAAAAATTAAAAAAAATTAAAAATTTGTCTATGTCAACGCCGGTCATGCCACATCGATTGGTTGGTATCCATGTCAACGATTGCCAATCAAAATTAGCAAATCGTCAAAAAATTTTATGATTAAATTGGCTAAACTGAAAAGTTTAGGACTAAATTGACATCCGTATGATGTGTTTTGGACTTTTTTGGTAATTATCCCACAAATAAGATAATAGAGCAACGGAAAAGTAAAAATTAATTTTTACAAATTAAGCTAATGTCTTAATGGAAAACTAAATTTTCCCTTGTTAAATAAGCACGACTCTAATTTTTTTTTTATCATGACGAGATGAATCAGGGCTTCGCCTGACTAAACTCCTATTAACCCATGGCCTAGTGAAGTCGCGGTTTTCACCCAAGCAGGTGGATTACAAGGAATTGATAGCATTTCACGGACAGAGGGGTCGAACTCGCAACGTGGAGCCTGACACCCGAGCCCATCCCTTATCCAGCGAGCCACCTCTCTAGGGTCTTTGACCCAAAAAAAAACTCTCTTGGGTCCAAAAAAAAAAATCGAGTTTTTATTGGTCCTCTCCTCAGGTTTTTGATGTATTTCCTCGCAGATCTTTTGCTGCAGGTCTATCTAAGTGTAGAGAAGCTATGAAGTTGAGTGCGGACCATTTTCTTCCAAATCGGGCCGGACTTGGCTCGGCCCACCAAGGAGGCTCGGGCTCTTCAGGCCCACGAGTCGATATGGAGCACCCCAGTCAGGAAAGGAACAGGCAACTATCGGAGCGAAGTGATCCACCCGAAACGACGTCATTTCGACCTCAGCATTCTCCGTTCCTGATATGGGCTTCATCGTACGGCAGAGAACGGAGGACAAGCAAAGCAAAGCGAGAATGTGTACAACGTAAAACCTCTGAAAACCCTCTCGTCGTCGGTCTGGAATTGTCGGAGCAGCAGAAGTCGGAGGTCGCAGCTCAAATGTCCTCTTCCTCCTCCTTCAAATTGAGCGCGCTATTTCGATCAGCCGTCAAATCCGCCAACAAAGTCGCCGCCTCTGCCAAGGACGCCTCTCTCAAGAACGTCCTCTCTTCCATCGATTCCTCCTCCTCTTCGTCGTCTCCATCCACCTCCTCCACCATCACCGACACTCTCCGAAGGCTCTCCGAAAGTCCCGTCGCGCGGCATTCGCGCTCCGACAGGTCCTCTCCGAAGTTGACGCGGAGCAAGCCCGTCTCCAGCTCGGAGGTGAACGCAGCCGAACCATTTGGTAGGTTTGTTGTTTTGGTTCCTCGGAAGCTCACGACGTCGTCGCGGAGATGGAGTATAGTTTGCGGTCGGGTTTTCTCGGAATGATCTAAGGGTGGTTGCTTGTGTCTGGAGGCTGGGACATTATCAAACATTACACGAATAGGAGAATAAGCTGCCGAGAGAAATCTGAATCGTTTGTTAAAAAGACTTGATTTACGTGATCTAACTGAAAACTTGAGCTCTTTTATAATGATGCAAATTGAAGCCACCCCTTAAAGGTTGTGTTGCTTGATGCCGGAAGGTTTTTTGGTTTCTGTGTCTGATTAGCGTGCTTTATTTACTCTAGATTTTTCACCAGTGACCGAGGATAGCTGAACCTGTGGTGCCTTTTAATTGCTTCTTTTGTGGTTTTAGTTCACCTTTTGGTTTGATTGTTACGTGTTGGTGTTCCTCAGATGCTTTGCTGGGGAAGCAGCTGTCAAATGGGATATCAGATGTCCTGCGCAGTACGTGTTCATTGGTTTCGCTGTGATTAATTAGTATTTTGGATCTAGTTCGGCTTGCATTTGTAGTTTCTATCTGTAGTAGATAAAAAAAAATTCAGAATTTCGAGATTGGTTGTGGTGCCAAGAAGACTTTCAAGAATTTTTCTGCCTGCAGTGAATGTTGAATGAAGCATAAATGAATTGTGTTGCCCATGTATGCTTGTCAATTAGGCTTTCAGAAATGTTACTTATTTAATACTCAGTAATTCATTTGAACTGTTGCTTCATTTTTATAATGATGATACCTGCTTTTGCCTTTTTATTTAAGAAAAGCACTAATTTCTTCGGCATATCGCTATCCAGACTGTACCAGGATATCATATGCAAAGTTCTTTTTTATCTTTCTTAATAAAGTTGATTACAGCCTCTGTTATTATTGAAAACGATCTAGTTAGGTAAATTTATGTGGCTCATATGTTTGCATTATCTTTCTTAGGTGATTCTTCCATTGGTTCACCTGATTCAGAAGACTGTGACCTGAAGTCTCTAGAGGTAGTACTGAGTAAACCATTGTTTGCGGATATGTCTCAGACAAAAGCATTATTGCATAAGGAAACTTTACGTGAAAGAAAGCAAAGATGGATATTCAAAAATACTCTAGTTCGGCGATATGACCGTTTGGTCAAGATGTGTGCACAGGTGCTAGGTACCGAAGCTACGTTGCAAGTATTTGGTAAATTGGGACATGAAACCGGAGTAAAAGAATACAATGCATTGATAGCTATTTGTATAGAGAAGGCTAGGGGAAGTGATGAGGAGGAGGTTGCCTTGCAAGAGATTCACAAGGCTTTTAGGCTATTCGAATCGATGAGGGAGCAAGGGTTCCGGATAGGGGAGGATACTTATGGTCCATTTTTTATGTACTTGATTGACATGGAGATGGTAGAAGAGTTCCATTTCTTTGGCAGACTCATCAAAGATGATAATTCCAGCTCTATATCAAGGTTTGGTTATTATGAGATGCTGCTTTATGTTAGAACAAATCATGAAGAAAAAATTCGAGAACTCTTGAACCATGTAGCATGCCATGATGGAGAAGACAAATATGACTTAGCAGGTATGCCTTTTTGCTCTTTCGCTAAAACATTTGCTAGATTTCTTGATTAGACTTGTTGCATTGGTTGTGTCATCAGTAGCAAGATAGTAAAATTTTTATTGCTCAATAATGGATAGCTTGGTCAATGTTGTGTTCTTTTTGCAACCAAACCTCAAAGTTTTGTAATGTGACAAGAATGATATAGAACTGTAAATTCTTGTGGCATAATACGTGATGAAAGAGAAATTAAGAGATGCTATTTTAGTAACAGCGATCTTCTCTTTCTTGGTCTATTAGGTTAATTAAATTTGCATTCGTTGTACATGGGATGACGAGTAATCTGGTCCATTCAAGGATGATGCCTCATATATTAGCGCAGAGTTACTTTAGAAGTGATATGTTCTGATTTTATCTTGATCATAATTTATTCATCATTTATTATTCCTCAAACCCGATCAATAAGATCTTCTAAACAAATTTGCTAACCCTGCTTTGAGGCATATATGTGAGGCTTTAAGAATACATTACTCACGAAAGGAGTCTTGCCTAACACAAAATCACTCCTTTCTGCCAGGGAAAATTGGAAATGTGTTACAGTGATTTAAAGACAGCAAAGAAAGATATGTTTAATGTTGCTTTTGCACTTGCTATATTGCGCCACTGACATAATATTGAGGTTCCATCTCAAGAGATATTTGCCTTTAATATCGAACATCTATTTTGTAGATGCTGTCTTTCCAACATTTATTTATATTGCTGCTGCTTGCTAATTTTATTGCTTCTAATATCGATAGGTTCAGGTTGTACATGCTCACCTCCTTTGATTTGGTGATCTTGATTCGTCACCTGGTTTTTTCTTATTTCTTGTTACAGGAAACTACTTATTAGCTTTATGTGGAAGTGATCGAGAGGAGTTCTTGCATTTTTTACAAGTCATTGACATCCGGAATATATCATCCTTGGATTGTCTAACAAGCATCTTTACCTCTTTGGGAAAGTTAAAGCTGGATTTCCTTGCAGAACAATTCCTTCTGGTGCTTAAAGACCATCGTAAGTTTGTGCTGTTGTAGAGCTTAATATATATTGCTGGATTAATAAACTATTTCAGTTCTGTCCACTTTTACAAATATACTTTCCTAACATCTTTAGACAAGCAGTTTCAGAGACTGTGGTGTCAAATAGAAACAATAAAGTTAATTCAATGGTTTTAAGTCGGTCACTATTTCAGGTCATTCAAAGATCTGGTTGGAATTGGATTCCATCGGTAGATGAACCTCCAATTCTATATTACAGTTTGATGTTGCAAACTTTTTGTTCAGAGCAACTCTTGGGTTCTGTTGATAATAGTGAATGACTAATATTTTCTTAAGAAGTATATTTCTTTGCAAGTGAGAAGTATTTCTAGAATTGATGGTTTGAACAATATGCTGCAGATGATAGAGCGGAGCATGTGACGAAGTTCATTTTTGATTATGTTGCTTATATGCCAAATTTAGCGGTGAGGATTCTCATGAATGCTGCTGGTAATTCCTTGGGTCCATTATTCTTAGAAGCACCTCTGTCTTCTAGCTATCTTTTTGCTTGCACAGATGGAAATTGTTCTGATTTTTGCGAGTAAAAATCAATAAAGATTCATGAACTTCCCCATAGTAGTTCAATGTTATAAACTTATAATCACTAAGATTAAGAGCTTCGAATTTATGGTTTTGCAAGTTAAGATTTTAGGTTTTGGGCTGGTCGATTTTGCCAGTATGTATAAAGTCTTAATATATCCCTTTTGATGGCATATCATTTATGGTCATGCTTTGGTTGAGTTGAGTTGAGTTGAGTATAGATATTTGCATAATAGTTATGATGGGGTATGTTGCCAAATAACTGATTATGGGTTTTAGATCTGTACCACCTCTTTATGCTAAAACTTATGAGGCTTTACATGCATGCGCAGGCGCATGCATGCCTACGAGTGAATGCCTATTCTGAGTTATTGGGAAATGTTTGATTCAATTTTTATCTGCGCAAGCATTTCCAAAATATTTCATGTTTGAGTAACTTTTTTTTTTTACTTTTTTGTTCAAATGAGTGTTTCTTGATATTTGTAACCATTGTAAACTTTCAGCTGGACTATGAGGAGCAAGTTTTAAAATATTTGTCCACAGAAAGTCTGGCTAGGATATTCAGTTGTTTCTGCCAGCACCTTTTCTCCCATTTTTCTTGGTCAATACATGGGTTGTGAGTTCCAAACAATCTTCATCTCGACCACAGGTCTCCTTTGTAATATTCAGGGGTACAGTGCATACTAGGATGATACTCTCTTGATGATCTAATGTTTACTGGCTATGTCAGAAATATTTTCTATTTCTATTCCCTGGACGAATTTCTGAGCAAAAGAACGAGTTTGATAACTGCACAAAATTTCTATTCCCAAAATAGAAAAAGAACAGTGCCCAAAAAATTTTATTCGATTTTTTTTATTTAGTGATTTTGAGCAGCGGTGGTGGCGGCAATCAGTGACCCGCGGTGGTGACCAGCGACCGGAGGCGGCGGTGACCCATATGGGTCACTAGCTGGTTGTGGACTTGTGGGTGTAAAAACGGGTATTAGGTTATGCCGAACTTGTTTATCTAAAATGACCTTGTTTCTCTTTTTGTTCCTAGGAACAAAAAAGTATACATTTTTTGCTTCTTGTTCCTGTTCTAGGGGGGTGAATGGTAACCATTCTGTTCTAGAAATCAACTTCTAGCCAAAAATTGATTTTTCTACTTCTGCTCTAGAAGTTGATTTCTGGAGTAGAAATGCGTTTGGTAAACCAAGAGAAAATTTTTACTTCTGGAAGAGAAATAATAATATTTTAATATTTTTTTAGAACTTTGTAATTAATTTTTGTTTTATTTTTATTTTCTT
>BCNH02000006.1:29057584-29083599 GCA_001662345.2 Metrosideros polymorpha var. glaberrima | reverse complement strand
TCCGCCTGTCTGTTTGTTTACAGTGACGGCGGGCTACAAGTATATAATCTTTATTTTAACGTGCCGATGCTTGCACTCTTGCATCTCTTAATTAGTATAGTATATTTTTCCTGCTCCGTTCCCAACAGTATCCTCTATGAGTTTTACAATCAAAGGATCGGAGGTCCGAATGTGCCCTCAAATGGAGCAGTGTAAGGATTTACTTAGGTCCGACATGGTCTAATATTTATTGAGGAGCTCTTCTTTCTTGCGGACAACACTCGCCTTTTATTCTGTCTTTTACAAAATAATAAATTTCCCTGGTTCGCTGCTCGGGTGTTCTCTGCAGCGAGCATCGCACCGGCTTGCGTTCTCGCAGATCGAACTCGAGAGAAGGGATCGGCGGCGGATCAGACGATGGCGAAGACGGCGCTTGGGTGCGAACCGGTGGTCGGGTGTCTGGCCCCATCGAAGAAGAGGGAGTACAGGGTCACCAACAGACTCCAGGAGGGGAAGCGTCCCCTCTACGCCGTCGTCTTCAATTTCATAGACTCTCGCTACTTCAATGTCTTCGCCACCGTCGGCGGCAACCGGGTACTTCCCAAGTTTCCAGCTTTATGTGTTTTTCACAAACTAAACTGGGTTTTTCATAGCATTTTTAATTTTGGCCTGGTCAATGCAATTTGGGTAGGAAATTCGTGTTTTTTTAGTTCAAAGACAATCTCTGTGGAGCCAAAAAGTGTTTTACTTGTTCTGTTCCTTTTTGTTTTTTCAGGTTACTGTCTATCAGTGTCTTGAAGGGGGAGTAATAGCTGTGTTGCAGTCATACATTGATGAAGATGTAAGGCCAAACAACTTGTAGTCATTTCTCTGGTGGTTTACCCTTTGTGGATTATGTGCATTCCGTATGAATAAGCTATCTAATGGAGCCTTGGGACTTCCATGTGCTATGTAGATCAGAAGGACGAGTCGTTTTACACGGTCAGCTGGGCGTGCAATATCGAGAGAACCCCGTTTGTGGTGGCTGGAGGAATCAATGGTATCATCCGTGTAATTGATGCTGGCAATGAGAAGATACACAGGGTACTTTTATTTCCTCATTTAAGAACCAATTAAAGCTACGCAATCTCAACATGAACATGAATAAAGTCATTCTCTTGAAGATCCATTGTAGCCCTGCTGGAGCTTAAAAACCTGTCAGACGGCCATACTCGTTGCCAATGATTCACAAAAGGCTGTAGTTTTATGGAGGAATGCAGATACTCATTTGCTCTTCATTTATCTTTCCTATGTCATTCCTGTGCAGAGTTTTGTAGGCCATGGGGATTCTATAAATGAAATCAGGACTCAACCGTTGAAACCATCCCTCATTGTGTCTGCTAGCAAAGTAATGTCACAGATCTCTGTATTTTGCACATTTGGCATTCTTTTTCTTTTAGTCTAATTGGTTAGTGTCCTATGGGAAACATCTTTTCTTGCAAGATTGAGTCTTGACCTACTAAGGATCCTGTGTAACTGTTTGTTGTGCTGGTTATTACTTATAGCCTTGATCTGAATTGTCCAGGATGAATCCGTTAGGCTCTGGAATGTTCATACGGGAATTTGTATCCTGATATTTGCTGGAGCTGGGGGTCATCGCAATGAAGTTTTGAGTGTGGTAAGTCTCGACTGCACAGATTGTTACATTCTATTCTTCTGCAGGCCCCAAGAGTCAAAAGAGATGCTTATTCTTTTACTACGTTGCTGTGGTATTCTGTTGGCTTTGTAGGACTTCCATCCTTCCGACATGTACCGTATTGCAAGTTGTGGTATGGACAACACAGTTAAAATCTGGTCAATGAAAGGTAAAGTTCATGCTGGCTACATATAGTTTGCTCCTAGTTGGTGATGCTTAAAACCCCAGGGACCTCTATATGTTGCACATGAGAATCTTTAGATGGGCAATGCATTTTTTAGTCTTGGTTGCTTTTGATTTAAGGAGCAATATGGTCCTACTGTTGTATACGGATAAATCTGGCCTTATATGAGTTGTACCGCGTAGAGATAGCAGCTCTTGAGCTTAAAGGAAGTTATATTTGCCAGCTAGTGTAGTGCATTCTTCCAGTTTCATAGGAAGTTGTAGAGATTGCAGCTCAGGTTGGTCCACTTCTAATGTAGCTCATTTGTCCTGTTTCATAGGAATTTTTCAAGCTCGTGAAAATGTTTAATCACAATCTAGTGCACTCTGCCTGGACCTTTAAACCTACTTGATCATTTTATTGACCTTGCTGCAGAGTTCTGGACATATGTAGAGAAGTCATTTACATGGACTGATCTTCCTTCTAAGTTTCCCACAAAATATGTGCAGTTTCCAGTGAGGAGCTTTTGTAGTTAATTTTGTTTGCGGCATGACGATGTGTTATTCAATTTGACTTGGTTGTTATTATATTTCAGGTGTTCATAGCTCCAGTTCATTCAAACTATGTTGACTGCAACAGGTGGCTTGGTGATTTTGTTCTGTCAAAGGTGAAGTACTTTATTAAAACTAACCAGTATGAACCTTTGATCAGAGTCTCAAGAATCTTCCTTTCTCAACCTTTGGGATGTTAAGTCTGGGCATCACTGTCGATTAAAATGCACCCTTATAGTTTGTGTTGCATTTTCTTGTGCAAAAACAATGAAGTGAGATAAGAGAGCCTGGGAGCATGCTCTTCTTTTTCTCAATAATCTTTCACTTTTTGAGTTCGGACTTCATGGATCACACATGTTCAAAGCTTTTGAGCCTGGTTCTCTATATTAGAGTCATTTTTGTTTTTTCTCTTCACACTCTCTCTTCGAATTGTATTTGATTTGATTTTCTTTAATCAATTTTTACACTACCGTACAAATTTTCTAATCTATTGGATTGTGTGCCTATTTTTTCCCCTCGTGCCTCTAGAGTGTTGACAATGAGATTGTGCTTTGGGAACCTAAAATGAAGGAACAATCTCCGGGGGAGGTTAGATCGTGCATCCTGAAATGGTTTTACCTCTAAATCAATAGAAAACTTGATCATTGAATTATCTCTCTATGTGTTGGGTTCAGGGTTCTGTGGATATCCTTCAGAAATATCCTGTTCCAGAGTGTGACATTTGGTTCATCAAATTTTCCTGCGACTTTCATTATCACTCAATTGCTATAGGTACCTTAAGCCCATCACCTTTCAGCTTCAGCATGTTTGAGTTCCATTTGCAATACGTATTGCTCCTTTAACTGGCTTTCATCATTTCTTGTTCAATAATCTTTAGCATAGATATACAACTGATTGAATCATGCTTCACTTTCTTGGATTCCAACAAGTGTATTTAACTTTCAAGATTTTATACAACAAGGGGAATCACGTTTGTCCTGATCACATACCAGGAAATAGGGAAGGGAAGATCTTCGTATGGGAGCTGCAGAGTAGCCCTCCTGTTCTAATTGCAAAGTATGGATGGCTTCGCCTTGTTTTCGTTTATCCATGTTTTAGGAATTCATGATTGGCACTTTTATCTTTACCCCCACTGCTCAATCATGTGTCAGGCTGTCTCATTCTCAATCAAAATCCCCAATCAGACAGACTGCCATGTCATTTGACGGGAGGTAACACAGATCTATCATTACCTGGAAATGCCAGAAATCTCTCTTATGATTTTGACTTCTTAGAGTTTTCTTTTTTCACAGTACAATCCTGAGCTGCTGCGAGGATGGTACTATATGGCGCTGGGACTCGATTGCAGCATCACCATCCTAAGCCTTCCATGGGACATGGAACGGGAAACTCATTTTGTAATTATGATTCCCCCTTGTGTGGGCATGTTTTCTACTATGTATCATCTAAATGGGAGCTGCTTTCAACCTTTTGGCTCGATGGCGACCGAAATAGCATCACCTCACTGATGCAAGTGGACAACTGATTCTTGGTAATGAAGAGAGCAAGTAGGTGATTTGGTTGTGCATCAGTCTGAACGATTTACAAAGTTACTCTATGGTGTCAAATGAACTCACTGTGAATCATTTCACTTCGCAAACTCGGATGTTTACCCTAGAAACATGCAGTCTAATCAACCATCACTTCTCAGAGGGGCCTCTACCCAATTCACTTTTGCCTTGAGAATGAGAATGAACAAGTCAGTTCAAGAACACCAAAAGATGAGCAAACTCGTTGGTACAACTGTATAAGGCCAATTACAAAGAACAATTATGCAATCTTCACCGGATGTTATCTTTCCCTCGTTGGTAGACTCTTCACAAATATACCCAGTCTGGTTACGTGACATACCGTGCCCAAAGTTATTGTTACACCAGAAATTCGTTGTGCATGATCAAATACGTAGTATGGGCAATGTAAAATTATTCAGTAAATAATCGGGATACAAGGATGCCAGAGACACCAGCCTAGAAGAACATCTCTCTTTTTTATGCCATTTAAGTGCCAGAAATATAGCTCCAAACGCTGAAGCAAAAGGATCCAGCAGATTTTGAGAATATCCTACTTGATCTCTTTCTCCAGGAGAACCGAACATAGTGAATAAGTATGCAAGCAGAGTTTGTTCAATGTTACACAAATCGTAAGGACAAAATTGAACCTATTTTACATGTGGTTCCTTTATGTCTCGGGACACAGTCCTTGTCATGACAAAATTATGGATGCAGATCACACATCTTACTCTGCCCGATTGCTATTCCGCACATAAACTAGACATGTACAGGGCAACATATTTGTATACTGTACACAAAAAGAATGTGGGCATATACTATACACTTGAGATCCTCTTTCGTCAAAATTGCAAAGCAAAGGAGTGAAAGTGCCAGTTAAATATTCATCCTCAATTGCTTCAATAATCTCTGAATATGTTCAAGATTCTGAGTGAGATGTTCAACATCGGCGATATGTTGGGTAGAAGCACCTGAATTACCCAAAGCAGACAGGAGAGCGGTGCAGTTAGCTTGTGACTCTAAAACTGTCTCCTCAAGTGAAGCCACTGTTGAGGGAATCGAAGGAGACTCATTATTAGTCATATAAGATGGAGGAGCAAGACTGATGCTGGCAGCACTGCTACCCCGGCTGAGCTTGTCTGGGGTAAGGATCCTTTCAAGACCCTGACTTCCTGCAAATCATTAGTTCTGAAATCAACACGAGCACATCCAAAAAATGGTGCAAGCAAATCTTGTGCCTATGTAACATTGCATGATACAGCCTGTGGATCAGCCCTAAAGATTCATGCCTCAATTAGATATTGCCCATTTTCAAACTATAAAATAAGCTATACGAGTTCTCTGAGAATATCAACATTTAGAAGCAGGACTTGAGAGGATGATAAAGATGCCACACTAATGTGTACACAAACATGATGCGCATGCTTCTATCACAAAGCAATACACTAGTTTTTGTCTTGACTTTTTAACTACTTGGATTCAAGAAATTCAATCTATCTTGTTTTGTAAAGGCGACATATCCTAGATGCTACTCTCGAATATTCTGGATAGTCTGATCCACAGGTTCAATTTTTTATAACCGCTGGTTCAGAGCCCCGATCCCCCATTCTCCTCAATTTTACTACTTGGTACAAGTAGGACTTCTGAAGTATGAAGAGATAGAGTCCAAGATAAATTGCAGATTTCCAAACATAATGACCTCTTCTTGCCTCTTGCCACATCCCATCTTAAAGAACCCCCTAAAAATATCCCATTTTTTAGAGAGAGAGAGAGAAGCATTGCATAATAACCAAAATAAAAAGATGATAGTATAACTCCTGAGAGGGAAACTCTGAATAATATATGATCCAGAGCACTTCAATTAATATTACCAAGGTTGCTTAGCTGGTCTATGGCAGCCTGACCAACAGAATCTTCCAGCTTTAGCACACGCAGGACTCCAGCAGTAATTCGTCCCATTGAATCAATTTCAGATTGGCACAGAAAGGCGAGATGTTTAAGTTCATCCCGGGAGACAACTGCTTCAATCTAAAAAAAGGGCTTCTCAGCATAAAAGTATGGAAAACAGAAAGAGATATGCGGTTCAGTATATTTACCGGTTTCTTGACTGAAAACTTCAAATTTTCAACCATCCACTTCGCCATTTCACTGTCTACATCATCCTCAGAGATTACCATGCGAACTTCAAGATTTATCCCCTCGTTCATTTGAAAAGTTTCTTTAATCCCATTTGAATGTACACCAGCTGCAAGGATTTCCCCCTGGTATTGGGGCTTCAGGGTCTGCAAGCCTTCAATATCTATCTGCAAGGGCGATCAGAGTAAGTTGGCAACATAATAAACTTCATGCAGATTTTCCAAAAGCAGTCCACCAGATTAGATAATCGCATCTGAACTCAAGAATATAACGACAGATAGAAAATGTCTATTCACCAACCAGCCCATTTATAGCCCAGCTAAACACTAAATCATTTTCTGATTTTGAGCCAGAGTGATTTCCCAGCTCTCAAATACTTATCAAACTAGATGTTCTGATGATAAGTTGTGCCATTCTAACATATCTAATCTAAAACAGACTTCCCCTTTATTGCATTAGAACCAGTCCACTATGAATTTATTCATATTTGTCACAAAAGGTATGAGGAACATCCATCTTCCGATGGACTAGGATGGATCCAAATTTAAGGAAATTTCAAGAATGATAAAAAGTACAAGCACACAAGAAGCTGACCTGACGTAAGTCTTCCCATATACGATCAACCTCATAACAGAAATATGTCAACTATGGCATCACCAAATAATATTAATAGATAAAGGAAACAGATGACTACAGCTTCAGATAAAGCAAGTTGACCTCACACATAACAGACAAATGTAAGCACCAAGTAACAAGACACAGAGAGTGGACCAAGTTCGTTTTTAATGCTAAACTCCGATAGCTATGTTATGCAATATACATGTAAAAAGGCACAATTTTAAGCACTGCACCTAGAAAGTTTCGATAAGATTTCTCAGGTGCATCATGACCCAACAGACAAGTTCTGGTTTGTCTCAAGGGTACTTGCCCAGCTAATGTTAGCAAGAAAGGCTGGAATCAAACAGGAGAAATTGCAAGAAAATAGAAAAGTCAATAATGGTACTTAATATTCCTTCAGCTAGCAACTAAAAGCTCATTGATAAACTACCACTGTCGGTACAAGTTGAAAAATCCATGTATTTACTTACAATGACAGACTCCAAAGGAAACTTCCAAGCTGGATGAGATCTTTCTTTGCAACTACTTCCGTTCTTGGATTCACTTTTAGCTTCTATTTGCAAACTCTTAAAAGACGTGTGCCAAGACCTCTCTTCTCTTCTGACATCTGTGAGGTCATTATGCTGCCAACTTTCAGCCATCTCTTGAGGACCTTCTAAAGCAAAAAGCCAGTCTTTCAACTCTACAGATATGTCAAAATTATCAGGCTTTGCTGAAAGCAGAAAACCATTGTCTTCTCCATTTCCTGAAATTCCAACACAGCAGATAGACGAGATATAAGTCAAGTGCCGTAATTATGAGTCAAAACATATGATATGGTAAAAGGATAACCAATTGCAAAATCTTTTCATACTCTTTTCTAGATCATCTGCATTAAGTGGTGATGCTTTAAATAGTTTGGCTAGAGGCCCTGAGGACAAATTATCCAACCCTTTCAATAGTCCCTCTCCAGGACCACCATCTGGACCAAGTATCCCAAATTGATGCAGCAGGGACTCGGCATAGTTCATTCCACCACCAAGACGAACACCAGAAATGCGAGCTGACACATTTAAACTACGACAGTCTATGTCATCCTCATTGAATGGAATCACTTGTACAGTACTTATGTCGAGAAATGGAACCGGATTAATATGTCCATACAGTTGATACTTGCTTTTGTTATTTATCCACAAGACAGCTCTTAGTTTAGGGGTTTCACTCCCCACGACCAGATTACCATTTTCCTCAGTACTCAACACCAAGCCGTTCTCATCACCAAAATTTCTCGGAGTATCTACACAATCGACCTGAATGCTCTCCCACCGTAAAGTGGATGAAACAGCAATGGCACCTCCAAGGGTTATATGAGAAACTTTGATGAAAATATTATCTCCAATGAATTGAACCAGTGGCATGTCCTCCATCACCAAGGAAGAAGACTCCAGAAATCTAAGCTGCAGATCCTTTACAGCTAAACTGACAGCAGTGTCACTGGGAACACTGTCCACTAGCCTTCTACTAACAGATTCAGTTCTCACTTTCCTTGCTCTGCTGTTTCTTCCAACTAGAGCAATCTTTTCACTGATTCTTCCAATATAGGTGTAGAGATCCAGCACAAAGAACAACTGCTCAACAGAAGTGTTGGATAGATACTGTTGGCATGCAACTCCCACTCTAACAATCCCACCTGGAGGAGGGACATCTGTCAAGGGTTTCCCATCTGAAGTAGCCATTGCTGCTTCAAAGCAAACATCTTTAACCTCAACGCATGGCCACAAATCTGATACATTGTTACAAGAATGGGGTGCTTTGATGACAGCAGCACATGCTTCTAGAGACAAACTCAACAGCGATGCTTCGGTGGTCCATTTTTTCTGGCTAGCATCAACAGGTTGGTCATCCCATAAACAAAAACAAGCAGGATCCTTTTCCAGGTTCAGTAGCCGCGTTTTCAGACGAGGTGATTCTGAAAATGATAAGTTTTCAATACGAAGCTTTGCTCCAGTCAAAGACTTCTGGACAATGTCTTTCCCATTCTCAGAAGTTAAACAGTTCCCAAACTCCAACGGAACAGTTAGTTCTAACTCCTTGAGCGTAAATAGAAGGGATTTTATGGAAGAATCAGATAAAACAGCTCCTGGACTCGCAATAATTCCATCTGCCAAAAAGGAACATATCCTTAAACAGGAATCTTCCTGAAGAAAGATCTGCGAAAGAATGGTTCAAGTCATAATTTAGAAATACTAAGGTCTATATGCACCTGTGGCAAGTAAAGTACAAAAGGCAAAGTAAAGACAATTGATGAATACCATGAGAGGCTGACAGTTGATGACTGTCTCAGACGCAAAGGAGGGTGGAGCAGGGGACGGATTGACCTGGAGAGAATACAAGCATATCAAAGGAACACCTACACTTCTCTGCCATTGATGTTCTCCCAAAGGATAAATTGGAGGACAAAAATTTTTAGCTGCAAGACAAAAACAACCAACTTAAAATGACAATTAACAACCTGATGTCCATGATAATCTGGCGAGTACATGATAAAATTAACTGGTACCAAAGTCAGGAATGTCCTCAATATCTTTTGCAACAGTCAGCATTGATGGTTGAACCAAAGTGCATGGAGGGCATGAAAAGGTGTCCCTGCAATTTATCTGCTAATATAAGGCCTCGTTTCAATCATCCAAAAGTACGTTGAATCGACTTAGGGACACAAGACATCATTCAAGCACTTAGTCATTTTTTGGAATAGAGTTGAAGGAAAATTCTTTTGGAAAAATAAAATTAAAGGTGAAGAAATTTTCTGTCGTTTGGGGGGTGAGGGAAAATGGAAGGACAGAATAATTGTGACTTATTTTCTCTACCTCTCTCAATTTGCCTCTTCCTTTCTACTCTCCCAAACAAGGCCTTAAGTTCCATACCACAAATTTATCCTTCTCCATACTTAAAAGAAATATTAACAGCATCTCTTCTTAAACTAAGACTGGAAGCCCTAAAGGAATTTTGAAGACATCAGTAAGAAAATCTCAAACACATTATTTTTTCATTTCAAGGCAAAAGGAATGTGAGGTTTGTCCTTGTGTATTTCCTGTTTCCAAACTATATGAAGAAAGTCAATAATGTAAGTCTGACTGAGGGGTAGAATTACTTTCAGAATATGTTATGCAAAATGCCAAATGGTGTCAAAATTGCCAAGACAAGGAATTGAAGCTCCACCTTTATCTAGCGTGTGAACTGTAAGTGTGAAAGTTGAATAGCACTTCACAACAGAAACATTCCTCGAAGTAGCTATGCAACATAAATTATTCAACGAAATACAGGCGCTAACCTTAAGAAAAGACCACCAACCATCACTCTTGTCAAGTTATTGGCACTTTCTCCATCAGAAACACTAGCCTGCAGGGTCCAACATAAAATATTTGATCGCAAGACAAGAGACTGGCTTTAAGGCAAGCAATCCAAAATAAGATCTATGAAAAATGGACAGAAACGGGATGTTATACTTGTCTAAACTGGAAAAGGAAAAAAAATCTACATTTAGTCATGCACTTAAGAAATAACCAGAAACCACCAAGAGAACAAATACTAATAGAAGTGCCAGCGTCTGAAAAACATGCACCCCAAATGTTGAAGTGCTACTTTCAAGAACATGTCGAACAATTTGCCAAACTCCAACATGCTTCAACGAGAATGCAAAATAACTAGTTCATGGGAAAGGTCTAGAACTTATTTTGTCAAATGTTTAGTGTATGACTTCCTTTTGTTGGCCGATTATAGCACATTACTTGTTACTCCCCCTTTTAGCACCACAGATTGGTCGGGACCTGAAGTTTTTCGGCTAGATGAGAGCTATAACATCTAACAACATGCATCTCCAAAATTCTATAACTTTACACTACACTTTGACTTCAAAAGGCTGAATTTACTGCTAAATTCAGCCCATTTTGACAAAATACAGAAAACTTAATTGATTGAGCAATTCCAATCACACTTAAGCTTTTAACAGTACATATTTAATTAGACACACCAACAGCACCAGTTCCCTAGAACTAAAACCTTTTGGAGTACGTGGAACGAAGTAATAACCAAATATTGCCAATCCAATGTTACTTAATAAACTCCTCAAATTGCCGATTCAAGATATTTTCTCTGCATTTGTACAAGACAACTTGGCAAAAGAACTTGAAAAATAGAAGGAAAAAAATTAAAGTTGCAATGTGGTTCTCGTACTTGTTCAGTATCAACAATTAGAGACCACAATGCCTAGAGTTTAATTGTTATGTCACTTCTCAATATAAGAGTACTTTGCTAGATTAAATTTCAGCTTGTGTTATGCAATGATAAAATGGCATCTCTAAATATAAAATCTAATGTGAAAGAAAAACAGGAAATCAATTGCAGTGCCACAAGACATACTCGAGAAAAATGGAGTGATTGCATCAAGAGTTCCAGCTGAAACCCTGCACGTAGATATGCATGTAAGAATTATCTCAAGTTGAAAGAATACATTTAAAGCTGAAATGCCATCAGACTTGAGTCGCCATTTCTGAGAGAACTTAGATAGGAAAAGAATTAGAGGGTTGTAGCAGACCGAACCAGCATCTTTAATGCATAAAAATATGTGGTCCACTATAATCGATACCAGAGAGTGACCAGCTGCTTCTACAGATCGCTGTCAAGATAATGTATGCAAGAAGAGATGGAAATTTTCAGCAGAGATTAGCAACAGTCTCAAGCTTGCTCAAAATGAAAGAGTGGTGAAATCTAAAACCTGTTGAGCCTTTAAATCCACGTCTCCTCTATTGAGGCAGATGTACAGTCCAGTCAAGAAGCGCAGAAGAGCACGAAGTCCTGTATATATCAACTCCAGCTGTTTACAAGACAAGCATCACCTGGGAATAAGATCGAAGAAAAGAAAACCCTAGATACCTGGTTCACTTAGTGCAGGACAAACAGCTTCTGTAATGTGCAACTGAACCTCAAGACCAAGTGGTGTATTTAGTTCCGTCCTCTTCACTGTGATCTATCATAAAGTCATAGGAAATGCATCAACTTTTTAATTGTCGCACAGAGTACCTTGTTAAACTCACAGAGCCAATAAACGATATAAGGAAAAAAATTCATCAATTCCTAGCAAAGTCAAAGTCATTTTACATAAGCCTCTCCTGATATTCCTTCGATGAAACGCTCCCCACCAAAGAAAACTCGCTTTGCCCCATCATCATCTCTTTGATCTCCTCCTTCTTGTGCACGTGCCAGATTGGCCTCCGAAAACATATCGGGATGAGGAAGCAGATCGATAGATAAAGATTCCCATTCGAGTTTCTGCTTAATAATCACCAAGCATCATTAGCCATTGAAGTAGATTGCACTACCACATTTTTTATCTTTGTGGGGAAAAATTGAAAGTGCTTACTTGAAACAGATAACATCCTAAGCTTTCAAAATTAATGAAAAAGTGTATATGGATGCACACAAGAGCATTTGAGCTCACACAAACACAAGCACATGTACAAATGTGCACTTCAGAACATTTAATACCTACATCTAACCATAAGCCTATAAATGCAGCAAACAGGTCCAGATGATAATCTCATACATAACACCGTTTGACAAAATTACGGAATGAGCTGTGCACTGCATTTGCATTTGGAGATGATTTAAGCAAGCAAATTACCTTGAATACATAGATATATTTACTATTACTGAAGAATTCACGTGCTTCTTTGAGATTAACAACCTGCAATAATATTGTCAGAATTGGCGTGAAACGTAAGAAGCCAATTGTAAATTGCTCATGACAAGCAGACCACCTGCCAGTTTTCGTTCGTGGTGTACAGCAGAAGATTACGTATAGTTATAGATGCCAAAGGTGATGCCCTGTGTAGACAATGAGTAATTAGTATTGAGAAGCGGCAAAAACACGTGCCAATCCAGTATGAAGAAAAACAGAGATTGGAAATGGTCAGGATTAGCACTAGTCAGGCATAACATGAATCAAATGCATTTAGAGTTTATAGACCATAAATCAGAAGATTTTATCCCAAATAGCCAAACAAATATCTCAGGGGAACTCTGAGAAGTGGCAAGCAGCTGGTTAATCTATTTCCAACATTTAAAATAGAAGTAACAACAAAAGAAAAGTACCAGAATATACCGATTTAACGAAAAAATGAAGTTGAGAGTGCGAATTGGGAAGAAAAGATAGTACAGCGTTACCAGTGAACTTCAATGATAGTTGACTAAAATCTACATATGCAGATCTCTACACCCAAAATATTAAAAAAAATCCAAGGCACCACTTATTTAAATTGATAATTTACGTGTTGTGTAGTCAATAATCTACTTTTCTTGAATAATTGTTGCCTTCTCAAGTGATAAGTTTGGAAGTCCAAAAATTACTTGTAAGACACCAAATTAACGCATGATGGACCATCGTGATTTAGACACGTAAAAGGCTACTAGATAACACTTCTTGGTAAATCCATGTTAAGATGCACTTATTTACTTTCAAGTTCAAAAATCAACACACATATATTTTCAACACAGATTTGATTACTGTGGATCTAAATATGTTGTGTCAAGATCAAGTTGTATTCTCAACGCATGTATCTTTGGATAAAAGTTAAATTTAGTACAGAAAAATATATATTTTCAACACGATTATGATTATTGCGGATCTAAATATGCTAATTTTGTGTCAAGATCAAGTTGTGTTCTCATGTAATGCACAATAATATTCCGCATCATGCTGTGCCAAGGATTGCCTAATATAGGCAAATAAATAATTACTAAATAACTACACAAAAATGAGAGGAGATCCATAGAAACAACTGCTTAAAATTCCGAGTAGCTGATGAAGTGATCTTGTGAGAGTTGGTTTTGAAACCAGCTCTGGGTAAACCATCACATTTTAATGATATAGATTGTATTCCAAAAACAAGTAATTCCCACTGATGGATAAGTTCTGCACTATACCTCCCAAGGAAAGTGAATAACTCACCATGCAGCTCCTCCCTGTCTCTTGCCACCTCCACCAGTTTCAAGAAGAAGGTTGACAGTGGTAACCTCCAAAGTCATTCCATCTGCAATCTAGAAATTTACAAGCACAAAGTAAATATTTTTTGGAGCAGTATTTCTACATTCAGCAACATTCATAAACAATTTAAGTGCTCGAGTAGCATGGATCTAGAGAGACCTTTGGCTGAATGTAATGAAGGTGGATCTAGGAGAATGGAAAATCAAGTATCTCAGAAAGTTGACTCAGTACTACGAAGAGACTACCAGGCAGGAGAGGGAAAGAAGGGACAAGGAAACAGAAAGGACAAAAGGAATTCATTCTATACGAGGCAATGAGATGTACAGCCATAAATCAGGGCACATTCACAGAGAAGAAAAATAAGACACAGAAAAACCCAGCCCACAACCCCCCCAACACAAAAAAAAAAGATAAAAAACCTACGCACTCACATTCTAGACTTGTTATTTGTCATGAAATGAAAAGCTTTTGGCTGTAGGTGCCTCGCCCGATTTTTAGATCGCAAAATAACTAAAGTAAGATGCTGTTTCAGAATCCATCGCTAATCATGCACATAATAGCCAAATGCAGTCAGGAAGTGAGAAGTTGGAGTAGACTCCAAATAAAGAAGTACTTAAATGCTAGGAGAACTTTTGCAATCAAAGCAAGCCTGACCTTATCAGCAAATCCATAACCACTACTCCATCCAGAGCCAGCAGATGATGGTGTGCTGTAGAAGAATTGAAGTCGAACATTGAAGTCATCCGGAAAACTAAGATCGACAAGAAGCATGATGCAAAATATCATGCATAATGACGTCCACATTACCTACATGAAGTCCTAGACGCTTCGGCATCTGGATTCTCCTCTAGAACCAGATCAAGCCTGTCGATTTGCACGACAATTGGCTCCACCTGGACGTTGCTCACAGATGGAAGCTATAGGAAAACAAACCAAACAACTCAAAACAAAAGTAAATGAGACTCCAGTGCACCCGAAAACTTCCTAATTCAGGGCTTTTAACCATAAAACTAGTTGTTAAAGGACTGCCAGGGCACCATCTCTCAGACTTCCACTGTAGTAAACATAGCAATTCCCATTCCATTTGTCCTGCTTCTTCAAACATCTCTAGTAATCAAACAACGGATAGACAAGCAACTCCTAATAAATAAACAAGTCCAAAGAAGAGAAAACTTACGGTTATCGTCAACTTGCCAACCCTTGCCATCGTCACATTCAATGCCGGCGGCAGTCCAACACTCGAATGCAGAGCATCTCCATTGATATCTATAAATGCCGAAGGAGATCGTCAATGCACCGGCTTACCATGCATTGCAACAAGTCATACCAAAGCGATTTGGCAAACACACTTAAACAAACCAGCAAAAATCAAGACAACAAACAGCAAATTGATCTAACACAGCACAATTGCAAAGCGGTGAACAACCATTTTCATCGATCACAGCAGCGAAATGAACTAGAGCAGAACTCGGCAACCTTAACAAGCGAAACATTCACCTAAAACGAGCCAAGAAAAGGAAAGGGAGAAGAGAGTTGGGGATATTACCTAAATTAGAGAGCTGAACGGTGCGACCTTGCAGCTTGAACTGATCTCTGGAGAAGGACTTGAGCCAGTACTTGAGAGTGTACTCCAAAGCCCGAGCCAGTATCGACTCCATTACTCCGAGCTCGTCGCGATCGCCGCCTCCGAGAAACCCTCTAAGAGCTCCGGGGAACTTCCAGATCCGCGATCGAGCATTCGACCGGAGACCTAATCGGGTTCGGGCTGGGGGATCCGGAGCGAGAACGCTTGCCTGAAACGTCCGGTTTTAGGAGAGAAATGAGATTCTCTGTCTCTCTCTCTGATTTATCAGCTGGCAGGTTAGAATCTCGGAACAGTGGAGAAAGGAAGGGGGAGGGAAGGAAAAGGGAGGGCGGCACGTGCGGAGTGGGCGGCACGTGAGAGGAAGAATGCGTTTGTGGGGACCACTTCCGCAGTCTGCAGAGAAGCAGTGCGTTGGATCGCATGGGATTTGTCAGGGGGGAGGGTTTGTCGGTTTTGTCTGCGCTCCTTTTGGTAAAAAAAAAGAAAAATAAAATAAAATTGAAAGTCGATTGCAGGGAAGGGACGATGTAGCACTAGCTGGGACAATCGTATCTGATGAACTTTATATTATGACAACCTTAGACAGTACAAACATAATTTACTCATTTAACCACCTTGCTTTATCGAACTTATGTTTCGAATTAACATCTAGGTAATACTTCCGACCCAGAAAAAAAAAAGAAGGGTAATACCGTAATACCACATATGAACGAAGCATATAGTTCTTGCATTCATCCGTGGCGAAAGCAAATAGGAAAAGCAAAGCTGAAGTTAAAAAGAGAAAAAAAAAATCTGATCTAAGGGATAAGAGTAATCATTCTACATCGAATTTGGTAGGTTATGTATATATTTATATTAAATTACATCGAGCATTTTAACATTCAGTGATAAGTGTACTTGATTGACATGACGGGAAGGGTCATGAAGATAAATGCTTATGCAAATAATAAAATTGCGTTTGGTTATTCGGATTTCTAGTCGAAATAAGATAAGATAAGATAAGAAATTCAATAATTTTGTATATTATATTTACTATTTGATGAATTGTGAATTTAGAGTTCGATAAGCAGAAGCAAAACGTGGCTGAGATAAACTCTGTTTTGCATACACAGAGGAGAGATGCATATAGAATAGATGATATTGCGCACCCTCCTGCGATTTCGAGCCGCACCTCCTCGCTTCATATTAGCCCTCCGCTGTGTTGAGAACTTCCAGCAGTGCCGACTCAACTCTGTTCGACAGAGGACGATGGCTTTGTGATTGAGTTGACGTGAATCCTGGATGCCTCTCACGTTTTCTCCTTTTCTTTTAAATATTCCAGCTCGCAATTTCTCCCACCCAAATGTCACTCAAGCTTTCTTTTCCAACTCCGTGATTTGCTATTTCGCCACTTCAAGATCGGACTTTTCTTGCCCTCTGGTTGAGTGCTCTTGAGATTCTGTTCTCAGGTGATGAAGGCCGAACCTCCCTATTGACGAGATGATGGGTTGAGAATTTAAATGCAGCGAAGGGACTCATTTAGTGTGGTGAAGAGCTACTGTTGGTGCTTAGAGTTCGCTGGGAGAGTTTGTGAAGAGCTACACTTGACGGCCGCCCCCGTTGGAGAGGCGGCTAGGCACGAAGGAAAGGCAGTGATTGTGGGAAAAACCTGATTCCTCGTTGTTGCTCTTTTAAGAAATTCTATCCGGATCTATCTCACCCCCTCCCTTAGGATTATTTTATCCGAGATATATCTCCCTTTTGTCCTGTTTTGGACAGTTACCAAACACATATTCTATCCGAACAACCAAACACAGCCTAAAGAATTATGAAAATGCTACATGCATGATTAAACATAATTTGTTATTTGGATTCTTATTCGGCCTAAATTTCCGGTTAATTGCTTGAGTCTCCCAATCTTAACATTAGTGGTCTCTCTTTAATTAGATTTGAAGATTAGACTTGTCAAAATAGGTCTTCAATTGCTTTCTTAACTCATATTTAATTGGCTAAGTTATTATGTGGGTTGATTATATTCTATAAATGGGTCATTAATAGGTTTAGAATGGTAAAGCCAAAAATAACGTAGGTGTTAAATAAGTTCACAACTTAGTGAGACCCAACACATCTCTATGACTCTCTCTTCACTCTCTCTCCCTCTCACTCAATCTCGCACTCTCATCTCGATTTGGGTTTTCCTAGAATGTGTTAATCATTGAAGTGTTTTAGCGATATGGATCAGGTCAAGTATTGATCACTAGATTTGTACGACACAGAAATGGGTCAATTTAGGTCGAATCATCTTCGACCCAACTCACTTATTTGACGGGTCTACTGAAGATATATATGAAAGCCAACCCCGTAAATAACAGAGGATAAAGCATGGAGTATCTACATTATGTTTTTCTGAATCTTATGCCTTATGTTTATCGTATGGTTCAATTATCATCTCGGCTAGGTACAATTCTTCAACTCGGAGCCTCTCCTCTCCTAGTGCTACATAGATGCACCCATTTACAAAACTAAGGCTCCATCTACCTTATGGAAAATGAATCATTTGAAAAACATTCTCCCAAAAATGATCGCTTATAATTCTTACAAAAATGAATGACAAAAAATATTTTTATTGTCCACGAAAATATTTGGACATAAATTATTAGCAATAATGAATATTATTTTATTGACTAACTTTATTAAACGATATAAGCAATCATTTTTAGAAAATTATTTTTTAAATTATTTATTTTTTACGAAATAAACGGAGCGTAAAGAATTACAGGTAGTTCCTTATACGAAGTCAATGACGCTTTGGAAAATACAAGTGATTCTAGAGCAGCTGTTTCTTAGTCGGCATTGTGTTTCTATTGGAGATGTCCACATCTTGCTTCAGCCATAAGGCGTCAACTCCACTTTTCCAATAACTGAGCTGCAATCATGGGATTATTAGCAATAGATGGCGATGAGTTGTCGAGAATAATTGACGTACAATGAAGCGGAGCGTGATGTGCGAACATGCACGAAATTGAAGCCTTTTCCCCCCTTATTGATTTGAATTAACAATTGGGATCTGTATGTACGGCCATCCAACATTAGCTTTTTTCTTTTTCTTTTTTATCAAAGTTAGTTCCTTTAATTTAAATTACACTCGTAAGCGACTCTAAATTTGATTATTTATGAAGAGGAAGTAATCTTGTTTGGAAAGATTTTTGGTGATATTTAAATGTGATGGGAAATTATTAAATACGTGTAAATTGAGTGATTATCTGACAAAGAGAAAACAATGAGTAGTCGGTACTCGTATAATTTGATGCAAATAGTGAAACGTTCAAGAAGCGGGATAATGAGAGGATTTGGCTTAATGTATAGAAAATGTCGTGCTTAAGACTATCCTCTATACGTTTGGTCGTTCGGACATTTTTAATGATGGGATAATGTCAAATAAGATAAAGATGGGATAGGATTTTAAATATCCCATCCAATGTTTGTTAACGTCCAAATCTAACATGGATTCAAATAAATATTATCCAAATGAGTGTTTGATTTGCAGGATTAATATTAAAAATAAAACACGGAAGTCATGAAATTAGGCCTGCCACCACCACCTCGGACAAGGGGCGCGAGCTTGTCTGTCCCCAAAAGTCTTGCAGCGAGGTCATGAGGTAGGGTTGGTCGAATTGCCTAGATTATGAAAATTAGTTTTCTCTTTTTGTTTTAAATTTTTCCATATTTCACATAATCTATTCAGGTCTATCACACCTCCTAGATGTGATTTTTTTGTCCAGACTTATTTGGTCATATATTTGGATTTCACGTCGCTCCAAACACCAAATAGGTAAAAGTTATCATATTTGAAGCTTTATCCGACCCACCAAACACATCCTAGATGTTTAAGAAAAGGAAAAGGAGACAGTTAAAGTTTCTAATGTTGGCTTTCTTCTTACTTATGCCATGAGATTCGCAAGATATTTCCATGAAACTCGAAAATTATTAAAGGCAAACTTTTTTTCACCATCAAAATATAACAAAAGAATGAGCTACTACCAATGTATTGAGATTCGTTTATTTAATCTACTATTATGATATCATCATCTTGAAATGTGAAATTAAGATATCCATGTAAGGTGAGAGTTCACCCACACTCGAGATGAGGGAAATCTTAAACGTCGCCACAACATCTGCTTCATCTGACCTTACAACAGGCCGAGAAAGTGACCAGATCTTGTGGCAATTCGTTAACATTTTCAGCCTATCGCCGCTGGTCGTTGACCTTAGATCACCACATGAATAACAAACATCGTGTTACTTTTATTGTAAGTAACCTTAATCTTTACACTAGCTACGTTTTGTAAGCAAGCTTAACATATATACACTAGCTCTGCATTGGAACTTGAGGATTGGAATTCACGAAGTCAACTCGATCATAGGGCGACCACGCCATGCAATTTGCAAAGCCGATTGCACCAGTTGCAAGGAGAGAACTTTTTGCTCAAGGAACACAAAACCACCCTTTTCCTTTGGGAGCAAAACTCTCGACCATTCGCGAATCTAACACTGGCCATGTCCCAATTCTCGTTCCACTTCCAAACTTCTTCACCCTATAGGATCTCTGCTTGTGAATTGTCATACCTACTTAAAATTAACAATATGATCATACAAATTTCATGAATTTCCTTATATTGATTTATCAATGAGATTTTGACATTTGCATGTTTTGAAGGGTTAGAATTTGAAGATTTAATTGGGCAACCAGTGTTTTTGTTCTCGAGGATTACATAGATTTGTAATAATCGCTCACTACCAAATTAGCTAGCAATTAATAACTATTCAATTGGCCCTAAGTAGTTGCTCAAGTGGCAACCATGTTCGTTTTTTTGGCTCAAAGTCTGGATTCAAATAACCACATATGCATATTCTCTCCGCCAACCCGTGGAGTATAGACATATGGTCTTCGATAATTACTCCGAATATGTGGGATGGGAACCTGACATTCTATCTAATCATTATGAATTAACAGAAAATAACTCCATATATTTCATTCATATAAGAAAAAAAGAACCGGTAAATAGTAACTTTTCCATTAAATCGTTGGCGTTTGATTTAGTAAGCCCTCGTGTCGTGAGAAAAAAAAAAGAGATGTTGAATATCCATTGGAAAAAAACATAAAAATGAAAAAGAATATTACATTCCGTCTCTTCCAGGTGGCAGGAAATTCCAAAAAAAAAAAGAAAAACAGCAAAGAGAAAAGCGCCTGCCTCTTGCTGGAAATCAAGGCTCGGCCTAATCAACGCAAATGGACAACAATCACATGGGCCCCGCCATGTCCATGAGGCGGAGCCCAGCAGCTCAAGCCCATGTCCATAGTATGCACTATGCAGATCCTATTGCAAGTGTAGTGGTAGTATACTTAAATTTCGGGACAAAAATTGGAGCAATTCCATTTACGGAAAATAAAAAAAGAAAAGAAAAATCATTGAAGCGATTTAGCGAGCTTGGATAATTGAACGAGATGCAATAAATTCGTTTCCGTGATTTTTTTTTTTGGGTACAACATTCAGGCAATATACAAGCCAGCTTTCATTCACCTCGACTGATAATGTAAACTGTGAAAGCTTAAGACGCGATGTGGACAAGGAATTGGTTTATCCCAGTAGTTAGAGGTTGTTTCGAACTCCGACCTCGAATCTAAATCGCATGTATGTATCCATTCCTTGAGTCCCCTTCTCGAACTCGAGTTGACATGACAACATACACACGCGTTCTTTGCGTTTATGGTGTAAGACTAGGTGGATTTATCAAAATGGATCATAAATCTATTTCTTAACGCATATTTGATGTCTGACAAAAAAAAAACTCATATTTGATGTGCTAAATTAGTTATATTCAGTAAATGCGTTTAAAATTGTAAAATTCAAAATAATTTAGGTGTTAAATGAATTAGCAATTAACTTAAACCCAACTTACCTCTATAATTCTCTCTCTTCACTTTATCTGGCGCTTGTTCACTCGGTGCTCTCATCTCAATTTTCGTATGAGTTTTTCTAGTTTTGATTAAATATGAAAGTATTTTAGCAATATAAGTCGAATCGAATATAAGTTAGGCACGAGTTGAATATGAGTTTTTAAATTTGTATTGCATAAAAATTGATCAAAGCTGGTTAAAATGAATTAATTTAGATCCGACCATTTTCAATTCTATCCAAACTTAACTCGACCAACCCGTTCGACAAATCTAGTGGTAGATGAGGGACATGGTGCGTAGGATTAGAGCCATCGTTTTCTGATGGCCGGCTCGACGTGTTAAGTCTTTCCCCTTTTCTTCCTGCTTTCATGATGATATACAGCTAAAAGATTTGTTTTCGAAATTGTGAAAGTTGATAGGTGACTGGACTAATTGAGGATAAAGGGAAACCTTTTTTTTATTATTTGTTTGGTGAGAGAAATGGGATATGTTCACCGAACTTCGATGTTGGGCACCATCTTTTTGACAATTGTGTTAAAGAGTAGTGACCAGATAATGATTCGACATATGTGATTGTTGATGTAATTAGATTATTTATGGGAAATTAGAAAATACATATATGCTCTAAAAACTCTCTCAATTTTTTTTTTACCTATCTTGAGACATAATATAGAATATAGAGGAGATGGTTTTCTAATAGAGGCTCCCTTTATTTCGTTGAAAATGTATGATTTGAAAATTATTTTTTTAAAATGATCGCTTATATCGTCTGTAAAAATGAATGAACGAAAAATATCTTCATCGTTCACGAAAAAATGTCCAGACATAAATTGTTGTCCATAATTAAAAATATTTTTTTATTGGCCAATTATCTCAAGAGATACAAGTGATAACATTTAGATAATTATTCTCCAAATTATTCATTTTTCTCAAAGCAAACGGAGCCAAAGTCGCTCTTCGAATTTCGCAATAGGCATGTGAAAGTAAAAGCCTTAAGCCTTCAATTCTGCGCGGTTAATTCAATTTGAAATTGTATGCATGTGTCTGAATTAGAATTACTACATATAGTCGGCACTTAATGCCATGCCACTTCACCAATTTTAAGTCATTTCCATAATGATTAGTACCACGGCGTAGGTGAAAGACATTTTGCTGGCAAAGAAAGCTTTTTACGCAAATGCCCGTGATCTAGAGCAGTGACTTGTAAATGAAAAAAAAAAGAACACAAATTCTAATATGAAAGTTTTTTATGAAACGACAAGTAGCAATATATGACTTCATTTCGATTGTATTTTGGATAATCACGGGGATAGAAAAAATGGTTCATGAAATTAATCGACAAGGCGTGTGCGAATTGACGTAGGTATTAAAGAAGCGGGTCTTCTTCATCGGGAATAAATTGATTAATTTACTAAGTACGCGTGATGAAAAATGGATTATATTATATTCAACCTATTACGAGACCTTGGTCCGCTTGCGTGGGCCTAGTGCGAGGCCAAAATTGGCGTGGAAGCATGTGAGAAGAGTGGCGGAGATAGTTAAGAGCCCGTTTGAAAACCTTTCTTGCCAGAATCAATTATGAAAGAGAATAAGAAATTATGTTTACCAAACACACCCTCATTCTCATTCTGTTTTTGGCAAGTTTACTAAATGACACCCGGGGATAGACGACCGGCGGCCAACAGCAGCGACGGGCGGCTGACAATGGCGACTGGGGGTGGGGACGGCGGCGGGGACCACGAATGGCGACGGCGACCGGCGGGTAGTGACGGCGATCGATAGTGACCGGCGATCGGCGGCCGACCACCGGCAACCACTGGCGGTGGCGACGGCGACTAATGAGGACTAGCAACCGGCGGCAATGACCGAGGATCGGCGGCCGACGGCCTACGAGCGTTAAAAGGAAAATGGTAAGTGAAAATAGAAAGAAATCACTTCTAGCAAGATTTGATTATGGCCCTAGAGAATCACTTCTTTACCAAACGCAATTCTTATTCAGAAATAGAAAATTGTTCTAAAAGTTATTCTTTACTAAACGCATTTTTGCTCTAGAATTACTTCTGGAGCAAAATTAAAAATTCTGGCAGGTTATCAAACGCACCCTAAGGCACCAAACACCATCCCACGTTCGTTTTTGCCAACCTTCTAACTTTTGACGAATGGCGACGATTTGAAGTACAGATAAATAAGAGAAAATAACACAAATAGTTTTTTAACTTTGGCCCGTTATGCAATGTCGTCTTTCAATTTTTAATTTATTCAATATGGATCTTGAATTTTAGCTCAATGTGTAATGTTATCCATGAACTTTTAAATTATTCTATGCGATTATTGAACTTTTGGTACATGTTCAGTTTAGTCCGTAAACTATATAAAAATGTTCAATACTGTCTCTTAATGTGAATTTTGTTGAAGGATAACATTTGAAAAGTTCACATTGAGCAAATAAAAAGTTGAGGGACGACATTGCACATTGGGCCAAAGTTCAGGGATTATTTGTGTAATTATCCCATAATTCAGCCATTTTTCTCTTTGCTACCTCCAAGACAAAATGGCTGATTTTGTTTCTGAGGCCGGGTTTGGTAATCCTTTACCCTATAATAAATCTGATCGTGGTTTTGGCAGCTCGAGCCACGAGCGCCTGAATGCTTTTTCGGGCGAGTTAGGGAAGGGCGTTAAACAAGAAAGTCCGGCCTGACTCAAACATTTATACATAGAAAGTTGTTGTGCGCGGGCTTGGGCAAAAACTAAGGCCTTGCCAAGGTTCGCCCCTAATCACTTCCATCCTAGAATAGAGCAAACTTTAAATCTATGCTCTACGATATATTAGGTGAACTCAATTCTCCGTAGACACGATAGACAAGATCAATCACGGTGTACGAAATACACAAAACTTACAACTTTTAAAGATGGTAAAGGTTTAGGCTCTCCTTTTTGTCAAGTATGATCGATTTCGAGATATCAAACGGTCAAATTGGGTTTGGTCTACAAGATTTAACAATCATACAATCTCTTTTTTTTTCTTACCAAAAGGTCACAAACCAGGGAAAAGAAGGGCGACGAACATCGGGCAAAGGCTAGCAAATACTCGTGCGGTTGCGTTCCATCGGCTAAACAGATTGCGCATTTCGCAAGCAATCATTGAGGCGATCCCACAGATTTCCTTCATTCTCTTGTTTCCTTTTGCGGACATTTTCCACACAAGGGGCCAATCGGAGCGGGTCCTTTTGGCCAAATTCGTCTCATTCCTGTAAATTGGCAAGCTCGCATTCATTCTGCACGGCCAATCTCCGCGAAAGAAAATTCAAATCTTTGAAGTTTCTCAAGTTGCCTCTCCCAGTAAATTTATTAGATAGAATAAAATCGATTAATTAGGCGCATAATAACTAACCCTACAGGATCGGGCTCCGTAATTAAGGAGTAATTAAGGAGACGAACATATAAAATTCGCGAAATTTGGACCGATTCTTCCGTGGCACACAAGTTGGGACATGGCTTGGGAATTCCATGTCCTGGTCACACACTTGATAGGCAAGAAAGGACCCTTTTTGCTTGGAGAAAAAGTCGTGCATATCTTCTTCTTCTCCTGTTTGGTTTTCCTTAGTCCTCGTAATAAAATGGTCAAACCCGTGCAGACAAAGAACCTCGTAATCCCAGCATTCCCGCGATCAATGCCGTAGGATTTGTGACCGTATATTTCCATAGAAAGATAATTCCATTTCATTTCTTCCTCGACTTCGTGCTCTCGCTCATGTTAATTTTTTTCGCATCGGACTTGCCACGAGCAACAATACTCGACATGGCAATTCGATTACGCAAATTGAACATGTCGCCTTATCGGCCACGTGTATAGATTGCTAGTACCGATGGATCATAACGAGATGAAAGAGAGCTGCATAGTTAAACACTGGTATAAATTAATATAAACATTATTACATGAGGATTGGTCGGAGTCGGGAGTTGGGTAAAACGCATTATCAATATTTTTATCCATAATTCATATCGTTAGAAACAACATACAATTGACGAATACCTTGTCAATATCGAATAAAATAATATTCATTTGATTTTAAATTTAATATCAGCAAATTCACACGCGTATTGTTTCAAAAAAAAAACTGGCGCCAGCAAAATCCGATAGACAGAAATTCAACGCGACCCACCCGTACAGCTACGAGACGTGCGAGGAAAGTCCGTCGTTTCGGTTCAACGACGAGAAGCCCATCCATAACCACCCCCACCACATCAATCGAAACACAAATACCTCTTTAATAATAAAAATAAAAATAGTATAAAAGTACAAATAAAATAAAGTTATTCCGATTTCCGGCAATTTTTATTAGTAATATTTACACTGCAAGGAAAGAATTCATGATAGTAGAAATGGAACGGCGCGACACGTAAAAACCAAAGTATCGCTTTTTATTTTCTCTATTTATGACATCACTCCTCTTCATTATCCTCTCTCCCCCTCTCTCTCCCACGTTGTTTCTCTCTCTTCTGTGTTGTCTCTCCCTCTCTCTGTCTCCCTGTTTTGTGACGAGTCCTATATTCTCTCGCTTCCCGATTTCGATGCCCTTTTATCTAATTACCTAAACTAAATTAATTTCGCAAACCCCCGACCGAAGCCCAGCTTCTTCATTTCGTATGATTTTTTGATTAATTCGATTGAATTTGTACCATATCCTCTTCATTCGTCCATTGATTGATTGCGCAGAGAGAGGGGGAAGGGGAGAATTGAAAGGAAAGCTAGAGACTTCGCGAATCGCGTGAAGAAAAAAAAAAAAAAAAAACTTTGATCC
>BCNH02000006.1:29026183-29057555 GCA_001662345.2 Metrosideros polymorpha var. glaberrima | reverse complement strand
AAAAACTTTGATCCTCGCGTTTTTGAACGCGACAGAGATCCCGAAGCGTTTCTCTTGGGTTTTGTTTCCGATTGTTTCGATTCTGATTCAAGCTTGTTCGGTTTTTTTTTTTTTTTCCTTTTGCATTCCTTGAATTTGTATGTTATCGAAGATATAAGGAGAGATGGAGACATTTGTCACCTGAAAGTGAATCCCTTTGGGCTGTTTCTTGAAATTTAGGGTTTTTTTGTTTGTTTGTCGTTAAAGAAGAAACAGCCTGGGGTTATGATTATAGCAGAATTCGGACAATCGGTGGTGGTTTTTGTGCCCTGGTTATTGCTGACTTTGATCTCTCCGGCTTTGGGGATGAGGAATAATGATGGCCAGAAGACCCGCGGCGACAATTCGCCGCGATCGGGCCGGGTTAATGGCTTCATTCCTAGCTCATTTCGCGCCATTTCAAGTTACTTGAGGATCGTTTCCTCTGGAGCCTCGACTGTAGCGCGGTCCGCAGCATCGGTGGCGTCGTCAATTGTGGATAGGGACGATGATTCTGGACATGATCTGGTATGAGTTGCTGAATTTTGCATTATCCTACATGTTTTGATTGAAGTTTCAGCTTGTCCATGCTACGGTTTTGTACTTTATCTGATTTTTCTTTTCATTGAGGAGTATTAACTAATAGGGATACCCATTATCAGTATGTAGAGGTTAAAAGAGATGTCCTTTGGAAAAGCTGCATTCTTGAGCTCGGTGGCTACCTTGTAGTAGGTATAGGGATATTGTAGTGCTATGGATGTAGTACATTAGGAGGGGTAGCAAAATTTTTGGGAGGGAGCTGCCTGGGATGGTGTGACTGTGTGAGAAAAGCGGGGAGCCAGTTGCTCACTCCAAGTCAAATTCGAGAACGTGCAGACGGAATAAGCTGATCTTTTGGTTGTCTCAGATGAACATGCAGCATCTTAGTTCTTTAGTATTCAAAAAATTGGGTAAATGAAACCTTGGTATCCTTGTAGACGGTGATAGTTGAACTGGGATGGAGAATTATATTTCTTTCGATACGTTCATTTTTATCGGGAAAGTGGCCGCCACCTGTCATTACTTTGACTTTTTTGGTTGTAGATTCCTTACATGCCGCATTTAATATAATTCTTTAGTTACAATATCTAGCTGATGCAGGAAGAGGGCATTGTTATCTCTGCAAAACATATGCCCTTTTATCATATTAGTTGTTATCGGTTATCTCACATAAGAATTCCGATTGCGGACTACCGCAGACGACGACAGTAATCTACCATGTTATCCATCTGTTGTCTAGTCGAAGTTCTTGTGCTGTACCTTGACCTTATAATAGGTTTGTCTTTCTCGACATGGGGCGTGCTTATTTTCTAGTCAATCGTGAAGGGAATTGTTTGATTTGGGCCACAGAGGATCCGTATGACCTGTGAGATAAGTTGGCCAGAGATTTTTTGCTGTTATTGTGGTGTCATTTCTGCTTCTCTTGTGCCAAACAGTTAGTATGGATGTGGATGACGTTAGGATTGTATAGCGTGCTTGTCTGCTGCCTATTGTTTTTTACTTCCACTATTCCCGAAGAGCATTCCTTTGGTTGCATGGACGTTTTTTCTGGAAAATCCTATAACTGAAGGTTGTTAGTTTCACCAGGGCTACATGTGTGTTGGCAAAGAGCTTATATAGATCATGATCTTGGTAATAGTAATAGGGAGCACATTAGGGTCAATTGCCTTCTTAACTAGAAGAGCGCACTCTGTTCTGCGTCTAAAATTTCAGTTATTTCGCCAATGATGGGCTGAGTTTTATTGTTTCTGTCAATGGCTAGAGGAGATCGTCTCTTTACTTGCTTGGTGGCTGGGAGAGGTGGAAATTCTTTGAGCCCTGATTTTAAATCATGAAAGCGATTAGGCAAGATAAGATTTTTTTGAGGTGAAATTTTTAGAAGATGGGTATAAGTGGTGACACCTCATCTTAATTTTTTGTTACTACGTTTTTCCTGATTGAAGGGCTAGTTCTAAGCTCCTTTGGACCGAACTCTAAGTGACAAGTTGGACCAGGAGGACTTCTTGCGGATAGAATCTACGTGGGATTAAATGCAGATGTCGGATTCTAGTAACTGGTGTCTCGTTATTTACTGAGACGGAGATATCATGTTTGGTTTTTTGTCATGTGAAAATCAATGGAAGTATTTGGAAACTATAAATATCACCATATTTAGGGAATTGACAGTTCCAGCAACTTTGCTGGCAGAAATTATTGGAGTTGTCATTTCCACCTTGTATTTCTCATCATGTATAGCTGCTGGAGGAGAGATGTGTCATGCCCGCAGGAGAAATGACAGCTACTACTTGATCTTTAGTGAATCTTGTAAAGTTGTGCTTCTACTGTGCCTTTCTGCATTGCGAAGAAAAAACTTAAGTTTGATCATCACGTTTGGGCCATAAGAAGTTTTGACAGCGGTTCTGTTTACCTGTGATGCTGACCTCATTTTCCTATTTTGAAAGAGCTTACCTATTAATCTCCTTTCACTTTTTCTTGGTAACTTCTAGTTTTAGTCATTGCCTCTTTTGTGGTTAGCCCTGGAAGCTTCTGTATTATAAGTTGAGAATGTAGTTATGCGGGTAAAATGTCTCATCTTTTTGTTTTTGTTTTGTTTTTTTTGCTTGTGATAAAGGTGCTCTGGGCTGGATTCGACAAGTTAGAGGGTAAAGGTGATGTCAATAGGAGAGTTCTCCTGCTCGGATACCGATCTGGCTTCCAAGTTTGGGATGTCGAAGAAGCTGATGATGTGCGCGACCTAGTATCTAGACATGACGGTCCTGCCTCATTCATGCAAGTGTTACCAAATCCAATTTCATCAACTAAATTGGAGGACAAGTTTTATGAGAGCCGACCCCTGCTGGTAGTCTGTGGTGACAGTTCTGGAGCCACCAACTTCCAGGATGGGTTCACCACTCACCATAATGGAAACATACCTAACAGCAATGATAATACTTTTGTACCTACTACTGTTCGGTTCTATTCCTTGAGGTCTCAATCATATGTACACGTTCTAAAGTTCAGATCGGCTGTTTATTCTGTGAGGTGCAGCTCTCGGGTTGTTGCTATTTCTCAAGCAGCTCAGGTACTTTCATAGAATAAAGAATATAATCACTGTAGCCTCTTACATTATCAACCCCTCATAGAAAACTCAATTAATTGCAGATACACTGTTTTCACGCCGCATCTCTAGAAAGGGCGTATACTATTATTACAAATCCTGTGGTCTCGGGCTCTCCTGGTTCTAGTGGTGTAGGCTATGGGCCTCTGGCTGTGGGTCCTAGGTGGTTGGCTTATAGTGGAAGTCCGGTTATAATTTCAAACAGTGGACGTGTCACTCCACAGCCTCTCCAATCTTCTACGAGCTTTTCTGGTTTGGTTTCAAACGGTAGCCTGGCGGCGAACTATGCCAAAGAATCAAGCAAGCATCTTGCAGCTGGGATTGTGAATCTTGGAGACATGGGTTATAAGAAGCTATCCAGATATTACTCTGAGCTTCTACCTGATAACAGCTCTCCACAGTCCGGGAATCATGGCCGGAAAGGCGCTGGAGTGGTCAATGGTCATCCTCAAGATGCCAATTATGTTGGGATGGTATGTATGGTCTATCTTGTAGGTTAAATATCTGGATTCACTTCTCTATTTTTGTTGATCAGTTTAATTGTCCAATGGATGGTTCTGATGATTATGTCGTTCCTCCTCTTGTTTTTAATTATGGTTTTCCAGGTCATCGTCAGGGATATCATAAGTAAATCTGTGGTCGCGCAGTTTAAGGCGCACAAGAGCCACGTTTCTGCATTATGCTTTGATCCTAGTGGGACCATTCTAGTTACTGCTTCAGTCACGGGTCACAACATAAATGTCTTCAAAATAACGCCAGTGTTTGCTGGAACCTCCACTTCTTTCGATGTTGGATCATCTTGTGTACACCTCTACCGGTTGCAACGTGGTTTAACCAATGCTGTGAGTAATGTTATTTCTTTCTGTTGAATTTCAGCTATCAGTGAGTATGATTTAATAGCTTAACCTACCACTTTTAGCTGTTATCAAGTATGATTCACTAGCTTAATCAAAAAGGTAAGAGGGAAATGGGAAATGGGGAGTTTGTATTCACCAATATTAATTTGATGGTACCTTTCTCAGGTTATCCAGGATATAAGTTTTAGTGATGACAGCTGTTGGATAATGATTAGTTCCTCAAGGGGAACAAGCCACCTGTTTGCCATAGATCCTTCTGGAGGATCAGTTAGTTTTCAGTCGGCTGAATCAACTTTTGCTGCTCAGAATGGTGGATTGGGTGTTGGAACTAAGTCAGCTGTTCGCTGGCCACCTACTGCAGACTTACAAATGCCTAGTCAACAGAATATTTGTGGGGCAGGTAATCCAGTTACACTCTCTGCTATAAGCAGAATAAGAAATGGAAACAATGGATGGCGAGGAACCGTAAGTGGCGCAGCTGCAGTTGCAACTGGCAGGTTTCATTCCCTGCCAGGGGCTATTGCTTCGTGCTTTTACATTTGCAAAAGGAGCGACTCTTATGCAGATCGAAATTCCTCAAAGGCTAAGTACCATCTACTAGTATTCTCCCCTTCTGGTTGTATGATACAATATGCATTGCAAATATCAACTGGACTAGATTCCATGTCAACACTGGCTGAAGTGGGGGATGCATATGAATCAGCAGCAGATTGTGATGGAAGAATGGTGGTTGAGGCAATTCAGAAATGGAATATATGTCAGAAACATACCAGGAGAGAACGGGAAGACAACTTCGACATATATGGTGAGAATGGAAGTGCAGATAGCAAGAAGATATACCCTGAAGGAATCATCAAGGGTAGTTGCAATTCTGTTGTTGGAATAAATGCGGCAGCGAAGATAAGGAATAGTTCTGAGGAAAAGCATCATTTTTATATTTCAGAAGCTGAACTTCAGATGCACCAAGCTCAGATACCATTGTGGGCAAAACCTGGGGTACTGTGCATCCTTCTAAATTTTGATGATTGCTTGTTGCTAAATTTCTTTTGCGACTTTTGCTCTGTCGTTTGTTTTGAGGTTGTAACTTTCTGTTGGTTCCTTAAATATCTTGCCAGATCATCTTCCAGTCAATGTTGGCAGAAGACGTCAAATCGGATGAAGAAAATGCTTCGGAAGGGGAGATTGAGATTGAAAAGATCTCAACCCACATAATTGAAGCAAGGTCAAAGGACTTAGTTCCAGTTTTTGACTATCTTCAAATGTCCAAGAATCAACATGCCAGGTTTCCATTGACTTTCTTCCTCTTTTCCTAATTTTGCAATCTCAACCTTTCTATATGTTTCTTTGTGCACGTTATTTGCTAGCATTTCAGTTATCTGTTTTAGAATGGATGTATCATGAAGCTTCTTGTGGCATGTGCACTTCTTGTCTTTTTAGAGTTTATATTTTGGTTGGTGCTTTGTCTACTTATCATGAGGGGTAGGCTTTCTGACAGTTTGATTTTCTTACTCAGAATGGTTAACTCAAGCAGCAACAGTAATGGACGAGTACAGCATCAGACATCTGCCCTGTCTGAGAAAGGCAAGCTTTCTTGCAGGAGCAGCCTTAAGGGCAGTAACTTTGCAGTGGCACAACAGGATAGTGTTGAAGAGACTGCTCTATATGGTCTCGTGATGCCCAAAGAAAGTACGGATTTCGTAAATAGTAATGTTAGCATGAATCCCGAGACCGGGCCTGAGACTGTAAATAAAAAGGGGAGGATGAAATTGGAGGATCCTCTTGAAAGTGTAAATAGCAACAAAGAAGGTTTGAGGATGGAGAATAATTTTGAAGATGAAGGCGATGAGCTTGATTAGAGGTATAACATCACTCCTATGCTTAGCTTATCGAAAGTTGTTTATGATGATTTGACTCTCTGGTGGTTAGAGATTTTTTATGGATCTTGTTGTTGTAACTGTGTAGCTACATTGGCATTAGGACAGAACACTCTTCTGAACTAATTTTTGAGTCCTCCTTGGTTCAGGCTAATGTTCATCAGCTTAGCCTTTTAGTGAAAGATTGATAATATAAATAGTATGATACCAGCACTCATGCCAAGAAAAGCAGTTGATTTAGGTCTTTACTTAAACGAGATACTATTTGTTTCTTCTATACTATCCTGGATTAGGAAAAGAGGTTCTATCAATTGGCAGCGTTATAGCAAAACTTGAATTTTGGAATCAATTCTCTTGTGGCTGCTGTGGCTGCTGCTTCTCAGATAATTTTAGAATTTTATGTATTCACTTTTCTTCATGTGCAGGTTCGAAACTATTCTTTTATTCCTCTGGGAGACTCGTTCACTGTTAATATTTGTGGGTTGTGGAAGACAGGCAAAAAATGACTGAAGGAAATTGTACATAGTATGTATGTGGGTTTCTAATTCCAAGTAGACTTTGTACATAGCTGACGGTATATAATCAGTTGTAACATATATAGACGACGACTTCTTTTAGTTGCTTTTGCTTGATGCATCAAATTCTTGTAGTCGTGTCGTGTACATCATTCGAAGTTTCTGACAATTGGGAGTAAATGATGAAATCACAGTTCCGCAAGACTGCATTAATCATGTGTTGGTGAGCACTGTGATATGTGGAGCTTGATTTTTTGACAAAAAGGAAGCCACGGAATAAGTACGAGAGAAAAAGGGCACACTGTACAATGCCTGGTGGCAAACATCGAAACTCGGTGGATGCGTAAACTTGTTCTGTGATGGTAAATCGATGTGTGGTAGATCACTTCCTGATAGTAAGGTTACAACAATTTAACATTGGTTTGTCGACAGAAGAAAAGCACGTTTACCAAATTTGATGGGTGTTTACCACCTGCAGCCCCATGCCCTACTCCTAGGGGACGGTTCATATGATAAAGAGGGAGAAAAATGGAGAGACCGAGTTGAGGATGTTTCAGCTTTTTCTAGGAAACAGATGGAGGATTCAAGTTCATTTCTGCTTTTATTCTTATAAGTATCGTCCCAAACACGATATCTAAAAGACAACTGCACAAACACGAGAGCATAGAAAAGCGAATGACAGCATGAGACGATCAGATGATCTGGTTCACGGTCTCATTGAAGAATATTCAGAACCTTGCGCGATTACAATCTGTAAGAAAAGCACGGGTTACAAGCGACACGAAAACTTTCAGACGATATCACACCCGCTTGTCCTTTTTTTTTTTCTAGGCCTAGAGCTCATTGAAGAACATTACAAAGCGAAATGTCGATGTTTGCAATAACAAAAACTGTCTCCAATCTCTCTGATTGAATCAACTGGCGACAACTGCACGAGTGCCCATCATCCTCTTCAGGCCTTCAAAGAAAATTGTATTTCAGAGTTTAAAAAGAAGAGGAAGAAGAAGAACACCGCGTTAGTGGGAGAGACAGCACATCAAGGGAATTCAAAGTATTGGATTAGAAGCAAAAACAAACAAAGCTAAAGTGAGGAAATTCTTTTTACCTGCCTATCTCCTCTTGTTGGTGGAGCAGCAATGAACACTTGGAACCTCTCCTGAAGGTTGATCTTCATGTCATCACTTGGCCATTTGATGTTGTTCCACCACTCCAAATCTCCCCTTATTTCTCTAATTGAAAACCCGTTTTGGAATGCGAAAGGAAGCCTGTCCAGCTTGGGACAGTTGCTTACCTCAATCCTCTCTAAAGATGGCCAATCTGACATTCCAGGATATATCATCCTCAAGCTTGTCAGATCCCTCATCTCCAGAACTCTTAGTTTTGGAAGTACTCCACACGACAGTTTCCCCGAGATTACACCCTTCATTCTCTTGCAGTCCCCAATCTTGATCTCATTGAGATTACGGAGCCGGTTTAGAAAAGCGTATGTGATTAGTGTTTTTAGCTTTGGGCAGTCAACCACCTCTATGGTTTTTAATGTGCCAAGGCACCCTTTCGGTATCATTCCATCGACAATTTTCACCAAGTTGTCTAAACGACTCAACGCTAAGTTTTCTAAGTTCGGCAAGACACTGTGCTGGATCTTCTCCCCGCTCAAGATCACCTTGATCCAAGAACAACCTGTTATGCTGAGTGATTTCAAGTTCTGCAGACCATGCAGACTCATCTTGCTGACTAATTCAGATAGTTCACTTATGCCGCCGCAGTTTATGAGGTCCAGGGCACTCGCATTGTGCAATAATACCTCAAGGCCTCTCTCCAGGACCATGAGGTCAACACCTCTAAGGATAGCCCTCTTCTCATCCTGCTGAATGGGACGATAACTTGTCTCGCATATCCTCGGACTAACCCATATCCTGCATGGACTAACCCATATCCTGAATCTTTTCAGTCTTCCCAGCCAATCACGACATGGGGCAAGACATTGGACAGTGTCTAGCCTTATTTGGAGGTAGGAAAGTTTCTCCAGCAGAACCAACTCATCTAATGCCGCTCTTTCTCCTCCTAAATTTTGTTCCATATCCCAGGTATAAGCACTGAAAGACATGTCCAACTCCTCGAGATTAGATAAAACAGAGAAAGTTCCCGCTTCGATATATTTTAAGTGATGGGTGCTGGCTAAGTGTAACACTCTCAAACAATCAAGCTTGTCCATCTCCGTAGGCAGCTGTCCCAATAGGGTGCCAGAGAGATCTAGCACTTCGAGTTTGCAAAGAGCGCCCAGAGGAGGCAGATTTTCTAGATACCGACAGTCTCTTAAAAGAAGAGTATGCAGTTCACTTAGCGGAACAAGGGAAAGAGGCAATGAACGTATTGAAGTGCGGCTCAAATTTAGGTACCTCAGTGCCCTCATTTCGCGTATAAATCCACCCGGAATCTTCTTTAGAGGATTTCCTTGGAGGAACAAAACCGTGAGCTCGGAGCAACCCAGGACCCGAGTCGGCAGCTTATGAATGTTGCTGTTCATTTGTGATATCCGTCTCCTAGCAAGTTGCAATTTCTCGGGCTTCTTGAGCAATTCACAGATCGACATTTTGGACTGCGGGAAGAACCCACTTTCCTTCTCAACTGAGGATATGTGAACAGCATTGTCTCTCCAAACATTGTGCATCTTCACGGTTCCGATCCCATCTCCCTGCTCTAACATGCAAGAATCCTTCAGATGTTCAATCATAGCGATCCCATTGTTGAAGGACTCCTCGACTGTTTGATGTTTTTCTATGAGTCCATCCGCTATCCAACATTGTATCAGCTCGCTCTCTTTAATAGAGAAATTTTCTGGATACAAAGAGCAAAATAGGAAGCAGGATTGATGTATCTTACTTGGCAAGGAGTCATAACTCAGCTTCATTGACAAATAAACTTCGTTCTCAATACAGCTCCCCCCACTAGAAACCACCACCTTCAACCGGCAGAGCCTATCTTTCCACAGCTCGATCATTATCTTGTTCCTCATAGACTTCCCCACCGTCTTAATGGCCAACGGCAATCCACAACATCTTTTGCAGATTTCTCGTGCAATAGGCTCGATGTCACTTACCTTGGCAGCATCACCGGCACTTTGCACGAACAAATCCCAAGCTGCTTCTTCCCTCAGTATGTGTACCTTGATTTCTCTATCAGTCATCATGTCCCTGCACACATGGAAGGATCTAGTGGTCAGAACGATCTTACACTTGGCTTGATCATCACCATGTGGGACCCCCACGTCCTTCAAGTCGATTTTCTCCCAGACGTCGTCCAAAATAAGGAGGGACTTCCTTTTCAGCATCAGTCTTCGGTAGATCCTGTTAGCCCTGCGTTGCATACTCTCCCCAGGCTCAAACTCTAGGTTCAGCCTCTCAGCAAGTAGAGACTGAATTGTAACCAAGTCCGAGTCCTTGGAAACTTTTACCCAGATGACTATATCAAAGGATTCAGTCAAGGAACATTCATAGATGTTGTTCAGGTTCGCCAGCAGTGTCGTTTTCCCCACGCCTCCCATTCCCCAAACCGCGATCCTGTTGGTATGGTCATCGTTTATGAATTCCATGAGCCTCTTCAGAGTCTCCAGCGCTGCTTCTTGACCTGCCAGAGATTCTGCTGCCATTCTCTGAACAGCTTTACTTGGAGACTTCCTATCGGCTAACATCACTTGGAAATTGCATGAGCTGATCAATTCTTTAACCCTTTTCAGTCTCTTCACTGCACGTCTGCTTTGGTGGTATCGGAAAGAGATGTTCTGGCCGGGAGCAGGGGAGGAATTAGCATGTCCATCATCGAGCATTGAGTCCATGTCACGCTCGAGCTCCTCAACATCCTGGAGCCACTTGTTAACTTGTAAAGTAGGAGACTTGCCTTCTCTTCGAGCGAATTCAATGTCCTCTCTGATGCTGTTCTTATGCTCGGCGAGCTTCTTCATTTCGTCCAGGAGCGCCTTGACATTTCTTTGGAACTTCAGTACCGTTTTGATTCTCGAGATGACAAAGGTGGTAAAGGATCTAGTGATTTCAGCAGCAGACGCGGCTAGGATCTCCATGGCTACAGAGGGGAAGGTAATACACTCGAGAAGGTTTTCATACAGCTTGAGGGTTTGTATTTTTCCAAATGAAACGGCGGATTGGAAAGAGGACAGAAGAGATGGAAGAAGAAAGAGATTGACAAAAGCTTGTCACCTTCCTAGAAAGAAATTGAACGGAAGCAACCACGGATATCCGTCCTTTGTTTTATTGTGTACCTTACCTTGTTAATAACTTTGGAGGATCTCTCGAAAGGATAATGCGACAATAAGTTACAAACTTAGGATTTCCGATTACTCCAACCCACCAGTCGACCAAAAGTAGCACGTTTCATCATTGGAAACCCGCAGAATAGCACTAAAGTGGTGATACCAATGATATTCTCATGATTATTCCAATGAAGGTCGACGCAAATGATCTATGTCGCGGTTTCAAACTTCCAATTGCCTGGAGTTCACCAACAAAGCATTTCCTTTTATATGAACTTTTCTGGCATATCCTCCCTTAAATCAAACCAAGAGGTCCTAATATATTTTTACACATCATATCTGCTACCAAAGTGAAACTGCAATTCCCATGGAAATATCTGACATATCAGCTCCTCAATAGATGCGCAACTCTACAATACCAGTATGTTCTCATGGACCATGAAGGTCTTCGAATGATTAAATGGTGTCCGAACCCGAGGAGATCAATGACAAGTAAGACTATGCCCAGCCTAGAGGTCAAGTCAGCGACTAGCGAAACCATAATTTCTTACTAATTTTTTTTTTCTGAGGCTGATGGATCTGCCATTTGCTTGGAGCATAAGCTAACATTTAAGTGCTAAATATATTTATCAGCAGAATTGAAGACGGGGGACAAACATAAGTGCTAAACAAATTTGTCGCTCTCGTCATTGTGGGAGACTTTCCATTGTCCTGATATGCAAACTTCAAGCTGGCCTATGACCACTTTGTTCCAAACAGAAGTCAATCTCCTAGACTTAGTTTTTATCAGATGGAAGAGTCCAACAACCCCACCTTGGAAACTCACCGTAACACCTTCTTCTACTCCAAATGTCTACCCAGATCCATGTCAAAATTTCATCGGACTCTCACCTTTCAAACTCACTCCACTCATGGAGAATCTCCCTCCAATTAGAAAATCGCTAACTTCACAGTCCGCTTCCCAATATTAATTCTTGTGCTATGCCTAGCTCTATTTGTCTGCAATGCAAATGGCTTCAGCAACCACTGTTGTTGCACATTGCTCCAAATTCCTTTTCTTTTTTAGATTCATGCTGGAAAATTTCCAAGTCACGTCATCTAGACAGGGTTATTATTTGTTTAACTTAGAGGGAGGCAAAAGCTAAACATTGATTGAAACATAACAAATTTTTTTCCCCTTACTTCCGTATAAGAGGGAAATACATGCATGAACAGTTATTGGTATGGCCAAGGACAGTCTCGTTCAAAGCTTCAACCTTTATTATTTGCCACTGCAAATTACATGCATAGACCTGGACAGCCGCAAAATTCTGGATTATCAGGAGAATATCTGTAACGCCTACGCATAGTGGCAGAGTGAAGCCTTGGCTGAGGACAGGCTTCCCTCGGTTTGTGGCCATTATAGACCGAGTATGTCGAAATCTCCAATAAATCCATCAAGAGCTGTCAAATTTGCATAGATTTGCCATAAATATACTGGCGTGAATGCATAACGAAGGCCAAAGAGATTAAAAGAGAAGTTTCTTCACAAATTCTAAGCAGTTAACCAAATTTCAATAACATAGGTTGGTAATTAAATCCCACCAAGACTCCACTGATATGCATTTTGTTGCCGAAAAATCTTATCGGAAACATATCCAAAATAAAGAGACCTAAAGAGCAGCCAGGCGACAAAAATGTAGAGGAGAATCCACTAGAAAATGAAACTTGGAAAATAGCTACGTTGTAAAGTTTGGTGAAATTTACAAGTGAAATCATCATAAGTCATGATAGCTGTGACCGTACACATGATACTCTGTCCAACAAAAAGCAGTCAGTAGACTTCCAGAAAAAGCTAAATCAGCTAATAAACATGACAAACTGAATCAAATATTGAGGATCAAATTATAGCCAGCCCCATATGATCCGACGTTGCCAACTTAAGCAACCGGTGGGCGGAGAACATGGTCTTGTGAGGTATCAACAGCTGCTGGAGGCATGAATTGCCACATGGCAACACCAGGGTAACCAATGAAAGGCACTAACTTATTTCCAGGGGCTTGGCCTTGGGTGGCAAATGCTGCAGGAATTGCAGGAGACGGAGGCAAGAAGCTTGGTTGTGCGCTCATGGCCTTCAATTGGTGTTCCAACTTCTCTTTCTCTGCTTTTAATCTTTGCTTCTCGTCACGAAGCTCATTTTTCTCAGCCTAAAAATGTGAAAGCAACAGTAAGACACCAAATAGTTATAATCAACCAATGCAAATTAGAGTCAGTGCCCAACAACTTCATGGGAGAAAAGCCCTCAAATTTTGATAGAATTATAATACTCAAATTAAACAAAGGCAGGAAAACAAGGCTTAATCCAATTATTCAGATGTTTATAGAACATAACAGACTCACTTTCAACTCTTTGATTTTCTCTTGGAGACTACTGCTAGAGTCCTTCAATTTCTGAGCTTCACCACGCAACTGGGTAACCATCCGAACGACATCTATCAATATTGCGGCCTTGTCTGTCTTAGGAGGCCTTCCAGGCTCAAGGATAGATGCCAATTCCAAAAACCTACCAGTTATACCATTGTGCTAAGTTAAAAGCATGGAACAGTTCTATTTCCTTTCAGCAAAAAGCTTATGCAAGAGGGGAAGGGTGTGACGAGAACTGTGTATGTGCATATGCATAAAGAGTGTACACAGGAAGAAGAGAGATTTACTTGTCATTTAGTTTATCTCTACGCAACTTCTCCCTACATGCCTTGGAACTAGAAGGACTGCATAATTCAGTTCTAACCCTGCAACAACATCTCCAAATTAGAAAAACATGAATCCTGCATAAACCAATCACCTGCAATAACCTCCTAAAGCAAGTCAAAATTGAAAATACGTCAAATGGGCCAAAATGACAAAAACTAGAGTTCAAATTTCAAACAAGGATTGGACAATCTTCACTTCCTAAGCCCAAATTCAGCCAGACTTAAAGTCTTCAATTACCAACAATAGAAACAGAAATTAGATAGGCAATCATGACAGAGGGAACTGATTATCAATCAATATCAACTAAAATATACAGCATTCTGCTCACATTCCCTCAACATTAGCATTGATCATGCTCACAGGCTATTACTGAAACCATAACTATGAATCCTTGCGATGCAGTGCAATTGGAGTTTAGTCTCCTACATGGTCACCATCTCCACTACCAGAAGGTTCAACACAACTATATCAAACAAATCGGAAAAAGTGGAAACACGACCAATTTAACTCCAATTGTCACTTTGCAATTTATCATAGATACAAATACCTCTTTTTTGAGCCATTTTCCTTCACTCCATCTGACTCCCCAAAGGAACCATCAATTTCCGTGCTACAGAATAAGTACAAGTGTAAGAAATCAGAAAGATAAACACAACCAATAGAAGATGGTGAATTCTCAATCATATAAAACAAGCTCCCGTGCTACACCCACAAAAAATCAGAGTAAACTTCATTCACCAGACGACTCCCTTCAATACTACAGATATACATACACCCACAGCACAAGCCTTCGTGGTCTATACCGTGTATACTGATCCTTCACATTAGCAAGCCCCAAAACAACGTAATCATCTACAAATCTTCCCCCGCTTAGTGCCTAAGCAAAGCATCCGAATACAATACGGCATACCCCTACGAATTCCTCAAAATCATCGAGGTTAGCACTCCATCACATGGACCGGAGACATCATCTAGATTGAAATCACCACTCCGTTCGAAGCACCAGTTTGCGAAACGAAAAGGGTGATCATATCGCGCAAAGTACCTGAAAAGGGAGGATCCGTTCAGAGGCTGATCGGGCCACGAGAATCCGGAGCCGGAGACCTGGAAAGGGCCGTCCACCGCGGCGATATCGTCGATCAAGCTGCAGTCGTAGATCCAATTCGTATGCTCCGGCGACACCATCTCGATTCCGACGACTGAATTCCCTTCCACGACGCCAGAGAAAGAAAAAGAGAGAGTGGTGGTGGTGGTCAATACGTCAAAGCCAGGCCGTGGAGTAAACGGGTTTCCAGAGAATATGGGCTTTTTTCGGGGCCCACTCGAATGAAATATGGGTCGGGTTCTCGAGTTGATTTCATTTTTCAATAACAAGAATATATACAAACGAGAATTTATAAAAAAATTACACGAAAATATGTATATATATTTTTTTATTTATACACACACTGTATCGTCTTTTAATTTATTTTTCTTTTAAAAAAAATTGTTGGAATTCAATACGACAATATAATAATTCATTGCTTACAAGACAACCTTCACTAACAAAACTAAAACGTAAAGATCTTATCGTATTCGGAGGAAAAAAAAATGTTTGATGATCTCAAAAATCACGTGCCGGGTATATAATATTGGGTACATTCGAAATTTTTATTTAGCAATTTGCGTACTTATGATGATTCTACGTCCATTATGCCATACAAAATTTCTGAGAATCTCTAAAAAAAACTAGAATTATCTTCTTCTTCTTTTTCTAAGGATCGATGCATTCCAACCTGTGGTGGGAATGGGGACACCTAGTGCATCCGCGTATTTAATTAATTAGTGAGTGGAGCATAAGGAGATAACTAGCAATAAGGTCCGCCCCAAAAAATGGAACATTTGAAAATTCTTGACCAAGTGCAATTACTGAAATTTATTGAAATGGATCCACAAAATTGAAAGTTCTTGACCAAGTACAATTACTCCGGTTCGAATTTCCGGAAATCACTTGGCACAAAGCTGGTACACCTACATGGGGAAGAATCTAATTCTGCCATTTGATCTCCACTTTCAGTGGATGTCCTTACTCTGACAGAGAGATGATATGGATTTACCATCTATCCTATGAAAAAGGTAATAACCCTTGATGTAGATAGTTCGCATCCACTGTTAATCACCAAGGCATTATGTGTGCAACTTGACTATATTTCAGATGGCAACTCATTAGTCATTTTGCATCATGTCTCAGATCATATGACATCACATCATATCAGATCCAACTGTGGCAAACCTCACAACTGTTGTCCACATAATCTCAGATCATATCGTATGGGATCCAGATGTGGCAAACCTCACAACAGTATGCTTCTTAAATTTGGAAGGTCAACAGCTTGGATGAAATATCTGCAATCTTGTGGCAAGTCATCACAATAGTTCCATAAGAGAGAACAACTTCTCTCAAATTTCAAGAATTCCACGGAGCTACCAGATTAGAAGTTGAGAATTACATGATAAATGAGCGAAAAACCAAAACCCGATAGTCTTGCACGTCTGTCAGCATTCACATGCGGTTAGTATAGGGGTACCTTCCCTTTTTACTGCTGAAGATGGGGCGAACAAAATATTATGAGCTTGTGTCAGTCTGGAAATACAGCAAGCTACTTGAACACCGATATATCTCCAGCCCAACTGCAGACCGCAATAAAATTCGACATGATAGGGTGGAAAGCCACGTCCACACATGGTGATGCGTATGCCTTAGTTTTCCGGAGAAGCTCGGAGGACCCATACTTGTAAAAGTAAATGGAACCTTCTGAGGAGCCCGTTGCAAGCATTTCACCGTCTAAGCTGAAGTTGCACTTGATGGGGAACCCAGAGACTCCATGACCCTCGTACCGTTTATACTTGTCAAGCCGGTAAGGGGGGTTTGAAGAGAAAAGGGCGATATAATTTCCATTTGACTGCGCAACAAAACAGGGCTCAGTTGGATGACGCCTAATACAGGTGCAGGTATAGGCCTCTCCATAAACCTGTGAGAGTGACACAGGGATTTGGCATACTAGGTAAGTAGATATGCATAAAGAAATTTGTAGAAGTATTGTCGCTAAGATCCACCATTTAAATCAATGATATTATTGGTTAAGGTAACACATAACTAATAATTGAAGCATGAGATGACCAGAATATTTTCTTTGGTAAAAAGCAATTGCAGAATTTTAGGCTATCTTCTAATGTTGGCCTGATAAATCTTTCTTCCTAATTAGAACATAGGTTATAAATCAACACTTCTCTAGTTGATTGTGAAAATCCCTTAAATCAATTCCACATACAAGTCTGCCAGGTCCTATTTCATCAAAGACTGATAGATAGATTCAGGATTGACCTGACGGTAAACTTCGTAAGAGTTTTAACTTCTTTACTTCCCTCTTCTTTGCTCGGTTGTAATTAATTTCCTTGGACTTATATACTACCTGCTTCTTTTAACGATATGTATATGCTTATTAAAGGGGGAAAAAACTTAGGGCTTCAACACATGAGTAAGCATGTATTAGGTCCTCCAGGAGCAAATGCTGTAGGTACTTCAAGACCAGGAGCCGAGTGGGACGCACATAAGAATGGGTTGGCAATTATGTTGGACCTGGATTAAGTAAAACATCTACTCTGGCAGACCTAAAATATCTACTCCAAGAACTTGAGTTGAGGAAAGAGACTTCTGGGGACATAAAGTATAGAAGCTCTAGATAAATTTCTCTATGACTAGCGGAGAGACCATGAGAAACTGAGTTCTAGAACAAACTCATTGACTTATATGGCAATAAGCTGCATGACGATTATGATACAGAGACCCCTCAAACAGTCTAATCCAATGTATATAATGAGGCCACATCTATCAGTATGGCCCAGGAAATCGTATTGGATTGGGCAATGTTCGGTTTACTAAGACTCATGCACTAATTTTGTTTACTAAGTAATGTGACTCTCCGTAGTGGTTATTTAAGTTAGTGGGCCCATCCAAGCATTTAACAGGAATCTGACACATCACTTAGTAACCAAACATAGAAGAAGAATCCTAGCATGTTTAGTATCATTCTATTGGAATATTATCATTTGCCCAATATAATAAAATTACATCATTTGGTATGGAAAAAAAAAATTCATAGTCTGGTTTTCTAATCTGAAAAGTTCATCATTTATAGTAAAAGTGACAACAGATCTAGCTTGCGATATACGTAAATGGTCGAATCCCCATGCCAAAAGACGAGTTTCAGGTTTGATTCTTGGCAACAATCTTTCAGCAAGCTTTGCTCTGCCTTGCAATCGCTTAGATTAAACACTATCAATACTCACTAAATGTGCATACCACTTCAAAAGCTCAAACTTATGAGAGCTTTACAAGCAACATGCGTATCAAAATAAGACTTGCTCTTTAAAAGAAACTCAAACAACTATAGCAAATCAGTCATGATTAGTGATTGCTGACCTGATTGGAAAGAGGAACTTGCCGGGATACATCCCAAACTACTATTGCATTTTCGCTGATATTGCTAAAGGAGACATCACTGGAAGAGATGAATTGCTTGCCATCAAGAGAAAACTCCAAATCAAGGATCGGACCAAGTTGACGTATATACTGATGTGTTGCTCTGCCAGTTCTGACATCCCATAACCGGAGCTGGCCTTTTGCTCCTCCTGAAAGGAAAAGGTTGAAATTGTCTGGTTGGAATTTCACAACATTGACAACTTGGTCCTCCTTGAATACCTGAGTCTCTATCCCCTTTTCAATATCAACCAACCTTGATGTGCAGTCATATCCACAAGAAAGTACATGCCAACCAAGCTTTGACCACTTCACATCCTTCACTGCGGCATTGTGGTGGCTCAGAATGCGTGCTTTCTTGTGATCTTTACTCCACACACTCCATATGAAGACCTTATGATCCATGCCAGCCGACGCAAGAAGATGAGCTGTAAGCTAATTCTAGTAAACAGATTAATTAGGAGATAATGAGTACAAAGCAACTACCATCATAAAAATGGAGGCATAACAGAACATGAATGAACAAATCATTTTGTGTATGCACATGATGTGAGAGGCCCCTCAATATGCGGGTGTTTCACATTTGGTTTTTACATATTAAGACCACCTAAGAATGCAAGTTACTGCAAACTTAAACTCATGCATTGACCTTGAAATGAACTAACACAAATTTGATCATGCAATAGCCATGACAGACTCTTATAGTAGACAGAGCAGGTCTCTTGAAAAAAGTTCTTTATTGTGTGCCAACATGCACCATGTGGATCTTGCATTTACAAATTCCATCTAATTTGGCCAATGCGCTCAGAGATTTAGACATGAATCGATTGTCCCAGATATGAAACCACGTATGATCATAGGAAATGTCAAGAAAAAACAAGGATAAGGTTATCATTAGAGAATCAAATTTCCTCAATTACATTTTGTTCTTCACTCTGTTCGCATGCTTATTCTGAGTTTCTATATGAGGTCCGCCACCTGATCCTTGGAATCGCTTACACAACAGCTCAATGAAATAGTGGATAAAATGGGATAAACAAATTAGAAGTTTCCTATATTTTGACTCACGTCCAAGCTGTGGCTTAAGGAGTCACAATTGAAGATGCTTCTGGGATTGAGTTCAGGTAACTTTGCCCGCAAGTCAGCCCATGAAGCATGATTTATTGATAAGTGCATACCATAGTAAGCTCAAAATATCACAGTGCCAGACCTACCATCTTCTAGAGAAATGACAAAGATTGAATACTACTATGTAATGATTCAAGCAACAAATAAAAAGACAGGTAGCAACCACAATAGAAGCACGTGAGGCACAAACACTGACATAGTCAGATCTTACCATGACTTTCTGACCATTGGATCGTGTTGACAGCCTTTGTATGGCCCTTTAGAGCTCAGATAGCCTTTCTTGTATTTGACCAAGACGCCCACGACCTTTTGTTTGATGCCTCAACAGTGATAGAACGTCAGATGGTAGGTCTGAATCCAATAAACTTCCCATACATGAAACTAACAGCAGAAAAGCATAAAGTCAGGATCTCGTGTTTCCATTAGTGAGATAGATACGATTCACACAAGCTAGAGATGCAATATCAGAAAGTGATGTTCATGTATGCAGATACGATGCCAATCACTGCCAAAGAAAGAACAATATGTCAAGAATTGCTTTACAATCATCTTAATCCTCCATGTTGCCATTCAAGGGGAGTAAATTTAAAAAATCCACACATAAAATGCACACCAAGGTCGAAAAATTGTCTTAGACAAATTAGTCTGTCGCTTAGCTTTGTAAAATTAGCGATTTATCAATATGAACAGTATGTGAAGTTTGCCAAGCAGGTTCAGCGCGAAAGCATTTAAAGATGGCCTTTATGTCTCGGATATACGTAGCTCATATGCGTTTCTAATCCAAAGTCCTCCACAAACATCTCCAAGAAGTCCGTAGCACACTCTCTCCGAATCTAGCATTAACCATATCTCTTTACTAATCCCAATAGATAAATAGGGACCTTCACAACAATGCAACCAAATTGACTCTCAGCAAAAATGAGTCTCTTCCTTTTAACCATTGCTCAATTACTCTTTGCCACAGCTTCATGGCATGACAAGTGAGCTTAAGCCTTCCACAAAACTGTCATCTTCAAATGGAAAGTTCCGATAGCTTGACAATACAGGGCAGTATTTGCTGCTGAACCCGGGTTTTGCTCATTAAATCACCTGATATGGGAATCATCCCATTACTCAACCATTCACCATCATTCCCTGTGTTTAAACAACTAAAACCGATAGCAATAACTCGAAGAAAGACTTCGTCCCCAAGCATGCTCAACCAAACAGAGATTATAAAGAAAACATAACCAAGAACAGGTGACAAAAAAAAAGAGGCTCGAGACAAAGTTATGAAATTTACCAGCGGCAGAAGTTGAAGCTGAAGGATCAGTGTTTTCTGGGTCAAGAACCTTAGCGGATGGTGAACCCAAACCCAGGAGGGCTCGCTCTCTCTTGGATACATACCTGCCATGGACAGGAGCTTCGGTCGGAAAAGAATACGAGGGATTGGATTTGGGGATGGGGAAGGAGATGGTATGGTTTTCGGGCCTGGGTCGCTTCGGAGGGTGGTGGAAGGGAGGTGCGGGTTCGGGTTCGGGTTCTTCGTCGGAGGAATTTGAGTAGGCGTTGTGCAGCAGATCCATCGCCTGAGTTTGTGTCGTCGCTTGGCTCGTGTCGCTTCGTTCTATTAATCCTTGTCCTTGAGATGGTAAAAAACTGATTTTATTTTAGGGAAAAATTCGATTAAGAGCCTAAAGTGTAATTATTTTCTCAAATAAGGACATAAAATAGATCTTATTATTCAAAAAAGGACATGACCAAAGGCATTTTGGTTATCTACATTTTCTGACTTTTTTTCTTTTTTTCTTTTTCCTTTTTTTCCCTTTTTCTTTCTTACCTATGGCCGGTGATCGACGATAGCCCAACGACGCTCGCCGACCACTGGGCAAGAGCGGACGAGGGCTACAACCCTCGCCCATGGATGTCGAGGCGAAGGACCGCCTCCAGGCTAGGCCATCCCTCACCTCGACGGCCACAGGCGAGGGTCACCTTGCCTTGACGGCCAAAGGCGAGGGATGGCCTCGCTCTGCCCACGCAAGGTAGTCCCCCGCCTCGATAGCCACGAGCAAGGGTCGCTGGGCCGTTGCCAGCCACTAGCCAAAGGTAGGAAAGAAAAAGGAAAAGGAAAAAGAAGAAAAGGAAAAAAAAAATAGAAAATGTAAATGATCAAAATGCCCTTGGTCAAACCCTTCTTTGAAATAATGAGAACATTTCAGGCTTTTCTTTGAAATAATATTCAGTTCAGATTCTTATTTGAGAAAATAAAAGCACTTCATGCCCTTATTTGAAATTTTCCCTTTATTTTATAAAATATTGATTATCCCTTTGTAATTAATCATATTCATGCAAAGTCAAATTTGATATTCGTATTCAATCATTTCGTATGATAATTTATTACTGTGATAAATAGTACTTTTCAATGCATTTAATAATAACTTTCTAGTCTTACATCAAGCTATAATTTTTCGGCGGACGGAGAACGTTCTCATTAAATAGTAATAGCTAATTATCAACTCTAATCAATATATTATCTCACGAATTTTATCTCTTTTTTTTTTTTTTTCTTCAGTTATGACATAGAAGTAAGTGTGTACGAAGCATGATAACAAGAGGTTAGACTTCGAACACTAGAAAGTGAGATTAAGTTGGGTAGAAAGAAACTTTGTGGTTGAGCCTGAGCCACATCATCACGAAGCTCCATTCTCTCCCACTTCTATTAACATTAATTAGATAAGTTTCTTTACACAAATTAGAAAAGACGTTGATCATTTCATTAAATCTAAGACAGTGCTTTTAGAATAATATATCGACGTCAATTTGCCGTACTTGTTAATATGGATGTTATATGATATGTGATATATATATATATATTATTGAGGCATACTGTTTCCTTTAATTATTAAATAAGAAATATGAAAATTGTCTAGGGTACTATCTACTTTTTTTCCAATTTATCGAGTTACGTATAAATTTATCTATACACATCTATAGTCTGTAACGAGTCCGACCTCGATAGTTTCCACCTCTCGGCCAGTAGAGACTGAAGTCCTAACCGGAGTCTGAGTCCCTGGAAGCTGTTACCCAGATGACTATATCGAAGGATTCGGTCAAGGGACATTCGCAGACGTTGTTCAGGTTCGCCAGCAGCATCGTCTTCCCAACACCTCCCATTCCTCAAACCGTGATCCTGTTTATACTGTCATTGTATATGAATTCGATGAGCCTCTTCAGGATCTCCAAAGCTACTTCTTGACCTGCCAGATATTCTGCTGCCGTTCTCTGAACAGCTTCACTTGGAGACTTCCTGAAGGCTAACAGCACTTGGAAATTGCATGAGCTGATCAATTCTTTAACCCTTTTCAGTCTCTGTAAAACGCATCTGCTTTGCCGGTATCGCAAGGAGATGTTCCCACCAGGAGCAGCGGAGGAATGAGCAGGGCCATCATCCAGCATGGAGGCCATGTCACGCTTGAGCTCCTTTAACATCCTGGAGCCGCTTGTTGACTTGTAAACTAGGAGACTTCCCTTCTTCTTCGAGCGAATTCAACTCTGATGCTATTCTTTTGCTCGGTGAGCTTCTTCATTTCGTCCTGGAGTGTCTTGACATTTCTGTGGAACTTCAGGAGGGTTTTGATTCTCGAGATGACAAAGGTGGTAGAGGATCTAGCCATTTCAGCAGTTACCGTGGCTATGATGTCCATGGCTAAGGAGGGGAAGGCAAGAAACAGGAAAAGGTTTTTATACAGTTTGAGGGTTGGCATATGTCCAAAAAAAACAGCGAATGGAAATAGAAAAGAAGAGATTAAACATGTAAAGTGATTGACAAAAGCTTGTCACCATCCTAGAGGCCAAGAATGGAAGCAACAAAGGACATCCACAGTTTGTTTTATTCTTCCTTACCTTGTAAAGAAATTTGGGGGTCTCTCTAAAGCGGAATTGACAGAAGATAAACAACTTAGGACTTCCAATTACTCCATCAGCACCAGTCAAGCAAAAGCAGCACGTTGCATCATTGAAACCAGTTTAACAGAACAGCAAAGTAGTGATGATACCCTCATTGATTATTCCATTGAAGGTTGACGAAATGATCTATGTCATGGTTCCAAACTTCCAATTGTCTAGGATCCACCAACAAGGCATTTCCTTTCTTTTACCGCTTCTGGCGTATCCTCCCTTGATTAAACGAAGAGGCCCTAAAATATTTCTACACAACAAAGCTACGACTAAAGTGAAACTGCAATTCCTGTGAACATTTTCGATATATCATATCAGCTCCTCGATAGCAACTTGAATATACAATTCCAGTATGTTCTCATGGACCATAAAGTCCTAGAATGATTAAATGGTGTCCGAACCCATGGAGAGCAACGACAAGTTAGACTATCCCCAGCCTAGAGGTCGACAGCAATTAGTGGAACCGTAATTCTCCACTAATTTTTTCTGAGGCTTGTGAATCTAGCTCACACGTTGTGGTACTGCCGTTTGCTTGGAGCATAACCTAACATTTAAATGCCAAACAAATTTATCAGCAGAATCGAAGACACGGGACAAACAACTACCAATTTTTTGTCGCTATCGTCGTTGTGGCCTTTCCCTTGTCCTCACATGCAAATTTCAAGCTTGCCTATGACCGCTTTGTTCCAAACATCACTAAATCTCCTAGACTTATCAATAACAAATAATACAATCTCCGATGATGAACAGTGCAGAGAGCCACAGCAACCCGAGCAGGTGACTACACGATTTTTTGAAGAGGCCTCGAAACTTTGAACCGGTTATTGCAAACTGTCCTGTTTGAAGAATGCTGAAGGGAGTAATGCTTTAGCTATGGATGGTACTATGGAGGAAGTGCAAAAAGCTGTTTTTTGAACTGGGATCACTCAAGGCACCTGGCCCAGATGGTATGAATGGCCTATATGACCATGAAACTGGGTGTAATGTTAAAGATGTGTTCAAAGAGGTGCAGAAGTTTTTCGAATCAGGGACCCTCATTCCAGAGCTAAACAAAGTCAACAGATTACACTGATTCCCTAGCTTCCTAACCCTGAAATCTTGACCAATACAGCCCTAGAAGCCTTTGTAGTCTTATCTTATAAGGTTGTTGCTGAAGTTCTAGCTTTTAGACTTAAAATTCGGCTGCCATAGTTGGCTTCCTTGGAACAAAGTGCTTTTGTTGAGGAAGACAAATTCAAGACAACATTTTGGTAGTCCATGAAGTGGTGAACCAATTGAGGGTATGGAAAAGAAAAAGAAAATTCCAAACTGTGTGGGTATAAATAAAGATTATGACGGGTTGAATGAGATTTCTCAACAAGAAAATGGGCTTTGTGGATGTTTGGGTGAACTGGATAGTACAATGTGTGAAAGCTGTAACTTTTAGCGTCAAGACGAATGGAGAGCCTCTTCAATACTTCCAACCCTCAAGAGAGATTCGACAGGGCAATCCACTTTCTCCAATTGTTGTGGCAAATGTGTTGTCTGTATTGATGCATAATGCAATAGAGGCTTGACGCATAAAAGGCATCAAGCTAAATAGAATTCGCCCCCACCCTTTCACATTTCGCTTATACAGACGATTCCTTTTTCTTCCTGGATGGAATAGTTAGAGAGTGTCAATAGTTCGCAGATGTGTCAAATCAGTAACTGTTTTGCTTCTGGAAAAAACATTTAAGGCCCAGGACAGTCATCCAAATCTTCAATATACATTATTTGGTGTTGACATGAAGGAAGGAATTTTTTTTTTATTTCACATTCATTACATATTTAAATCCAAAGAGAGATTACTGTACACGTTGATACTCTGTCGCAGGTGGGTTTCATGCCTTTTCTATGGCGAAGTTCATTATATGAGGATTGCAGAGACAGAGAACCTAGTTTTTGGCAAATGCGAGACTGAGAAAATTAGTGACTATTTCGAAGCCATGCTTCGAATCCAACATTTGCTACTCAAAAGAATCTTGTCAATGAATCAACAGAGATGGCATCAATATGTATTGTTACTGCAAATTATATGCAAAGCCTGGACAGTCGCAGAAATTTTGGATTATCAGGAGACTTAAGTTATGCCTATGCTTAGTGGCAGAGCAAAGCCTTAGCTAAAGATAGGCTTCCCTTGATTTCTGGCCATTATAGACAGAGTGTGTCGACATCTCCAATAAATTCATCAAGAAACGTCAAATTTGTATAAGATTTGCAATAGATAAACTGTTATTGATGAATAATGAAGGCCGAAAAGGGAATCGAAATTAAAAGAGAAGTTCCTTCACAAATTCAAAGCAGGTGACGAAATTTAACCAATATAGATTGATAATTAAATCCATCCAAGACTTCACTGAGATGCATCTTGTTGCAGAAAAATCTTATCGAAAACATACTCATGATAAAGAGGCCTAAAGGGCAGCCGCAAGATGAAAATATAGAGAAGAGCCTACCAAGAAATAAAACTTGGAAGATAGCTACATTATAAAATTTGGCAAAATTTACAAGTGAAACCATCATAAGTCATGATAGTTCTGATTACACATAGTACTCGTCCAACAAAAAGCAGTCAGTACACTTCCAGCAAAAGCTAAAAAAGCAAATAAACATGACAAACTGATTCAAATGTTGAGGATCAAATTAGAGCCAGCCCCGTATGATCCGACGTTGCCAACTTAAGCAACTGGTGGGCGGAGAACATGATCTTGTGAGGTATCAACAGTCGCTGGAGGCATGAATTGCCACATGGCAACACCGGGGTAACCAAGGAAAGGCACCAACTTGTTTCCGGGGGCTTGGCCTTGGGTGGCAAATGCCGCAGGAATTGCAGGAGGTGGAGGCAAGAAGCTTGGTTGTGCGTTCGTGGCCTTCAATTGGTGCTCCAGCTTCTCCTTCTCTGCTTTCAATCTTTGCTTCTCGTCACGAAGCTCATTTTTCTCAGCCTACAAATGTGAAAGCAACTGTAAGATACCGAATAGTTTCAATCAACCATTTCAAATAATGGTCAATGCCCAAACAGCTTCATGGAATTGAGGGGAATTTTGACAGAATTAAAACACTCAAACTGAACAAAGGCAGGGAAAATGCCTAAATTCAATTCCCAAATTATAGAACATAACAGACTCACTTTCAACTCTTTGATTTTCTCTTGGAGACTACTGTTTGAGTCCTTCAATTTCTGAGCTTCACCGCGCAACTGGGTCACCATTCTAACAGCATCTATCAATATGGCGGCTTTGTCAGTCTTAGGAGGCCTTCCAGGTTCAAGGAGAGATGCCAATTCCAAAAACCTACCAGTCATACCATTGTACTACATTAAAAGCATGAGACAGTTTTGTTTTCTTTCAGCAAAAAGCTTAAGCAAGAGGGCAAGTGTGTGCAAGTGATTGTGACGATGACAATGTGTGTGCATATGCATGCAAGAGTGTACACCGGGGATGGGGGGGAAGAGAGATTTACTTGTCATTTAGTCTATCTCTGCGCAACTTCTCCCTACATGCCTTGGAACTAGAAGCATTGCATGATTCAGTTCTAACCCTGCAGCAACAGCTCCAAATTAAATAAACAAGAAGCCTGCATAAACCGATACCCGCAATAGCCACCTCAAGCAAATCAAAATACGTGATATGTGTACAGCTGACAAAAAAACCCAAGTTGAAACTTCAAACAAGGATGTGACAATCTTCATTTCCTAAGCCCAAATTCAGCCAGACTTAAATTCTTCGATTACCACGGTAGAAAGAATATCCAGTTAGGCAAAATATTCATTGTTCTGCTCCCTCAGCATTAGCATTGATCATGTGCACAGGCTATTACTGAAACCATAACAACGAATCCTTGCAATGCAGCCATAATTTGATTTGGTCTCTTACATGGTGACCATCTCCACTTCCAGAAGATTCAACACAAATATACCAACTAACTTGGAAAAAATGGAAACATAGAAAATTTAACTCCAATCCTCGCTTTGCAATTTAAAATAGATACAGATACCTCTTTTTTGAGCCATTTTCCTTCGCTCCATCTGACTCCCCAAAGGAACCATCAATTTCCGTGCTACACAAAAAATACAAGTGTAAGAAATCAAACAGATAAACAAAGCAAATATAAGACGGTGAATTCTCACTCATATAAAATCAGCTCACGTGCTACACTCACTTCAACACTACAGAAATATATACACCCACAGCACAAGCCTTCATGGTCCATCCAATTCAAAATAACCCTTTACATTAGCAAGCCCAACTAGAAAGTAATCATCTAAAAATCTTGATCCAATCAGTGCCTAAGCATCCTAAGAATTTGGAATCCTGTCATTTCAAATCAGTGGAATCTCGGGAATTTAACAGATTCACAGATATTGTGCAGTTTCAGAAAGCAACCAAATGGAAAGAGTCAAAGAGTTGAAATGGAAGTCTACTTCGACCAACTAATAATGAATATTTGCAAGGGGTTAACTCCTGACAGAGCAAGCTCCTTTGGATAATGCTGAAAAACCCAAAGTCTATAGAAGGCAACAGAAATGCAACCACGAAACAATTAAATTTTGATAATACAAACGATAGGGACTGGGCTAATAATCATAATTAAAAATAATGGTCTTCATATACTTTACAGATATAGTGCAGGTCAAGCTCATCTTCTCGAACCAAACAGGAACCTTACATTGGTTCATCCCTTCACGCACTCAAAATGTGAGCTCGTCCAAATACAGCGAAAGCCATGGCCTAAGGAGATTTCCCACTTATTCTTGTTTACGCAGCAAAGACAGCCTTAATGGCTGCGCCAGCAAACACTCGTGCAGCTGGCAAAGATAGCTCGATGGCAGAGCATAACCTTCCCCAGGCTGCAATTACAGGTTCAAGTCGCGACCTTCAGCTCCTCGCTTCTTTGTCTGAAGCTAAGGAGTGGAGTGCATACGCCCCTTTTGAGCAAGCGGCAACAGATACAAGCAAGGACTCGAACTCACCGTTTTCCCCAAAAATCACTGGCCAAACTTTTGCTGAGCAGTGATTTTCCCATTGAATTCAGGAATAACAAATGCCCTCCAACTTATCAACCACAAAAGGCCGAAATCAAAATCCGAACCCAATACAGCATACAGCCACGAATTCCTCTAAAGGAATTAGCATTCCTTCCACATGACCCGAGACATCATCTCAATTGAAAACTACCATTCCGTTTAAAACCCTAATTCGCGAAACGAAAAAGAACGAATGGGATCGCACGAAAGACCTGAAAATGGAAGATCCGTTGAGAGGCTGAACGGGCCACGAGTACCCGGAGCCGGAGACCTGAAAATCCCCGTCGGCCACGGCGATATCGTCGATCAAGCCACAGTCGTAGATCCAATTCGTATGCTCCGGGGACACCATCTCGGACGATCGCCGGAGAACCAACCGGATTGCCGGGCCGTTACTGCCTTCCCGGACGGCAAATTGGAAAAATTTGCAGGCCGCTTTCGAGAGAGAGAGAGAGATTGGGGAAATGAGGAGGTGATCAGATGTCGGAGCCAGTCGTGGAGTAAACGAGTTTCTCGGGGCTTTTTCCGGAGCCAACTTGGACGCAATGAGGCCGGACTCCTGAGTTGTGAAAGACAAATGGTCCCAGAATTTTAATTTAATATTTAATATCGTGCCCAAATTTTTAATTTATGCAATATCATTTTAAAGATTTTTAATTTGTACATTGTAATCCTTGAATTATTGATAAATGTTCGATGTAGTCCACGAATTATATAAAAATATTTAAAAGTTAATTAAAAATTCGAAAATGACATTGCATTTTCTATCAAAATTTAAATATCATATTGAACAAATTAAAAGATCATTCAATGATCATTTGTGTCACTTTTTCTAAAAAGACAAAGTAACGCGATAAAAATAGCATTATATCCTTTTTGGTATCTACAAATATTCTCATAATTGGGGCGAATGGGAATTGATAAGTGAATTTGACTTGCCGCCGGGTTATGTTTATAGGCCCTATCATCTTTCGAAATCATTTTGCTTATAAGAAATTATGGAATCGACATAAGCATCCATTAATTCATGACTGAAAAAGCTAAGGACGTATCCTTTTGGGAAGAAAAAAGAGTTTGATTATTTGGAAATTGCATACATAACTCCTTCATTTAAGTTATCGTAATAGATTTTCTAAGCCGCGTGTTGGGGCGCACTTATAAAATATTAAGTCCATTATGCCTAACAAAATTTTCAAAATCTTTAAATTAGAGTTTTCTTTTTTCCTTAAGTGGGTAAGTGGGCCATAGTACTCATTGATGATACTTAGGCTCCATTTGTTTAACGAAGAAAAATATTCTCATTTAAATAATCGCTTTGCATCGTTTGAAATAATTAGTCAATAAAAAATTACTTTCATTATCAACAATAATTTGTGTTTAAATATTTTCGTGAACGACGAAAACATTTATCATTCGTTCATACTTTTGTAAACAATACAAATTATCGTTTTTAGGAAAATTATTTCCAAATCAATCATTTGTTCACGAAACAAATAAAGCCTTAATAAAGAAATGTTTGATTTTCGATGCACTAATTGCAAAGAACAAGAAAATTAAAGTTTTATGAAAATCACAAACTTTGTCTATATGATATGGCGATCGAATAGTGCCCGTCTCGGACGGGAAGTGCACTCAAGATTTTACTCATGGAGTGTCCAACAAGACTTGAAACCAAAATTGCTAATAAAGGAGTAAAAACTCTATTATCATCTAAGCCAGTGGAAACTTACATAGTTACCCAAATCAATTTAATGGATTTGCCAAGTGGGTGTATAGAAGAAAGATAATGGGAGGTACACCCCCCCCCCCCCAAAAGCTGACATGTCAATGTCCAATTGGCTGTGGAATGATGATTTAAAATAGGTAGTGGTGGGACGTCAATGGCCATGGACCGATGAATCCTTACCTGCAGATGATGCGGTTCCTTTACATCCTCTGCTCTCTGTCCATCGGTCGATCGAAAAGGGATGATGCCAAAAGGAGAGCCCGAGGCATCACTTTTGCTGCTCGTGGATTTCAAATCCGATCCCAATGAATTGGTTGAAGTTTGACTTTTCTTCCCTTCTAGTGAATTTCAAATCCATTTAGTTTTCGGATTGAATGTTCTAACATGGTATCATCACAAATAATTCGCTCAGTCCCAAGTGATCTATAATTAAATGGCACGCACATAGGGAGATTAACAAATTGGCTTGGAAACGCGGGCAATCTTTTTTTTTTTTTCCCACCACTTTTCATTTTATAAACGTAATGTGGTGGGACAATAACCTAAGTTTCTATTACATGATTAGTAGAGGCCTCTGATAGTGGCGAAGAAGGTGGGATTTTGTGGAATTACGGGGGAATCTCCCCTTTTGGCTTATGAAAGCAAGACCATCGAATTATTATATGAGATGATATCCATTTTAAAATTAGAATTGGTGGTCGTCTTCAATTCCACGCACGAATGGACTCGGATGGGGACATCACGAACATGCGCGGCCTTTCGAAGCCTCAAAAGTAGGGGTGTACACAGATCCGGATTGGTCCAATTCTCTTAAAAATCGGGAACCGGACCAGATCAAGTTCTTGGGAGGTCCAATAATTGGACCGATCACATTTTTTTTTTGGTGATTTGTCGTTATATTTTTCTCGTTATTGAGATATTCACCGAACCACCTCTTGTTAACGATATATTCACCAGATCACCTCTTATTAATTGTATCGCATTATCGTTGAAACGTCATTAAGGAAATATAAAGCAAAAGTTTAGGTTTAAATTTACATTTAAGAAAATATAAATAAAAAAAACACACACACACACACATTGTTGGTCCAGTTTCCCCTCAGAATTAAGAACCGGACCAGAGCCCCCAGGAGCCAAACCAAACCAGCTGATTCGATCAAATTCGGGCAGTCTAGTATGCTCAGCTTTACTCAGAAGGGTCGTTGCCTATGGAAGATGAAACTGCACGCATCCGCTTGCTAAATTTCAATGACCGGGACATGGCTACCAAAACGGCAGGGTGATCGGTACAAACTTCAAAAGGGTCAGGCAAACGCTAGGAATTCCGACTAAGAAATGTGAATACCCACGCTTTCTAGCGGGATCAATCCGAGTCTCGCGATCATCATTCATTGACACTTGGTTCATTTAATCTAATAAGGGATCAGCCTAGCGATAAGTTTTAATTCCTCGGAAGATGCGTGTGCAATGGACGGATCGCATATTACCTGAATTTTATCCGTGAGTTTTATAGAAAATTCTTCCAGATTTCTTTCACAAAAAAATAAAATGAAGATTTTCCATCGAAATAAAGCATCATGATATCCCCTCTTCTTCTTTCCCTTTTTTTTTTTTTTTTT
>BCNH02000006.1:29005786-29015999 GCA_001662345.2 Metrosideros polymorpha var. glaberrima | reverse complement strand
AACGGACAGAATTGTAAAAGGTTTAGGACTGAATTGGCAAAAAAAAAAGGTTTAGGACTGAAATGGCAAAAGTGCAATAGATTAGAGCTCGATTGGAAGGTTGGCGATTGCATATGCCAATCAAGCGACCCACCTAATTACCCAAAGCGTGTTCCAACCCTCAAGCTTGCTCTACAATTTAGTAGTCATCAATCGTGTCTTTTTATTGCTCAGACTCTAGGTTATCACTTTATGCGAAGGAGATAGAGCACCAAACCCAAAGACTCTATGATCCCCTCTTTAATTAAAATATTTACCGCATTTTCCATCAATTAATAAGAAATCATAGAAATGAAAATAAGATTTCTCTTGGGTGCTTTACTTAGTCTTGCAAGTAAATCACAGCATAATTTGTCTCTTTGCTGTCCCCGTGGATTACTGTGCTTTTTCTTTTTCTTTTTTTCTTTACACAAAAGGGAGGCTTTCACCCGACACTGCCATTGGATAGGATTGGAATTAAATAGATTAATTAATTAATTAATTAAGTTTCTGTTGCTTCAAAAGTGAGTTAAGAAATTTTCACTTTATAACCCCCCCAGTGGAAAAAGATTCCGATCCGCTCCCTCTGATCTCTCTGTAATGTAAAGCACGAGCACAAAAATACTAATTAAATAAGCAAAAAAAAAAAAAAAGGGCAGCGGATGGACCTCAAAATGGTGCGAGTCGTTGCCTTTTCTATTCATCAATTGGTGCTCGGCTGCATTCTTTGGGTGTCATTTTCTCATCCTGCCCCTTAGGATGCGTGTAGCGACGTTTCTGTTCTCCAGCATAATTTTTTAGCAGAAATAATGTTTTCTGATTCCGTTTTCGAAAAGAGTTTTTGAATAGAAGAATTTGTTCGATAAATATACAAAATTTACATTATCAAAATAGAAAAAAAAAAAAACAGAACTGTCTTTGATACGACCCTAAGAAGTTCTATTCCCAATTTTTTCATTTAATTATAAGAAGGTTAGTGATGGTGGTGGCAGTGGCAACAAGTGGCGGCGACAGTGACGGCTGACGGCAGTGACTGGGGCGATGAACTCCTGAGCTTGTTTCTCTTTTTGTTTTCAGGAACAAAGAAACAAATTTTTTTAATTTTTGTTTCTGTTCCAAATCTATTCTCGGGAACAAAAAGTTACAAAAAAGATTTTTTTTTTCTATTCCCAAGAACAAAAGAACGAGAATAAGAGAATCTAGAGTGTTACCAAATATGCCCTTAATTAGCCACGACTAATTGATAATCCTCTCTCTCGGAAACAAAGAACGATGCTCATACGATTCCAAATAATTTTAATCCAGTCGACGAGATCATCCTCCTCGTTTTACATAAGCAAAAAAAAAAAGGTGAGATTTCGGGATTATCGTAAGATAAAATTACAAGAAAGTGATTCTTTTATGCAAAATTTTGTCCAAATCGAAGGGTACACGGCATAACGCGTCACACCAAAATTAATCAGGCGCGTTGTCGTTTCATCGCTCGAGGCAACAAAAAAATAAAAGAAGAGAAAAGAAGCTACGTTGTATCCCTTGACATAGCGTGAAACGAATCCATTACAGAAATGCAATAAAGATCGAACATCTTTTCCAAATCAAAACCTTAGCTTCGTGCACATGGTTCTTGCAGGAATGTTGAAAGAGCAGGCTTTGTAGGTGTAACCTTCACAACATTGACGGACCACCATGAAGTTTGATGCATCGGAGTTTGAAAGGTAAGGCACTGTCGTTGCTCGGTTGCTTTGATTATGACATGCAAAGAGCGTAGACTCGAGTAGAGCGCCATGTCTATTACGTGACTTCCACTAAAGAAACGGTGGTGGTGGTGGTGACGATGATTGTCAATATCAGCAATTTATGGGGGCTGCCTTCGTCAAACTTTTTAGCCAGTTAAGGAGGAAATCGCACAAAATTGATGTCGGCAACATTGATGCCGGCAACTCTCTTGGATTCGAGAAAGGCGCGAGAGATAAGCCGAGCGATCGATTTCGGAGACTCCACAAACCTTTCACGACAGTGCTAGCAGTGCCGACATAACGGCTAAGATCTGAAAAGAGATTTTTCCGGATGCACCGGAAGGTCACGCCATCGGTTCATCCGATGGAGGACGAAATCCGAACTGTGGCGCCTTCCATTTGTTTTCGGTCTCGTGAACTGTCATATCCTTTCCATTCGCTTGGAAGAGTCCATTCATCGTTTTCTCATATTCAATCTAAAACAATAAAATAAAATAAAAATTGTTTTTATTGACGAATGGTAATCCTCGAGGAGGCGACCGGAGTCACACGACTGGCTATTTGGCGCACGGCGTGCAGCAGACGATCTTTTTCACTCCTTGGAATCGTGCTATAGTCAACGCTCGACGCTTCCAAAGGAATTGGAAGGTTCCTCTTTCTTCGCTTCACTACGAGAGGCAAGCAAACAAAACGCGAGGCTTTTGCATAAGCGAAGCGATGGTGCGCTGTTGGGGTCGGAAGGCGAGAGATGTCGTCTCTTCTTCGGACCAATTCGTCTTTTGTTTTTTCTCGTGCATCCAAGAGGTGCACACGTATGGCAGATCGGGAGAGGCGGAATCTCGATACTTTTAAAGGCCGGACGAGAGGAGGGATGGGGGGCGGTGAAAGGGAGGATGATGAGTTGACCTTCGATTTCTGAACCAACTTTTGTGTCACGGGAGGGAATTTGGTGCACCTGCCGGACCCTTTTTTGTGGATTAGGCAAGTAAAAAACAAGCGCGGTCACAATCTCGCGAACGAAACTTGTTACTAATCTAAAACATCTTTCCCTTTTTTAAGTTTTTTTTTTTTTTACAGCGGAAATGGAAGCGTCTTTAGTATGTTTTTTGCGCAACGAAAAACTAATTTTACCACTCCAATGTGTCGAGACTCGAGAGAAGGATGATCATCGGGCCTCGCGGCATGCCGAGCGCACCCTAATCCAATTTGCGATCGGCTCGAACCTCAAATATGTTTGGACTGGGGCGAGCAATTCCTTTTCCTTAGCTCAACCTGAGCAGAATTTGGTCGGTTTTTCACATCGACAATTCACTATTTTCCTTTTAATTATCGAGAAGTTTAACGGCTATCCAATGGACGACCCAAAACAAGGGATCCTAAACCCAATATTTGGCTCCATCATTTGATCGACAAAACGAGATCCCGACCACCCAAAGGCGCCATTCATGAATTCAAATGGAAGATTAGATCCTTATCCTCGTTTTTTGAAGACAACAAAGGTCCAAACCCGATGAATCCTATGTCAAATGATGGAGGGCGTACCCAAGATTCATAAGCAAAGGAGATTAGGAATCGTCCGGATCGCTCACTTGCGGAATGTTTCTCAAACATTATTGTGGGGGGGAGAGGAGACCGCAAGATGCGAACCCCTCCTTAAATCCACATGACATGCCTTCTTCTCAGCAGCCACAGAGAATCCAATGTAATTCTATATTTAGGGGGAGAGAGAGAGAGAGAGATTGGAGGCACACGCACGCTTCCAAATGACTTGTCCGAGCTCGGTGGAATGCTATAGAGGTAGATGCGACCCCATGTGGATTGGATCCAAAACGAAAAAGAGACTAATAAAAAAAGAAAACCATGGGAAAAGGTAGGAGTGGAGTGGAGATGCGGGGTATCGATCCCCGTACCTCTCGCATGCTAAGCGAGCGCTCTACCATCTGAGCTACATCCCCTTCCTACCTTCGTCCCACGTTTTTGTTATTTAAATCTTAGTTCAATGTGTCTTTCACATTTGCTTTTACTCCACCATTTTTGTTCTTTACGACCACCGTCCGTCCGAGTGGAATAGTCCCCATCTTCTTGCCGCCTCTTTTATTACGCCAGATGTTGAACCCACTCAACCGAATTGATTACCTTTTGATGAAGTGAAAAAGGTCTTGAATCGACTGGAAATGGTCATGTGTATGGACGCTCTTTCAAGCCCTCGAGGGTTTGAATTGAATGTTCTGGGCCTATCTTTAGACGCGTGTGTGTCGGGTGAAGTTCTTGGCGTGAATAGAAAGGTGAATATGAATGAGCAAGACCAAAATAACAGCGCGCGAGCTCTCGACCATCCTATTCTTTTTTATTCCACCCATGTTAATGTCAAACTCCCCGGGAGTCCATAAAATGAGAATCAAACCAGTAAATCTGAATTTCCATCGGACCAATAAATCTCATTCTTCTCAAGTCCCTTTGTATAAAGCAGCGTTGCTCACTTTAATCCACATTCCAAGTGGGTCAATTTCCTTCAAGCCCATGGTCAGCCCATTGAATAGCGAAGCCAACATTCGATTTTGGACCGAACCAAAAAGGGTTACTCTATGTTACATCTATTCTGACATTTGGGGGTCATGGAGGTGGTGGCCCTCAATTAGCTCCCCTTGAGCAGCAAGAGGGCATGCGATCCCCATTTGAAACCTCGAGAAATATAAGTAAAATGTCTATATATTTTGATTTAAGTATGTCTATGCCCACAAATGGTTCGTCCAAAATCACTCGCCCGGTCGTATTGCGGTCGGGCTCGCAGGAGTTAGAATTCATACATGGCCAACGCAACATTAGATCAATTGAGTATGGACGGGGTTTTAGGTTACAATCAAGCCAAATTTATAGTAATTGCTAATTGGCCCATCGCTCAGGCTGCTTTCGCAACCATGCCCCATTTTCCTTACCCAAAGCTTGTCCACATCGACATAATCGGAGAAAAGCATTAATTATCGAATTCATCTGCGTACACAAGTAATATATACATCAACCTCATGCATATGCACGCACAATAGCTTTCCAGCACTGTCCTCCCATCTCTCTCTCTCTCTCTCTCTCCGCCACTTTCACTGAAAGGTGCAGCAGAAGCACAGCATATCACGGCATGAAAAGGGTAATCAGTAATCGCCCTTTCCATTGGCAAAAGCTAGTAAAGGCAGGTCACGATTGGCCCTCCTTTCTAAATCCTACTTTTCCACACCCTTTTCCTAGGGATAGGATTATACTAATGCACGGATCGACACCTTTCCTAATCCACTAATTACCGGGTGCTGATTATGGGGCAATAAGATCTTCTAATGCATCATCCCCTTTTGGGCAGATGGTGAATTGGCCGGTGTCCAATTGCCCCCCACTTTTTCCTAGAGCATTTGGTGAACTCACCCACACAACATTTCCGAGTATTTAAATTTAGCTAGACATCTTATCGCGGGCCGAATTGCCTTGTCCCTTGTCCTAGATGATGAGGAATGAGTAAACACACCCATCAGCATCTCCCCTAAGGATAGGTATTTGATGACAAGCCATCCTCACATTAGGTATGTCATTTTGGGTAATCGAAGTTTTTTGCGCCATTTAAATTCAAGAGACCGTCTTACTCGTTCCACTTAGATTTCATTTGTGGCGAAGTTGCCAAATATTACTAACATGTACTTTAGTACTTGACTAACGCTGAGCGAAAACAAGACAAATTAGATATCATTTCATGCCTTACTCAAGCTTGTCGAAGCTAATAATGCGAAAGAGTGCATGCATAGCTAGTTATAGGGACTTCCCAACTCCCATTTGGCAGATCTTCATACGCTAGAAAGTCCCCATAGTGGAGACTCTTAAGGCATTGTTGAGTAGAATCACAAAAGGGTTCTGTCCAAGTGCATGTTTTGAGGCAACATAACTATTTTTGACAATCAAAGGAGGAAAAGAAAAGGTAAAATCATCAAAGGGTCTCTCTCTCTCTCTCTTTTCTCCAACTCCACTGTAAAAGACATGACAGATTATATGAAAGGCAGATTTAAGCACTGAATAAGAAAAATATATGCTCGAGAGCTATCGATGAAAGTAAGTTTTTATCAGGTGAAATGGATTTGGTCCAGATGCCTGCCCTGTCTGTGGGACACGGTTAATCGCTTTGACCGGAACATTAGGCACGCATTGTCTGGACAAAGGTCTCTTTGTTTTTTACTGCCAACCCTTCAGAAAAAAAAAAAAGGAATTATTATTCACCATCTTTCTTAACTTTTAATTATCTGCACCCTCTTCGAAAAGTTCGGATGTCCCTGATGGCGAAAAAACCAATAAGTACCGAAGTTCGCGAGACAAGCATAAAATTCACAAAGTAACGAGTGTCTGAAATCGCAATTATATTATAACACATTACTCTATGAATTGACTCCCACGCAATGTACGACACCTTTAGGAATTATTATGGCACATTTACATAATCGTTCCTCTTTATATTCCTCGTTTTATATTGAATTTCTAACTAGAAAATGAAATATATAATTCTTATAATGAAGAAGGCCTGAAGTGAACCTTATTTTAAATAAAGGCTTGAAATGTCCTCATTTTTTTCAAATAAGGGTCTAACCTCAAGGGCATTTTCATTTTTTTTACTTTTCTTTTCCCTTTTTCCTTTTTTCCTTTTTTCTTTCCTTTTTTCTGTTTTCTTTCTTCTTTTGCAAGTGGCCGTCGCCGATCTCGGGTGACGACTGGCCATCGACGTTGCCTCGATAAGGCTGGCCAACGGTCGGCCTCACTTGGGCGAGCCGACCCTCGCTCGTCGTCTCCTTCTTCATTGTCTTCTTCTTCTTCTTCAACCGAAACTCTAACATGCAACTCGAACTTTCTTCCTCGAACCCCAGCAAACCCTAATCCCACTTGATTTCAATTTCAATCCTAAATCTCATTGGAGCCCCCAGCCCTCCCTCCTCTCCCCATCGACAAACGTTAGCCACCTCCCTCCGTTTGCGGCCCCCCTGCGTGGGCGAGGCCGGTCATCCCCCAGCCCTGTTAGGGCAACGCCAGTGGCCAGCCATCACCTGAGAACGGTGACAACCATCGACAAAAAGAAGAAAGAAAATGAAAAGGAAATAATAATAATAATAAAGAAAAAGGAAAAAAATGAAAAATGAAAAATGTCATTGGGATTAGGCTTTTATTTGAAATAGGGTAAACTTCAAGCCCTTATTTAAGGAAATTGAGGCACTTTAAGTTTTTAATTGGAATAGAGGTCACTTCAAATTTTTATTTAAAAAACTAAGGTACTTTATATCTTTAATTGAAATTTTTTCAAAACAGAATGACACCAAGGCAGCGGTGGAAATATTTGAATGCCCTAATATCTAAGATGTGCCGTGCGAAGTTTTTTTTTTTTTTTTCCTTAAATGGGAAAAGAAGAAAAATCATAAACGGGTGACAAGATACAGTAATGAAGGTTCGTGGATAACAAGGCAGGGAGAGTTTCCGTGTGTCGTGTCTTGTGGTGGCCTTCCTCAGGAACATCATTAATGAGCGCCACTAAAGACACTCTCTCTCTTATAAACTCCCCTTGTCATCGTCTTCCCTCCCCCCCAGGCCACACAGATTTCTGTATTCCTCCTACAGTTCTTTATCATTTTCTTTTCTCTGGTTTCGAAATTAAAACACTGCCCATTTTGGTTCTCACGTCCATGTGTCTTGTCGCCGGGTCCGCAATAAAGCTCCAAAAGAAACGCTTCAACGGGAGATGGCTCTCCAAAGTGGAATCTTCGAACATTTGCTGGGTACCTGAGAGGGTTATGAGAAGGTCTCTCCTGGGAAGAAGCTCATGGGTGCAGCTCTAGCTCTGGCTCCAGCTTTCCTTTCTTGAGTGGTAGTTGCCAGAAATAGGAAGTCAGAGCAACCCATGAACTGAAAAAGAAAAAGTCTGTACTCTCTGAAGATGAAGCTTTTGCGGCCTTGAGATAAAGCACAAGCAAGAAAAGAAGAAGAAGAAGAAGCCCAGAGAGAGAGAGAGAGAGAGAGAGTCGGAGAGATATGCCAACAGTGTGGTTTGCTCTCAAGAAGTCCCTACACTGCAAATCAGAGCCATCAGATGTCCACGACCCAAAGACAAGAAAGCAGCTGACCACGATCTTGACCAAGAAGACAGGCCGGTCAGGTTGCTCGAGGTCCATCGCCAACCTCAAGGACGTCATCCATGGAAGCAAGAGGCACATGGCCGAGAAGCCACCGAGCTGCAGCCCGAGATCCATCGGGAGCAGCGAGTTCTTGAACCCCCTAACCCACGAAGTCATCCTCAGCAACACCAAATGCGAGCTCAAGATCACCGGCTTCGGCAACGGGTTCCAAGATTCCGGCGCCGGCGGGGGCGTGGGGGGCGATGGCGGTGGCGGGTCGACCTTCATGGGGACTCTGACGCCGGGGACGCCTATGCATTACTTCAATCCTTCGTTTAGGACGACCTCAGCAAACGGGGCAACTCCAAGGAAGGGGGGTTTTGTTTTGGGCGAGAGAGAAGGGTCTGGTGGCCTCGGCGGCAGAGGCGGCGGCGTCCGTGCTAGCAGTAGAGCGTCGCTGGATGCTGACGCTAATGGGATCTCCACCATAACTTGCCACAAGTGTGGAGAGCAGTTCACCAAATGGGATGCTGCGGAGGCACATCATCTCTCCAAGCATGCCGGTAGGAGAAACATTTCACTTTTTTTCAAAAGAAAAACCATTCCTTGTGGATTTCCTGATTCAGAGAAAAGCAAATACGGCAGGCAACTTTCCGGACACCTTTGCATGTGAATATGACGGAATCTGCTTCATTTTCCTTTGAACCTTTTCGAGAATCAACTTTAACGTGGCTGACTTTGCAAAAATTCTGAGGTTCTCTGCAACTCTGCCCTCTTGACGACGATTGCCAATTCATTCGTCGATGGAATAAAAAAAAGGGTCCTTTTTCTTTGTTTTCGGTCCCTGCTGTTTCTTTTTTTTATCGTTTGCTTCGTCAATTTCTGAGCTGGAGGATCAAAAAGTTAAGCTGGCTCCACTAACTGGTCAACTTTCCCAGCATCTATTGGACTGTAGCCGTTGCAATTTATCGGAATTTGGAAGCCTCGCCGTTTGTGTTCTTACTCGCATTGTTCAATGACGTGAAGTCGTACAGTAATTACGCACATCTCACCCGCATTGTGTTCTTGATCAACAGTGACTGAACTAGTGGAAGGGGACTCGTCCAGGAAGATTGTGGAGATCATATGCCGGACCGGGTGGCTGAAATCGGAGAACCAAGGCGGCAACCGGATCGAGCGGGTCCTCAAGGTCCACAACATGCAGAAGACCCTGGCTCGGTTCGAGGAGTACCGCGAGACGGTCAAGATCAAGGCCGGCAAGCTCCCGAAGAAGCACCCACGGTGCCTCGCCGACGGGAACGAGCTGCTCCGCTTCTACGGCACGACCGCGGCGTGCCCGCTGGGGCTCGACGGCTCGTCGAGCCTGTGCACGTCCGAGCGTTGCTGCGTGTGCAGGATCGTGCGGCACGGGTTCTCGGCGAGGAAGGAATGGAAGGGAGGGATTGGGGTGTTCACGACATCCACGAGTGGAAGAGCATTTGAGAGCATAGACAAGGTCGAGGACGACCCGACTGTGAGGAAGGCCTTGATAGTGTGCAGAGTGATTGCAGGGAGGGTTCACAGGCCATTGGAGAACATCAAAGAAATGGCCGGTCAGACCGGGTTCGACTCGTTAGCCGGTAAAGTGGGTCTGTATTCACACATCGAGGAGCTATACTTGCTCAATCCTAGAGCTCTGCTTCCATGTTTCGTGGTGATTTGCAAACCCTGAAGGAGGATGTGAAGAAGAAGGAGAGAAAGAGTGATGAGTCATTTGGGGCTAGTGATTGAATTCTTTTGTTTTTCCCTTTGGGCTTTTTGATAGATGTTTGTGGGGTTTCTGGCAAATTATTCTTTTTGGCTTCACATCCACCTCTTGAATATATTTTGGCTCGATTCTTCTGCAATCTTGTCATTGTCGGTTCGATCCATGAATATGGCTAATTGAAAAGTCTGTGCCTGTGTTTTGAAAAATATTTGAATATTACAGTATTATATTGAAGTGGACCTTAATAAGTCCTTAAAAGGTTGCATTTGCTTCTCGTCCGGACATCGGAGATAATTTAAATGTAAAATAATCAGAGGGTATTGTCGGAGATGAGACAAGAAAAATATATTATATCAATCGGGGTATTTGAACGTGCGGGTACTGACACATTAGATCCACGAATATGGGCAATTGAAAAAGTCTATGCTTGTGTTTTGGGAAATATTTGAATTGGTTAACACCATGAAAAAGTATAATTTGGTACACATATGACAAGTTTACTTTAAATTAATTTTTTGATCATGATATACTTTAAATTGGTATATTTATAACAAATTTAACTCAAATTAATTTTTTGATTAAGAAAA
>BCNH02000006.1:28978984-29002752 GCA_001662345.2 Metrosideros polymorpha var. glaberrima | reverse complement strand
TTAATATTTTCGATTTTTTTTTCTCTTTCTTTTTGGGTTTTCTTCCCCTCGTGATTGGCCTTGCCAGCTGCAGGTGACGACAACCATGGTCTTGCCATCCGTGGGTGAGGCTGCCCTTGCCGACGGCTAGCGAGGGCTTCGCTGCCCTGGCCACAAGGGGAAGAAAAGCAAAAAAGAAAGAGAATAAAAAGAAATAAAAATTTAAAAATATTATTAAAATTATCCACGTCAGTGTCGGCAGGTTGATCAAAATGACTAAATTGACATAAATACAAAAGATTCAAAACTCAATTGACAAACTTAAAAAGTTTGTGATTGAATTGGCAAAAATGTAATAAATTTAGAATTTTTTGGACAATTTTCTCACTTGTTTAATAGTCGGTATTTTTCGGTTCATTGACTTTATAAAGTATTTTGAAAATAGAATATTTGCATGTGGGGGGTTGCTTTCTCTCGCGGGGAAGTCACCTTTTCTGGAGAAAGAATTTAGATAATTCTAAAGATTCTAATATAATGTGAGGAATCTAAAAAGGAAGACAAGACCACAACAACGAATCTTGTCTAGGAGCTCATGATACAAAAAGTCAACGGGAAGAACACAGATTCGATTTATGATTAATGCCGTTCATATGCGTTTACTGTTCCGTATTACTATTTGATACTGTTCATACATTTTGGAACTTTGAAAACAACAACGGCGATGCCAAAGACTCTATGCCGCTTTATAAAAAAAGTCACGTTAACGAGTATTTCAAGACGCTTATCAAGTATATTTTATTTAAAAAAATTCAATTCTCAAGACATAATTTGTATGTAACATGAAGGCAATTGGTACATAAAAAGTTGTAAAATTTTCTAATTGTTTAATAATTACACTTAGAACGCTTGTTAACATGATCCATATTAAAACAAGTCTTTTCGAAAAAGCGCCCCAAGAGCACTCGATAAGAACCTAAAGATTGTTAGAACAATTCTCAATGCACGTTGTGGAATACGGAAAATTGAAAATGTATTCTCTTTTCAGCATGCCAATAATTGAAATGCAAGTTCCAAAGCATAATCCATACTTCTTACTAAGCATCTAAGGGATGACTCTTCAACAAAATTCCATTAAAGTTAAGCATTTTGAGAACTACAGTACGATTGCTAATTGCTAAAGTGCTGTAAGAAAACTTAAATGGGTGTTTCTTATTTTTAATAATTGGGATCCATGCTTCATTTCAACACCAAACAAGTTGGTGTGGTTCCAAAACACCTTGGATGTAATTGCTTTGCTTGCTCTCCATTTCTCTCCATAGTGCTCCTCCAACTGACCCATTGAGAAAACATTAAAGTTCCCAATGCATCGAATGTTCCGGTGAAGCATGTGATCCGTGTTTTCAAAATCGAAACTTTCGGTACTCGACAGGTACTTTCGGGCGTTCGACTAATCGTCGGCGTAATACCGTGCTTCGCGACCAAAGATCAAGCGAATACTCTGTACCTTTCTGCGGTGACATTGGCCCGGGCATTGAAAGCCCTCCGGGGCCTAACATCATAACTGCTCGACGAATGTGTCACTAACCAATCCATATGGGCTTGCATGAAAGCGTGAATGAATTGAATGAGATGTTCAGAATCTCTGGTGCACCAGAACCCTAAAAGAAGAAGTTGAGGGCGAACTACAGCAGTTGGGGGTAGATGAACCGAACGCACGCACATTTAATATAGGAGGTGGGTTCAACGGAGGAACAACACCGAACGGGAATAGGACATTCAACCTCGATCCTCCGCAGAAGAAAATGAAAAAGAAAAAACAGATGAGGGGAAACCTCCGAGCAATGAGGGCTATTGGGGTTGCTTTGCTTTTCTGAACTTCTCTGAACGAGAGGAATGATTACTGATGACTGGGTTAAGATCCGAAATGCTGCACCCAATGGAAGATCCATGTCTTTAATGACGGTCGGTGAAAGTCACTTTCGCCTTCTCTCTTCTACTGATCGCTTCTGACGGAGCTTGGGTCTATTGAATGATTCGTGTCAACATGGAGAGAGAAAGAGAGAGAGAGAGAGAGAGAGAGTGTGTTCTGCTTCGGATTCGCTCAAGAGTCAAGACTACTCTTTGGCTTTTAGCCTCTTCACTGGGCTTGGTTATCATGGCGGAGTCGTGTATGTTCTTCTGGTCCTTGGAAACTTTTTTTTATGACCTTGGTCTTTGGTCTTTGTTCGAGTTCTGACTTACCATCCTTTTGGGATTCTCCAAATTAACAAACGAGCAACTTCCATAGCATCTGCCGAGATCTGTGGTCAAACCTTGCATTCATTAACGCAGGTCCCACTTTGAAATCCATCTCACATTCAAACGCTAATGACTCGAGCTCGTTGAGTCCCATGAACTGTAAACCTCAGCATCATTTAATGGCCTGTAACTGCAATGAACGTGTCCTGACAACCGCAAGAACATTACTCTAATCTGGCTCGACATTCAACGGGACACGGTCGAATGGTCCCCAGAACTTCCATCCTTTTCATTTCCGCCACAAACGATTCGTTTTTGGTTTTATAGCCCATTGGCTTCACGAGTTGAAAAGCAGAAGACCAAGTTCTAAGTTGCTAATGGAGGAAGAAAGCCAGAGTTCATGCAGGCATTAACGGTTTCACGTATAATGTCCTCTGCTCCATGCTTATAGCTGAACCCCAAGTCCCTCAATTTCTTTGAAGAAATCTCAGCTGGGACTGACTCATTCTCCTGATCCACCAACCTGACATTCAGCAAAAAAGGTTTATGAGTGAAAGTCATCCATACAGTATGCAATTATCATTTGTAAATTTATCCCGAAAAATTACCTTGTTACATTCGAGCGTGGATGATTTTTGGCAAGGTTTTGGATCAACTTAGACATGGGGCAGCTTTCAGCACAGCATATGTACTTGCCCTCTGCTTTGGCATGCTCCATCAAGAAAATGTGGACATTGCATACATCTTCAATATGGACTACACCGACCGATCCCATTCTGGAGTTCACAGCAGATAATATCTGGAACATCTCGCCTTCACCTGCAGGATAATACGATCGCCGTAAGTTCACGCTTGTTTAATGTCGCAGCAAGCAAAGTGGAGATGCCAAACGAACACTGAGTTCTCATGATCAACTGGAGATAAGCTTGCAAAATGGCTACCCGTGATTGGGGACAAGAGAACTCCTATACTGGAGGGAACAGAAGAGGTGAGGAATGGGCCTCCAACTGTGGTGGTAACCACTGATACAATGTCAATCCCTCTCTGTCTTGCAAATTGGAAAGCTGCTTCCTCTGTTAGGAGCTTTGACAGCACATAAACCTACCACAACATCATCATCTATTTGCTAATTTTTCACTTTAACCCAAAAAGTAAAAAGAAAATCACTAGTATGCTCTTGAATATTGAAGGGAAATGAAAAGTGAAACTACCCATCCACTGGTTTTAGTCTTCCACACATGATCAATTGGAGTCTGGCAAGATTCATCAACAACATCTCTCCAATTCCCTGCACTGTCCTTGGCAGTAATTGTGCTGATGGAAGATGTGAACACCACCCTCCTCACTGATTTTGATCTCAGGCATGATTTCAGCAGGTTTAGGGTGCCCTGGACCGCCGGATCGATGATGTTCGAACGGACGTACGCATCTTGAGAGAAAGATTAAAGAAGGAAGCAGTTCTTAAGGAATTCGATATTCTCTTGGGCTATAGTCACCATAGAAAGTTGCCAAAGAGTTGTACAACGTAGAAGAATCTACCGGTACTCTCGTGAACGTTGAATTGCATTGAGGCGGCGACGTGAAAGACACCATCACAGCCCATGACAGCCTCATCATAGTTCCCGTCATACTGCAAACTAGCACGGAACAGCTTCAAGCGCTCGCCGCCATTCCACATCGATAGCAGATACAAGGATTTAGCTGCGGGATGAGGAAAACCGGCAGCTTTTCTAAGTGATCGGGGCGTAATTTTGAAGTTAGCGAGAGTAGACTGAACAGTCTACAATGAATCTCAAGCCGCAATGTGACATTCTTAAATGTCAGAAAAAGCACCTTTCCAGCTGATCAAATCAATATAGCTAATGCTAATTCTTGCTGCTAATCATTCAATTGCTTCCCTAAAATGCAACGAGATGGACAATTTCGGTGAGAATGAAATAATTTGCTCAGTTCTAAGATCTTAAACACCAAAATCCATCGAGGAATTCTACTATTGATGGGCCTTTTGGGCCGATTGGGCCCTTCACGTCCCATGAGCCAAGTTCAAGCCCGTCCAGACCAATATACACATTTCGCTTTCTCTCCGGGGGCCCAGTGGTCGTCATGAAGTAGACTTCACACATTCTAGTAATGAAATCGGATTCGGGCGTGTCACTCTCAGCTCAACTTAACTCCAGTCATCAAAAATACCAAATTACAGATGAAACACGACCGGAGGAAGGTTGAGCATCGAAGGCACGATAAAAGGGGGAAAATAAGAAAAAACATATCAGGACACTCGAAGCTTTCGAACTCGACTCGGGTCCGTCGACAAGAAGGGGAGAATGAGAGAAAGGGATGGAGATGCACACCAGGATCGCGGACCGTGGCGTGGACCGTGTGACCACGTCGGAGAAGAGACCTCACCAACCAAGAACCGATGTAACCAGTAGCCCCAGTGACACAGTATGCAAGTGCTGTTGAATTTTTGCCATCGTCTTCCATTCCTGTTCTCTCTTCTTCTTCCTCCTCTAGCTCTTTGTTGTGATGGGGGCCCTTGGCCACTCTTGATAGCTACTAGCTAGCGAACTGGGAAAGGATGAAAATTTTGGTTTCTCGGTACTGATGATTTGCCATCTAGGGACAGCCACGGCTCCTATTTATGACACAGCAAATGTACGATAATGCCAAATAGGTACGAATGTTTAGGTACAGTTGTCTCTGTTACATAGAGATTATGTTTATATAAACGCAAGCCATGCCAGTGCTTTACATCTATTATACCTTACCTAAGACAGGTGGAAGATTCTCAATTAAATAAAGGGGAGTCCGATACATTGCCTTGCCAGCATATGCTGACATAAAAAATTTCGATTAGCTTTCAACAAGAAAATCCCAACTTTTGAGTTGTAGGAGGGCGATTCTAGTTTGTGTCGAGCAAAATGGTGTCATTTTTTTTAATGTCTTTGTGCTTCCGCCGCAAACATATATCCTCACTTTTTGACACCGAGTTATCTTGCACAAACATTCGAATTAAGTCGATTTTTGTTATAATGTTGGCAAAAGTTTAAGCTTATAAGTGAGGGAGACTATAGCGCAACATGTGATATTCTATTTCTCTCTCATATATAAGTCAGGTAGGAAACAGCACGTGAAATTTGACTAACGAAAGTCAGGTGAATGAAAATCGCATATATATGAAGAGCAAATAAGTTCCGTCAATAAGTGATGTGAGATACTTAAATGGTATTCTTGTTTGACATTTGTTTATCTTTCCTTCTTGATTTTACGTATCGTGTTCTGATTTCAAAGCGATTTACATTTGCGTTCCAATCAAACAACAGCATTTACACTGTCGATTTTCGTGATTCACGACGGTGGGCTTCCTTAGTGGGGGTCGTTTTCACATGCATCGCACTTCACTCGAGTAATTTAATTTCCAAATTACGCAATCGATTTTGTATTCTTTCGGGGGGAAAAGCAGTCCTGTTTTTGCAGATAAGAGTTTGCATGCGCTACACGACTCAACATCGAATATGGCATGCGCAACCGGTTCACGGGTCGAGAAATGTCTTGGAACATTGTCACCATGGTATGGAGGGTCATTTCATCCTACAGTAGCACGAGGCCCCATCCTCTTCCTTAGAAACAGACGAACGATCGTGGCAAGTGGTAATAAACAACTGACAATAGCCAACTGCAATGCAAACCCAAAGAAAAGGGCCAAAAGGGCTCCAAATAAATAAATCAAAAGTAGGATGACATTTAGTAATGGTATCATTGCCAGTCCGATCAACCGTTGTCGCTAAATTGGACATGAAAAAACCAGAGCTTGTTCAAAAATTTGCATCTCATCATTGAAATCCATCTTCCAAAAGTGAAACACAACCCCCATTTCTTTTTGACTAAATATAGGTAAACCCGTTTTTCCAATCCTACCGTCTGAATGAGGATGTGGAAAGATAGAACACAATCTCAACTCTGGGAAAAGGGTCAAATGAAATTGCAAGTGAGGAACGATGTACATAAAGAGATCCAGAAACTCCAGCCTTACGAAGTCTCGGGGCCATTTCTATGAGGCTGCTGCTGCTACTTCAGTTTTCTCCTTGCTGCTCTCCCTCAATTTGTTCCAGTTCTCTGCACTGTCAATGATCTCCCCAGTTTTTATGAGGAAGCGGACTCTTGTTCCATCATCGAGCACTTTGTGACCCACCCGACTTGCCACCTCTTGATCTTTCGAGTAGAGCATCACATTTGAGCTGTGAATAGGTGCTTCGATCTGGATAAGAAAATTTGACAAGTATTCAGTTCTCATAACAAAAAACCAAAGTGAAATTTATTAGAAATAGACATTCCTATTACATATAATTGATGTCATTCTAGATATAAAACTGCTCAATCAAAGTCACTGGATGGCTAAAGGGTAAATGGAAGATACTGATATTTAGCTCTAAGAGATACCATCCATAGACACGAACTAATCATCCAGTATACTAGCTCAAATCTCAATGATTAAGTGAGAACAACCTTGACAATTTTCCCGGGTTCACCCTCTTCCCTGCTCTTCACATGCTTTGTCTTCAAGTTTATCTCTTTGACAACTATGGTGCTGTTGTGTTTGAAGATCTTAGATATTTCCCCAATCTTTCCCTTATCACGTCCAGCTATTACCTTCACTGTATCGCCTACCTTGACATGCATTTTATGCAAAACAGGAAGGCTGTTTGGCTTACAATCTTTTCTCTCCCAGTGTTTGAGCTGCCAATGGGAAATAAAAAACCAGTTGATAAGTAGTACAATTGATAGCAAAAGCAGTTCCCTTTTGTAAGTGTAATTCAGTTCCAAAGATCTAAAAAGAAATAAAACCTGAAAGCCAGACATGAGAGAGAGAGAGAGAGAGAGAGAGCTTTAGAGAAATCACTCAGAGAAGAAAACATAAGCAATGCTAACCTTTGCAACAATGAGGCATGGCTTCTCCGCTGAATTGACCTGCATGGAGGAAGGGATCCAATGAACAGAAATGAGTTATGCCTCTAGACATGTTGGTTAAACAGAACAAAATAGACACAAATTCATGACAAACAACTGCTTTTCTTTTTTAGATCAGCTAAAAATCTACTGAAGAGTCTGCAGACCAGGGCCATAATGTCAGCATGGTGTTCATCAGTAGACACACCAGAATATGTCATACTGAATACACTCCCCAATAAAAGAATGTGCGGTTTCATGGTGACAGTGAGCGCAAGAGATTTCACCTCTAATTCTTTTTCTTTTAACATACCAATAAGAACTATTTGCAAGCAGCCCCTACTAAGTGCCAATCCTAGCTGTCCCTACAGAATGTCTGTCCCAACGACTAACTTTTATTTGAAACAAGAAATTAAAGGTAAAAGATGTCTCTTTCACTTCAATAAAGCATGGTGCGTAGCACCTGCGGAAAAATGAGAAGAAGACAATGGAACCCAGCCATGGCCAGTGAGGAGAGCAGAATGGGATATATCACCTCACCATTTCTCAAATGGACCCTTCACTACTCCTAATGATAATACCAAATTGGAAATAGAATCTGCCATGCTTCAGATTGAAGCAGTCAGATGAAGCCACCAAATTAAGATGATACACATTACATTATCTGCCGAGCTACTTTCAACAGGTTTGAATGAACTAATAGATATATCAATTATCAAAATTCAAATAGCTTTTAGACCATGCAGATCAACAATAGAAGAAGCTTAATCAACTAAAACACAGTGCGTGCCCATCAAAACCTACATACAACAGCTACTTGCGAAGCGAAACACTGCAAAAGCAAATCCATTTAGTTCACACAGCTGCAGAATGAAATTTCCCGTATTTCTCTATTCGCTGCGTAGACGATGAATAGTCGGACACTGCCCCACCGATACCTTTTCTCAGCGATGTGTTCTATACACAAAATTGAGCTTCCTATCTCATCTCCAACTACTTTGGAAAAACTACCGTCACATGATTATCAACAACAAGTCCTAATTCAGTGTCATCACTTTCGGCCCACAACTCAATCCACGAGCACACAATCCTTTCATGCCTCAGCCAAAGAACATATCCATATAATCGAGATTCGAATGAATTAACATGCCAAACAGCAGATGAAAACAGTCGGTCTTATTTCACATCGACAGATAACGCGAACGGGCGAATATCAGGCTCATTCCGTCAAGAACGAAATATATCGTGCGTTTGCCGAAATCCAGTTCACTGCACTCAAAATCCAGACTAGAACACTGAACAAACTATGGGCGATTAAAAATCGAGAATCGACATGTGCGGATCAAGGCCTGTTGAGGGTATTAGGGTTTGATTTGGTCCTAAGCTACTGAACAAATGCAGCTTTTGAATTCTGGAAAAGGGCTTGAAGATTAGGAGAGCGAACGTACGGAGACCGGGTGGAGGAAGGAGGGGGGGAGGCGATGGCCGAGGAACGAACTGGAGGAAAGAGAGAGCGAAGTCAGCGAGCTCTGGAGAGCAGCCATGGCCGCCGTGCGTCTCTTCTCCGCTGTATTTGCTCCGATGATTTGGTTTGAAACTGAGAAGCGAAGAGCTCGTCTCCTGTTTTGGGGAAGGTGATGATGATGATATGGATAATATGGAGAGAGAGAGAGAGAGAGAGAGCTTATTCATTTCTATAAACGACGACGCTTCTGCTGCTTTCTGGGTTTTTTGCTCAAAGCAACGACGTGCCCCTTTCTGAGGAAATGGGCCTAACCGATACGATCTACATAAATAGAAAAAAAAAAGAAAAGAAGAAAAAGTTATGATATTTCGATTTGAGGAATCGTAAGAAAAAAAGGGAAGAGATTTAATATTTTTACATATTATTCCTGCCTTGCCCATTTAATTTATTTAATACCTAATCCCAGTAAATATTTTCTGTTACTAATTTATTCAGTAATAAATTTAATGAAATGACCATGATAATAAAGAGCACTATATCCATAGCTTACACTTTTGATTTCAGAGGAAAATCCTTCTTTTTACTTATGAGACGGATTTCGAAAAATAAAAGCCGTATTAGCAAGTGTTCCGAGTACTTATGAAAAAGAAAGTTAATAACTGTCTTTCAAAATTAAACACGCCCCGAATGTCGTACGAATATTTCCCTCCGAGCGTTCCCGGATTAAATGTGTACTAACCCATCGATTCATATACATGATTTGCTCCTTATTCCCTCTTGAATAAGGCAGTGAGAAAAGGAATGCTCTCCAGATTTTGGCACTCTCCCATCATCAAATGTGATTTCTGGTAAACCTTCAATAGAGCGTGCTGATGATTTGGTCCCGCTTCAATAACCGCAAAGCATCTTAGGAGGGTGCGCTAGGAAAGTTGCCGCATGAACAAACCCCGTGAACAGAAGACTACCAGAACATAGCATAGGGAAAGGATTCACCTTCACCTCTCAGACACAGGCAATGAGCGAATGAAAGAGGAACATTTAACAACTGGACATAAAGACATTTACATTCAGTCCCTCTTTGCACGACCATGTACAGAATCAGATGGTGCGGTCACTTCGTTAAGAGATCTGAAGATCGAAAATGAAATGAGCAGAATATGTTACATGACATGAGCTGCGCGACCTACTTCCTTAGTCAGAAGAAGCAAAATGCTGGGCATTGGGAAGATCTGCCTGCTTCCTATCTTCTTTCCCACTGTATAGGTGTCACAAAGCAAAACCAAAACCAAAACCAAAACCAAAGGCAAGATGAAAAAAAACAAAGCCACAAAAAATGAAGAAATGGCAGAACTGCTCATTTAGGCGTCAAACATGTCAGCTGTACTGTCCACAGATTCCTCCCTCCGGTGGTTGCTGGTTGGAGTCCTACTTTCTCGTTGGTCCATATCGATTGCAGCTTCATCAGGGGTGGCGGATAGAGACTTTCTGTGATGCTTTCTACTGTGACTTAACTTCAAGATCCGAGACAAAACCTGTACGATGTCTCTCATGGAAGGTCGTCTTCTTGGCACGCGATTGATGCATTTGTATGCCAGGGCTGCCACATCATTGAGCTCTTGCAGATCAAATTTCCCTTCCAAGCGAGAGTCCACAATTTCCTCCCACCCGACTTTTCCTTCAGAATTCATGGCCGCCTATGCATCACACCACGTAGTTGGACAAGAAATAGATTAAGGACAGAATGTTTAAAACATGAGGAAGAAAAATACGAGGAGAGACAATTATCATTTACCCCGTAGCTTCTTTTTACAGGAAACGTAGGCAATATAAAATAACACTTCTTTGCTTCCTTTAATAGTGGCTTGTGCGATGGAGAGGTAAAGGCGTTGTGGTTTGTGAAAAATACATAAAACAACAAATACATTTTGTTTGCCTAAGCACTTCAGCCGTAAATTGATAACAGAACTTTTATATTGGTTAATTGTTATTCTCCCTGTTCTGAAACGAGAGAGAGAGAGAGAGAGAGAACTCACGAGCTCAACGTATTCCATGAGACCCTGTTGGGGATTTCTGCCAGCTATTAGTTCAAATAACAGAACTCCAAAACTATAAACATCACTTTTCTTTGTGAAAGCCTTTGTAGAAATATACTCGGGATCTAGGTATCCAAAAGTTCCTCGTACGTTAGCGGCATTCTTGTCTACCATCTCCTCTCTTGAAAGTCCAAAGTCAGCAACCTGATATAAGCAAAATAAGCAAATATTCAATTTTATTGAGTAATTGAGAAGTTAAACGTATCTACGTGGCTATGGTTTCAGCAATCAGCAAACAGCAAATTCAGAATCATTCAAGAAATGAAACAAGCACATAAAAAGATTATCCTCCTAATGCATCTAACACCGGCAATATTTATCCAGCTCTGGTCTACCATCGGGTTAGAACATGTAAATTAGAATCTTAAACGAGATATACCCTTGCTCTCATGGTCTGGTCCAACAGAATATTGGAGGACTTGATATCCCTGTGGATTACAGGAGGAACTGCCTGAAATGAAATCATAACAATGGCCACACATTTAGTACAGTATGCAAAAAAGCACGTTGAAGCACCAAATTCAACTATAAGTGAAATAGATTTAGAAGGAAAAAAACAAAAACATCAGTGACAGGCAAAACCTTACCCCATCATGAAGATACTCCAGACCCCTGGCCACATCTAGGGCAATATAGACTCTCAAGTCCCAGCTCAATGATTCCTTGATATCACCTGGAAAGAATATGTGCTACTTACAACATCATACAGCAGAATGCAGTCTCCATGGTAGAATCACGCACTAATTCTTCCTTCTACCTAACAAGGGTAACTTAACTAGGAAAATTATGCAGTAATCTTTAAAATGCTCTTTCATACAGAAACATCTTTCAGGGAATGAATTGACTCCTCAAAAGGGAGATTTTCTATACTCATGTCAGGCGAGATAGTTGATGGTCAAACGATCATTGTACTTCGTCATTCATTTGGCCAGGACTCAAATCATATCAACAAATCGTTCCAAGAACTGCCTTCAAATGCCAAACCATTCATAATCATCTACAATAATAGAATATAGCAGTTTACAGGATTATTCACAGTTAGGCCCTTTTGTGAAATAGGCATATAGAAGGGAACAACTATCTGTTACATTCTCCCCAGAGCCTTCTCACCACTGAACCCATGGCAATGAATTGAATCATGCTGGACTGCCCAACTTTTTATAAACACCTAGAAAGACGCTCCTCCATAAATGATGATGCTAACAAAAAATCTCAGACATACTTGGGAAAATATGACAGCTGATATTACCTTTGCCCCTTGAATTTTATAGCTTATGAACATGCTTGTCATGTGCTGAAGTCCAGTTTTCTAGCATGCATTTCATTCATTTGAATAATGCTCTCTAAATATGTAATCTCCTCTAACAGGAAGTAGAGTTTAAGCTTACCATACAGGTGAGAGGCCAAGCTGCCTTTACTCATGTAGACATATACAAGCATATGCTGGCCCTTTTCTGCGCAATAACCGACCAAATTCACAAGGTTCCTATGATGCAACCTTCCCAATAACTTAACCTGCAAAAGAAATGCCCATACAAGCGCATGTCAAGATGTACCATATTACTTAGAACAAGAGGTAAATCAAAGAGAAAGGTTGAAGACTTATGTGGACATCCATATTGCTGATTCCAGTAGACAAGCATCGACAAAAGCTAAAACTCATATAATAACTGCCAAGGTATATCTATAAATTTGTTTGGTTCAAACAAATCGTGTCTTGACTTAATCTTGCCAACAATGTGATGTCTTAAGTAGACAAATCTCATCAAATTCGTGCTCCAAACATTGAGCGAAGCTTAAAGAGTGTAGACAATAAATAGATGATTCAAGTCTAATTGTTGCAGGATTTTAAAAGGGTCCCCTATTTAGGAAAGGAAAAGGAAATATTACTTTATTTTCTATAGAGTCATCCCTTGAGAATAAAATACTAAAGGTGGGAATGTGCGACACGACAACCAAAGTCTATAACTACACCAAACTGTCTACCTCACTTGTCTTTTGTCCAGAACTGTCTACCTCACTCCAGCAGGTGCTTCCTTTGTGAACCCATTTTACAGGATAAGTGCACTAGAAGTCTTAATAACGGTCACTAAAGTGCAATTGAGTCCTAAAACTATAAAAAAGTGCAATCAAGTCCTAAAACTTGTCATAAAAATGCAATCGAGTCCTAAAACTCTCAAAAGGTGCAGTCAAGTCCTAAAACTTGTCACAAAAATATAATCGAGTCCTAAAATTTTCAGAAAGTGCAATCAACAGAAGGACTTGTTTAGTCCAATTTAACAAGTTTTAGAACTCAATTGCACTTTAGTGACAAGTTTAAGACTGCCAATGAACTTATCCCCCCATTTTACTGAACATGTAATTAAGTAGCAAGCAATCTATTACATCTCAGGATGCAAGTTATAACATGTCCACCAGAGAACAAGAGAGTAACATATCTGCTAGTGTGAGTGCCGAAAAGGGCAGAAAGCAGTTTTAGTTGTGAAGTGCCAATTTTATTTTATTTTTGGTCAAAGAAGTGCCAAGTTAACAAGGCATTAACTTGTATAACCTCTACCTCTGTCTGGAATTCTCTCTCCCCTTGCTTGGAATCTGTGGCGAGCACTTTAACAGCAACTGTCTCTCCGGTTGACATTTGAGCTTTGTAAACAGGACCGAAGGCTCCTTGCCCAATGAGTGTCGTGAAATTGCAGGTTGCTTTCTGTAGGTCTCTGTAGTAGCATCATAAAGCAACCTCAGCCACAAAAAGGGCAAAAAGCGCAAGCAACTACTGTATTCAGAAAGATCATTTTCCATAATATGAACTACGGTTCAGCGTGAAGATTTATTGAGATGTAATGTAATATTGTGTATTTCCTATATGAAGCTGGGAGTACAATCATTTTTACTAGCCCCGACAAAGGAGAGCTGCAAGCAAAGACATGCAGGTTAATTCACGTGTCGAGAAGAAGAATTAGATAATCAGATGATAACATCCGGCACATCATGTGTAAACAAGTAAAAGCAGCAGGACAACCATGCCACCAGAGTTATATATATAAGATTTTCGCTGGACCTCTACAAATCTCACTACAAATATCAAAACGTTACATTCTTAATATCTCCACCATGTGCAGGAGCAAGAGTTGAATCAAGTAGAAAGATAATCATGCTTCAGCTTATATCAGCTAAAGAGCTAGCTCGCAGAATCTACTATCTTGTTATTACTAAACTTAAGTAGCAGACGACAGAAACTTTCTTACGTGTGCACACACTCCAAAACTATTTGAGTAATTTCAACAAAAACCAACATACCTGTAAGAATACTCGGGTATTCCAGAGACAGACACCATGTTACTCTTCTTAAATCCGTCAAGCCACACAGACATGCCATTGCGTCCAGATTTCACGGGCGATTCTGGACCAATTGTGGAGTCTGATAGTATGGTACAAGCATCAGCCCCATTTGCTCGAATCGGGATAGTTGCAGCCCTCCTGGAGCTGCTGTTCCCTATCTGAGACCGCTTCCTCTGGTATCTAATGCAAAAGAGTGCCAAAATAGCCAAAAGCACTCCAATCACCACCCCTGCCGAAAGCCCGATGATCAACCCGGATGATTTGGCATTCATCTCCTTGCCTCTGGTGCTATGACATATCCTATTCAGGTCTCCAATCCATTGGCTGCAAAATGGCGTTCAAGCTCTTAGCAAAACCAGGTCAAACCATTGCATTCGCAGTCTCCTCTGACGAGTCGTGGGTTTGATAATTCAGAGGTCAAACGCAGAAAAATGCTTGGATTATCCCAGCCACCAAAGAGCCACCAAACAAAAAGTCAAAAGGATATTCGGCCACAAAATGAAAGAGGCATCATCTAGAACTCAGAGAGAGAAAAAGTCTTTCTTTCTCGGCTCGCAAGAGAACAAAACTAATGACAAATGCTTATCACGAAAAAACATATTTAGGGATGTTAACGTATTTGTCCTCCAGCTCTCGTAAACTCCGCAGAAGCTACATCACAGATTCGTCCTTGGAAGAAACAGAACAAGCTCGCTCACATAAGATCCACTATTACAGACTGTCGTTCGATTCGTTCAACCTCAAAGTTCGAAGTGCTGCGATCTGCTTAAGCCTGAACCCAGAAAGAAGAAGAAGAAGAAGAATTTGGCCCTACAATTTATCTTACTTCCAACCACAAAACGACGAACCCTTCGATCGGTCGACGAAGGAGATGGGAAAATGCACATGGAACTAGAGTCGCGAAAAACATACGAAACCTCAAGAACTCTCGGAAAGAGAAAACTGCAGCATAGGCTCCCAGATCGAAGACACCCTTTAAGCAAGCAAAGACCCAAGAAGAAAAGGCGAAGCAAGACACCACCCCCGCGCGCACTTGAAAAAACAGAAAGCGTAATGGCGACCACTAAATGTAACTGAAAGTAAACTCCGAGGTCACCTGTCAACACGAGTATTGCCGAAACGGTCACATGCCCCTGCTTCTCTTCTTCCCTCGGAAAGATGTTACAGAGAGAGGCAGAGAGAGAGAGCGCAACGGATCGCTGAGAGCGCGATGGCTACCAGCTTGGGGACGAGACGAGAGATTCGAAGGGTTCGAGGCGGAGGAAGGAATCGGCTCGAGAAGAGAGGCTTGAGGAGCACTGAAGAGTGCGGCGCGCGCGTGACGAGGAAGACGATGATCCGTTCCCGGCTGCAGAAGAAAGCGAGGCCTATTTGCAGGAGAGAAAAGATGGAGTTAAAGCTGTCTTTCTCTCGTGGAGGGTCGCTGACGATATTTAAAAACATAAATCATTTTCCTCCAATAATGTTATTGAGAAATGTATCGCCTTGTTGCCATATATAAGAAAATATGTCGTAAATATATATTTTTTAAAATGAGTCGGGTGTGACCATACGAAAATTTTGGATACGTCATAACCTTGGTCTTTTACATTTACACTATCTTAAAATATAAAACTTAATAGGACCTAAAATCACTTCTTCATACTTCACACGAAAATTATACTGAATGTTATTTGAAGAGTCGTGTCGATACGTGTTCGTTAGACACCTATCGTGCATGCTTGATATAAAATGGTTCATGCGAATTACTTTGGGTTGGGGTTCATGCTTTTTCATGTCGTGTGTAGTCGGATTTATGATAAATTAGATATTTATAGTAAAATGTGCTTAACAAAAGTGCCACGAGCCCTATTTTTGGGCATTATCAGAAATACAGTTCAACTCGAACCGCTTGAACTTGGCGTACAGTATAAAACGCGCCGGAGAAAAAGCTGTTCGTTCCCCAAATTGCCATTCATCTTTTACAGGTTTGACATCTGTGTCCTCTTTCGTTTGTTGGGAATTTTGGGGATCCGCGCTTTGGGGCTATTTTGAATTTTGCGCCTCTTCATTTTTTGATTTTTCCCACTTTATATTTGTGGGGAAATTTTTCAAATAAGATTTGAATTAAATCTTGTTTCAATTAAAAGTTTAAAGTGTCTTTATTTTTTTAAATAATGACCTTATTTTAAGGGCATTTTTGTCCTTATTTCTTTTGTACTAAAAAAATAAGTAAAAAAAATAGATGCAGGCGAGGGCTTTCCTTTTATCTTTTCTATTTTCTGGTCATCGTCTTCTTCTTCGGACCTTCTTCACCGAGACGCCATCAAGCCACCGAGCCCAACCTCGAGGGCTCGCCGGAGCCGTCCTTCTCTCCTGTCATCGACGCCTACCGGGCCCTCACCTCCGATCACCTGTGCTGACTTATCTCCGCCACCGTCCATCCTCAGCCGTTGCCGGATCACCGCCGATGACCGCAGAACAAATCCGCTCACCGAAACGCAGCCGATTCCCGGCCAACACAGAAAAGCAACCGAGAGCATATATATGCAACGATAGAGAAAACACCAGGAACTGAGAACTACATGTTTCACTGTGGGTAAGAGTTTAGCTCAACAACTCCAAATCGCATCCTCTCCGGCGAACACCATTGCGCAATAAAATAACATGCCAATATCAAGGAAAAATGAACGTGATCAGGCTCTTGTTTAACGAAAATGAGAGACGACCAGATTTGAGTCAATGCAATAAAAGAACAAATGGTCCTTGTCTGCATGTCCCCAGATTTAAAAGAATCGTGACCTATCTCGTGTCTGTGTCTGAGAAGCATTTTATCAAACACTTTATAAGCATAGAGAATCCTGAGTCTAGTCAAGAAATCGAGGGCGTGTTTTCGTCCAAAATCAGATGAAGTCGGCACTAAAACACGAAGTAATCACAGATTACTTCATTGCAGTTTAGATCTCAAGCAAGTTATTCACGAACTACATGAACACGGCTCGGTTATGCTTTTCTCTAAAACCGAATAGAAAGGAGGCGAATGAAATTCCCTGGTTAGCGAAGCTAGATGAAATCACAACCGGTGACTGGATTGAAGACGAAAGTTCCAATTGATGTTTTCGGCCGGAGTCGCAGTGAATGAATGTATATAACTCGAGATTCTCATCGGTTTCGGAGCTTCGTCGGTGTGACCTAGTAAAACAACCGGCGAGGGCCTGGGCGAGGGCCATGACCCTCGCCAGCAGCTCACCGGCCCTCACCCCGTGGCCATTGAGTACTAAATTGAGTTGGTGGCTCAGAAACTATTTTCAAAATAATTTAAAATGAATAAATGGATCTTTCCAAAAAATGCAACTAACTAGGATACCCCAAATTCAACGAAATGGATTTGGTGAACCTTAGATTGCAAATAAATAAATCTGACTGTTTATTGAAAACGTTGATGTAACCTGATACCTTGTGTAAAAATCACATTATGACAAATTATATAATGAAGTGATTTCTTGAAATGTTATAATACCACCGTAATACGTTTAGTGAGAACAAATTGTGCATCCTAGGGAATTCACCATGACAAATAAGAAGAGCTAACAGCTGACGAGAAAAATCATCACCGTCCGTGGATGCTTGACATTTGATTCACCGAAAAGAATAGTAGATTAACCTCTCTTGGAATAGTAGGATATGAGTGGAAAGCGACAATACCCCAATTTCGTGAACTCGTATAGGAGGTGAGACTTCTTGAACAACAGGTGAATAGATCTTAGATAGGATTCCATTTCGGGGTGGTGTAAAGGTGACCTACCCAAGATAGGAACAAGGCAAGCCTATTGACTCTAACGTCAGGTAAGATCAGCCTCGCTTAGGAAATTAAATGAAGCTAGGTGTTTCTCTTTCGACTATATCCAGTAAATCCAGTGCATAGGGATGGAATTTCCCAACTTGGATGGTATTAGTCGGCTAAAAAGACATTAGATGCTTTGAATTCATCAACTGCGGAAGCCAATCATTCCTAAAATAGGCACAAAAAAAAAGCTATCACCACTCTCTAAGACTGAGCATAATGGACCGCTCAAATTAGGAACTGCCCAGACCAAACCGAACCGGTCGGTTGGTCCGATTCGAGGGGGCTTCGGTCCAATTCCTGGTTCTGGGGGGAACTGAGCCGAACTGAATAATATGTATGTGTTTTTTTTTTTTTACATTTCCTAAATGTAAACCTAAACCTAAATCCAAACTTTTACTTTATGTTTCCTTAGTCACATTTTAGCTATAACGCGATGCAATCAACGAGAGGTAGCCCAATAAATATGTCGTTAACGAGAAGAAAAAAAACGACTGGACCAATGATTGGATTGCCCAGGAATCGAACCGGACCATGCTCACCCCTAACACTCTCATCTTACATCGATCGAACCACATAAAAATCCCAACTCCTTGATTTCGCCCACCATCTTTTCCAAAACCAACATAAGTCAGAACACCAAACCTCTTCATCATGATCATGGTGATAAAGCATGTTCAAGGAGGCTCCTCAACATTAACCGCCCCAAAAGCAGAATTCTACGAGCAAGCAACGTTTTCCACTTAATTGCCAGTTTGAAGTAGTTGGCAGTGTGCGTGGGATTCTTTTGCATATGGTCTGGTTCGATCAAGCATTAAGAACGTTCCTGAATATTGTTTCAGGTAATTTAAGGAACAGATTGCACGACAGTTGGGGCAAAAGTGATTCTGGCGAATTCGCAGCCGTTGATGTTGGAAGTTCAGATAGGTAAGAAGAAGAAAAAAACCAATGGTGGGTAGCAAGCGACTGTCAACCAAACCCCCACCTAATCCCGAAATAAGTAGATTAATGAAGAGAGATCATTAAGTAAACGAGATGGGAGATTTAAGGTGAGAACAAGTGACACCCCCGAACGAATGACGCACCATGAAAACGACTTCTTTTCTTCTTCTTTTTTTCTTTTTTTTTTTCGGGAATCGACACTTTGTGTGATGATAATCTCTCTCTTTGACGAGAGTTCAATTGACATCGATAGCATATATATGTCGACGTCGATCTCGCGCAAGTAGTATACACGCACAAGATTACTTCGAGATTCAAAACCTCCTTCTCTAACGTGGGTTTGACTAGGGATTATCTTGCATTATCTACGATTAGCATTTAACGAAAGATAATGTGGGAGTGCACTTACCCATCTATTACTGTGATATTGACGAGCTAACGTAGCTCGAGATGCATGACAGAGGAATGGTAACCGTAGAAGATGTCCGGGTGGACAAGATGAGATTCGAGTGGAAAAACAACAAGAAGGAAGATCGTGGCAAGATCTTGACATGAAGTCAACCTTTTAAAGACTGACTGGCGGAAGAACAAAACCTCTCGAAGAAGCATTGATCAATCCGGGACAAGAAAATTCTTTGCGTGCTCTTTAATGGTTTCCCTAGTGTTTGGTATTGAATTCAACAAGCGGCGATAACAGAATTTCATAGATGCATAGGGTTATGCTCGACGCAGAACGTATTTTGTATGACGACGACATCAAAAGTCGTGTGACCCACCCTTACAAGAATGTACATATGTATTTATGTAGTGACATCTTCATCATGTATAATTTTGTGTTCAACGGACGGGATAGGGTTAGCCAAAAAACAAGTGACCACCTTGAGTGTTGTTTAAGGTTATGGAGCTCACGATAGGTAGTGCAACTAGATCAAACAGCACATTTGGGGAAATGTACCAAAAGAATTCTAAATCTATTGCATTGGTACCAATCTAGTCCTAAACGTTTCAATTGGACCAATTTAATCCTAAATCTTTTGACACCGGTACCAATTTAGTCAATTCGGCTAATTTAGGTTGGAAATTGCTAACGTGGACGCCAGCCGTCTTATGTGGCTACGTGGTATGGTCGTTGTTGACGTGGATAATTTTAAATATTTTTTATTTTTAAAAAAAATTTCCTTTTTTTCTTTTCTTTTATCCCTTCCCCTCCCCCCCCCCCTTTTTTTTCTTTGCTTTTCCTTCCTTGGCCTTGGCCGGTCGCCATGGCCGGCGACCGGCCACAGGCATCGGCAAGGGTCACGAAGCGCTCGCTAGCCAAGGCCAAGGAAAGGGAAGAAAGAAAAAAGGGCGAAGGGGGGGAAGGAAAAAAGAAAAGAAAAAATGGGAAATTAAAAAAAATAATTAAAAATTATCTATATCAGCACCGGTCATGCCACGGAAAAATGGCTAGCATCCACGTTAATGGTTTGCGACCTAAATTAGCCGAATAGACTGAATTAGTATCAGTGTCAAAAGGTTTAGAATTAAATTGATCACATTAAAAGATTTAGGACTAAATTAGTATCAATGTAATAAATTTATGACTTTTTTTATTTTTATTTTTTCCCGCACATTTGTGTATCTATCTCTTGCTATCGTTTTGTTGCTAGCAATGGGAATCTGGGAACTCCGTTAAATGCTCGATCCGAATACATATAAGGTGATCATCGAAGTATACATACCTTTAATCCTAGAGATAACCTAAAAAAAAAAGGGCATATATGGTACGATAAAGTTAAGTCAAGCCCACTCATACTTTTGGGAATTAATTTTAAAGGCGATTTCGAGGGTTTTCACGACGTTCGGTATCATTAATATGGTCGTTTTTCGAAAAGTCAAAATATCCCAAAAGGTTCTTGGAAGGTCGAATGCGGAAATGTCCCGTGCAGCCATTTATAATTGCGAAAAAAGATGTAATGATTCGAATTCTTATGCGCGAGCAATCAATTTAACTGCGCCCATCTGGAATACCTGGAAATCGTATGGAAGAAAGCAAAAGCTGAAAAAAGGTGTGGAGGGTGGGTTGGTAATTTCGGTTCGGAAGCAGATTATTTTTGACCGATATACCAAAGAGAGGCGAAAAAATAGGGCATTCGATCAAAATAAATGAAAAAATAAAATATAAAAGAGGATACAATACAAATGAAGTGGACACAAAGCCCCCACACGAGGTAAAGCAAGAGCTTTTAGCCTTTTTGATTATTTCTCAAACGGTCTAATGAACGCCTTTTCTTCGAAAACCAGCCAATGACCCCATGCGCTGCTTGTGGAGAACTAGTAGATTAAAAACTTCTAAGAAAAAGATCATCGGTTGATAAATTTGGTTATTTTTTTGAAAAGTAAACTTAAATTGGGGCAAAGTAATAAAGATCGATTTTTGAAATCCCGAAAGATGTTAGGCTTGCCTTATCATGTTTGAGCATGATTCATCGCAATGATATGCATAGGCTTTCAAAGTTTCGAGTACAAATTGCTTCCGTTGATATTTGGGAATATAATGTGATCATGATCTCTTTGCATATTCGTTTACTAGACATGTCAAAATGAATCATATACTAATTTCTTAACCCATATTTGATGGGTTGCATTGTATTATGGGCTAGTTATATTCAATAAATGTGTTTAGAATGGTAAAGCTCAAAGTAATATGAGTATTAAACAAGTTCACAACTTATATTGGATCCAACCTACCTATATAACTCTCTTTTCACTCTTTTTTGCTCTTATTCAATCTCGCACTCGCTTACTTCATGCTCTTACCTCAATTTATGTATGAATTTAACTAGATTTAATTAAATATAGAAATGTTTTAGTAATATAGGTCGGGTTATATATGAGTCAATACATTTGTATTGCATAAAAACATGTCAATTTGGGCCGAACTATTTTATACCCAACCTACTAGTTTGACAGGTCTATTCAGTACTGAAAAGTACAATCACTTTAGTCCTCGACTTAAAAAAAAAAAGGATGTTTTTAGTCCCTAGATCTTCATGTTTGCACACATTAGATCATCCTGACCACGGTCGCACGTAACTAAGGGCTTGTTTGGTAATGCTCATGTTTCTCTAATTTCTATTCTTTTATTCTCAAAAATAGAAAAACAATAGAATTATTTTTTTATAATGCCATCTAATTTTTCTAATTTTTCAATGACCAGAGAATAGATTTAGAACATAAACAATAAGCATAAAGAATCTACTTATCTGTTCCAGGGAACGGATTTTAAAAAAAAATTATTTATGCTTAGAAATTATTCCTGGGAATAGAATTGTCACCAAAGAGGCCTTAAGTGTGGACGGGAGGTAAACGTGAGTTAGAGTCAAAGATTAAGATGGCACATGGGGACTAAATTGTAAAAGATTTTGGAGATCGGGGAGCAAACTGCAATAAGAACAGTCAAAGTTGAACCTTGAGGTGGATGGTCCTTATCCCGGCGAGGGGGCGAGATCGAGTAAAGCGGGAGAGGTGGGCCGTGTGAAACTACCGACGAGGACCGCCGTCCAGACATTCATTCTCGGGTGGAGTCAACCCCAAATTAAGAAGTGCGCCCCCCAACCCCCACCCCCCCTTCGTACGGTCGTATTATATTTCTTCGTGCCTTCCCACGATCTGCATTTTGGGCTACCCTTGCATTTAACGCATCAGATACACTGTTTCTTTCTTTAAATTTCTTAGGTTGTCTCCCTCTCTCTCTCTCTCTTCGTTTTTCTTTTGTGTGGTTCCTTTTCTCAATGCGATCCGTAATAGAAGGCAAGAGTGGAGCACCAGTAAGGCAGCCAAAGAAACAAATCGATCTTCTAAAATACCTTGCTCGATGGATCGACCGGGTGCGACATGAGCCAAGGTTCGGTGCGTTTATGCCCAGTGGTACGAGGAATCAAATCTCCGACGCATCTCCTATCTATCGGCACGCGCTCGCATCTTGATTATTTCCCCAACCCAACACGAGTCAATCTATGTGATCAACGGATCGAATGTAAAAAGTGTAGGTAGTCATTTTATGGTCAGTCACCCCCGCCCTCCACAGGTCAAGTTCTTGTCAGCGGACGATTGATATCGGGTCGCGTTTGGGAGCTAACTTGGAGGTGAAGACATTTAACACTTTTTTGGAGATCGATCATCATGGGTTGGGTGTCCCTTGAAGCAAGACTGGCTCGCTTTGATATGCCACCTCCCGGTGGTCCAAAGGGCATGTGACAATGCACATGCGGTCTCATGTGGTGCTCTTTCATTTCCTCAACTCCTTTTGATAAGTTCGCTGTATCTCTTTCTTGTCTAATTGCATGTTGGGTGAATTGATTAAATGCCTCCGTTGGAGACCCGCCCCGATCTTGTGCCGCCTTAACTAGACTGAAACCCCGATGCACCATCGGCTCGAAAATGGATTTTCTGTCTCTTCTTCTTTCTGCTTCCATTTCTGTGACAGAAGAGAAGGTCCATGTGGTTTGAGAAGCTGCTCGGAAGGGAACGAGGTAATGAATCTGGAGAAACATATGTGACGTCGTTGACTATATGTTTAGATGGGTCATGTGTGGAAGAGGCTTGACGAAGAGCTCTGCCAGAGTCCTTTTATGGGCCATACTTGAATACAATGGGCTCAAATGGCTTGACCCAAAGCTCTACCAAGTCTTTTTGCATCTTGTGAACAAACGCCGTAGCAAGTTCTCTAGCTACGCAGCTCCTCATCATAACATACAAGAGCCCCTATAATTAGAAAAGGCGGTTCCGCTTCATATAAGGAAGAGGGTTTTGTCATAAATATATATACGTAAGGGTGCGTTTATTTCGTCGAAAATGAATGATTTAACAAAAATTTATTAAAAATCAATTTTATCGCTTTTAAAAACGAATGAAAAAGTGAAATATGTTTTTATCGTCCACAAAGATTTTTAAAATATTTTTT
>BCNH02000006.1:28914029-28927823 GCA_001662345.2 Metrosideros polymorpha var. glaberrima | reverse complement strand
CAACGTCGTGATGATTGGCACAAGTTCATTTTAGATAACCCGATTATGCCTACAAGTGATCTTGAGGAATGGAGAAGCCTTGCTTCTGTTAACTCACCCTAACATCATCAACACATTGAGTAGACTTTTCTTTCTCCAACGTTACATTTAGTAGATTGGAATATATGTGGAGGGTAAGGTATATCATATATGCATTTTGATTTACTTGGGGATCATGAATTTTATTGCATGCAAACATGACAGAGATAGCTTTTCCAGAGAGATCATGAATTTTATTGCATGCAAACATGAGAGAGAGTTCTCCCCACAGGAACTCTCTACATGCATTGAGCATAGAGTTCTTCAGTTACCATGCCAGGTAAAATACAGAACCACCAACTTTGTCAATCTTTTCTTTCTTAATGGTGCCAGCACCTACTTCGAGAATTATTCAACAGCCACAACTGATATGGGTCCTTTTTGCCCATTCACCAAGAGATGGTATCCTTTCATTCCATGCTTTAATGTAGTTCCTTTAATTTTTGTGAGGAGACTTATGGTTTAAAATGTTAATGGGACTATAACCTTTTCTACATGGAGCCAAAATCTCAAGATGCCATAATCACTAAAGAGAATTCTGAGAGTGTTGTCAACAGACTTAGAGAAATATACAATTCTATGTTATCTGGGGAACATATCATGACACCACAATTTTAAGCCCATTTAAGTTTCAAAACTGTTCAATCCAACTACCCAAATGTTCACAGATATACATGTCCAAAACCAACAAAAAATCTCTCATCTGTTCATAACCAAAAGAAAAACAGATTTTTGGTGTATGCAATTCCTTAAACACACATACCCTTTATCAAACATGCCAAAGTAACAGTTAATTGCTTTGCAAAACACTGTTATTACTTCCAGAGGAGCGAAAGCAGAGAGAAAAATGCAAAACTCACCTTTCCATGCATACCCTCAATACCTTTTGCAGCATCTTCTAATGTAGCATATTTGACAAAGCCAAAACCCTTTGAATATCCAGAAATCCGGTCAGACACCACCCTAGCTGTGTGGAACCAACATGCCGCAAATTTAGTGCTTCAAGCTTTGCCAGGGTAACTTACAAATAACCATTCAGAGGTAGAACAAACCATGAACGACTTCACCAAACTGAGAAAAGGCTTCCCGTACTTTCTCCGTAGTAGTACGTTTACTCAGCCCTGAGTTTATTGTAAATCTCCAAATCAGATAATGCAAAGCATAATCAATCAAATGTCAGTGCCTGTGCCAGGCCCAAGCAAATAGTCATTGAAAATTATTCAAGATTGCATTTTAAGATGACTAACTTAAACAACAGATATGCCAAAGCAAATGACTGTGTGCTCCACTTATAATTGGCAGCCAGAGTTTCGGCACAGAAGCAAATACGAAGCAAAGAACAAGAACATGGAATAATCTACCCGCCTTTCAACATACAAACCACAATCATCCACCGCCCTCTCCCCCAGAGTGAACGAAATGTGTAACGGTGACATTAGTCCAAATATTTTTACTCGACTGAAGGCTTTCAAGTTACAACTTAGAATATAGTCTGCCCCTCTTAAGAAGAGACATACAACGAGTCAAAAATACTGGAGAATAACTCTTTGATTTGCAAGCATAAGCAACTCACCCAGTGTTTCTTCTGAAATGAAGATACATTCTGAGTTTCCTGATTATAAGAAATCCATTTGATTAATATGCCTTAACTGGAAGACCTAGTAGAAACCTCAGGCAAAATGCTTATCAAGCATCCGCTTGTCAAACCTCTCGAGTAACAAAGGTCTAATAAACCATTGAAGCCAAATCATTTACACGCCATTCACATCATTCTCAAAATCAATCGATCCTGTCGCCCAAGCATCACCAAATAGCTCCAAATTCCCGACTTTCCGAACACCCAATTATGCAAAATATGCTTCGAACTCGAACATTTCTAGACTCATCTCACTAAGCACGAAGAAAGCAAATTTCCACTGCGACAAAGTACTTCCGGACATCACATCAAGAGAAAAGACGCGACATAACAACTAGCAATGAAAACAGAGCAAAGAGTCGAGACAGGCCTAGCGAGGGATACATATATAATCATCATAAAAAATAGTCACCTGAGACAAATAGGTTGGTGTTGGGCTCAGGCTCCGCTCGGGGCTGAGCCGCCGCCGCATTCGGCGGAGGAAAGAACGAGGAGGTTGAGACCAGCCTCCTCAAGCGGCGAGGCGCCGCCAGTCTCAGCGCCATGTATGGGTCGTGGTGGATTCAGCTTTTACGGCGAGAGGGAGAGAGCATTTCGGGGTTTTCAAGGAAAAGAGGAGGGCATATCCGTCGGGTTGATTTATGTGAACGTGCAACAATTTTCACTCTTCAAAATAGGAAAATTCCAAATAAGATCTTGAACTGTTCTTTTTCCCAATAAATAGCCTAAACTGGACAATATTTTAAATAAGGGTCTGAAATATCCTTATTTTTTTAAATAATGGCTTAAAATAGATCGTGTTTCAAATAAAAGTCTGAAGTATCTTCATTTTCTCAAATAAAAACATCATCTTAAGGGTATTTTCGTCCTTTTATTTATTTATTTTTTTTTCCCTTTCTTTCTTTTCTCTTTTCTTCTTTTTTATTTTCTTTCTGCGTTACTTTTTTGGCTTATTGGCCGCTGCCCATCGCGGGTGGGGGCGGCGGTGATGGCCGACAGGGTCGCTGATTGGGTTCCAAAGATAATAAGAAGAAAGAGACTACATTTCCCTCTCTCTCTCTCTCTCTAAAATCGAATTTGCAATTCCTTCTAGATGAAATCGACAAGAAGGAAGTTGCAGCAACGAGAGCTCGAGAATCATCGCAGTCGGTGCCTACTTTTTGTGTTTTCCAGAAATTGAAGCTGAGAAAAGGCAAAAGAATTTGAGTTATAGAGTTTGCAATCAGTAAATTTTCTATTTTCTTCGACTTAGAGGTCTTCGGTCATTTCCTTGGGGCTCCTTGGTCATGGATTGCACGGTGTGAGCGTCGATGGCGGAGAATTTTCTGTCGAGGAAAATTGGGGAACTCGGAGGAGGTTTTTAGCCACGAGAGCGAGCACAACCTGGCGGTGCTGGTGAGCAAGTTCCTAGAGAACAGAGGAAGTGGTGGAGCCGAGCACAACCCTGCCAGCTATCGTCGCCGCCCCACCGGCAATGGGGCAACGGCCAACAAACCAGAATAGTCAAAAAGAAGGAAAAAAAAAAGGAGAAAAGAAAAAAAGGAAAATAATAATAATAATAAGTAAAATAACGAAAATGTCCTTATTTGAGAAAATAAATGCACTTTAAGTTTTTATTTGAAATAAAATCCACTTCATACCCTTATTTGAGAAAATAATGGCACTTCAAGTCATTATTTAAAACAATATCAAATTCATGCCCTTAATTGAAAAAATGAGTGCATTTCAGGCACTTATTTGAAATTTTCTCCTTCAAAATATAATCCTTGATTTTGACCAAAAAAAATATATGATCCTTAAATTCTTATTTAACCTTATAACCATACATTCTGATTTATTTATTTTTTTGCTAATTTCATGTGACTACATCCCACGGCACTCAACACATTGAGCGCGACAAATTGATGGTTTTTTTTTTCCCTAGAAATCGGCAGGAACCGCCTGTCTTTTGAGGGTGAAAGTTTAATTTTTAATATTTATATTATTTGACAAATTATTTGGATTGAAAAGTGCACGAAATACTATCTCATCATCCACGGCATTTACCAATCTATCATATTGCCTTGGATTAGCGATGGTATGCCTCAATTATGTTAGTTTTGTCTTCTTTTTTCACAAAACTTTTAAACGCACCTTGCCTCAATTTTTAAAGATAGAGTTGTTTGTCAAATACAAACTTTAAGAAATGGTAGTGCAATGTGGAATAACAAAAAAAAATAAAAATTAGAAGGATAGCAATTTCAAACTATGATTTATTTGGTCCAACCTAAAAAAGAGGCGCTTATTACTTTTTTTCTTCGGAAATTAGAAAATATAATGATAACTGAAAGCCAAAACGATTACTCTAGGAGAAATTGGAAGAGCATCTGGACAAGGTTGACAAAGGTTTGGTGAGACATTTTATTTTAATGTCGAGGGCACGTCCGAAACCCACCCACCCATCAAGCTGCAAACACGACACCGTCCCCATCTAAATTGGAGTTTTCTTTTATAAGTTTTCTTAATATTATTATTATTTTTTTAAATAACGTTTGGCCATTATTGAGTGAGAAATGCGTGCAAGCACAGCCTACATGAATAAGCAATCATTTAATCTTATCTAATCTAATATAATCTAGTTTACTACATTATGCTAAAATCGGCTTACGCAACTCGCAACCATTTGATGTGAGTGGATTAATCATTTAAATTCCCGATTTAGTTTGACTCATTATGTCAAGATGAAGGCTAACTTTATTCCCTATACAAAGGTATAGATACAAAGATTAACTTTATTGCGTGAAATACAATATGTAATATGGCCAAGAGGTGAGATGTGAGATGTGGTATAATAGGAGTTGCACAACTAAGCAAGAGAGATTAGAGATGTTAATTGATTTTCATGGTATGTGTACCTTATCGTAAATGGCACGAGAACATCCAATAAATTTCTTTCATTTAAGTTGAGAAAAATATAAACACAAATGAGTACTATGCTCCAAAGTCTACGCTATATATATCAAATCAACCGATGATCGAGGTTGGTGAACACTCATATGAGAATTTTAGTCCTTTCAAATTGCATCGTGGTTGCAATTGATTACTCAAATTTTTAGATTATCCAATTAGGAACTATTGATGAAAAGGCAAATTCCTTAACACGTGTCGCACCCGAGAGCAAATCCCATCCCACAATTCATTCTCCAGCTTTTCCCACACTTCAAGCATCTCCACCCTTTTTTTTCGGTAAATACTTCATTTTGATCGATTTTCTTCTTTAAAAAGAGGGGGCGTAGAAGATATGTGTCCACGCTGCCATGCACATCTGCGTAATCCATAAGAAGATAATGAACACGAGTCATTTGTGTGAATATCTATAAGGATTCTAAATTATGCCTATTGTAACACATTTATTCTAAATCTTAAAATCCCAAATTTATACACGTGTAACACATTTACGACCCGTCAAAATTTTATTAATAAGAACCGTTAAAAATCTGCATACATAACATCCAAAAGCAAACAATGTTAACATAGTACTTACGTGGTTTAACTAAAATAAAAATGATATTGTTGTTGCTGAAAAATCATCTAATAGAACATTGACGAAAGGTAAATGTGTCACATAGATACAAGTTTGGGATTTTTTATGTCACAGTAAAAAGTTTAGAATAAATGTGTCACAGTGTGCATAGTTTAGGATTTTAATGTTACAAAAAAAAAAATCATAGTAGATGTATCACAATGGGTATAATTTAGAGTTTCTTTTGTTAGATGACGATAATAAATCTCCTCTTACCTACTTTGGATTTTTCCCATTGCCTTGGGTCCAAGCTATCTTTCTTCCCTTGTGGACTTTCATTTCTTAATTCTCTCTTTTGCTGTTTCTTGAGCAAACACTCGTCATCTAACAAGTATATTCAAGCAAGAAAATCTTTGCTTGTCCCATGTTCCAATCTCACGTCTTTCACTTCCCTCTCCAACGTTTCCCTCTTTCACCTACAGTTACCTATAGACATCATCCTTGAACGTGTACTCAAAAGGCAAGAGCGAGAGAGAGAGAGAGAGAGGTTTTTGGATTTGAAGTCACCTTTCAGTGCAAGGGACAACCTCAGCCACTTCTGCTTATTAATTCTCTTCTCCAGCCTCATTCTTCACCTTCAAAACAAAGACGGCAAACAAAGCATTCCTTGCTTTTCCCCCCCTTTTTTCTTGTAAGGGATCCTCAAGAGTCACCATAAGAAGCCAAGGAGTTCTTTCCAGGAGCAATCACTCACACCATGAGAGTCACCTCACTACAGATTCTTTTAACATTCTACTTCTTCTCCAACTCGGAGTCTATCAGCAGACATGATTTTCCAGATGGATTCGTCTTTGGAACCGCCTCTTCGGCTTATCAGGTTGCTTTCAGACACCCCGATTCCGTTTCTGCGAGAACTTGAAGTATATGGCGAAGGACCGACTATCATCAAAGACGTGTTGATTGTCTGTTATGGCAGTTTGAAGGGGCTGTGAACGAAGGGAACAAAGGAGCAAGTATATGGGATACCTTCACGAGGCAACCAGGTATAAGTTCTTCACTTGTGAAGCAATCTAATGATTACCGAGACGAAGTCTGGAGAGCAAGGTGACTTTTGCTTCTTTATTGACGTTGTTACCAGGTAAGATACTAGATTTCAGCAATGCGGACACTGCTGTTGATCAGTACCACCGGTTCAAGGTATATTTCCATGACTACAAAGTTTACCTTATGCCCAACTTGCATCATACAAACAGCTAACTTCAACCACCAACTGGCCTTCTGTCGCTCAAGTTTGTCAATCATTTTGAGGTACTAAGAATGAACAAATGGCAATATCCTTGCGGACACCAATGGATGCCAAAACCATATGTGACCAATCACAGGGGAGGATTTCACTTCAGCAAAATATAGTAGTGCTAATGTAAAAAAGAAGAATGAGAATGACAGACAACAGCGACATATCACCTAGTTTATAAATTCGTATTCTGAAGCATACTTAAAATAAGGAATGTATTAAACATGTGAAAAATAAAAGGGCTTAACTGGTCAATCAGAAATTGTTGCTTATCCTTTATAATTATAACTAATCATAGGCTAATTAAAAAATATTTGCAGGATGACATAGGCTTGATGAAGGATCTGGGAATGGATGCTTACAGATTTTCAATATCTTGGCCAAGAATTTTTCCAAGTAAGAAATCCTTCGCCCCTGCTTTTTTCATTTATAACTGGTTTCTTGGTCTATTTTTTTTTCACCAAAGCCCTGATTTTCCAGAATTCTTGAAAAACAGATGGAACAGGGGAACCAAATAAAGAAGGGTTGAATTACTACAGCAGACTCATAGATGCTTTATTGGAACAAGGTCCTATATTTTGGTCTCTGCTTAACATCTGATTACGCCAGGAATAGGACGATATTAAGGCTAGCTTGTGGTTTTCAATCAGGAATCGAGCCTTATGCAACGCTATATCATTGGGATCTTCCACAGATGCTCGAAGATGAGTACGAAGGATGGCTGAGCGAAAGAATAGTGTGAGTTTAATATTGATCCCAAAATGCATTCGCTAGCAGGAAAAATGGTAAATGAACCATGCTCACAGAAAATTCCTGGATTGCAGCAAAGATTTCGAGAACTATGCTTCCACCTGCTTCCGGGCTTTGGGAGATCGAGTGAAGTACTGGATCACATTCAATGAACCTCATGGCTTCTCAATACAAGGCTATGACACTGGACTTCAAGCGCCCGGGAGATGCTCTATTCTTGGCCGTGTATTCTGCAGAAGGGGTAAATCGTCCGTTGAACCCTACATTGTGGCTCACAACATCCTCCTGTCTCATGCTGCCGCTTACCAAAACTATAAGCTGAACTTCAGGGTACTACTCCAAGCTTCTACCAATCACAAATTTGTCCAGGAAACGAAACGGAACCCTCTTAATAATCTGTTTTCGTCACTTGCCTTTGGGCAGGAAAAGCAAGGAGGTCAGATAGGGATATCACTAGACGCCAAATGGTACGAACCGATATCAGACAGCAACGAGGACCAGGATGCTGCAAATAGAGCGATGGATTTCGGCATTGGCTGGTAAGTTGCTAATAGATATCTTGTTTTAGGATATACCAATCAGTGGTCGGTGATAAAGATGTCTGAGCAGCTTAAGGTGACCCAGGTTCCTTGATCCACTTTTCTTTGGGGGATACCCTCTTTCAATGGAGAATCTAGTAGGGGAAAGACTGCCTAAAATCTCATTGGAGATGTCCAAGTTCCTGATGGGTTCCTTGGATTTTGTTGGACTAAATCATTACACAACGTTGTATGCCCGAAATGACAGGACCCATATTCGGAAGCTAATACTTCAGGATGCTTCCTCTGATAATGCTGTTATAACAACTGGTAGGCAGTCGAAGAAAAGTTCAATTTATTTACTTGTTACACCCAAGGATATATTGGAACTGCTAGTTATATTGAATATCTTTCTGTGGTTTCATTTATTGTAGCTTTTCGAGCAGGAGTTGCTATAGGAGAAAGAGTATGTTCCTGCTGTTCTTTGATTTGGAAAATGTAGTTAAAACAGGTTCGCGTCAAAATGGATGTTTTATATAAATCCTCTTCCAGGCAGCTTCCCGGTGGCTACATGTGGTGCCGTGGGGCATCAGCAAGTTAGCTAGATATGTCAGAGATAAGTACGGAAACCCACCAGTCATCATAACAGAAAACGGTGAGTGATTACATCACAAGCGCTGAATGTAGACCCTTATAGACGCAATTATTCATATAATTTTCAGAACAACTGAATGAATGACACTCGAAATCACCTCTACATATCAATAGGCCATTCCTTGTGGTGAATGTGAATCAACTATGCAGGTATGGATGATCTTAATAGACCTTACATAGGTTTGAACAAGGCTTTACAGGACGACAAGAGGATAGAGTATCACAGAGACTATCTGTCAAACCTATCTGCTGCTATAAGGTAACGCCGGAATCCATGTTTTGTCTATGTATTGCTGATATATGGAAGCGTGAGAATTGAGGCCATGGTAGTAGCTCATGGAGCATGACTTAATTACAGGCAAGATAACTGCAACGTGCGCGGCTACTTTGTCTGGTCTTTGCTCGACAACTGGGAGTGGAACTCGGGATACACAGTTCGGTTTGGACTCTACTATGTTGATTATAAAAATAACCTCACAAGAATTCCCAAATCATCAGTTGAGTGGTTCAAAAGTCTACTCAGGTCAGAAGGTGATCTAATCAACCAGATTTAAATTTGTCCTTACAAATTTAATCAAGCAGATGCTGTATTTCTCCTTGTGAATTTGAAGGACCAACGAGCAAGGGAAAAGAACACAGTAAAACATATGTAAATGAAATTTGATTACCACAGCAAATTGTTAGAACTCCAACTTTTGACTTCTTAAGATGAATATCTCATTTACTTTGGAAATACTGTGCCAAGACAATGACAACTAATATGAGCAGATCAGATTGGAACAGTGACCAAGTTCCTGAAACTTTGCTATAACAATGCAGCATTTCCGTAACATTTCAGCATGCTCGTTCTCGACCAGATCAACAATGCAAATGTTGTTACTGACATAGCACCAGTAGCTCTGATTCCGACCGAGTTTGAGCTCAGTTGAAGGAGGTCAGAATCGGACTAAATACAATAAGGTTGCAAAGTTTGCTGAGCCCTAACATGCTCAAAGAATAATATCAATTGCCAGAAATTTTAAGCATGAGGGGGGTAAAAATAAATACAACGCAAGAAAACTGAATAAGCAACTTATGGCCAAAGCATGCAAATACATTCAGACGACATTAAAAGTGATCGACAAATTGATTCCACAAGTTTCGCAGAGACGTCACTCGAAAACGCATTATCTGTTAATTGGCAAAGTTGTCAACGCGACTAACGACTAGGAGGCTCTATGGATGCACGAAAACCATCGCATCCGTGGGCATCAAGCGAAAAGGTGAGAATTGGAACAAAAAGTTTTTTTCAAGCAGGCCAAAAGAGATTGGGTGGTGCAAATAATGAGGTGCAAAATACAATTTTTTTCAGAGGCTTCTGGTTACCATGATTCATAAACTTCATTTCTGTTTTATGATGTAATTTTGCTTATAATGGAAACTGGACCCAACGAAATTTGCCCTATTTATCGGCCACCCGCATTTAATCGATAAACTAATCGACTCAACTGGTAAATGACTATTTAGAACGAGAAAAGCGTGTACATGCACCTAAAGAACAATACTTCTTCAATAACCAGAAAACAAGCTACAGAGAGAAAATTTATTAAGCAGAAACACATCATTTAGTCCTGTAAAAAGGTTGATCAGAACTGTCTGCCCTTAACAATGGCATCAATACTGGGTAACTGAGCATCGAAGATGATGGAGTAAGCCCTCTCAGTCGGGTGCTCCGAGTCCCAAAACACGTACTTTGACGCATCCGGACATACGTAGGAATTCATATTGCATGAGAATGACACTTTGATGATGCCCGTCCCGCAGCATCCGCTATTCGCGTCTTCGAAACCTACCCAACAAAAAGAAACGTCGAATTCAGTTAATTAACCAGCTTTAAGATACAAATTTTCCATGCATTAAACACGAGAGGACATAGTTTTAGAAAAACAATCTAAGAACTCACCAACACGGGTCGGGGCTTCGATCATTTGCGTCAGTGGATTGTATATGTCAAGGTAAGTTACGACTGCACCAAGAGATTTCGTGCTCTTTTCCATCTTGCCTAGTTCCTTTTGAAGCATCTTGTTGAAATTCCGAGCGACTGAGGAGAATTTCTCGATGCAGCCGCGATCTCGAAAAGGGTTACCTGAATTAAGGTTGATGACCGCAGGTAAGCAACCCATTGGCGGCAGTCCGGCAACCGCAATTCTTCGAGCCCCTTGTTTCAACAAAGTCTACGTTGACAGCATCATCCGATCACGAGTTTAATTAGGCTAAAGTAACACTTCTTCAAAACAATTTTATTACGAATCAAGTGAACAGAATTATTGACTTCGAGGCGTGTAAATTATCCTCAAGGTAGAACAAAGCTCTACAAAATCTCTCATGAAAATGGGAAATGGAACTCAAAAAACAAAGTCTGGAAATAAGAAGTTCATATGAACAATAACCAGACGTATAGATCACATCTCAAACACTAATCACAACTATCCAAGCAAGATTGCCTCGATGAACGTTGTGATATAGAGCGAAAAGTATGCATTGGAACCATTAGTATCATATCTGCAATTTGTACAGAGCCAAAAGAGTCTTGAGTAATCAACCTGAGTGAAATTTTTAACATGATTCAATATGAACTGCTGGTACATTTGGGGAGTGAAGCTTTGCCGTCTGAAAGGAAGACCATAGTAATTGTTGATGAAGTCGTTGGTTCCGCAACTAATCACAAACAAGGCCTCATTGATGATGTTCCTGGTTCGGTCCTTTCCGATTGCCATCTCGAGCCTTTTATTGTACGCCTTGAAGTACTGCAATTGCTTCTTCATCGATATCACATTCTACACGTTCATGAGCAGAGGAGGACCAAAACGAAACAATAATCACGATTAGTGGAGACTAAGGTTCAGTGTTCTTTGTAGCCAAGCGCGGTTACAAATGAGTACTGACAGAAGTGGAGGAAATGCCTACACGTATTTTAGCAGTAGAAGGGGTCGTATCCGGAGCCCGCGGAGGTGAAACAAACTCCGGTTATCAGATCTTCCGTGCTGAGCGCCGGGTCTAAGTACGGCGGCACAAGCTCTTTAACCCCCAAGTATGCAGCTGTAACACAGCATATGCCCACAAACAACACACAAATTAATCGACCATACTTCAATTTTACTTTGTCGTTCGGAATAAGAGAAAAACTTCACCTATAAGATCAGGAATCAACCTCCCATTGCTGAACCTTCCTGTTGGAGTGTGGTTCACGAAGTCTTTCCCATAAGGTGGGACGTTGCCCTTGGAGGGAGTGTTTATGTAATCATTGTTCCCCGTATCGACCGTCGAGTCTCCGAACACAATGACGGCCGAGACCGAGCTGCCGTTTGAGGGCCTTTGCAGCGTCGGGATCCGAGCACAAACCCGACCATTGAAGACCGGTACTAGTGTGACATAGAAAACGATAATGTGGCTAAGAAGAACAGCAAGACGATGCTCTTTGCTCAAAGCCATCTAGCTAGACTTGCGTGTTTGTCTCACAAGTCAAATGAGATTCTGGAATGAAGAACCGTATTGGACCCTCCATTTATGGGGTTTCTCGCACTGTCATGTTCAATCAAGACTGTCGACGTTTTAGAGGGTGAAGCAACTATAAAGATGAGGGAAAGTTCTGTCAATGGCGATCTCAGAATGGCTTCCTCCTTTGACGTGGTGGTAGGTCATGCATCTACTACTCTGCTCTGTGTGTACGAGCATCATGCTAGCGCCTTTCACTTAAATCATATGGACCACTCTCCAGCTACCTTTGAGGTCGGTACTACACGCACAATTAAATACCGAGCGCTAGTCGAGACGTAAATTACGATCAGCATGCTCGTCGTCGTCTAAATTCGTTCTACTAGATTCGTCCTGATGCATCAAGAAATAGCGAGGTCCTTCCTATGGGACTGCTAGTAAAGTAAATTGTGGTTATGCCCGTCAACCAAATCATCAATGAAACAAACATCTACACTTAATGTCGGAAAAGATGAATGCTTCTTACTATTGTTAGAAAATCAAGCGGTCGAAACAATAAGATAGACGGAATAAGGAAATAAATCAGACACCAGATTTACATGATTCGATCGTAGAGACCTACATCCATCAAGAGAGCAGCACGAAATTCCATTATAGATTAAGCGATATAACTGAGATTACAACCACAATCGAATCACTCAAACACTCTCAGTATTTTTCAAGTCCCAATTACATCCAATAATCTACAAGTATTTAGCCCCACAATTCATCACGGAAATAATCTCTTAATCTCACGAAATAATTAACAAATATTTCACTAAGATTTAATCAGCTTCAATACTTGAATACTTGATGTAATTTCACAGAGAAAATCCACACCAAGCACTCGCAAAAGAACGGCACTTCAAGACTTCTTCACGTCTTCATCAACGACGACTCGAGCACTCAAGCGGCGCTTCAATGACAACTTGTCCATTTTGGCTCCCACAAACAAAATATATGTGTGTGTGTCGACACCAAGGAAGAAGTCGTCCATGTTGATTGGTTAAAGAAGAAGTCCAGGCCGAGTCAACATAGGAAAGAAAATCTGACTGGACTCTTTCCTTTTATTTGCTTGGCAGATAACTCTTGCCAACAATTTGATATCAACATAAACCAAGAAAAATCCATCTCCAACTTGAAATATTCGGACATCCGTAAATAACAATTATTTTTGGATCGGATTTCGTTGGCGAGCTCAAATTCGAGACATATTTTAACAAGTCGCCAATTGAGAAAACAAGCTAACTCCTTTCCCCTGAGTTACATCCAAAGTTAGATTTTGCAATGAAGTTCGTGCATCAGCATGCGAGGGAGCAGGCGCCTGAAAGGGAAAGTCAGGTAGTTCATCCATGTCAAAAGGATTGAATTGACATAAATGCAAAAAGTTTAAGACTCAATTGACAAACTTAAAAGATTTATGACTCAATTGGTAAAAAAGTTTTGACAATTTTTCTCATTAAAGATTACTAATCTAATTGGCTGCTAATGTTCATACTCATTCAGGATTTAATTCCTCATATACCTTATAATCTTAATGTGTACTAACATTCAAGAGAACCAAAACGCAATCTTGCGAGTAAATACGACTAGCGAATCAACATAAAATCAGATGATCTTAGGATCGTCCATCTGAAGTGCGTTCATAACTAATTCTCTAGTTTTTATTAATTATTGTAAACCGGCACGATGCGGTTTAGCTTATGCCATGGTCGAAAGTAGGGAAAACAAAGCTTGAAATGGCGTGCTAAGATTGGACAATAAAATTTGCGGGCATAAAAGAAATGAAATCATGATCATGACCGTTCCCCAGGTATCCAAAACGCTGATTGGAAAAAAAAAAAAAAAA
>BCNH02000006.1:28893601-28914015 GCA_001662345.2 Metrosideros polymorpha var. glaberrima | reverse complement strand
GGGGGGGGGGGGGTGTTTTAAGTAAATTCCATTCGCACATAGGAAAATGCTTTTCTAACGTTGAAAAATTGAATGAGTGATGATACGATTGAAATGTAATGTTTAAGAAATCGTGAGATCTCAAATCTGATTCTTACCGAAGGCGACGGAAGGAAATAAATTCATTCTGAAAATCTTTGGACCTCGATAGATGCTTGGACCGGATTTGAAAAGTCAAGATATAAATCGAATTGATGAAAGTGATTAGGACATCGGGAATTCTGAGTTGAATAGAATAGCTAAAAATGAGAATAATTATTGAAAAGTTTTAAATCTATTATAATTATGTCAATTCAGTTCTAAACTTTTTTTTTATTAATTGGTCATAAATCTTTTGCAATTGTGCAAATTCAATCCATTTAACTGACCAAAGCGCTGCATTGACATTTTAAATAATATTTTAATTTTTTTCTTTTTTTCTTTTTTTTTCTTTCTTCCTCCTTATTTGTCAATGATCGGCCACAGGCGTGTTTTAGCAAGGCTTGCTCTCACCTGATTTGGCCAGGGCCAACCTCGCTGGCCACTGGCGAGGTCGCCTAGCTTTGCCAGTGGCCGACGAGGTCGGCCCTAGCCAAATCCAATGAGGCTTGCTAGCTATCGTGGAGGCCAACGCCCAAGGAGGAAGAATGAGAAAAAAAAAGAATAAAAAAATGAAAAACAAAATAAAATAAATATTATTAAAAACCGTTAACGTTAGCCTCTCAAATGGATTGAATTTTCATAATTGCAAAAGTTTTAAAATTCAATTAGCAAAAAAAAATTATAATTAAATTGATGTAATTACAATAAATTTATGATTTTTTTAGGTAATTTTCTCATTAAAAAATGCAACAGCCATGACAATGCGGCGCTATAAGCCCCGGGTCGAACCGCGCCCTGTTTATTTCACCGCTTTCCCTGTTGAAGCACCGTCTCCCGTCGGCTCCGGGCGATTCGTCGTCGTCGTCGTCATCCTTTTCGCTCGCGCTTGGAACCCAATTCGTCCTGCTGTCCTCGTTCTATTTCTCGTTTCTCCGACCGTGCGCCTTCACCTGTAAAAACTCGAACCAGAAAGAACCCCAAGTTCGACCCTTTTCGTCGCTTCGCTGTTGTGGGCGATGAAAAGAGGATACCCGGAACCTCCTCCATCTACCTCTCTCGGCCCGCCTCAATCCAGATTCAAGCACAACCCTGAAGGTAGTTTTCTCTTGCTGCCCGGCTTTGATTCTTTTTATGTTTCGTCGCGCTCTCCTTTTTGTTCCTGAAATTCGCGGAATTGGGAATTAGATGCTTCGGGATGGCAAGATCTAGCTCTTCGATTGACGCCCATTTGGTTTTGAGCCCTTTACTGTGGCTTTTCTTGTTTGGTGATTGGTGATGGAGCTGGAATGACTGGTTTATATTATTGCTTGCCCCTTTTGATACCGAGAATCTGTTAAGGTTTTGCTTTATATAGTGTTGGCAGGTATATGAAAATTGAACTCGTGGCAAGAGTTTCTTTTGCTGAATCTATCTCTTCAATTTCCTCTGGCATGACTAGGTGAAACGATGAATTGCTATGCTGACATATAGTTTGCTTCGAGCTGTCACTGTAGGTGATGCCCAGTTTTTAGAAGATGAAAGCACCAAGATTTTCGCCCGGAAAGTTGCTGATCATTACAGTGCGAGGACGAACCAGACCCTTGAAGAGAGGGAAGCTAGTCCCATTATTCACTTGAAGAAACTTAATAATTGGGTACACGCTCCGGTTTTCTATACACATTAGCTCTTGAAGATGGCAGATGACTGTAACCGTCTCTAATGTCTTAACTCTTGTGTTATGCAGATTAAAAGTGTCTTAATTCAGCTCTATGCCCGACGTGGGGATGCAGTTCTTGACCTTGCTTGTGGCAAGGTGATTATTAGCTCTCATACGTCTATGTTCATTTTTCAGAAATTAGTTTATTTCCTTTCTAGCTGCTTGGATATCTTTTGGAAATGTTTTTTGTCCTAATTACTAGGGTGGTGATCTCATTAAATGGGACAAAGCAAAAGTTGGGTATTACGTTGGGATAGACATAGCTGAAGGCTCGGTAAGGATCCATATCTCTGAGCTGTTGTATTTTAGTCTCTCCTTTTTATAATTTACTCTTTAAATCTTTTTGTACATAGCTGATATGATTATAGCGAGAGAATTTACTGCATGTAAAACATCTAATGTTCAGATAGAAGATTGCCGTACCCGTTATAATGGTGATGCAGACCACCATCAGCGACGTAAGAAGTTCACATTTCCGGCACGCCTCATTTGTGGAGATTGTTTTGAGGTAATTGTGAGCATAGTTGTCAGAGGAAGGTCATAGTTAAGTGATTCTTCATTACAAACAATAAGAAGCTGGGCAGTTTTTGCAAAGCTCCTTTCTCCTTTGGTTGACCAACCTTGAAAGTACTCTAACTTCAAGAAGGGATGTGGTTTCCCATTGTGTTTAAAGGGGTTAATGCGTCCGGCGTGATCTTTCAACCTTGATTAAGTTTTTTGATCCATCGCATTATTAAATCCAACTCAGCATCACATCTCACTTACGTTTTAACTTTTAAGTCTCTTTAAGATATTAGCCTTTCCATATATCACCGATTCTTGACCTGACAGAGATTTCGTCAAAACCTGAACTGAATCAGTAAATCTCTATGGAATTATGAATAGAATTAAATGGCGATGGATTGTCGTTGAATTATGCAATTCTTGCAAGGATCTTAGAGGACTGATGGGAGCTCTCTTTTTTCGCTGGCTATAATAGGTTCAATTGGACAAAGTTTTGGCTGCTGATGCACCTTTTGACATCTGCAGTTGCCAGGTAAGTATGTCTAATTTAAGGTCTTATTTTTCTTACAAACTCACACACGCATTGTCATGATTGGTGTTTGAGTGTTCCTCGTGGCCTTTGAAACTTGGGACTCATGCCATTTGCTGGGTATTACAACAGATCCTTAAGTGAAATTTGGTTATAATATATAATGCCGACTTTGTTTGTGCCTTTCTCATACAATCCAAGACTGCTTTTTTTCATCACAGCTGCCCCGATGACAATAAAATCCTCATCTTTTTAACTTTACAGTGCATAAGCCTCATCTGGTGTGCGTTTACCTTTATGTGACTTCGCCAATTATTGAACTTTCAATAATTTAAATTTTGCAGTTTGCTATGCATTACTCCTGGTCAACTGAAGCACGGGCTCGTCGAGCTTTAGCCAACGTGTCAGCTTTACTTCGTCCAGGAGGCACCTTCATTGGAACAATGCCAGATGCCAACGTGATAATAAAAAAGCTTAGAGAAGGTATTGTTTATCCTAATTGGTCTATTGCAAATACATGCCGATAAAGCCTGTTCTTTCCCAGTAATACTAAGGAATGATGCAGTCATGTTCAACCCTTGACTTTTGCTGAATTCACTCTAATTTCCAGCGGAAGGGCTTGCTTTCGGCAACAGTGTCTATTGGATAAGCTTTGACGAAGAATTCTCTGAGAAGGTGAATGCTCCACCGCTTTTGGCATCTTTACAATTGTGATATTAAGTCATGAAAAAGTTCACATGTGCTTTTTGTGTACAGAAATTTAAATCATCAAACCCCTTTGGGATCAAGTACAAGTTTCACCTAGAGGTACTAGTTTCTACTCTTTTTCTCCCTATTGTTTGAGCTGTGTACATTGAGTTGGCCACTCCAAGAAACCATTGTAGTTATCCTCCTTTCCTCCCTTTTTTACTTTTTTGATTAATCAATCTAGTATGTATGTTGTATTCCACTTAAAAAACAGTACGTGTCTTGCAATGGTAGCTGATTTTGCAAGTATATATGCTTTCAGGATGCTGTCGATTGCCCTGAATGGATTGTTCCCTTCCATGTCTTCAAAGCTTTGGCAGAAGAGGTAATTGTTTCTGGCAGTCCACTTACTATTTCTGGAGTTCTCTCATAGAAGTGTGAGCAAGACACTGCAGCCTGCCATTAACACACTAAGTTCTTTTTCCATACTCGGCAGTATGAGTTGGACCTAGTTTTCGTGAAGAACTCTCACGAATTTGTACACGAGTATTTGAAGAGGCCAGAATATGTGGAATTGATGCGGAGGCTTGGAGCCTTGGGGGATGGTAATCAAGACCAAAGTAAGTTTCCTTTCTTGTCCGATGTAATGCTCGTTTGGGGTGACTGCAGTTTGGCTGTGGCTGTACTTTTTTGCTTTCATTGTAGCTTTTAGCTTTTGTTCATTGGGATCAAGTTCTATTTCATAATTAACTGTCTTCAATCTATGAACTTTTTGTTAGTGAAGGTCGTTTAATATTTTCATAATTTTTAAAATTAAAATACATTTTAAACTAAAAGCCATGAGTCTTAAGTAGGAAGCTCTTTTCGTTTTTCGACTTCTTGCATTCGGTACAAACTAGGAACCCTCCAAAAGAAGCAGCACACTTTTCTGCTGCATATCCTCTCTGTGCTGTAAATTCCATGTGCATTTTATTGGAAAAGAATCTGCTCGTACCGATCAGTTTTTGCATGATTTAGTTTTTCTTGTTTTCATTATGGATAACTGCAATTTCTGGTTTGGACCATGTGGCGTCCCCCAATTAGCCGTGTGGAACTATCTAATATCTTTTCATTCCTACTCAGGCACACTATCAGCAGATGAGTGGGAAGTAGCCTACTTATACTTGTCATTTGTATTGAGGAAGGTGAAAACATCTTTTCTTTTTCTCTCCCTTTCTTCTGTTATTGTCATCTTTTGCCTTGAATTGAAGAACATGTGTTGCCGTTGTCCTTGCAGAGAGGCCAACCAGACAGATCACAAGTAAATGGTGGAAGAGACAAAGGGAAGATGCATCTAGAAAAAGAAGATATCTTGTACATTAATAACGAGTTTTAGACTGACCATGCGTTTCTAGTCCACAAGGCCGATGCAATAACCAGCAAAGCAGAGCATGAAGCAGCAAATTTTACCATATTCAAAAGGCTGTGTACTTCATCCTGTTGCTCCATTGCAAGCTTCAAAAGGTTGCTTTAAATTTTGTAGCTCCTTGAGAATAGATCACAATAGCAAAACCAGGGATCTTGTATTATGGTGATATTAAAGATACAAAGTCTTGATGGGAATTACAATGGACTCGCTCAATTGCTTTATTCTTTGTAAAACCAAATACTACGATGCTACACTGATTTTTGCAAAGCCGAGCAGTCCGCATAGTCTGCGGTCTTTATTCGCGCCTATGTCATTTTGTAAATGTCGAATTGCGGGGTACCCCAACGTGGTATAGATTGTTGATACCAGAAGGGAGAGAACGTGATAAAACGGAAGGTTGTTGCCCGATCCTGTCCACGTCTGTAAATACTTTCTGCGTCCCGCAATACTTGAGTTATAGTTTCTCAAGTTAGTAAACCCACTTTCCTAAGGCTTTTAAGGTCCTCAAGTTGGCAAGGAAAATACTCTGCATGACAACCGATGGAAGGAAGAGGAGAGACACCACATGTAGTCCTTAGAACCTGTTGCAGAACCGGGCTAACTTACATGCAGTCAATAAAAGTATACCATCATATATTCGGTACAGGAACCATGAGTGCAATGCAAACTGTACATTCTTATTTAGCGTGTTGCACATTGAACATCGACCCTTTCATCATCCCATAAGACAACATTTTTCCCTTACTGTAATCAATCATACGTTCGCAAACTAGAGCTTTTGTAACTTCGACAAATTTTCATGAGTTTAGCCTCGCCTTATAAGGACTACGATAATAGCCATCAGACCCAACCCCATGAAAGACGCTCCGAGAGCTTTCTCGTTGAAGGCTGGCCCAGCATTTCCCTCATTGTTTGTAGACGTCTGCTCCGCAGATGGGGGACTGAAGATGTTAGCAAGGAAGCTGGATATGTTGCTAACCATCTCCTCCACCGTAAACTTGATGTTCTGCAAGATGGTCATGAGTCCATTTTCGTGGCCACCTTCCAAAATCTCTTCAACCTTCCTTGACGATTTCCAATCATCAGAAAGAGCATCATCAGCAGATTCCTCCACTTTTGGCTCCACATATGGGAACTGAATACCTGCTTACAGCACCAGGAAAATATATCGAGGCAAATAGTTTATACATGAGAGATTCATTCCCACAAAAGAGGTGGGATATGTAAAAGCCGGATCACAGTGCAGAAGGAGGTGAGGGATATCCTTACTGGAGTTTTGTGATTGGATGAAGTCCTTGAGAGCCCCATTGTGCATAACCGCATCCCAGACGTTAGGATCACTAGCAATTGAAGTAACAACACTCTGGGAGACAAAAGGAAAGAAAAGGAACTCAAGTGATTGCTCTATTAGTGAAGTGACATCACAGCAATGCTGCTTCTGTTTATCAGATAGCTACATCACATATTACTTATACAAACAATCTTACGCATTTGTTCTTGGGGAGGGTAACTACCTGAGCAGCAGGACTTTGACTCAGCAGTGTAAAAACCTGGACTGCATGTTTGGGTACTGGATAAGCTGCCAGAGCCTCAACAGTAACTGAAGATGGGGTCTCTACAGAATTTGCGAACAGGGGCAGACCAGAGGCCTGGTCGGCTGGAAGTTGATCTTCACACCCAGTGGTGTTTGTGGATGACAAATATACCCTGAATTACCAAAAGCATAAGAACCAATGGAAAAACGAAGATGGCAGACAAAGACCATTCCATCGAAATAGTCCAACAGGAGGGTGAGGGAGAAAGAGAGAAGAAGCAGAAGACAATTGCAGAGAAAACTGCAAATAAGAAAGAAAGTGACCCCCATCAGAAGCCACACTTTTCCTTCCCCAGACCAATGAAGCTCGTCTTCAGCCCAGAAACCATCATCAATATGTGTCAACAACCCAAAGATCATAATCAAGTCTAAAAAGACAATAAAAAAAACTACAGATGCAAATGCATACAACTATCTTTTTATAGGTAGAGAAGTAATGTCTTACCAATTGAGCAGGGAAAGTATATCCATCAAAACAAAGTGAAAACCTTTTCAAGCTATCTTGAAAAGCGGAGTATCATTTTACTCATCATCCATGAATCTCTCTCCTAAAGAGACTCAAGCGCTTGAAAGAAATGGAAATTGCAAATTTAGGGCAAGAGTCGCCGAGAATATCAAATATGCACCCCCTCCAAACAGAGTGACAAACTCAATGTACGATGAGTAGGTGGAACAATTCACAGAAACCATCCATTTCAAGATTTTTAAGAATGACATACGATGGACTGAAAATGCACAAACAACAATATATTCCAAGAAAATTTTCCATCTAACATCTATAAACTATGCTAAATAGAAAAAGGAAAGATGAACGTTGTGAGGAAAACGGAACAATAATCCCAATAAAACTCATTTGCCATTTAACTGAATCTGACTCTCCACAAGGAAAATGACAATTCGCAAATGAAAATCAAACTAAGAGTTCAAGCACTTCAGATACTATTAGGAGTCAGCTAGCCAATAGACTTGCAGAAACGATGGCAATTTTATACAGTGCAGCATGATGATGAACAATAAGTAGCAGAGAGGTACGAATCAAGTCTGCACTTCATTACCTCTACCAACTTGGTAATCACTCAAACAAAAGAAGAGACAGACAATCTTTGACAATCAGGAGTAACAGTTTAAAACAAGTGAAGACAGAAAGAAATACATATTATCCTAGATCGCTACACAATATGGTAACTACATAGTTCTCTTTTGTTTTTTCTCCCCTAGTTAGCAGCTAAGTTTTCTTGTGCTGATCAAATATCACCACTACGGTTTTCTTCAAAGAAATCTGGACACAGAATGTCTATTCTCACAAAGCCATTCACAGTTATAGGCTTCTATCGTCGACCCCAATCTCCAGATTAATTACAAACCACAAATTTTTCTGAAGAAAGATCAAAACTTCCACACAAGCTTAACACTCATAGTGAGCAATTAGAACTTTATGTTATCCTTCTTAGCCATTAATCAGACAGAACAAGTTAAATAAAACAGCACAAACGAAACAGAAACCCCAAATCCCAATCCACGGAACACATAAACGATGGAAGTACACACTAGCAAGCAGCAGTTAACTCCAAACGTACTTGTCAATGGCATCCTTCAATTCAGCAGTCGCTGCTTTGGCCTCTTCATAGCTCGCCACGCCTCCGAACACAACCCTAGCCATCGGCTCGCCCACCGCTTCCTCCTCGAACCCGGCGAAATCCCAACCGTCCACCTCCCACGCCGGCAACTGCGCCGTCCCCTGGGGGACGTCGCCGGCGGCGACCTCGCCGCCCTTCACCGACACGATGGCGGGCACCTTGCCGGAGAGGGAGGCGCTCCGTACAGACTGGGGAGCCGCGGGAGGCGCGGGAGCCCCGCGGAGCACGCCGCCGATCCCCGCGAGCCTCCCCGCGGCGGACCTCATCGCTGCGCCGCCTCCCATGGCGTTGACGGGACGGGGCGGGGGGAGAAGAGACAAGGGATGGAGATTTCGAAGGGAATTTTGGGTCGACACGGAGAGAGAGAGAGGGTATATATGGCGGGGATCGAAGAAGGGCGAGGCCTGGAGTTACGTTGGCCACACACGGCGTCGTAGGAGAGAGATTTGATGATGGCGTTTTCAGCTTCTTTGACACGTCCCTATTGCTTCGCTCTTAAGCTAAAATGAAATCTGAGTCTGGATCTTTTCCTTCTTCGACTAAGATCCCCCAAAATCAAAATCCAACCGTTCATATATATATTCGAGTGCCTAATACCCAAAAAAACCCTTCAACTTTAACTTTTGTTCCAATTTTACTTTTTATCTCATGAAAAATCTCCAACTTTAGGTCCAGTCCCAATTATACCCTAAATTTTTTTTGTCTCCTAAAAAACCCCCCAACTTCATGTCTAATCCCATTTTTATCCTAACATCTTTTTTTTCTCATAAAAAACCCTCAATTTTAGTTTCAATATCAATTCTACCCAAAAAAATACCCGACTTTGATCCAATTTCAATTTTATTCTAATTTTTTTGTCTCGTAAAAATATCGTTAACTTTTCTTGAGTCTCAAATCTACCTCCATCAACCCAGCTTTAGTGATTTTGCGCTCGTGACCTAAAGTTGAAGGTTTTTTATGAGATAAAAAAAAGTTTAGAGTAGAATTACTAGACCTAAAATTGAGGATTTCTTATGAAACAAAAGATAGAATTGGGCCAAAAGTTAAAGTTTGAGATTTTTTAGGATATCAAGCCTATATTCAAGAAAGAAATTGAGTGTTTATATTGGATGTTATTATTAGTAATTAATTCTTAATTATCTTCGAAAAGTAGGAAACTTCGCGAAAAAGGCAAAAAAGATTTGCACATGTTTTCGTGACTAGTGTTAATATACTTTTTAACAATTCTCACCTCGTTTTGGACAATAATCAAATCGAATCAAATCTATTGCTCTTGATCAATGGCCTAGTAAAGACCAAACTGTTTAGCCGACAAAGCCAAGGTATGTTGGATAAAAAGATTCCTTGGAATCGTAACCTTCGAATTTCTTTTGTTTTCCAATAATATCGCCACCCTTTCTTTTGAGAGGTTTGTGTCCCAAAGAGGAGGAGGACGAGAACTTTGGAAAGTGGGTTCCAAACCCCGAATGCCTTTGGAAAATGCCGTGGGGGTGTTTAGAAATGGTCGAAGTAGTTGAATAGGAGGAACGATGTATTCGTTATCTTAGAGGATTCTTTTTATCGTTAAAAAAGCTACTAATTGGGTAGAAAGTGATTTCTTTTAAGATTAATAACTGGTGCGACCTCACCGAAAAAGGTGTGCCACCTAGGGTCGGCTAATGGATTATTAAGCCTAGACTTAACTCGGGTTCTCCCAAACCCTTACCAATTCGCAACTTGGTTCAAGTTCTTAACATGCAAACAAATTTTCATTTGGAGTCGCCACTAATCTATTTTTGGTGGATCGATTAGAAAATCACTCTACTCCTACGAACCAGAGATTAATGGATTCGGGGACTTGATTACACTAGATTTCCCTAATGCCCTTTCGGTACCTTTTCTCTTTTATTTTAAAAATATTTTGCAGGCAGCTTGAATTGATTTTAATTTAGCCAGTAACATGCAATGAGTGTTCATGCGGGCGCGCAATCATTAAAGTAACACTAAAAAAAAAATCAAAAGGTATGAAATTAATATGCAATGAAAAATTAAACAAAAGAAACCAAGACAATTTTTTATGGGGTTTTATTTTTTTATAATGAGAACTATATTATATGCCATGTGATGCAAATCTATTTTAAATGACATGAGAAAATGGTCTAGAACTAATGACATGCAAAAAATTGAATTTAAACTTATCCTATCATGGCATGCAAAAATCTAACTAAATGGACTTAAACATGCGATTGCTAAATGGCATGGAAGATGTAACATGGTGCATGACATGGCAATGGCACACAAAATGACACGAGATGACGTAGCAAGATGCAATCCTAATCTGCATGTAATTTTTTTAGTTTTTTTTTTAATTCGAAATTCGAAATTAAAATAAATGGAAGTTAAACTATCTAGCATAAAATACCATCCAATTCAATTTAGGAATTAAATCAATTAAAACCCCAATATAAGTTGGAAGATTATCTTGCATTACTAGATAACATCGTGCATGAAATTCTATCTACGAAACATCTACATTATCTAAAAATGCAATCCAAAAAAATCTATCCTATCTATATGAGATGCAATCTTTTTCGGTATTTTCAAAATAAGAGGATTATCTAAAGAAATTATAAACAAGACATCCGATTCAGCTTATAATATTCATTGAAATCCAAGAGATAAAGATTAGGGTAATTCAAAAAATAATCCGACCTCTTACGGATCAAATTAAGATTACCCTAGCCTTTTTAAAAACAAAAATAATCAAAAAAATGATCCGCAGTCTTTACGGTTCAAATTAGTGATTATAGTGATTCTAATGCAACCACCCTTAATTGGATAATGCCTACATCATAAGATATCATATTATTCCAATTTAAGAAATAAAATCGGATTAGATAAAATCTTACCTAAATCGGATGATTAGCTTCTTGTGTACGGCTTGTGGGGCTGCTCGTGGTTGTGAAGGATGGAGGCGGTGGCTACTGTGAACGTGTCTCGGTGGACAGGGAAGGCCAAGTCTGTGAATACAAGACTTTGACTCTTAATTGCTCCTCTGATCAACAAGTAGTGGGGTTCCTTGGGGAGCACTACAAAACACAGAAAGATCACCAAGCAAGGAGCAATTCAACGCAAAGCAGGTGACTGAGTTCGCAGCGCAATGAACGCGAAAACTCGTCACAAGTTCGGAAAAAAATAACTGGTCGCCGACTGAATCACGGAACAGCAGTGACAACGTCGGGGGTTGCGGCGAAGTGGCGATTCAGATCACGGCACCGTTGAGAGAAACATGGCAACTGATCGTCGTGTAATGCAGGGCTTCTCGGAACAACAACAGCGTCGCGATCGGGCTCGGACAGGATAGGAACAGCACAGCAACGAGAAAGCAGCTCACAAGCGTCGCTCGGTAGAGAGCAAGAACAAACACCACAAAAGGTCAGAGGCGGACGCGAACTGAAAACGCGAGCAAGACGCACTGGTGATGATGCAAGGAGACGACCCTTGTCGCAGTAGCTCGGCGGAGGAAAAGCAGCAACGGCGTCAACCTTCGGTCTGGGGCAGGAGGAACTCGGTTGTGGCTGTGGAGATGTGAGCCTGAAGGAGACGACTCCTTCTCTCTCTTATATCTCTCTCTCTTTCAGTGAATTCTCTCTTCACTGTTTTTTTTTCTTTTTGTGATCTCCTCCCCTTTGAGTACCGACGGTGAGCTTTTATAAAGAAGGGGATGGTTCATATCCTCTTTCCTCCGGAGATATTATTGTTTATCTCTTCCTCTTTTCAAATCTGTATTTTATCCTTTCTGTTTTTGAACCAAAGCTGCCCATGACCTATTACTCCCCCAAATATCCATGCTGATCACTATCTCTACTCGCCCTCACGTTGATCAAATATTTGGTAGAGATATCCATCCTTTTTATTTTTCATGAATATGTCCGGGGTTTATCACCCCAACAGAAATTCCCATCTTCAGCCATGAACTTTTTCAATTAATGGGTTTGTTTCAATTTATTCAATTAAGCTCAGAATCTCCATCTCTTAAGTTCGTATGCCGGTCTAATGCAAATGCAGTTAATGAATTATGCTCCTAACTTAACTTTAATATTTTTGTTTAGGGGTTAAAAATTAATCCCTAATTTTCTATGCAATTAATTCTAAATGGGGAGTCAAAATTTAGGTGTCAACAATAACATATAATTTACTCCAAATTAATGTATGTGTCAATCTCATACTGGTACATGTATATCGCATTTACTCCAAATTAACTTTCGTGTCACAAAAATTGTCAAATTGGTACGCGTATGCCATATTTACCCCCAAACCAATTCACTCGTAACTAATTTGAAAATTAGTTTGAAAGTAAATAAGGTACAGATGTACCGGTTTAGGATTTTTTTAGGCGTGAAAATTAATCTGGGGTAAATTTGACATGATTGCACTAGTTTAGAGTTTTTTACGATACAAAATTTTAGTTTTTGGTAAATACGATACTAGTGTATTAGTTTGAAATTTTTTGTGATATTCATCATTTCTTTTATTACTTTAATCACTTATTTTGAATAGGTGCGCACTTCCTGTAAATGAGTTCTATAAAATGAAAGAAATCCGAGCATGATTCGGGGTGTCTAAATTTGAATGACGCAGTTGTCGCTTAGTCACTAGAAGATAATTGAGAGGTGACCCATATCAAAATATTTAATGGGAGCTAGGCAACATACCATTTTGTGTTTTGATTTTTTTTTTTATGTATATCTTCATTTAAGGCTTTGTTTTTTTCCTGAAAACACTTTCCTCATTTTTTGGTGTTTTGATTGCTTAGGATAATGAGTCAACAGAAAATGTTTTCCTAATTAACGGAAAAGATGTGTTTAAATCCCTCTTTAAAATATCTGAAATTATTTTTCAAAATATAATTAGATATCGGCGCTTAAATCAGAAACTCTACGCTTGGGCACGGGAACCTAAACACTCATTCTCGGGTCCCTGGCATCCGAAACTAGGTGCTCGATGCCCAGGCTTAGGTCTATTAAGGTCAGGTTCACGAACCCGTGTCCATGCTTGAGTCCCTAGCGCCCATGCCTAGGTCTATTGATTCAAGGTCCGGAATTCTGGTGTTGGTGCCCAGGGCTCTAGCGCCTAAGCTTGGGTCCATCAAGGTCTGGCCCAAGGCCTCGGTGCCCATGCTCAATGCCCCAACACCAGGGTTGAGTCAACAAAGGCAGAGCGCAAGATCCCATTACCTATGCCAAAATCCCCCACACCCATGCTTGGATCCACAAAGGTAGTGCTTGGGTCCCCAGTGCCCATGCCCAAGCTCAGGTCCATCAAGGCAAAGGCCCAACACCCCGGGGCCCATGCCCGAGTACATCGAGTTCAGGCCTAGGACCCTTCTAGAGAGATAGGCCCGAGTCCATTGAGGTCGGGACTAGGACTCCATTGCTCGTGCCTAAATTCCTCACGCCCGAGCCCAGGTCCAATGAGGCCGAGGCCCAAGACCTTAGTGTCCGTGCTTGGTTCCTCAGTTGCGCGCAATTCATAGTGCCCAAATAGTGTATGTGTAATTAAAAAAATTAAATTAGATTTTCATTTCTAAACGACGAAAAAATATTGTCTAGTTCTTTTTTGAATTTCAACCAAACATTGAAAAAATTTGTCATTTTCCTGAAAAATGACTTTTTGAAAAATATATTTAAAAAAATGTAACATTTTTTGTTAAACAAATGGAGCCTAACTCGGATATTGGCAATAAGCGTTGGTCACATTTTTAATTCCGTCACCACTCTTGGTTCTGGCAGGTGTACTACGGCGACTAGTTTGATCCTTAACCACCGAAGGTGTTTGCGACACGACCCTTGGAACCATAGAGGAACCAATTACGTACAACAAGGATATTCTTCTTTTTAGGAAAAAGAAAAAAGAAATATCTATATAGATATATAATAACTAGCAAGAACAGACCGTCATTACCGAAACAATTTAACAATTGAACCAAATGCACTAACGCTGTGTCATGAAACGATACGATAGTTTGTGAGGAATTGATCATTCTCCTCGATACTTCACTTGCCCTCTCTAGTTAATGTACTTCCAGCTAGAACTTGTGCTCGATCGTAAAAACACCATGAGCTTTGTTTTAAAAAAAAATAAATTTTAAAGAGTTTTAATATTGCAAATTAATAATTATCGAAAATTCAAATATTTTAGCTCATCTATAACTTATTTCTTTTGAATATTCTATTAGTTTCTCTCAACATACTAATGTCGTTGACTATGTACATAGATTTCTGTTTGTCACATAACAACAATGATTAAGAATTCTCTATATGTGATCCAGGCCTTATATTTTACATGAATACATAGTATAATAACTAAGAGTTCCAATCTCATTTTACTCAAGAGAGAAATATGGGAAAGTGACACTAAACAATGTCATAATATTCATACAACACTTATTTTGGTGTCATAACTTTCAACAAAGTGTTCACTCGAGTGATTTGGATAATTTCGCTTGCCTGAAAATTTAACGTGACATTTATTTAATATAAAATTCTCCGACGTGGCTTGCCGGAAAGTGATGTCATTAAAAGCATAGAGAACAACGTGATTTAGCCCTTTCCTTACCTCAAATTGACGATTTGGGTTAAGTTATAGGTTCCTATCGAAAACCCTAACCTAAACCACACGATTCCCACGGCAATATCTCCGTTCTCTTTTCCCGGTTCGACCGTCATCCCCATCATCATCCGTTCCTCTTAACGTGCGAGTCGGCACTTGGCACTAGCTCCGCGCTCATTCGCACGAATGAGTTTTGTGGTCATCCCCGATTAAAATCAGAAGAACCCAAACCGAAAGAGCTGGCGCGCGTCGCCATGCGGGAATTTCATCAAACAGACAATGTGCTTCTGCTTCTTTTTGGTTTTTGCGCCTCTCACCATATTGAAGTGGGCGAGCTTTTAGTTTCGCGTAGCGTGCGCTGCGTGCCGATTCTACCTTTTGCTGCAACTCTCTTTCTTTCTCCGGCAGAAGATGAACGAGAAGCTTGGTGATTTCTTTGGAGCGGTGATTGGCGGTCGAAAGCGGCGTCGTTTTAGGGCTTGTTTTGCCATTTCACTTGATCGTTCTTTCAAATATATTTTTAATACTACAACCAACTTTCAACTTAGACCGCGATAATTCGAAACTGACACGAGAACGTGACATTTCACAAGCCTGCAAGCACCAAAGGACAAACCACCAACATAGCTTTTGCGTCGGCGTCTTTGACCTGGGGAAGCGGAGAGAATCCAGGCCAGAACCCAGAAAAATAAAATCTGTGGGAGAAATATATGTGTTCGAGAATTTGATTCTAAGAAGAAAAACCAAGAAATGAAAAATTCGTTGTTCTGCCCGTGAATAGACATCGCCCTTTATAAAAGTGTTCGATTCCCCAACCGTAAGCACAGTGCTTTTAAGGAATACACTTTCAGGAATAATGAATACCACAAAAAAAAAATTTAATTAATTTCTCCGAATGGCTTCTTTAAAAGAAGGAGATTTCACGAGCGAGAAGAGAAATGTCTCGCCCAACCAATTTGGACCAAATAATTAATGATTTTGAAAAAGGATTACACGAATAGACATGTCGGTTTGAGTTCGAACCGACGGTTGTAAACTTCAAGAGTTCGAACCCATATGTATTCGAACATTTCTTCGGAATTATTTCACAAAATTAAATCAGATTAAGATAATTCCGAAAAAAAAACAAAATTTATTTCCGGGAACTTTAATTCTTCAGAAAAAAAATATATTCTCCAAAAAAAAAAAATTCAGTGTCGGAATTTTTATTTTCGAATTTGCCAAGTCTCGAGTGCCAATCTTGGACTTTAAATAATATATAGCACTTCTCTTTTTTACTCCATTTTCTTTGCCACCAAATTCAAAACCCCGCAACTTCACTATCTAATCTTTTACAAAAAGGGATAATGGAATTCTCGAATTCTTATAGGGGGCCCCCACAAGAACGCTTGACTTTCGTAGGAGCGTAGAAGCACTAAGCAGCATGTCGACCACTTCGTAATTCGGGATCAATTGATAATCATTGATGTGAATAGGACAAGCATTATCTCCTAATGAGTATGTTTTTGTTAATAATAAATTGGATGGGGAATAAGAAAATGCCCATTATTCTCGAAGACGCTATTGATCAAAGGATGAGCCAAAAGCGGCCGATTAAGTTGGCCAGCCTTTTGTCTTTCCCAATGTCACGTTCATCGTCCGAAGCATTAGAATCCGATCACACCCAATGTTGGGATTGCCGAGGGACCAAATCAAGTCCAAACACTTTACCACTGTTTTTAAAATCGCCAATTCTTTGATTCTCGAATCATCTAAGCGTAACACATTTCGGCATGCAACGATTGAAAGCCAAGGAAAACGACGTGCATGGATCCACGCCCCGGTTACATCCCTCGAAGTGATCGAGATCACATCTAAACCAATAATAAGTACTAATCTCCGAGGAAAATCCGCCTTCTTTTTTTTTTAACTTTTTGCTAATGAGCAATTCGTCTTTGACGCTATGCCCTAAGGAGTGGATCCGAGGGAATCCTGGACCCCCTATGTTCCAACCTACACCTGGCCAAATGGGTATACAAATCAAGATCCACCCATCATGCTACTATTACATAAAGAGTCCATGATGGTGCCAAGCCATGATAATTAAAGATGAAAACAACAAAGGCAAGCGCCATGAATAGATAAATCCAACCCCACTCCCCAATGCTCTCGTGGTCCAATCTCTCTCCACAAGAAGAGAGAGAGAGAGAGAGAGGGGCCCACTCGAGGCCCGTTTGGCCCACATTTCCCGCGTTAACATAAAGTGCCCTCCTATGGAGGAGTGACTATGAAGATGCCATCCTCGAAATTTATTCAATGTCCAAGAACGTTATGAAAAAAATAAAATATTGTAATTCAATCATGGAAAAAGGGTCTGCTCGACAGCATAAAATTAGGGTTTTGGCCCGCGAAGTGAGAGGCCTTTTTCCTTATTTCCATGTTGAATTCCCCCCCACTTTCCCCCCTGCCTCAACAAGAAAAGAGAAGCTAAATTAATTAGAATTGAAATGTGCAGTGAAAGAGATAAGGCTAGGGAGATGCTTTGCTTTGGTTCTTGCTAATCTCTTCCTTCACAAATGGGATTAAGGGCAAAGGACATTGAACCCAAAAAACAGAACGAAGCAAAGCAAAAATCGGAACAAAAGCTCTCAAAAGCCTCTTCCATCTCTAAATTCGGATTCCAAATTTCACATCTTTAATTACAAATCCCTATAACCAAGCTACCAGCCCCTAAAATCTAATGACATTTACTCACACATATATATTTTATATTATATTTGCTATGATGGGGGGGAAATTCTTCATTATTAGACAAAAGGGCAGAAAAAGACAAAAGTCGGAACAGCTTTGGACGTTCTCTATCTCCGAGCCTCGAACCCTTTCTCCTTCCTCACATGACTCCTCAGCACGCCTGCGAAAGAGAAAAAAAACCGCCCAATAAGACCCTCGTGAACCATGATGACCAAGCAGGTTGAAAGATTCTGCAACGCACATCCGCACCCCTCACGACCTCCATGCCTTGAGAGAAATTCAAGAGTGATAAGGAGAACTTCGTGACGATGTACCGTAGGTACGATACAGCTGCTTAAAATGTGGTACCACCGGTGGTTTCCTCGAGGAAAGTGGCTCGAAATGGTTTCGTTTTGGAAAGACATTGGAGGCAGATCATTGCCGACAGACAGGACAAGAAAACAGAGCAGAACATGATAGTAAAAGCATATGAGAAAAGGAGAAAAACAAAAGGGAATTCAAGAACTGGCGAGGGTGGTCGTGATGTTTTTACCTTGTTGGGGCTTACAATCGGGCGGATCTTCGAAGAGCGAGAGGGAGAGCTGCTTGTGAGCGACCCCAATGTCGAAGAGAATGAGGCCGGAGGTGGGATCGTCCACGATGATGTCCTTCACCGGGAGCCACAGGAAGAGCTCTTCCTGGGAGAGGCCCACCACTCCGATGAGGCTCCCGTAGGTGAGGTTGGCCTTGACGACGCTGTCGAAGAAGACCCGGTTCTCGAACTTGGCCAGGCACGGCCCGTCGAGGAACACCTCCAGCCGACCGTCATCGGAGAGGGTGTAGGACTTGATCTCACGGGGGAGGAGGCCGGCCGGCAAGCCTCGAGAGCGGAGGAGGTCGTGGATGGAGGAGGAGAGAGAGAGGGCCGGAGGGGCGAGAGAGGAGAGGGCGAGGCATGCCGAGAGGGAGAAGAGCGTGAGTCGGGGGTTCAAGAAACGCATGGTGAGATCGGAGACAGGGAGGGAGAGAAGAGAGAGAGGTGGGAGGGAGGAGGTTTAAGGGAGAGAGAGAGAGTGTGCAAAGCGATATTTGGAAAGACTGTGTAAGAGGAAAAAAAGAAAAGTTAGTTGGGAGTGAAATGACCGTTTTGCCCTTGGTTGGTGTTTTTAATTTGGAGTTTCATTAGGGTTTCAATAATGATTCTGTGTTTTGGATCCGACTGAATGGCCTTCGATTAGATGGGATTGGGATGTTTGTTGGTGGGTAGTGTATTATGATTCCTGTTTGTGGGGGGGTCGAAGCGTGGTTTGGTCTTTAGCTTCATGTCATGATTCGAGATATTGGCATGGAGTCCCCATCATGGGGTGCATTGCCCCATCACAATATGTCTTGAACAATCATGGACCTCTAGCAACATGAACCACACTCCCATAAGGAGAAAAAGAAGAAGATAATACCACGAAAAATTTCAAATTAGTATACTTGTGACAAATTTACCATCCATTATTTCCGTTAAATTGAATTATTATTACGAAAAATCTTAAATTAATACATTTATGACAAATAGAGGGTAAAAATTGCAAGTTGGTACATCCATCAATTAGCACGTGTCATAATTTGACGGTACAATTTAACAAAAATTAATGGAAAGTAAATTTGTCATAAGTATATTAGTTTGAGATTTTTTATGGTCAAAAAATTAGTTATGATAAATTTGTCACATGTATACCAATTTTGAATTTTTCGTGGTATCAACTCAAAAACAGAAAGGAAAAGAACAGAGAAGAAGATCGTGGCAAATCTTGTGATGGTAGCGGATTCTCCATTCGTTCTCTACTAATGGCTTAACAATGTACGATAAAAAGCTCAACTTTCGGTAGTGTTTAAAATATATGAGCTCTTGACAAGTATGAGATATCTATTTCCTTGTTTTTTTTTATTATAAAAATAATCAAATTTATCGAGTAAATATAATTTTTAATGGATGGGAAAATCGTCCGTACCTTATTCAGGTGAGAGGGTGATTAATTTACAGTGGATCTTTCATTTATCAATTTTGTTACCCGTGAAAGCAAGTCGCGCAACCACACCGATGGGGGAATGTCATAAATAATGCTTCGCAATTAGGTCGGCCATGCTGATGGAGGGGGAAAAGAAAAAAGATTTTGCGGGAGAGATTCCAAGGGGTCCCTCTCGATATAATGTCCTAAGCTCCAGACATTAATGAGTTTGATTTAGAAGAGGACGAAGGCCAGGCTGCTCGTCCATTGCTTTCCGGTTCCCACAAGCAAAGTCTGTCCCTCTGCTGTTTTTTTAAATGATTTCGACGAGGTGGGCACGCTCGCGTTCATGGCGGTCAAACCGGGTCTCTGTTCGTGGCATCATGTCTGATGATTGACGATGGCGCCCGCACGATTCGGGACCCGGGTTCGCATCGGAATGGCCCACTTCGCCCGCTCTAAATCGGAGCCTCACCGAACGAGAGGGTAGGCTGGCTAAATCGGGTCATGGAAACGGGTGGGATTTGCAGAGTCCAAAGGGACGGAGAGGACTAGGAAGGCCGTCGTAACTGTAGCTGTAGGTGGAGGAGGGGTGCATCGGGGATTCCGCACGTCTGTCGTTTTGGTTTGGGTTGCGAGGAGTTGTTTCCGGTGGGCTTGAGATTCCGTCCGGGGCGGAGAGGGACGTCTAGCACGAGGACACGAATCGTGTCCGTCTACACGACACGACAATGATTCTTGGAAGAACAGGAAGCGGGAAAAGGTCAATGGACCAGCAACTAGGGTAACATCTTTTGGGCGAGTTTTGGAGAAAGTAATCAGCATAAAATTCAAAATTTGATAAAAGTGTATCTTTATCCCGTGCTTGGTTCTCACCCAATATCGAATATAAACGGGATATAGTCCGGATAAAAGTATCTCACGGGAGCGGTGGGACGA
>BCNH02000006.1:28848425-28890112 GCA_001662345.2 Metrosideros polymorpha var. glaberrima | reverse complement strand
CCCCCCCCTCATCTTACGGTGCACGCGAGGTGCGCTCACATGTACCCGGAGTAGGCAATTTGGTTTTTTTAACGAAATTAAATGGCTTAACATGCTCGGCCGGAATTTACCTTGCTACCGGATTTTCAGGTAATTCACCAAAAAGAGAAAAAGTAAATTATAGTATAATGCTTGTCGTAAGCGATGGCCAGGGTCTGGGCTCTATAGCAGGTTGCCGGTCTCCTTCGGCCCACGGTGTGGGCCCATTAAGGAGCCAACCGCGACAAAGTGCGCCCCCCCCCCCTTCTTCCCGATGGATGGACCTTTCGTAGTGTAGATACGTGTGGATTCTTTACAGCAGTGCAAGATATTTTCCTTTTGAAAAACGATTTTCATTTTTTTTTATAATTAGACCCGGGAGAATTTAAACCACTAGCGTTCTCAACAATTTAATTCCCGATCCAAATTCCAAATAAGAATATGAATTACCGTTATTTTCTCAAATAAAAGTTTGAAGTGGACATGCTTCAAATAATGATATGAAGTAGCCAAATTGTCTCGAATTAGAGTATGAAGTGGCCAAATTATCTTAAATAATGACTTTGGCCAGTCAATGACTATTTCGATTGTCGAAGAAGAGGTATTTTAGTAAAAAAAATTATAAGCTTTTTTTTTTTTTTAACTTTCCTTTTCCTCTTCTTTTTCCTCTTCCCTTCGTTGGCCACAGGCGAGGTTCGCCTAACACCTAGGCTGGTGACGGCGTTCCTTGGTTGATGCCGGTGAGGGCAACCCTTGCTAGCCCAGGTGAGGGTTGAGGCCAACGGAGGGAAGAGGGAAAAAAAGAAAAAGAAAAGGAAAAGAAACAAACATAAAAAGGAAAATAATTGAAAAAGGTAAAAGAAAAAATGCCCTTCGATCGGCGATGTCAGGCCCTTCATTGAGACTGATATGATCACTTCAAACTTTTATTTAAAACAATGTCTATTTCATGCTCTTATTTGAGAAAATTAAAGCATTTTAGGCCATAATTTGGAAATTTCCCACAGATATATGCAAGAAATATCATGATTTGTATGACCATCATGGTTTTCAAAGGTAATCATATATGGTTAACAAATGTGGGAAGTCTTTCAACATGAGTGAGATAGAGATCAACATGGATCGATTCGAACCTAGGCTGTGCATGACAAAAAATATGTTTTAGAATTTTTGTTATAGAAATAAGTTTAGAACATAAATTCGTTTGGTAAAGCAATTTCATTTTTCTATTTCTGGAACAAATTTCTGTTTCAAAAATAGATTTTGAATAGAAATCAGAATTTTTCTCTCTCCTCTCTCTCCCTGCTTCTTGTCGCCGCCTGTCGCTGCCATTCACTCTCTTGTCACCACCGCCTGTCACCCCCCCTTTCATCCGTCTGCCCGCTGCTGTCACCCACCCCCATCGATCGCCGCCACCAATTGCCATCCACACGCTGATTGCCATCGCCTACCCCTGCTGACCATCGCCGTTCGCTAACCACGGTTGTTCGCCGGTCGCTATAGCCACTGACTGCCATCCACTCGTCTCTCGTCTTTGCCCCCCCTCCCCCCTCTGCCCACTGCCACCGTTAAGGAAATAGAAATTTTATGCTGTTATAAAATAAATTTTTATTTCGGGAATAAAATTTTTGTATTATTATCAAACGTGTTTTTCTGCTCAAAAATTGATTTTTGAAACAGAAATAGAAAATTTTTGTCATTCGCACCCTTAGTGTTACCTAAAACCTCACTCAATGTTTTCTTGTTTAGCTTTTGCACAAAAGTGAAAAGTATATTTTTATCGTCTCATGCCCACTGAAGTTTATGAGCAACCCAGCCAAAAATGTGAGTCGAGCAATAAAGTAATAACAATAGTTATTTTTTATAAGTAAAATGAAGAGAGCGAGGACATAGGTCCCGATGGGCTCATTGATGAAAGTCACTAGAATATAAGAGGGTTATAGAGTTCGACACGCTAGTAATTAAGAAATTTTGTTAGATTTACTAATGCCGCAAAAAGTAGAAAAAGGCTACGGAGCTATTTATGAAATGGCGACTTGGATGCACAACCCAATTTTTTATTTTTTCATATATTCCAATCGTATAATTATTGTGGCTCGTGTAATAATTTCTCGTCAAGAAAATTGTTGTTGTCCCATTCCAAGACGATCCACCACCGTCACAGAGCCCAATTCAAGAAAAGCAAAACTTGTGGCCCGGTCCCCCACCGGCAATGGCTAATGCTGTTTCGCCATCGTCGCTCCTCAGCTTTCTTTCGGAAACTTCGCCTCAGACTGCGAAGCTTCTCCTGAGAGGTACCCCGGCATGGCGTTTTTCTGCGCGAATCTGTTTTTATTGCGATTTTTGTGGATTGAAACTGGGTAAAGTTTTGCGTCCTTTTTTTTTTTTGGGCCCCTGTTCACACCGTTTGTGGGTCAAAAAGTTCGAGACTTTAGCTGTGATTTCCAGGAATATTGATACTAATATGATGCTGAATTGGAAGTAGCTAATGGGGTTTGTCTGCACCAGTTTGCAATTTTTTCTTCCGTTGATTTGTGCATCTTTTCGCTCGCTTTCTGTATAAAGTAATATAGCACCCTGTTTCTCCATGAGGTGTCTCAAACTCTTTCCATGCATGTCCTCAGTGATTCTTTCTGGTCTATCAATCTCGAACTTGCTTAATGAGAGAGAGAGAGAGAGAGAGAGAGAGAGAGAGAAAGAGAAGGAGGGCACAAGTTCATCTCTCTCTAGTTTTTGGTCATGTCTTTCCATATCAGAACATATTCTTGGCCTTCCTTTCTTTTTTGTTCGCTTTCCTTTTCTGTTGATGAAGGGTACCCCCTTTGTTGGGCTTTTTCTTGATTGTTTTCTTCACATGTCAAAGTGCCTATGCACACTCACTGTCTGTAAGTGTCTCCAAGATTACAAGACAAATGGATGCCTGCATGGTTTAGTTCCATAAAAGATCTGACACTGAGTCCAATTTGAGATCCAACCTGACAATTTCCATCTATTTTTTCTTTTCTCTTGCTTTTTGTTCTAGGGCTTTCAGCTTTCTCTCTCACTTCAACTGAGCTCAGTTTCGATTTCTCTACTGGATGGGACATCTTTATTTGAGGTGCCGGCGCCACCATGGGCTGGATTTCCGCTACTTGTTCTGTAATCCACCTGCTTGCTGTTGGTATAGAAACCAGGTACCCTTTCTCATCAATCACGTGAAGCTGGATCCTCTTACTCTTTTGCACCCAAAGCAAAGAAGCCTGCTCACTTAGTGTTATTGGTACGCGCTGCATTCTCGAATTTGCAATGTTATGGTTAATCACTTCTTCGATGGTTAAATTGCATTGGCTACATGTGGGACTCTAAATGCGATTTGCTTTCATGCGATTCTATTTTATCTGTTATGTCATATTTGCTTCATGGACTCCATCTAGATTAGAACTAATGATTCTCAACCATCGTAACGGAATGTAGAAACACAAGGCATGGGTGTGGTGAAAATATGTTGCAGGGGCAGAATAGTCGATGTTTGCGTGCTTTTTTTATTTGATGGTTTGCTAGGTGTTCCGTCCCTGTGAAAGTAAAACAAGATTTGTACTGCATGACTGAGTAGGTGGGCTTGTAGCATGTGCATGTATTATGTTTGGCTGAAAGTAGATGTAAAATACATGCAGGGAAGCCAAGCTACCTCAAAATGAATTGGGTCTTTGATAGCTAGAGGTTTGGTTTACTCCTGATAATAGCTGAGGATATTCAATAGAGCTAACAAGAATAGATGGATAATAAGGCCACACATCATTATGTCACAACTGGACGTCATAATCACATGAGCACGGGTCACCAATTATATTTGACACAAAGCGGGATTTATTTTGAAGTACTGAAAACAAGTTGGTACCAAACATAATAGAACTGCCATATAAAACATACTCCTTCCTCAGCTGGACGATGCGAAAGGGAGAACTTAGGAAGAGCATAGACATTACTACTGAACCAGATAGTAGGACCCTTCATAACAAACATTATCGCTTGGGGGGCTTGAAAATATCACCTCAGCTTGAGCCGATGCCCTCTGATACCTTAGCAGCTCACAAAATATTTGGTGGAATTGCCCATTTTGCCTCCACAGTCCCATCGCTTCTCTGTAATACTCCTCTGCGTCTTCATAGAAGATGGAGATTTCCTCCAAGACTCTTGCATTTCTCAGCAGAAAACGGACAACCTTCATCTCATTCCTTCTTCCAGCGAACCCATAAATTGTAATTTTCTTGAGACTGTTTTCCAGACAAGGGAATGGCAAACATTCAGATTGAAAGTAGTGCTCTGGGTCATAGTCTGAATTGTTTGGACCACCATTTCCGAAGAAATCACCCTAAAGAAAACAGTAAGATCACACGTTAGATGCTCCTGATGGATGAGCAGATAGCATCATAATATCCCCTTATAAGATTCTTTCTTCTGATACCATGTTATATTCCCTAAGGTTTCCGTGCAATGTTAGAGTAAGCTGTTTCAGATTCGGACAGCTCCTTAGAAGGCAGGCCACTCTGGGAAGATCATGCTTTACTAAGCACAGCACTAAAGTTAGCTGCACCACCTCTCGAAGTTGGAACCTTGCCTGATCTGTCAGATTTTCATCTGTAGGCAGAGCCTGATGACCACAGACCGATGTATGAGTATGACTGAATTTGGCTCAAAATTTGCAAGCAAGAGGATTAGAGAAAAGCTACCTGAATGCAGCACGATGTTAATGTCAGATTTCGGCAGTGGCGTAATCCACTCAGCAATGAAGCAAGACCTGCTTGTTCTTCGCTGACAAGTAAACGTCTGATGTCCATTGTGACATCAACCAGATGTGTCGCTTTCCTAATAGAAGTTGATTTGACGTACACTCCACGTAACACCAGGAGTACTAGGCATGGAGTTGATATGTTAATCTCAAAGGCGGGGATCTCATTGGGCTTGCAGTTGGTCACATAAAGTCTTTTAATCATCAAGTCTTCATCACATACAAAAAATTGTTTGTAGATGACACAATTTTCGAGGCTCAGATCTTCTAGAACAGGAAATTTTGATGCCAGAACTCTAACTGAAGAATCAAGGATGACAACTTGCTTTAGGAATATCCTTCGAAGAGAAGGAAAAACTTTTAAAGCAGATGCTCTTAGCTTGCAGCAGTTCACGTTCAAACTGCTTAATATCTTTGATACCAAATAGTTATGCGGCAGTTCATACAGTAAATTAAGGTTGACACCTGTGCGAACAGGTCTCCTCTCATCAAAGTATTCCAACAGACCTGGATTAAAGAAGCTCAACTCCATATCTTTGATGTTGGATGCCCAAGCATATCTAACCCAGATGTCAACCCTTTTGGTCAATCCATCATAGACATCATAAAGGAAAGTCAATTGGAATTTGTCCAGGGTGCAACCTGAGTGTAGTAGGAGAGTTCGGTCTACAACATCTGCAAACATCTTCTTTGCTACCTGAAGCAAATGGTTTTGGCAACAAGTAGCAGAAGTAATCCAAACGTCCTCACAGATGGTGCAGTAGAAATTGCTTCTCACTAGCTTAGCAATGATCTCTATTTCGTTTATATTTAGTTGAGAGGTTTTTGTCCAAAGGTACTTCCATCTTTTGGATAGGGCGCTTATTTTGATGCAGTCTTTCAAAGGGAGGAATGAAAGGATATACACCAGAATTACGTCTGGTAGTCGGCTTATGTAGTCGGGGGCTTGAGATGTATGTGCTCTTGTTCTTTGTCTGCTGATACTTCTGTCCATAATTTGTTGCTGTTGCTGCAAAACACACCAAACAAAACTACTCTTGGATGTCAGATCTGGAAGACGTTTGCCAAGAATGTCATATGATGATGGTTGGAGTAATTAGTGAAATCTTTTCAAGTTCTAAAATGTTTAAGAGGTTTGCTCGATATACTAAACATGTTAAGTTGGGCATGCAAAGAAGAAGAATTAAAGATACTTAAAAAGAAAAAAACAAAAAAACAAAAGAACGTACCCAGTTAATAACTTTTCTTTGGTTTAGGGTGAAAAAAGTTCAACTTGAATTTTCTGTTGAGTTCAGGTTTGCCAACCAAAACCAACGAGAATTATCTTTTCTTGGATGTTTCTTCTGTTTACAAGAAAATTCTAGGAATTGTTATTGTATAGAAACTTGACTTTGGCATTGTCAATGTCTAGTCTTAGACAATTTTTTTTAGTTTTAAGCTAAAACTAAAAGTGCTCTATTCCTTATAAGCATGAAAGCTATTGTGGCAGGCATAGCCATCCACAGGACAATATCCTTATTCCTTAGCTGGACTCCTATCCAATAACTCAGATGACCGCAGTTCACATACCCAGAAATTGTGCTTGTCCAACAGTTAACATTAAATGGCCACATTTCAATTACATTTGAACCTGGAGACCCTTTTTCAGATGGGTCCCAAAGAATGCAGAGGTCTTGTTTAAAAGAATTATAAGGCTCAGATGATGTCTTCATTCTGTACATGCCACATCATGAAATTAATTATGATCGTCTATGTTTTAGGTGGATAATACAGACTGGTTTAAAAATTACTACTAAAGAAGAACCAAACTAAGTCAAATTGAACCATTGCATAACCCTACTTCTGAAAATTGGCTGCTTTGTGGGCATGTAGGAAATTAGTGCAAAGATACTTGTTGAACAATCACATAACTTTGTTGCTAGATTTTTCAACTAGTGAGTTGCATGAGCAGAAAATGATGGCAAACATGACCACCGGATAGACCTGATCTTTTAAGGAGGATGCATGCATATAATCGCGAATTTGAGGATCAGATTTACCTGGGATTTCTAGAATGAATGAGCTAGAGGTCTAAAACTTGGATCCTGCAAAAGAATCTCATGAGTACTATGAGGAACTAGACCTGTTTTAGGAATTTTTTTTTCCTTGAGATGAAAATGACATTTTTCTCCAAATATGAAAATCGCATAGAAGAGAACTTTAAATATAGCTTCGAGTTTCATTTCAAACCTTGAGATTCTTGCACCCCTCAATTGATCTGAGATTTATCTCTTAGAGTGATAGCCATAGATCTCTGTGAAACTTGTACTGTTTGGAAGGAAATGAGAGGATTGAGAGATGAAAAAGGCAGCAAAGCCGGGATAATAGTCTGTTTGGCTTTTGCGTGGCCACAGATGGCCATGCATGTCACGTTGTTTTGACACATTTGCACGACATGCACGCTTCATGTGAAAACTGTTTGGTCCACTGTCATTAATAGCCTACCCTCTTTAAACCCGGAGCATATTAAACGTCTATGAATTTCAGCATTAGTTGCAGTTAGTACTAAAGAGTGCAACTTTCTAAGAGGATTTGTTGGATTTTGGGTGCTGCTACCTTATGCGGAGAGAGTTACGAACAGCAAACACGCTGGTTGGGCTGCTGTGAACAGGCTATGCCAACCTCTGACCTTAAGGCCTCGGGTGATGCTGAGTAGTTATGATCCAAATCAAATATTTTTCAGTGGGTATGGAACTCCTACGGTAATGCCTAAGGGGTAGTAAACGTTGGTCATCCCTCCCCACTTTTTTCACTTAACAAAAAATGTAATATATTCTCGTTTTGTTGTGGTTAGTAGGCATCTATTGGCCGATTTTGCACAACAGAGTAGATTACTGCTTTAGTTCAGTTGAAGGCAGGCTGTCCATGAGTAGAGGAGGAAATTCGTGAAGCACTTCCTTATGGTTTGTTGGAATTGAACGAAGACCTCACTTTTTTGGGGAAAAACAATGGAAGGGGTAACTTTTCTGAATTTGATTAGTGATTTAAGTTATGCATATTCTATTTTTTGCATCTAGGTGATTACCATATTGAGATGTGTGAAATATGTGATAGGTGGACAGCACTACATTTTCTTGAAAGATGGGGATGTAAATTCTTGCTCATAATTGATGAATGTGGAATGCCAACACGCAACAGAAGTTCTCTACTCAATTAGTGAGCTGTGATACGTAGTCAATATGATCTGATTATTAAAAGCATGAACAAAAGGATATAATTAAGATGACTCTTGATGTTTTGGCTTTAACTGACTTGACTAAAGCGGGATTTTTCCCTGCATAGTATCTGAAGAATTAAGATTTAACCAAAGAAACTAATGTAATTGACAGATGTCTACAAGTATTTTGTTTAGGGACGGCAAAGCAAATTTACAAAATTTATGGGCACTTATATGTACTCGTCAACCTGAATGCAACCTATTTATCATTATCATCATAACTCTGGGAGATGGATCCATATTTCTTACTATTAAAATGCACCACTTGACACCATTCAAAGACTTAGTCTGTAATTTACATTTTGCAATCACACAGCTCTCTGGCTCCGATAGGCAATTTTGCAAGAACATTCTAATCATGAACTCTTTCATTTGCACTCCTGAATGGTAGAAGTAAGCATTAATGATGTTATCTTGAATCCAACCAATCATAAGAAGGCGATTGTTGATACTCTTTGACCAATCGACTGACTGGGTATATATATTAAGGGATGTTAGAAAACTTTAGAGGTAGCATATAAATTCCAAAATAGGTCAAGACTGAGTAGGTTTTTGACTCTCAACTCATGAGCGTCCAACTTTGGTGGGCCAATCGTATTTCTTAATGGTTGACTGAACATCCTTTGTAAATAATATGAAAGACTATCTTTAGACAAGTTAGAGTACTGTTTGTAGTTCTAATGTAAAGATGACCATTTGTTTTGATTTGCATTAGCATCGCTAAGAAACTGCTAATGAATATAGACGATAATTACTTTTATGGGATGTGAAGCAGTGCATTATTACATGCTTTCTGCTGAAGAAGCAGCGTACCATCTATCATTCTGTTTTCTGGTTAGCCTTTGCTTGGTGTCCCAAGTGATCAAGATCAGATCCTTGAAACATTCAGGGGAAAGGATGCTGAAATCAAGATAAGGATAATTTTGACGAATGTGTGAAGATAAGTTTTCCGTGGATGAATTTTGCCATGTTGTGAATTTAAAGCATATTCTCTAACAAAAATGATCTGTGATGCTCATGCATGGTAATAAATAAATTTCAGTCTTTTGTGGTTTGAGGATACATTGAGGGTTGTGATGGAGGCTTAGGGAAACAACGTAGTTAATGCTGGATTGAAGATTTCTTTCCTCTGTACATAACACTTACTGCAGCATACTTGCCTTATTTGAACTAAAAGTCCGTCTTTTAATGACTAGCCTGTTTGTCCTTTCAATTTTCCCCATACTTCATTAGATTTTTCAACCAGTTCCATGTTATAAATCACCTCTGTTGCTCTCCTGACTGGCCGGAGGAATGCCTAATTTATTAGTTTGTTACTCCACTTTGCACTGTTGGTCCATTTTCTGAAGCAAGACACTCTGTGAGTAATGAATGACTCTTTTCATCTGAGAAACTTCCAGGCCATAAAATTTGCATATTCAGTCTGATCACTTTTAATGGATGCTGATTCAAGATGCCTCATGGTAGTCCTGACATAAATATTCTTGGAGTAAGCTGGCAAAGGAAAATCTTGCTTATTTGGGTGAAAAAGCCAGAGGCTGGGTTGGAATGAGAAACCCTCCAAATGGCATTCAGCTTTGATTATTCAACCACACAATACTATAATTGGAATGCACAGATGGAGATATACAAATTTTCAGGGAAGATGCAGTGATGTACATGTTCAAAAAAATAAAAAGATAAGTGCTTGCATATTGCTCTGTGACTAGGATTTGGGCAATTAGTAGTTACACCAACATATCAACTGTCATGGAAACCGCTTCCGGGGAAAGTTTTCTCCGATGGCACCGTTTCTAAGAGTTATCTCTATCAATCTCAATGTTGCTTCTATAGAAGAAAGTTTTTTATAGACGACCTTGAGAGATTTTCCCGTTCTTTAGTTCAGCAGATTGAAATGACTCCAGATGGTTTTGATCTGAGCTCTTAATCTATGGCTAATGATCTCTGCTATTGGCCGCAGGGGGTCAGTGACTGCTGTAAACTGTGGCAAGCCTAGGACCTGCTTTTGTCTCTAATTCCAAAGATATTTTTACCTGTAGAAACATAATGATTCGTCACAATTCTGTTAAAACTGTCTGGTTTCCATATCACAATGGTGTCGACCAGCGCATTGCAGGCGGCAACCTATTGCGATGACGACATGAATTGTAGTCTGTGTTCATGTCTGATCTTTTGGAACCTGATCAAACCCCGAGCAGACATAAACTCACTCACATTAGACAAATTGACAAGTGATCCAACGCTCGTACTTGCGAACTGAAGTGCCGGTCACCCAGCAGAAGTCAGAAGGCATCGGAAGCCTGTACTTGTCAGATGCCGATGCCAAATTGGCAATACTTTGGAACTTGGGCATAACTGAGGTTGGACAGGAGATGTTCCAAATGATCTGCCTTGCCCCAAATTGATTGCACGTTAGGCAAGACTATGTTCACAAATTCCTGAATAAGGAGGGGATGGGGCTGAGAGGGCCAGGTTGCATGATGGGCCTAACAACGCTTGCTCATGATTAAAATGCACTAAGATGTTCTCTACATCTGCACTTGGGGTGGATCCTTGGCTCGTCACAAGTGATCAAATTAGGAACAAATTATATTCCCGAAAGCGATCAGTACAAAATAAGCTGATTAACCATCACTTTCCAAGTCATACTTCAACATCATGGAAAAGGAAACAACACAGCACTTTCGCTAGCCGGTTCACTTCCCGAGTGTAATGTTTCCCCACGTCACGATCAATTGAAGGAATCTAATTGCTGAAAATCAGGAGTGGGTATCTGGTCGTTGTTTGGTGACAATTTTCTAATGCCCGCCCCCCTTTTCTTCTTCCTTCTTCGTCTTCTTCTTCTTCCGGGTTCTTCTCTATCTTTCGGAATCGGCATGTTTTCGTTTTCCGCCTTGCGGGTTCGAAGACGTAACCTCTTGCGTGACACGGGCGGCTTCGCATTTTATTAATCGCGAATCGTATTTCCAGCAATGTCAGGTGTTCGGAAGACATCGACATATGCTTCTCAACGGCCACGACAAAATCATGAAGAAACCAATAACGTTTGACAATTATCTTGCCCCTCCCTCGGCCCTTCCCATTCGATGCCTTGCGTCACTCGCAGCATCATCATCATCATCAAGGCCCCGCTTTCTCGAAAGCAACCGCAGAAGCAGAGCAGCAGCCCTCCTCCATGATAAATATTAACTCGAGAGGACAGAGGAGGAGGAGATTAATTATTAAAAAAATTGAAAAAAGAAGCAAAAGGAACATTATCGTCCGCTTCGTATGCATTCGGGGGAATATAAAAGAATGTCTTCGATCTGATAACCAAAATGTTTTAATGGTTATCCAGTGGCCAAGTAGTCAGTGCACATTGGAGACATTTCGAGGGATGCGTCATCGGCTGAACAGTGGTTCAGGTGGCTCTTTCCTCCCCATTTCTTTAAATTTAATCCATGTTTAAATCTATTCATCTGGTCAAGAACCCACTAATCCTTCTCTTACATAAACAACGGTTCATGTTTCAATTATGTGATCATTGACCAGGAACTTGCCAACAGTGCCTGGTGTTAGGGTTACACTGGACATGAACTTCTCAGACAGAAAGATATGATACGGTGCTCCGAATAATTGATGCGAGCTGCTAATATTCAAAACTCTCTTCAAGCCTAAGTAGGGCATGCGGTGTTCTATCAAGAAAGATTAAAAAAGAAAACACCAATCGTTGCGACGCAGACATCAATCCGATATCGCGATCGCATCATCAGCGAGGGAACAAGAACATGATCATTAGTTTATGCACGAGCGTTGGCATGACCCCAGATTTGAATGGCTCGTTGGCCTTATCTCTCTATTCCACCAATGTTTTGGACCTTGTATTATAATGAAGTTCCATGAACCACGGCTCTTTGTCCACAACAACAATTGAAGCCCGATTCCCACTGGCGACATCCCGGCTTCTCCTTATTATTGCCCGCTGTGGACCGTATGCGTGGGTTGAATCAAGCCAAGTCGGTTCGGACTCAACATGGATTGATCGAGGAAGCATGATAAGGGAGGGGAGGGACTGTCGAGTCGTGGCTCGTCGAGATTTTAGTCAAGTGCTTTAAGATGTCTCGATATCGAACTACATAATGAATATATATAAAAAAAAAAAAGGAAAAAAGAAGTGAATGAAAAGGGGGAACGTGGATGACGAGTTTATGGGCCCCAAGTGGGTTCAATGGGCTTGTGGGTGAGGGCCCGGCAAGGAGACAGAGAAGATATGCTCACGTGTTGGGCGCCAGTCAAAGTCAACATCCTCGAGGGGGGCCACACGTGTTGGTGTCCGGTGTCGCTTGTGGGATGCCCACGCGCGAGGCGACATCCCGCACGTGCCTCGACGACCGGCCCGTGATGTGCCGTCGCCATCGGCTCAAACCGAAACACTTACACGTGAATCATGGGCCAACAGCCGGTCCGCTGTTTGGGTGGCGCCCCCTCCGTTTTCTTTGTCTTTTTTTTTTGGCCCTTTCCCCGGTCCAATCACAACAGCGGCAGTGAATAGTGACTAATAAAAAAAAATTCGAATTCATGTCCCACGAGTGTTGAGTCTCGTCCTTATTTAGGTCAAAAAAACAAAATTGAAGTTGGCTTCTTCTTCTTCTTCTTCTTTCTTTCAGCAGCACAAAATATTTAAATCTTCCGACTCTAATAACTTTCATGGATACATGCGAATCTCAACATCCACTTGCATAAGTTAAGGCGTCTTCCAAGATTACTCTTAAGGCCCGTATGACAAAATTTCTGAAACCAAATTTTTGTTCCAAAAGCAGGTTTGGAATAGGTTTGAAATAGAAGTTTGTTCAGTAATGCAATTTAATTTTTCTATCGGTTTGGAACATGAATTAAAAGTTAAAATTTTATAATTCTCTATTTCTAGAAAAGAAATAAGAAGTTCAAAATTCTTCTCTCTCTTCTCTCTTTTCACGACTCACTCTTCTCTCTCTCTCGACTCCTCCCTCCCCTCCACCACCTTTGTCAGCCACTGTCGCCACCCGCAACCTATTGTCGCCCGCCCGTCGTCTCTCGCCACTGCCCATTGCCAGTCGCCGGTGCCGTTAGGAAAATAGAAATTTAATGTTATTATCAAACGAATTTTTATGTTGGGAACAAAAGTTTTGTGTCATTATTAAACACGCTTCTTTACTCAAAAATTGATTTTTGAAATATAAATTTTGTCATTATGATTGTGAAATTTGACATGTCCAAATCAGCTTAACTATCTTGTCAATCTCTAAGTTAGAAGATCAAATTGAATGGATGACAATACTTGGAGGACTGAAAAGGACACGGTGATAATGGCTAATCGTCAGTGTATCCGAACATACGACAGTCAAAATTCTTCTGAAAGTAATAAATTTACCATTTGTTAGACATGTATGTAATTTTCGACGACGGAAGTTTAATTTTCTGCTCTATATAACTACGATGTGTTTTGCGATTGAGGCCATCAAGGGAAGCTACACTTTTGGTACAAACACAATACTATTTAGGTCCAACCTAGTAATAAGATATCTAGGGCCAAAAAGAAAACAAGAAAAACCGATCAGGGTCTAGGAAATATATTAGGCACGAAGTCCAACTTCGACCGCTCAACCCCAAATTCATCGTAGTCAATCATCCTTCACTTGTCGATCAATCATCCTTTTCGGTTCATCATCAGCCACGTTGTTTTATTGCCAACCATCACCTTCACTGGAGGGTTAAGTTGTCTCTAAAAGCAAACCTATCTTACTTTCGCTATCCCCGTCAGCTAGGGTTCGGTTCCTCTCAATCACCATCGTGTCTTGCAGTATGATGAAGTCCTCATCATTCTTCTTTTGGCCTTCTCAGACTTCTTGTATACGAGTGAGAAGCATCAGATTACGGCATCTGAAAACAGTATTGATTATGTAGGCAAGATATGTAGATTGCCTTTATATATAAGATGGTATATGTGCCTTATCTTATTCACTTTGTCCCTCCATTTTTTTTTTATCCCCTTTACGTGTGAGAATGATCTTGGAGAGATAGATGCAGGAAACACTCCCGAGATGTGGCTTGAGAATAAGTATGTTGGTTGGCCAAATTCTTGAGAATATGTGAACAGGTACTAATTTGTCAAGATGTCGAGAGCATAAAGCATGAGACAATATAAGTTCTCCCCTAATGCGGATAGTCCTTTCGTTTCGTGCACTTAAATGACGAGAAGAATGAGGTGACGATCGAATCGCTTAACTTCGCCATTGCATGACCATGGCCTACTGGTAGGCCTCAAACTAAATCAGAGAAAATCCCGGTTTGGTATACCATATCAGTAATCTAGATAAATTCTCTTCGCGTACAAGATACATATAATAAGCTTAATGTCTAAATGATTTGTAGAACATATGACGTATCGGTGATATCTCTATAATATCTAGAAGATGTCTTTTACACGCCCCCTCAAACTCAAGTTGGTAGTGTAGAATATCTTGAGTTTGGAAATAATATCAAACAAATATGCAGAACTTTTAGGGTAGATGGTGCCACGAACACATTTAAAAGTCAGTGATGTCAACTTTAGCTTTTACTATCGTCAATGTGTAGTAACACCATTTTCAAAAGCAAGCGCTATCTAAATGAATCTTCTGATAGAATATGTGAATATGTGATAAATAACGCTATCGAAAGTAGGCAACATTGGATTTTTCTTTTGAGTAGTCGATGCTGAAAGACTGCTACATTGTTTGAAACTGAGCCCAGCTCGGATTAGCCTTCGGGTAGACGGTTTGAAATTGTGAATCATTGGATGAAAAACATGCGATGAAGGACCTCTTGTGATGATAACTGCACGATAAGGATTTATCATTAATTGGGTTGGGGCCAATGCAACAAGATTGATACTAGGGGAAATATGAGGTACTAGAGAGAACTTACAATGAAAAAATGTGCACGATTGTGAACGGGTGCATTGAATTGGCGAGGATGCATTCGAGTGTACATAGCGTGGGACGTGCACTCGGTGCACTTAAAATTGCCTAACTCTAATACCAAGTTATGAATTATGATGAACCACGTATTATTTAAAATTTAATAGAAAATACAAAAGTACAAATACATATAAATGTGACCCCCAAAAGATCTTGTATGATTCATACAATCACACGAGATATTATGCAAACTATGAAGGACAACAAAATATCAAATTGCATCTCTAAGTTAGTCAAGAGCTAGTGCAACTTTTGATGGTATTGGCGTCCTACCACAACAATAACATTGACCCGATAATGTGTCTAATGAGGTTACGTTCTATTTTGTGCAAGGACCAGCTTACACTCCACGTGGGAGTATTCTCACCTCAGTACCACTGCTTCTTGCACGCGTTATGTTTTTAAATTGTCAAGCGTCAACGGTATTCGAAGATATTATTTACAAACTCAATCTTATTTTCATGATAGATTTTGGGGATGTGTTCGAGAATCTTATCAGAGATATTATTAGATATTAGGGATATCATTTGATGTTTTTGTCCTTCATAGTTTGCATATTATCTCGTGTGATTTGGTGAATCACACAAGATTTCTCGAAGGTCACGTCCATACATATATAAATCATATTTTTTGCACTTTTTTCATTAAATATCGACTAATATGTGGTATTTTCTCTCATTGAATCATCAAATATCAAAGAGTGCTAGTTTAAAAACAGATTAGTGAGCTACTTTTCCCTTCTATATATCTTTCAATAGGCTGTTCAAGCAGCAATTTTTCTGCGATTTGTGAGTGTCGAAACCACCATGCACGTTGATGCTGTTGCTCCGTGCCGCCCCCCCAAAAAAAAAGGTAAATTGGGAACAACCTTACGTGGATCTTCGTGATGTTATTGGCTTGTTGTTGTCGGGTCCCACATGATTAGATATTTTTTTTTTGGTCGCAAACCACATGATTAGATTAGAGAGAGCCTTTATGCAACGCGTCAAGTCAAGTACGACTTTCAAATGCCACGTGGCGGCATTTTAATATATGGTCCACTCCTTGTGTAAAAAAAAAAAAACCTAGCTTTTCCCCGCATTATGTGAATCCAGTTTATTTAACCGTTAGATTAAATAGAGCATACGTATGTAAAACTCACAAAGGATTAACTTATAAACTTGTCTATTAGGGTCCGACCGGTAATTTATCAGATCGAAATCAGAAAATCACGTGCTCTTGTAATTAAGTTAAAAAACCTTCCCTTGTAAATTCAGTCTGATAATATAAACATAGAGTTGTATTTTCTCTGTCTTTTACTTATTAGCTATTACATGTGCCCTTGTAATTAAGTTGTATTTTCCTTGTAAATTTGGTCTGATAATAAAAAAAAGATGTCGATGTCGTTAAATTGTTTTACTTATATTACCTTTCAAGATGTTTGCATTATAAATGAACTACTTAATTTTCAATTTCGCATTTTATATCGAGAGCGCGTGCGTCAAATGGTCGAAAAAAACTTGAAATTATTGGAGTGGTGATTTTGGATACTCATCACGGTGTGATGATGACGACGATTCGTTTTGGCATTGCAACCAATGAAATCAAATCACCAAGGCACGCCTAGGTTAGCTCATTCAGTGAACCTCCATTTATCTCGTGAAAAGATTTGAGGACGCGTGCTCCATCTGTCCCTAATGGTCCAACTGGTTCCTGCACTGCCCTAGCAGAAAAACCGGCATCGTGGCCTAGGGATCGCACTTTATTTTTTTCCCTCCCATTTGGACTTCACAAATCTCCAAACCCATTTGTGGAACTGGCTTTTCAACTGTCTTGTAGCTTCGAAATCCCAACCATAAAGTCAATCGTGCATGGGGGAAACCCCAAAAAGGAGAAAAGGGTTTTGTCGAGTCGCGGGACTGATCTTTTCCTTGTGATTGTAATGGATAAGGAGGCGAGGTCACATCGGTTGACAAGATACAAGTGACTCGTTTGGAAAAAAAATTGGTGTCTTTCTTTAAATCATCTCAGCTCCCTTTTCAGAGAAAAGAAATCGAGAAGAGATTGACAATAACACGACGGGGCAGACAATTGAATATGGAGCGTAATGCCCGCGATCACTCGGGCAAGTGAAAACCTGTCGAAACTTCGAGATGGGCAGTTGGGCTGACGACGATATGTTAAGTTCTTAAAATTCAACTCATCTCAGGCATCATCTGAACATGATAAAGTCTCGAATACTTCCTGCTTTGAATAGAATATCGAATACGTCCCAATTAATTTCAGGAGCATGAGAAATTTGCTCGACCGTATTTTCTTTGAATGAATATCTTGAATAAATAACTTTCAATAAAAAAGGTCGGTTATGCAACTACCTCAATGAGTCATATTGTGCTTTGGGGTTATCTAGACAACCTTGGGTAATCTCAAGAACAACGGCACCTTGTTCTAGTAATATGATAGCTAGTCGGCTTCGGTTCGATATTTAGGGATACCCTTCGTTGAAACCAAACATGTCCTGAGTGTTATGGAGTTTTCTAGATGGGATATATGCTTGTAACTCTATGATTTTCGGGATCCAATTTAACTCGACCAAATCACATTTCTGAAGAGATTATTTGATGATAGTCGTGCGTCGTATTTTAACATGACTAGATGACGTTTCATCTTTTTATGTGATCTATTACAATCTATCCCCGAAAGCTGTTTGGTTTTTGAGAAAATGCAGAACTCAAATTCGCATGGGACTCTCTTATTCGTCTAACACTTACTAGAATTCTCCATTCTTGTTTCTTCTTCTCATTATTATTTTTTGTTTGGGGGGGCGAAGGCAAATATTGGCGTGCTTCCACTGTGAGATGAGACCAAATGATGGCGTGATTTAACCCATTTTGGCTGAGTTCATGTACCCCATTCAGGTAAATAAACAAATGGATCAGGCAATTTGACTTCAAGCGGCACAGATTAACCGTTCTTTTCTGTTTATTTTCCTTCAATGGGTAGCCAAAAGAGATTACGTAATAGTCCAGATAATGTCGGCAGGAATGCAATAAACAATGTCGTTGAACTTAATGAAGGGTGGTGAGTTCGAAAAAAAAATGGAGCGTCTCATCCATTTTTCATGGAGGCCGGACCAAACATTGGCGAGGCAAAAGATAAAAGATGTCCATTTGAGAAAGATCTTGATTGATCACCCCTACAAAACATCTTGTAATTTAGCGTACTTCACCGTACGCGATTGATTAGCAAATGGACACATCTTTTCCCTTTTTTTTTTTTTGTTGGGGCTGTTGAGAAAATGGCGTGTCCTTGAATTATAGTACGACCAACGTGGAAATCATGGTGGAGAAGGACAGATGTGGAGTTCAACTGGACCAACAACAAGAGCATAAAGACCTTATCTCTTCAGTGTACACCCACTTCATGATCTCTCTCTCTCTCTCTCTCTCCTTCTATTTTATCAGAAAACCTCAGGAAGTTGCTGAAACTGGCTCCTCTCTCTCCTTTTCTGGGTTTTTGTCTGAGGGCCAGCCATGGACCCTTAAGTCGATTGTATTTTGGGACGACCACTGCGTATGCGTGTTTTTCTTTTGTTTGTTTCTCCAGACAAACTGTACAGAATGGCAGCAACACGAGGGATTATAATCTTATCTGCCCTGCCACTCCAAGACAAAGAATTCCTGGCCTTTCACCAGTTTTTTGTCTGATCTCGGACCTCTTCCATGATTTTCCGGAGACTTTCATGGCCCAGACATGGGATGTTATTCAAGTGACAAATCCATCATGATCTCATAACCATCTCCCTCACTTGTGTGCCAATAAAAGTAGTTTTTGTGATAAGATTCATATCCAGGGGGGGGGGGGGGGGGGGGNGGGGGGGGGGGGGGGGGGGGGGGCGAGGACATAGAGGGATTAAATAAACTTTTCTATGAGATGATAATTATGAAAAATATTGCTGATGCAGACAATTTGAAGATCATGCCGAGAAGAAATTTCAAATCGCTTTGAAACTTTTGTTATATCCAGAAGTCTGTTAATGGTCAAGGCAGGGGGCCAGCGAAAGTCAGACTGTGTCTCTACATTGGGTAAGTTAATGCCAGACTCGAGTTTACTATAACATTCACGATACGTACAGCAACATTATTGGCATGAACTGATTGAACAAGCCGATTGTACAAGATTTCATTTTATTTATTAATCCCCTGGAGAACAGACATACTGTTGCTGAACAGTAGATGATGATGCCCTCATTTCTTTTCTTCGTAAGAATCTTTAACCGAGCGTAGGAAACTTTTGCAGAAAATGATTATTATATTGACATGTTCAACACACTTTGAGCCAGGGAAAAAAGTCACCGCGCTTTTTATTTTTCTTCCTCCCAAAAGAATAATAAAGAAATAATGGGGAGTTCTCTGGAAAGAGTGGTTGGCTTCCATTTGCCGTTTTAGCAAAAAGAGCCCATGATACTTCGATGGGCAGGATTCCTGGCTGGAATTAAGAATCGAATTCCCAATAAAATTTGATGATTATAATTGCAAGAACGTGCAGTTAACAACACTCAGCCACAGCCCAAAAAAAGAAAAAAGAAAGAAAGAAAATGAAATATAAAAAAGATAGGAAGAGACTAGATAGATAGAGAGGGAGAGAGAGAAACGAAAGCTTACTTAGCGAGGAACTGTTTTTGTACATGGCTAATTAAGGAGGGTCTCTACTTAGATATTATTAAACAAAGGCAATAAAGGAGGCGGGGGTGGGGAAAGACAGAGCATGAAAAAGTGAGACATGGGCTATAAACCTAAGGAGAAAAACAAAAGGTGCTTGACTTTTTCCCTAAAGATAATCAGAAGGAACAGTCCTTGATGAGCCCCATTTCAACTACCATCAGAATTAAATCACAAATTTCATCGACTCGTCCAATCATCGGAGAGCCTCTCTCTCTCTCTCTCTCTCTCTAGTTACTCCATTGCTTGTGTCCCGGAACCCACTTGGGGCACTTGGGGCTGAAGTACTTGGACACGACCCTCGAGTTCAGTATCTCCAAAAGTGGTGCGAACTTGACACACCTAGGGGTCTTGTACTGGTTGATCGAGGCTCCATAGCTAATGGCACAGTCCATCAACTTGTCGAACGTCCCCGGCTCGACGATCTTGATCTCGAGCGGAGCGATCGACTTGTCCGACACCCGGCCCTGGCGATAGACGCTGTTGAGCGACTCCTCGATCGTGAGGCAGCAGTCCTCGAAGACAGAAGGAGGGATTGGGTTGGAGCCATTTAGGCTGAGCTCCCAGAATAGGACGTAGTGGCCGGGGATGGTCGATGTGTCGGCGTAGCTAGTGTACTCGGCCACGGTCGCGTCGAACGGGACCAGATGGTTCAGCGCGTTCTTCACCGCGTTTTGCAGCTCAACCTCGTCGGTCTTGTCGGAGTCTATGCTCAGGACCACGTTCTTGCGGCATATGAAGTTGAACTGAGGGGCCTTGTTCTTGAACCCTGCGACTCGGAGCACGTCCCCGACCCTGTAGCGATGAAGTCCTGCAGAAATTATAGATAGAGCTCATCATGAGTACGTACAACTAATTAAGCTCTGGTTAACACGCTGATGTTTCTTGAAATATTGCGAATAAAAATTCAGGTCTAGCAGATGGGAGTCAGGACTTGACCAATTTGGGTTTAAAGTCACCGTTAGTAGATGGAAAGTTGTATTAAGCGTTTTGCCAATTGAAGTATGAAAAGATTGGTCATTTACCAGCATAGGTGGTGACAACAAGCTCATACTCTTGGCCAAGCTTGACATCGACAAGATCGACCAAATCCCGCTGCTCCTTCTCGTTAAGCGATTTGGGCATCGAGATCGAGTTGTTGGCGGCCCCATTGTTCCGGTGCACGGGCAAGAACTCGAAGTAGGCCATGGTGGGGATCAATGTGTAGGACACTTCGCTCGGCTTGCGAAGAGGGTTAAGGTTGACCCCGAAGTAGCACTCCGAGGAGGCATACATGGTGCACACGAGAGGAAGCCCATTGCTGTAGTAATCAAGAGTGGGAATGTACTGTGACATAGTGCCCGTCACAATTACATCCACATACTTGGTGTTCGGCCACAGCCGCGTTATGATCCCGCGCCACGAGTCCTTGCCGCACTCGGCCTCGATGAAGTCCGCGAGTTTCGGGTCTGGCTTGAGGATCGACATCACGGCCTCACGGACGGACGGGTCGGTGATCTCCGGGTTGATGGTCCCCGTCCGGATGTCGTGGCACAGGAGGGCCCAGTGGTTTTCCAGGAACCGGATCGCCCGGATGAACCCGGAGGCAAACACGGCCCCGACCCGGAGGACCTCCTTGTGCTGGCAGAGGCCACAGAGCAATTGGGAGTACATGCTTTGGTAGGAGTCGGGGCAGAGAATGGTCTGGTTCGGGCTGGTGTAGTTGGTATACGGGTCATAGGGCCTCTCTTTGAAGTGAGAGCTCTTGTAGTAGCTGGTGAGGACGGGTCGGGCGACGAGCCCACCGGGCGTCTTGGCCTCTGACTTTATGAACAAAAAGTACATGCCTTTGCCCTTGTCCAGATTAGGCACATACTGGCTCATCACGGGCATCAACAAGCTATAGAGCAGTGACCTCCTGTTCAGCTCCTCTTCAATGGTGGGCATCAGCTTTCTCTCTCCTCCGGACGTCCCTGAGCTGCACCAAAATCAAGAACCGACCCAATTTAGCAAAGACCCAGCGAAACGTTTGACAAGAATCAAGAACCGCCCCCCATTTGACCCCAGAAAAATCAAGAACCGGGAAGAAACCGCCGTGTCCGTTACCTGGTGAGGAACTCCGAAATGGGGTGAGAGCAGAGGATGGGAGACTTGTCGCCATTGGCGATACGAGTGACGTCCGGCTGGAGGTCCTCGTAGGTGATCACGGGCATGGTCTTCTTGAAGGACTCGCGGTCGGTCTGGCCGGCGAGGCCGTGGCGGCGCAAGTACTCGACGTGAGCATTGCGGGCGAGGATCTCGGCGAGGACCCGCCTCTGGACCTCGTCGGCGTTGGCCGTGACGTCCTCGATGAACTGGAGGGCCTTCTTGTTCTCGTCATGGAGGTTGTAGTCGGCTGGTTTCAGCGCTTGCTTTGGTGCTTCAGGCATGGCTACGAGACGAGAGAGAGAGAGAGAGAGATTCGGTTGAGAATATGTGTGTGTGTTAGAGAGAGAGGGAGGGAGGGGTAGACAGATGGAGAGCTGATGAAGAAATGGTTTTCGTGTGTGAGGGAACAATGAAGAGAGAGGATGAATATATACAGAAGGTGGCAATGCTTTCACCACGCTGGGGTATTGGGGAGTGAAGCCCCGGTGGAGGGCAAGGGCATTCTTGTCAAATATTATATTCCCCCATTTTCTTTTTCCTTTTTCTTTTTTCCCTCCCCTATTTTTTCCTTTTCTCCTTCTACCATGCATTCAGAGGTCAAGTTAGAAATAGGGTTCATACGGTCATGGAGGCGTAGAAAACAATGGCATGCAATACATGCAACTTGCAAAGTCGCACAATGATTTGACTTACTATCATTTGTCATCTGACCCAATTTGGGGCACATCAGCTATTTTACCTCATGATGGGTTGGCTTCTGAGGTGGGTTAAGAAAAAAAAGTTGTATGCACCCATTCTTTGTTGGGATGTAATGGGTAACTTTCCTTTTGAAAGATATTAATCTTAAATAAATTTCGATTTATATATTTAACGCCGTCGCGATCCAATTTCAGTACACTCGGCATTATCTAAGGTGAACCAAGAGTTAGTAACTCCTACTCTATCCCATCTGAAATATAAAAACAAATTTTTTTTTTGATATATTCCCTACTTAACATACTTAAAAAGCGCCTTGACTCTATCCGATATTGCGAACGTACTTAAAAACGGTCGCGATCTGAGGATTACTTGATTCCTTTTTCGGAGAAAATGCAGTGGGCATTTCTCTTCCTATCTTTCTAGACGATAACTTGTCTCACTGCTTATGAGAGCGAACCTCAGCCTCAAATTTCGATCCTTTGCGCATTGCACATAATTAAAAAAGAACGGCGAAGACAAAGAACACCCCATTTTACAGCTCTCTTGAGAAGCGATCAAAGGCGCTTGCCGTACAAGGAAAACCGGGAACCCACTCGGGACCCGCCCTTCCGGAGAAGGTGTCCGAAATGCACAAGGAAGAGTCCGCAACCGGCTACGCCCGTTTCAGGTAAGCGAGATTGACCGGCAATCCGCAGTAAATGCGCAGAAAGAACACCGGTTACATGCGCGCTTGTACCGCGGGTGTCCCACGAAATACCGGCAGCCACCTCCGAATTGGCTTGGAGGGTCACTTGCATTTCCCGGTAAGAGGAACACGGCGCCGGTCCGAAAAGATCTTTTTTTAAAGAGAGAGACCTTCTCGTCTCGCCCGCCCGGGAATCCGAGTCAACATCTTGCCAGCGACATGGTTGCAGTTGTGTTCCAGTACGGTAAATAACTTTGGGAGAGAGGGAAGGGGGGGTTCCTTGTTGGAGCATCCAAGTGGGGCCCGACAGCTGGCTACCTAATTACCTGGCCGACACGTGTCCGAATGGGAGTGCTTGCTGCCTTCACGTACCTTGGGAAGATGGGATACATGTAGGCTCATGAAATCCATAAGGTTGGAGCGTTCACATTTTAACAAACATGAGGTTTCACATAAGGAGTTGTGATGCGAAAAAATGCCTTTTGGGAGGTGTTTTCCTGATCGAGTAATTCGAAAACGGCTTGCCGATCGAAAGGAACTTTTGGGCTATGCGTCAATTAATGCCCTGGTCAGCTGTTTAATCGGATTCGTGCACGTCATTTGAGGTGTCCGACATTGAATTAACGCGATACAGCTTATTGGGTATTATGCATCTCGCAAGAGTTGTGGCCACGATACAGTCTCTCTTTTTGAACTTACGAACGTGCGTAGTAATCGAATATTCTACTTCGGCTTACTGTGATTCCAATCGTGTAGAAACAAGTCAATGTTCAAACGACTTAACGCACTTTTGAAATAGATTTTTTTTTCGTACCGTTTGGGGATATTTCTTATTTTGCGACACATGACTTGCTTAATCCGGAAAAATAAAGGCTATCTACGCATTTCCTGCCACTTAACTCTGGAACTTGAACGGTGTCATGTATAATTGGGTTAGTACTCTAGCATGAAGTAGTTGCAAAGTTACCCATTATCCATGCACATTGAAACGTGACTATATTAATGTATTAGAAAGTCCAACAAAAAAACTTATAGATGGAGGGAGACCGTGTGAATACAAAGAACATAAAGAACCTGTCATCAAGCAATATGAATTTTCGGATTGAGGGAGATCACGTGAATATAAAAAACACATAGCACCCATCGTCAAACGATGTTGGTTTTCGGGTTAAGAGAGAATGCGTGAATATAAATAGCATACATCACTCATTATTAAGCCAATGTTGGACCATATTTCAATATAACGATTCACCCGATAGGAAGTCTGTGTCCGTGTTGATTCAAAAGGAACAAGATTCCATTTCTCTTTCGCATAATGTGAACATGGGATGGCAATTAAAGAGTCAAATTGGAGAAATGGTTAACCTAACTGGATGGCCAATAATGTGCAATTATTGATGACACTCGAATGAAAATCGGACTGATAATTACAGTTCTGACTTTGATTTCCATTATGTCCAGAACGCATATATCTAGGGATAAAATCTACCCTTTGGCGTGTGGAGGCAAGCTAGAAGACTTTTTTTTAATGTCTATGACAAGCTTGGCGACATCTTTTTCCATGTGTGCATGGCGTGGAAATTGACTTTCTTGGATTTTCAATCTTTCTTTCTCATGCCACTTCACTTTCATGCGCAAAACGAGAAGAAGAAGAAGAAGAGGAGATTAGGTCATTTCCTAATTGGCTTTTAGACTTGCTTTTGAGTCTACTGATTTATTTGGAAATTAACTTTCGTGATGGCACTTTAATTTGATTAAGCAAATGAAACATGGAGGCGTTCACCATATGTAAGAGCAAATGGAAATAGAAGCCGCTTTCGTGTACGTCTATGACTATCTCAAGATAGCTAGAGCATGATTTGTCATCCATGAGTTGATAATGTTTGCTCAAGCTAGTTGATTCGCATAATCGGCATCTTGAATTTAATCGAGAAGTACATCTCACTTATCCGTGTGAACACTCGCTACAAGAAGACATCAAAAAGTCTAATCTGCACAGAAAAAATGTGCCGACAGAGGAAGTAAGACGAGACCCCGACATGAAGATTTGCGTCTTGGTCCGTGCTGCCCATGTAAACTTTCGTAACAAGATGCGTTTCCAACAAAAAAAAATCCTTTTGAATAAATTCGGTTTCAATTCCGACTACCTTAATTACTGGAAATAGTGTTTTTCCCCCTTTTCCTTACTAGAAAATTTTAGCAATGACAACAGATTACTCCAAGATTGTTAGATTCTTTTCATCCTCATAAATGTTGTGTCAATTCACTGAACCGTGGTAGTTAATCCTAGGTAAAACCTCACCTCATTTTATTAATCTCTAGATATGATTTTATAAAATGATTAATATTTAATAATTCCCCATAAAAGTCAAAATCAGCACACAAAAAAAAGAAAAAAAGAAAAAGAAACAGCTCGATCAATACTGATTATCTTCTCTTGACCATCAATCAGTAATCACCCAAAGCCCAAAAAAGCACTAGGCCAGCTCGGTGCTACGTCGTCGCCACGTCAACACGCGACCCTCCCCCGGAGACGCCTCCGTGTGCCGCCACGTGTCCGCACCCCGCACATGCCGCAACTTGCCTCCCCCTTTTGCCCGATCGAAGAAACCGACCCCACAGCGGCCCCAGGTAAGGGAGGGGGTCACGTGTCGCGCACGAGGCCCGGTTGACCTGTCAACGAGCCGACCGGTGGTATGATTGGTTGGTCAAAGAGCCCCAGCAACAGTTGACTGACACCAGTAAAAAAATTATTGTATTTTTGAAACAAGAGGATGGTGGGCTGGGCCCCACCCTTCCTTCCTTTGCTTTGGTGAGGGCGGGTGCACCGAGGCTGCAGGTAGGCCCGCACCCAAGTGGAGTGCGCCGTGCTTGGGGTGTTGCGTGAGGAGAGAGGGAGGGTCTATGGTGAATGTAATTATTAATTAATGAGAGAACCCATTATTGATAAAAACAAAAAAGAGAAAAAGAGAGAAAACACATAAAAGGATAAGAGAGGGTTGAGCAGTTTTGATCTCACGAATAGTAGTGTCTCGACTATTAAAAATATCTCATTTCATAAATTTCACGATATTTTCAACTTCCACATGAGTGGGACTTACGAAAATCGATAAATTTGGCACGATATATAGTGCGAGCAAAAAATATAAATATAAAAAGGATTTCGATCTAACTCGATATGATGATGAGGATCGTGAGTCTTGCTCAACTTTAAGTAAACCCAAACCTACTTATCTAGATTCTTCTTGAGTGCGGCACACTAGTTGGACATTACCCGATTGACATGATTGAATTGTGAAGGCCATCGTCGTATTCATTCACGTAGCGTACTAAAGAAAACACATTCGCATACGGCGAGTTCTCTTCATGAACGACGTTAACAACGCATTGCCAACTTATAGAAACTAGAACAGAAGCATTTAATCCCTAGTTAGATTAGGGCATGATGCGCCTTTTCGTTTCAGGATTCTTTGCGGAACTCCGAAAATGTTCCAATGGGAAACACACAGGCACACAAACAACCATTCGAGAACCACGTCTCTTGTGATATGCATTTGCGTTATGGGAAATCACGATTGAGGAGCCCTATCGAGCGTCCGAAGACATTCTCTTTTCCTTTCTAGCAAAAGAAATTCACTTGCAAATAGAGGGTGCGCTTGGGCGAGGGAGGGGTGTGGCGTGTGCGGGAGACAGAGACAGTAAGGCAAATCTTTGACCGCTGACTTCGGGGCCGCAGATATTCTATTTAATTTCGTCTCGTTTAACATCTCGAGGGGAATGGTGCGTGAGTGTGTGCGTGCCGGGGGGGCAAATAAACATATCCAAAGCATCCTCCATTAGGGTTAAATAATATACCCGGGAGGAAAAAAGAATAGGAAACCCTCGAATCGCTGCTCTTACTTTCCTTTGTCCCCCATTACTCCAGCTTCTCTTGTCCCTTTCTTCGTTCCCTCCCCACCACCACTCTCTTTTTCTTGCCTCCCTTCTCGAATTATGTTGTGTTACGTTTCGTGAAGGGTTACGGTGGGGGGTGTGAACCAATGAGCACGACAGACGTGCGTGGTTTCTCGAGCCTAGAACGAGAGACTCCATGATTAACGTCAGTGGTAAGGGTTCCGATCGAGCCCGTGAAGTATTCCGAGGTTCTTTGAGTGCTGGCCCTGCTTCTGATGCAGGATCGCGGGGGTGGTGTGATATTTTCTCCTGGACAACGTTAATTTTTGTGTTCTCTAGGAGAGGAAGAAGCAATTGGTGCGCAATGGGGGATTGTAGGAGGAAGATTGGCTCGTCAAGTTTTTAGATGGTCGGTGCTGAAGAAGTCGAGCTTTTTGACCTTGTGACATCAATATCTGTGCACGACCCCAATGTAAACAAATACCAGCTGCCTGGTATTAAGCTTCGATTTCTGGAGAAGCTCGAAATGATAGGCAGAGGAAATAAGAGTCACGCGATATAAGTCTTGGTGAATGATACATGCGCGCCCCGAGTGAGCGCGTTGAATTCGTGGATGAGACGATGATCGTAACGCCGTAGAGCTTAACGAATTACAAAGTGTACTTGAACCGAGTGAAAGAAACTAGTCATAACCTTTGACATCGAGAGTAGATGATTACTTTCATAGGGGAAATCATATTTAGAGGGGAGGAGGCGGGTAAATCTTATAATTGTCCAAATCAATAACGTTCTTTTTATCACGACGGTGAAAGACTCTAAAATACGAGGAAATGACAAATTTCTGTACTCTAACATTGTTTGTTAATTTGAACGTACAGTCGTTTATGACGAAAGAGTAAGACTACGGATGCTTGTAAAATCATTTAAGTGTCCTCTTGAGGACTATATGATTAACCTAATTCGTAGTTTTCTTTTTCCAACTTGAAGAAGGCTAGAAGACCAATTCATAGTTTCCTTTACCATGTACATTCCTTTTCACTTAGGTTCGGTTGTCAAGAATTTACAGACACTGTTTAAATCAAACTCGTAGCCGTTAGAAAAGGGGGAAAAAGATTTGAAATTCAGATTCAGCTAGGCAGGATAATAAAACTGGAAAAATGGAGGTACCCTTTATCCCCACGATACTCTACCAGTCGCGCCCGTCAGAATAAATGTCTTCAGCATCAGATTTCTGAAAAAGAGAACTGAAAAAATAACATTTAATTAGGGGGGGACAATTACTCAGAAGAACTGTGCAGTTCGACAGCATTATGTGGTGGTGGCCTAAGACCATTCGACAGCAACACCAGTATTCGAATCCTAGAGGATCTACAGGATCCGAGCCAAGTGCCGATTCTTTATATCTCCCCTTTAACAGAGGCTGGTGCAGAAATGATGGCACAGTGACTCCCGTGAGCCACGAGCTTTTCTTCCGTTTTATTTATTTATAACGGCCTTTATAATTTGGTTATTATTAAACTCTTCCATGCAGATATGGATCTACGTAAAGAAAACTAATGCACGAGGAAGGGTCAGCAATATAGATGGATTTATGAGTTAAAAAGACAACGGTACTCCTTCACGTTGCTCGGGATTCCATAAAATCATGATATCACAACGTGCGAGATACATCTCTAGGAAGTAGATCCTGGCTTTGCCAACTTGCCTCGAAAAATTTTCTTTTGCCTCCCCCCCCTTTTTTTTTGGTTTTACATTTATATAGTTTGTGGACGATAAATAATTTAATTATAGTTAATAGGAACAAGATTTTCTTTTTCTTTATTTACACATGAGTTTCTTTAAGAACAGTGAACACCCATGATGTGGTCCCGAATAACATGTGGACTTTGGGCTTTAGGAGGGAAGAGAGAGATGATGTGTGTGTGTGTGTATGTGTGCATGTAATATGATGACCTTTATCGAATTCATAAAAGGAAGAATCTTCAACCGAGATCGTTAAGCCAGGATCTTGCTTAATGTGACATTAGGGTTATTATTACCAGTGACTAAACGACATGGCCGAAACCCTATTGGCCGAATTGGGAGATCTGATGTGAACACATTTGTTAAAAGTAAAGTACTAGTGGCGCAAAACACATGCCGACTCCTTTTCATTTCGTAGTTTTATGAGTAATTATTTTGTCCGCCATCGTCAGCGAGAAATTCTAATTCCCCACGAAATTATCAGGATATTGTCATGCGTGCGACCGAAATCCTGATCCACAATACGTATATACAACTGGATCATCATTGACACGTGTAGAAACAATTTTCTCCGTTGATGCCGGACATGATAATTAAAGGTCATTCTTTCTTTAATAATGGCATTGAAATTAATGCACTAATGAGGCTGAAATTTTTTGTCACTTCAAAAGGGTCTTTGAACCTTGTGTTATGTCGAGTAGTCGTCGCTCTCTTGGGGTACAATATCATGGTTTTGCATGCCCTTTTCTTAAGCAGTAGATACTTTACTGCCCACAGGAAGAGAAAAGCTGGCTAGCTTTTTATGTCTTTCCATGCAAACAACACTAATAATGGGTGCATGCAACTGTGCAGCAACATATTTAGTCACCTTTATGATCAGTAAAAGTGGCCTTATACCCCCGCTTCATCATTATTTCTGGATTATTTATCCTCCTCTAGTAAAAAAAGAAAAAAGAAAAACTAACGAGTCGAAAAGTATCATCTGTATAAAAAATGTCAAATTAATGGGGTATCTTAAGGGCACAGGATGTTTTGTCCATATATTTCTTTAAACAATTTAAAAAATAGAGACAAGTACCGAAAACGTACATCTTGTTTCACCCAATAATCGCTTATGTACCTCTACTTTTGAAAATATTGAATGCATACATGAGTTTTATCTTTAGAGACTAGTTTGCGCTCTCACACATCAATTACTCTTGTATCCCTATCTACAAAAGCGCCATTTTCTTTAAAAAAAAATGCTTATCCCCAAACCTTAAATCCATACAGACACCCATAACACTCGAGACTAACTTAAATCGAACCACCCAAATAATAAGCAAGATGTTAAATTTGGTTTGTAATGAGCGGCGATTCGGTTTTGATAGGTGGAGGGAAACTACATAAATATAAAGAGTATTTATGACCTATTGTTGAGCAATGTAGGACAATAGTTCAACACACCATTTCAAGTGCAATTCACGTGCAAGTCACGTGCAATTTGACTAATGAGATAACATTGGCTTTGATATCAGGTTAGAAAGTCTAACCTAAAAGTTTAAACTGATAGGTGGAGGGAGACCATATAAATATAAAAAGTATTTATGATCAATTATCGAGCGATGTGGGACAATACTTCAAAAAAATAACCACAATGTGAAAAACATTAACTTATAGACTGGACTGATGCACCAGTGCATTGGTCGTGAAAAAGTTTGTGTGCGCAATTTGTTTTCTTCTGTGGCCCTTAGCCACACACTATTTTCCGAGAGAAAGTCTCCTGTAGGCAATTATTTTTGCATGTCACTAAGACATTTAAGACTTTAAACTTTTAATCAAAACTCCATGAGAGTCGATGCCGTTTGTTAAGATAAATTCTACACATACCAAAGAAACTCCTAGCATATGTTTTGCTTTTCGTTTTTTTTATATTATTTGCGGGGTTTTTGACGTGCTGAAAACAGTGTGTTGATGACGTATGTATGTCATAGCATTTCTTTAAAAATCTTTGCTTTCATTAAGAGGATCTTCCATTAGCTAGGCATAGAAAAATCCACATTCTTTTAATGATTTTGTTGATGAAAATCAAGATGGAGAGATCCGGAGCACTTGGTCGCATTATCACGGCCTCATCCCACGATGACATCTCCTTCAACAAATGCTCTAGCATGACAGTAAAGATCGATCATACGATATCCGATTCAGCTTTTTGTTCCTCCAAAGGGTGTCCAAAAGAAAGGGCAAGAAATATTCTGCAGTATTTGCTTTTTCTGCAGATGTATTCTCTCTTTCCATGGCAGTAATATAACGGTGCAGCACTGTGTCTCATCCAGAACTCGACAGCGCACACTGTGTGCATGAAATGGAGACCAATGCATTATGTTTTTTCAGTATAAAGCAAAAGTATACTGCGGTCGTCTCTTCCTACAAGATAATTGTTTAGGGTTCTTTTATCGGGAGCATATATATGTAAGGACACGTACCAGAAGATGGTACAGACCGAGTACTTGGTTCTTTCTTTGTTTTTTTCTTTTTGGCTGAGGGTTCTTGGAGACCTTTGAACAGTATTTGTCATTTCGGTCCATAACTCTCTGACACGTTATTGTGGTCACCCTGTCGGCAAAAGAAAGGAAAATGTATGGCGAAGTTATTGTCGATGTGAATAAGACTTATCACTGTTGAAGTGGACAATATTATTGAAGACAGAACCCTGAAGAAGAGGGGTGTGTAAACAAGAAAGAAATTTCACATTAGTCCTGTAGTGGCAGCAATGTGGAAGGTGCAAAATTGTCCTTAGATAATAAAATCCCGTAAGCTCACTAGGTACATGTAAATGGTGCGTGCTTAGTAATTAGCAGCGCTATTCGAATATTGTTCAATATTGTCTCTGAACTTAATTAATAAAAAGACTACATTGAACATTTTTATATAGTCTAAGGATTAATTTGAACATATACCAAAAGTTCATGGACCGTTTATATCAAATTGACAGTTCAGGGGTCACATTAAATATTGAGTTAAAGTTTAGGGATCAATTGTGTCAAATTGAAAGTTCGTGGACCACATTGCACATTTAGCCAAAATTTAGGGATCATTTGTGTCATTTTTCCAAAAATATTCAAAGTAGAATTCTCGAGGATTTTTCTTAAGCTTAATTAGCTCAACTACAAGAGTCCTAGAATAGCTGCAAGCCAATTCATACGAGTTATGACTAATTGCAAAGAAAATCTTGTGTTCCGGCCTCTGAGCCGCGTTACGGCTCGCGCTTTCCTTGGTCAATGAGGTTAAGGATACGCATCATATGCCTAGGGCTTACCTTCTTGTGTCACAAAAAATACATTACTTTAGCCAAAGTTAGGTTACATTCCCTTATGATTCAGAAGACATATCAGCGAAAATACTCTCGCTTGATAAAGCCAAAAGTCGAAAGGCAAATCACTACTTGGCCAAATGTCAGGGTGTACACTCCAAACGCTCGGTACTATTATTATTTGTTGAGATAGATTCTATTAGATAGAGTCAATTACATATCATAGGATCGTAATGCTAGGGATGCAAAAGACACTGGTTTGAAAAGTGACTCGAACACATAGGATCGTTGGCGCTGGACATGACTGATTTATCAAGCTAAACACATGTAATATCCTAAACTAACTTCATAAATAATTGGATGCCCCTGGCAGGACGATTTTCAACGTACACCAAGTGCCACTGAAAGGTACATGTCTCCCCCCACGATTTTCCGATAAGTTCCATCGGTCCATCAATCTAGACAATTGTAAGAACTTGTTCCCCCAAACATCCATCAAAGTATGTGACGGATGTGGATGTTTCCGTTAACTTTGGCCTGGTGCTGTCTCTCCTTTTCCTCTATCCTCTCATCTTTCATGGCTAGCGATCTCACCCGCATTCGACACTTTCGCGGCCATTATAATTCTCCTTTTCTTCTTCTTCTTCTCATGTCCTGTGATGGAGCTTGCTGTTCTAGGGTCTCTATCCTACTGGTTTAATTAGCGCTCTCTCTCTCTCTAGTGCGTGACCTAGGGAAACTGTTCATGCTCTCGACAATAGTCGTGAAAGTCAATTCTGTACATCTGTGTGGAAGAACCTAGAGAAGATACATGTATCTATCTATGTGCCGACGACTAAAATTTTTACCATGTGTTGGAGAAGTAGATGATGTTAGATTTATAGGATCTTTCAATCGCACGAACATAAAATCTAATTGATAAATATAGCGTGCCCGAATCAAAAGAAGCAATTGTTGATCTGATGCGAGAGTAGATATCTTCCTTTGGGTATTGATCTTCACCACTTTCCTCTATAATCGTTGTGATTGATGTGTATTTTTCTCTCATCAGTTTTGTGGAAAAAAGGCAGAAGTGTAAAAAAAATATGTCATATTCTCCACAAAAGAGATCTTATATAAAAGGAGTGATGGGATCAATCCTAAAGCTACCAAATCTCAACCGTCCATCAATGTTTAAGATAAGGGATAAGGGTTCTAGAAGCCCACTCGAATGTTATAGATATTCAAGCATATATTTAAATAATAGATATGATAGGCCACATAATTGGGTTAGACATCGTCAAGTCCAACATTCTCGTACTTGGCCACAAGTTCTATTATCGATCTAATTCATGAGGCTTAATAAAACATAATCAAGCATATATAACATCCCTTGAGTAAGGTCATGTTTGAAATTTATACTAAAATGAATTAAAGCCAATGTCCATGTTCCAATGCCAAAATACTGTTCTCCAGTTACTATTCCAGCACAAACATTAAACACAACATTTAATGGCTTAATAGTCATGACCAATAATGTTTTATAATATGAACATGTTCATGAGGTCCATACATAATTGTTTGTTTCAAAAGGCTTCAAAGGTGCACATATAACAAGAAGCAACAAATCATAAATCCAAAATCCATTACATAAGGTGATCATAAATAAATATACGTAATGTGTCCAAACCATGACTTAAACTAAAAGCTATGAACCAAACCCATGCTAGCAATATGTTCTCGAAAGAGATTGGGTGGTAAGCCTTTCATCATGGGATCCGCTAACATGGCTTTCGTACTAATATGTTGAATGGACACAATTTGATTTTGGACTCTTTCTCTCACATCTAGGTACTTAATGTTGATGTGTTTGGAGGCACCACTTGACTTGTTGTTCTTCGAGAAGAAAATAGCAGCCCGATTGTCATAGTGAATCTTCAATGGTCTCGAAATAGTATCAACCACCTCAAGCCCCATAATGAAATTCTTTAACCATAAACCATGAGAACTTGTCTCATAACATGTTACAAACTCAGCCTCCATAGCGGAAGATGCAGTTAAGGACTGCTTTGCACTCTTCCATGAGATGGGTCCTCTAGCGAGCATAAAAATATAACTTGATGTGGATTTCTTGGTGTCAATGCACCTAGCATAATCTAAATCAGAATAACCGATAACCTCAAGGCTATCTTTTCTCTTGTAAGTAAGCATAACATCCTTTGTACCCTATAAGTAGCGCATTACTTTCTTAGTTGCTTTCCAATGACCCATTCCTGGGTTTATTTAGTAATGGCCAAGCATTCCAACTACATACGCTATGTCTAGGCGAGTACATACTTGAGTGTACATAAGACTCCCTATAGCAAATGCATAAGGAACATGCTCCATTTGTCCAAGCTCCAGTTGATTTCTAGGGTATTGTAGTAAGCTGAATTTGTCATCCTTAATAATAGGGGCAACACTGGGAAAGCAGTTATGCATGTTGAATCTCTTGAGAATCTTTTCAATATAAGCTCTTTGAGATAGTCCTAAGATCCCTCGAGATCTATCTCTGTGAATCTCAATACCTATTATATAAGAGGCTTCACCAAGGTCTTTCATCTCAAAGTTATGTGAAAGAAAACTCTTGATCTCATACAACATGTCCTTATCACTACTAGCAAGTAATATATCATCCACATATAATACTAGAATGATAAATTTTCTTCCAGTGATCTTAAGGTATATATACTGATCCATTGCATTTTCTTTAAAGCCAAAATTACTGATCACACCATGAAACTTAAGATACCACTGACTTGAGGTTAGTTTCAAACCATAGATGGACTTTTTCAGTTTGCATTTCATATGTTCCTTGCCCTCAACCACAAAACCTTGTGGTTGTGCCATATAGACATACTCTTGCAAGTCTCCATTAAGAAACGTTGTTTTCACTTCCATTTGACGTAGCTCTAAATCATAATGAGCTGCTAAAGCCATGACTATTCTTAAAGAGTCCTTCTTTGACATAGGGGAAAAAGTATCGTTATAATCCACTCATTCTCTTTGAGTGAAACCTTTCGCGACTAGTTTGGTTTTATACCTTTCAACATTTCCTTTAGGGTCTGGCTTAGTTTTTGTAGACCCATTTACAGCCTACAACTTTGGCCCCTTTAGGCAAGTCTACTAGGTCCTAGGCACCATTAGTTTTTATTGAGTTCAACTTATCTTTCATGGCTTTAAGCCACTGAGTTGAATGATCGCTTGTAATGGCTTCATCATAAGATATAAGATTAGTTCCTATGCCAACATCATAATCTGACTCATCTAAATACATGATGTAATCATTGGAGACAACTGATTTCCTTTCTCTTCTCGATCTCCTAATAGGTTGTTCACCAACGGGAGGAAGATTAGGCTATGTATTGTGAGGTTCTTCATTAGGTACCTCTTATGGTGGATCGAAACCTTCTGGTGAAGGTGATGGTAGACTAGACCCTTAAATAATATGAACCAAAATATGATCCCGAGTAGAAACTTGATCTCGGGTTTCCTCAAGGTCTATTGTTCTAGTGGTACAATAAACAACATTTTCCAAAAACACTGCATTTCCAGTTTCAACAAATTTAGTGGTATGTGAAGGGCAGTAAAATCTAAAACCCTTCAATCTTTCAGGGTAACCAACAAAATAACAACTTACGGTTCTTGCGTTGAGTGTCTTCATTTGTGGGTTATATATTTTTGCCTCAGCTAAATAACCCTATATATGAAAATATCCCAAACTCGATTTTTTTTGTGTCCAAGGTTCATAAGGCATTTTAACCATAGATTTACTAGGAATCCAATTAAGGATATGTACTGCTATTTTGAGAGCTTCAATCCAAAGACACTCTAGTAGAGTGCTATGGCATATCATACTTCGTACCATATCCATTAGAGTATGATTTCGTCGCTCAACAACACCATTTTGCTGGGGAGTACCAGACATTGTGTATTGAGCAACTACAACACATCTCTGCAAAAATAAAGCAAAAGCACAAGGATTATGACTTATGTTGGAGAACCTTCCATAATATTCTCCTCCACGGTCAGACCTTACAATTTTAATCTCGAGGTCGAGTTGATTTTCAACTTCAACTTTGTAGATCTTAAACATGTCTAGTGCTTTAGATTTATCATGGATAAGATAGACATAACCATAATGTGAGTAGTCATCAATGCAAGCGATAAAATACTTATGACCATTAATACCAGGAGTAGGGAAAGGTCCACAAATATCAGTGTGAATAATTTGCAAAAGTCCCTCACTCCTTATGGCACCATGTTAATTGCCATTTGGGAATTTTCCTTTAATACATTTAATACAAGTGTCAAAGTCATAGAAATCTAAAGAATGTAGAATTCCATCCTTAATGAGACGTTCCATTTTGCCTCTCGATATATGGCCTAAACATTCATGCCATGATTTTGAAGAATTCTCATTCTCTGATTTCTGTTTCTTATCAGTTTTAGCAACTTCATCATTCACATTCATTGAAACTAATGATTCAGCAAACGAAGAATCTAAACACAGCTTGTAAAGGTTTCTCTCTAACATACCATAACCAATAGTCTCACCATAAAGAGAAATGGAGCAACTTTTATTCTCAAACTTAAACGAACAACCATAATCGTCAAGTTTTAAAATAGAAATCAAGTTTCTAGTAATACTGGGAACATAAACAATATCAACTAAATCCAAATTGAAACCACACTCCAACAGCAAACGAAGAGTGCCAACAGCTTCAACCGGAACCTTTTTCTCCATTTCCCACGACAATGTTACGGTCCCCTTTATTTAGTTTCTTCTTTGAAAGGAATCCTTGTAATGAATTAGTTATGTGCAAAGTTGCACTAGTATCAATCCACCATGTATTTAAAGGAGCATCAACAATATAGGACTCATAACAAACATGATTTAATAAAGTATTACATTTCTTCTCCAACCATTGCCGGAATTTCAAGCATTCTTTCCTTATATGTCCTTTAGCTCTACAAAAGTGACACTTAGGACCACTTGGTCCTTTTGAACCATAAGGACCTGCTTTGTCAATCATAAGGTTGGGAGTGCCCTTGTTTCCATAATTGTGACCCTTGCTATGTATCTTTCCTTTTCCTTTATTTAAACCAGAGGTAATTACGTGAGCACTGTCAAGTTGTTTAGATTTCAGCCTCTCTTCTTCTTGGACACACATAGAAATCAGCTCACTCATCTTCCATTTTTCCTTTTGTGTATTATAGTTAATCTTAAAAGGACCAAATTGAGCAGGAAGAGATGTCATAATGAAGTGAACAAGAAAACCTTCAGAGATTTCCATATCCAAGGACTTAAGTTGAGTAGCCATATCATTCATGCACATAATGTGCGCACGAACACCACTAATTCCATTATACTTGAGGGTAACCATTTTGAAAATAAGAGTAGTAGCTTGTGCCTTGGAAGTGCCCTCATACTGCTCCTCAATGTGAGCAAGGTACTCCTTAGCATTAGTAGAGTCAAGAATGGCTCCTCGGATAGCGATCGTTATGGAGCGTTTCATAATTATCAGAGATACGCGGTTGGATCGCTCCCACTTTTCATACATAGCTTTTCGCTCATTTGAGCTTTCAGTTGTGAGTTCAGCAGGAGTGTTAACTCGTAATGCATAGTCCAAATCCATGACTCCAAGAATGAGAGTTATTTGCTCTTTCCACTTCTTAAAATTTGAACCATTCAGTTGTTCAATAGAAGAAAGATAACTTGTAATAGCAGCAGGATTGTATGCTAGATCAGAAAAATTAAATTCATGCTCATTAGTACCTTTAGGAAATCCACAAAATAAATGAAATAAAATAATTTATCATCATAATAAATTGATAAATTAACGGTTCACTTACATGGAAAGGTAAAATACACAAAACCCTTACAAAAAGAAATCCAAAAAAATCATCTATAGCCTCCTGTTGGGCCGACTATAAACACCTTAAATGGATTCTTTCATAATTTACCAGCAAATGTCATAAGGCAAGAATAAATCAAATTAAATCACCGTTGGGTAGAATTAATTCGAATAGCATATTTGCAATTTATTTGCTTATCAGATTATCATTCTACTCAAAATTAAATATCTTAACTTTCCACCGGGCTAGTTAAGAATTTAACCTTGAGCATAACATAAGATCATAACTAAATCTATTCAAAACAATAATCTTCTGTTGGGCCGATTACTGCTTAAATAGTTTAGAACCGCAATAAACAATAAAAATTCATCTGATAAGGAACAAAAATTCATTCGATAAATAATAAAAATTCATTTGATAAGGAACAAAAATTCATCCTATAAAGAATAGAAATTCATTCGTTAAATAACAAAAATTCATCCGATAAATTTGAATCATATTGAATCAAAGCAAAGGGAACAACACAAAATTAGGCCATTTAATGGCCAGATCATAGGAGCAATAACTAGAATTTACAACAGTATCCATCGATTTCAGATGTTTTGTTAATATAACCTTAAAACATTCGAATCAAATATATGATTTGCACAAGATATTCGAAAAATTGGCTATCATCATATCTATATATATTCCATGACCAACGAAATACTATGAATCAATCATAAAAGGAGTTGAAAGATCATAGTAAACATTATTACTATGTTTGTGCATTGAATAAACCAAAGCTCTGATACTACATGTTAGATTTATAGGATCTTTCAATCGCACGAACATAAAATCTAACTGATAAATATAATGTACCCGAATCAAAATAAGCCATTGTTGATATGATGCGAGAGTAGATATCTTCCTTTGGGTATTGATCTTCACCACTCTTCTCTATAATTGTTGTGATAGATTTGTATTTTTTTTTCTTCAGTTTTGTGGAAAAAAGGCTGAAGCGTAAAAAAAATGTCGTACTCTCCACAAAAGTAATTTTATATAGAGGGAGTGATGAGATTAACCCTAGAGCTGTTAAATCTCAACCATCCATTAAGGTTTAAGATAAGGGATAAGGGTTCCAGAAGCCCATTCGAATGTTATAGATAATCAAGTATATATTTAACTAATAAATCTGATAGGCCACATAATTGTGTTAGACCTCGTCAAGTCCAACAGATGACGCTTCCTTCAACAGTGTGGTCACTATTGTAGAAACAAGAATATTTAGAACCCTTAGGTTTTGCATGCGATTGGGAAGCTAGAGTCGATCCATACAAAACTACGCGTGCTAGCACGACGTTGTTCTCATGCTGCATTAGATCATGATAAATTAATGAAGAGCTATATAACTTGATATCGGGTGCATTTCATGGTGGAGGTGAGAAGGGTGTGTAAATGCTGTTGACAAAATTCCATATGTTTCCTAAAGGTTTCAAGCATCTGTCTTCTATACTTATCTGTCCTTTCCCGGAATTATATTTGCTATAAAGCCAAGGAAATAACATATCGCCATGCATCATCCAACATGCTATAGGCGAAGACTCATAAATGGATATATTATTTGTCCACCTCCAAATAATTACTTTGGATTGCTTGCTTATCGAAATATATATCAAAAACCATGTAGTCTTTCCAAGACTAAGTACGAGATCATTTATGTACAGATAATACGTGATGTATGTGTGTGTCAACGAATACTGTAGCTATATTTTCGCTCTAGATAATGGAATTTTATGTGGAGTAAAATGGGTACTTGAAAAGAAAACAAGAATAAATAAATGCGAAATATATATTTTTTCCCATCATAGGATGAATTCTTATTATATGACGTAACAAATCAATCGTAGTATGAGGAAGTCTTCAGCATGCCCCTTGAGAAAACTAAGAATTGTTATTTTCCTGAAGCTACATATAATCATTAATTTCCTCTTAATGGCTCAGAATTATGAAATACCCTAACGCAAGAATACCGTACTTGGAAAGGACAGCTCGCGTCGACAAGCTAAAATCAAATTTGTCTTACTATTCAGAGCACCATTACTTATCACAATCGGAATCCAAATTGAGATTTGCAAAGAAAAGAAAAAAGAGAAGCTGGACTCGCCTTCCTTCTTCTAGATGTTGTCTTCAACTAGTGACAGCAATCAAAACATGCTGCCAAATGTGTCTGTACTGAGCAACATCATTACGAACAAAACTAAGCCTAGCTTGATAATCATCTCTGTTAGGTTTATAGCGAGCTACAGCATGATTTATGTACGACTTCGCATTAAACAATATAGGAGTGCCAAATGCCTCCATGGCCCATTTTGGATTCCTTATAAGGAAATGCTTCCTAAAACGGGAGAAGAGAACAGATTTAAACAGTATCATTCCATGGCTAAACAATATTTTTTTATTACTGTAGAGAGGAGAGAGGGGAAATCATAGAATTTAATGACCAACCCAAATGGATGGCTCTCTGGTGTTGGCCACAAATCACGTGGCATTACCCATAGAATGAGTTTGTCGCCTCACTTTTCAAGGCCAGGCCAGGACTGAGAGAAGTGTTCTGTGTTGAGGCACAGACATTGAATATGGTGGAGCATGTAGATGAAGACGAACATGTATATGCAATTACGTATCGCAAGTACGTTGAATTGGAGATGACAAGATTTGATGCAGGGAAAAGGAAAAGATGACAAGATGGATAGAAAAGGAAGAGGATCAGACATAACGTTTAGAGTATGATCCCAATACCCACAAACGGTGGGTTTGCACGGGCATGAATTCAGATTCCCTTAAGTTGGTTTGAGTTTTGTCCTTTTGAAACTCTTTTTAATAATGAATGTTCATTCATATTAATCGAGAAAAAACCAAATTTTCTGCATCAAGTGGGGTTGATCTGGGGCGTGGAGTTCATGACCAATCCTCATTGACTTGATTTGCATAGGTTAGCACTTTAAGACCCATCTTTTCATGTCCCCTTCGGCCTATGTAAGTGGGTCACTAACTCACCAACACCCGCTTGACCACAGGAAGTAGCCAACATAACAAATGTCTATACATCTCTCTTTTAGCTGATGATTGAAGTCATAAGGAGAGAGGAACAAGGGACATACTTAGAGAGAGAGAGAGAGAGAGAGAGAGAGAGCGCTCAACTTTTTATGTTTCTCTTTCCTTGCTTTTGATAGCTTTCCATGTGTTCTTGAAAAGAAATTGTATGTGAACATTTAAGAAATGGGGTGACAAAGAGATAAGAGATTTAGATTGAGTGAGTATTCGGAAAGGGATGTTTGAGACCAGCTAAGGTGGGGAACAGATTTATGTCAAAGTTGAAAAGAGAAAGAAAATTTACAGTAGGCACATAGGTATTATAACAGTGTTTCTTGCTTTAAATAGAGTAGGGATAATACTGTTATCCAATGAAAATAGCTTTATGAGGGGCATTGTGGACCCATGATTGTTGCTGATAATTGCTAGCTTGTCTAGATAGTGCTATTGCAAGATGGAAATATAATCACTTTTTTTATTAATCTGTGTCTCTAATTCTCCTTTCGAATAATTCGATTTCTTTGACTGGCCTTGTTCTTGCTGGTATAGTGGTGCTGGTGCTGAAAGATTTGGGGG
>BCNH02000006.1:28798474-28848408 GCA_001662345.2 Metrosideros polymorpha var. glaberrima | reverse complement strand
GGGGGGGGGGGTTTGTCATTGATTTAGTGAACAGAGTTGGTCCCAATAACAAAATGCAACTAAATGCAAGAGGCTGTATTTTATTTTATTTTAATCTCTTGAGGTGGTGTGTCATGTCTCCTGATACAAATTGAAATTGACCCCCATGAAGAATGGAAAGGGAAATTCATGATTATGTCTTGCTTTGAATTCCCCTCTTTCTCTCTCTTTTATGGCCCCCCCTCTCTCTTTCCCTTGCCTTCATTCTCGTGAAAGGGAAGTGGGATGAACTCGGGTCATGCTCCCATTGGTTAATTTTTTTTTTCTCCCTTTTGCCCCACCTCAAACCTCTTCAGTGAATCCTACATGGGTCTTGTTATGGTAGGTACAAGTTAGGAGGACTACCTACCTTTAGAAGACACGTGTTATTTCCATTATTTGAACGTTTACGATGCTCTCTTTCTTCTTTTTCCATATCTCCTATGTGTTCACAAGGAAAAAGAAAGTGACACAACGTCAAAATTTGTGAGATGCGAGGGGGAAGACGATAAACTTTCGCAGAAACATAGGGTTAGGCCTATTTATATCTCATAGATGGCAATAGCATGTGCATGCTATTGTCTAGTTTCATCTGATTTGGGAGGCTTGTGGAAATGAACCTTTCCACAGTCCACATCACTTGAAGTCCTCTTTATTTTCGGCTCCAGTAGACTATTCTCATGGGGTCCATTATGGAATCAAACAGTCTCCACATCTTTCCATCACTTCACTTGGTCTTTCCAGTTGTTCAATTCCTCATAATTTTTTCTTCATGGGTCTCTTACATGAAAATTTGGGTCGGAGAATACCATCAGTAGCTCTAGCTTATATGGGAAACAGCCGTTTAACAAGCAAGGTGAGGGATATCAAAGCCCACTGACCAGAATAAGAGACCTTCATCTTGGGCCAGGCCCTACACCAGATGAGATTTTCCTATCTTTGCCTTCCATATATTTAAAAATATTGAAATGGATCCACAAAATTGAAAATTCTTGACCAACATCCCATCACCGGAAAAAGGCCACCATGAGTGTCGTGACTTTTATAGGGTGCTCACATCAATGTTATAACTTTCTTCTGATTACTTGAGTGCCATAATTTACATACGGTACTCACTTGGATAGCATTACTTTTTTTTCCGATTATTTGAGTATCATAACTTTCGAAAAACATTCACCATAAGTGTTGTGTCACGTCGGATTTCCTGCACTTGAGTGAACGATTTAAAATTGTTTTGGCACTCAAGTGAATGTTTTTTTAGAAGTCATATTACTCAAGTGATCGAAAAAAAAGTTATGGCACTTGTGATTTTCTTATCCCATTCAACACCAAGTCTAATTTCTATGGTTCAAATATCCAGATATCTTTTAACATAAAACTGATACACCTACACGGGGAAAAATCTCAATTTGATCCTGCCATTTGATCTCCACTTTCAGTGGATGTCCTTATTCTCCGAGAGTGATAAAATGGATTTACCGTCTATCTCTATCATATGAAAAAGGTGACCCTCGACATAGATTGTACATCTCCACTATTAATCACCAACATAATATGTGTGCAACTTGAATATATTTCAGATGGCAACTCATTAGTCATTTTGCCTCCGGTCCCAGATCATATCATGTCAGATTCCAAATGTGGCAAACCTCACAACTGTAGTCCACATAATCTCAGATCATATCATAACAGATCCATATGTGGCATACCTCACAACTGTACTCCACATTATGCTTCTTAAATTTGGAAAGGCAACAACTTGATGGAAATATCTGCAATCTTGTGGCAAACAAGCAAAGTCATCATAATAGTTCCTTATGAGAGAAAACAAACAACTTCCCAGTAATTTCAAGTTTTTTATGGAGAAACCAGATTAGAAGTTGAGAATTACAGGATAAATGAGGTAAAAAACCAAAATCGATAGTCTTGCAAGTCTGTTAGCAATCACATGTGGTTAGTATAACGGTACCCTCTCTTTTTACTGCTGAAAATGGGGGAAAAATATTGTGTATGAGCTTGTGTGAGTCTGGATTACAGCAAGCTACTCGAACACCGATATATCTGCAGCCCAACTGCAGACCGCAAATAAAATTCGACATGATAGGGTGAAAAGCGACGTCCATGGATGGTGATGTGTACGCCTTAGTTTTCCAGAGAAGCTCCGATGACCCATACTTGTAAAAGTATAGGGGACCTTCTGAGGAGCCCGTTGCAAGCATTTCACCGTCTAAGCTGAAGTTGCACTTGATGGGGAACCCAGAGACTCCATGACCCTCGTACCTTTTATATTTGTCAAGCCGGAAAGGGGGGTTTGAAGAGAAAAGGGCGATATAATTTCCATTTGACTGGGCAACAAAGCAAGGCTCAGTTGGATGATGCCTAATACAGGTGCAGGTATAGGCCTCTCCATAAACCTGTGAGAGAGATAGAGGGATTTACTGTACTAGATAAGTAGATATGCATACAGAAATTTGTAGAACTATTGTCAATAACCATTTAAACCAATAATATTATCAGTTAAGGTAACATTTAGCTAATACTTGAAGCATGAGATAACAAGAATATTTTCTTAGGTAAAAAGCAATTGCAATTTTTTAGGCCATCTTCTAATGTTGGCGTGATAAATCCTTCTTCCTAATTAGAACATAGGTTATAAATCAACACTTCTCTAGTTGATTGTGAAAATCCCTTAAATCAATTCCACATACGAATCTGTCTGATCCTTTCTCATCAAAGCCTGGTAGATAGAATCGGGCTTGACCTGATGGTAAACTTTGTAAGAGTTTTCACTTTTTTCCTTCCTATTATTTCCCTCTTCGTTGCTTGGTTGTAATTAATTTCCTTAGACCTATACTCTACCTGCTTCTTTTATCAATACATCTATGCTGATTAAAGGGGGCAAAAACTTGGGGCTTCAACGCATGAGTAAGCAAGTATGAGGTCCTCCAGGAGCAAATGTTGTAGGTACTTCAGGACCAGGAGCCAAGTGGGACCAGCATAAGAATGGGTTGGTAATTATGTTGGTCCTGTATTAAGTAAAACATCTACCCCGGAAGACCTAAAGTAGTGTCTGTGTGTCATGGCTCCAAGAACTCGAGTTGAGGAAAGAGACTTCTGGGGACACAAAGTACAGAACCTCTAGATAGATTTCTCTATGACTAGCGGAGAGACTATGAGAAACTGAGTTCTAGAACAAACTCATTGACTCATGTGGCAAAGGGTTGCATGACAATTATGATGCAGAGTCCCCTCAAACAGTCTAATCTAATGGATATAATGAGGCCACATCTATCACTGTGGTCCAGGAAATAATACTGAGTTAGGCAATGCTTGGGATACTAAGACTCAACCACTAAATTGGTTTACCAAGTAATATAGACACTCTGTAGTGGCTATTTAAGTTATTGGGCCCCATTTAAGCATCCAACAGGAATCTGACACATCAATTAGTAAGCAAACATAGTAGAAGAATCTTAGCATGTTTAGTATCATTCTATTGAAATATTATCGTTTGCCCAAAATAATAGAACTATATCATTTGGTATGGAAAAAAAAAAAATTCATAGACTGGTTTTCCAATCTGCAATATTTATCATTTAAAGTAAAAGTGACAACAGATCTGGCTTGCCATATACATGAATGATTGTATCCCCATGCCAAAAAACGAGTTTCAGGTTTGATTCTTGACAACAATCTTCAGCATGCTCTGCTCTGGTTTGCAGTTGCTTAAATTAAACGCTATCAATACTCACTAGATGCACATAGCACTTTGAAAGCAACTCGCATATCAAAATAAGACTTGCTCTCTAAAAGAGACTGAGACAACTATAGCAAATCCATCATAATTAGTGAATATTGACCTGATTGGAAAGAGGAACCTGCCGGGAAACATCCCAAACTATTATTGCATTTTCACTGATATTGCTAAAGGAGACATCACTGGAAGAGATGAATTGCTTGCCATCTAGGGAAAATTCCAAATTAAGGATTGGACCAAGTTGACGTATATACTGATGTGTTGCTCTGCTAGTTCTGACATCCCATAACCTGAGCTGGCCTTTTGCTCCTCCTGAAAGGAAAAGGTTGAAGTTGTCTGGGTGAAATTTCACAACATTGACAACTTGGTCCTCCTTGAATACCTGAGTCTCTATTTCCTTTTCAACATCAACCAACCTTGATGTGCAGTCATACCCACAAGAAAGTACATGCCAACCAAGCTTTGACCACTTCACATCCTTCACTGCGGCATTGTGGTGGCTCAGAATGCGTGCTTTCTTGTGATTTTTACTCCACATGTTCCATATGAAGACCTTATGATCCATGCCAGCCAATGCAAGAAGATGAGCTGTAAACTAACTCTAGCAAACAGATTAATTGGGAGATCATGAGTACGAAGCAATTACTATCATAAAAATGGAGGCAAAACAGAACAGGAATGAACAAATCATTTTGTGCATACACATGATGTGAGAGGTCCCATCAATATGCTGGTGTTTCACATTTTGAGACCACCTACAAAACAATTTACTACAAACTTAAACTCATGCATTGACCTTAAAATTAACTAATGCAAATCTGATCATGCAATAGTCATGACAGACTCTTATAGTAGGGCAAAGCAGGTCTCTTGAAAAAAGTTTTTTATTGTGTGCCAACACCACATGGATCTTGCATTTGCAAATTCCCTATAATTTGGCCTATGCGCACATGAATCAATTGTCCCAGATATGAAACCACAGTTGATCATAGGGAATGTCAAGAAAATACAATGATAAGGTTATCATCAGAGAACCAGATTTCCTATTGCATTCTGTTCTTCACTCTATACACATGCTCATTCTAAGTTTCTGGTTTCAGGTCCAACACCTGATCCTTGGAGTCGCTAACACAACAGCTCAAGGAAATAGTGGATAAAATGGGATAAGCAAATCAGAAGTATCCTATTTTGTGATTCACTTCCAAGCTGTGGCTGAAAGAGTCATAATTGAGGATGATTCAGGGATTGCATTCAGGTAACGTGTGCCCACAAGTCAGCTCATGAAGCATGATTCATTGATAAGTGCATCTCGCAGTAAGCTCAAAATATCACAGTGCCAGACCAATCATCTTCTTGAGAAATAACAAGGATTTAATCCTACTATGTGATGATTGAAGCAACGAAATAAAGGACAGGTAGCAACCAAAATAGAAGCACGTGAGGCAGAAATACTGACATAGCCAAATCTTACCATGACTTTCTGACCACTGGATCGTGTTGACAGCCTTTGTATGGCCCTTTAGAGATACAGATAGCCTTTCTTGTATTTGACCAAGACGCCCACGACCTTTTGTTTGATGCCTCAACAGTGATAGGACATCAGATGGTAAGTCTGAATCCAATAAACTTCCCATGCATGAAACTAACAGCAGAAAAGGCAAATGTCAGGATTTCTTGTTTCCATTAGTGAGATAGATATGATTCACACATGCAAGAGATGCAACATCAGAAAGTGATATTCATGTATGCAGATACGATGTGGTATTGCTGCCAATGAAAGAACAATACATCAAGAATTGCCTTACATTCATCTCAATCCTCCATGTTGCCAAACAAGGGGAGAAATTTAAAAAATCCACACATAAGATGCACCCTAAGGTCGAAAAACTGTATTAGACAAAAAAAAATAGAAGGCCGAAAAATTGCCATAGACAATTTAGTCCATCTCTTAACTTTGTAACATTAGCGATCTATCCAAATGAACAGTATGTGAAGTTTGCCAAGCATGTTCTGTGCGAAAGCATTTAAAGATGTCCTTTTTTTCTCGGATATGTGTAGCTCGTATGCCTTTCTTTTCCAAAGTCCTCTACAAACATCTCCAAGAAGTCTATACCACGCTCTCTCTGAATCTAGAATTAACCATATCTCTTTACTAATCCCGATAGATAAATAGGGACCTTCACAACAATGAAACCAAATTGACTCTCAGCAAAAATGAGTCTCTTCCTTTTAACCATTGCTCAATTACTCTTTGCCACAGCTTCATGGCATGACAAGTGAGCTTAGGCCCTCCACAAAACTGTCATCTTCACATGGGAAGTTTCGACAGCTTGACAATGCAGGGCAGTATTTGCTACTGAACCCGGGTTTTGCTCATTAAATCACCTGATATGGGAATCATCCAACTACTCAACCATCCACCATCATTCCCTGCGTTTAAACAACTAAAACGAATAGCAATAACTCGAAGAAAGACTTCGTCCCCAAGCATGCTCAACCAGACAGAGACTACTATGGAAAAACGTGACCAAGAACCGGGGAAAAGGAAAGGCTCGAGACAAAGTTATGACATTTACCAGCGGGCAACAGCTGAAGCTGAAGCTGAAGGATGAGTGTTTTCTGGGTCAAGAACCTTAGTGGATGGTGAACCCAAACCCAGGAGGGTTCGCTCCCTTTTGGATACATATCTGCCATGGACAGGAGCTTCGGTCGGAGGAGGATACGAGGGATTGGATTTGGCAAAGGATATGGTATGGCTTTCGGGTCTTGGTCGCTTCGGAGGAGGGTGGAAGGGAGGTGTGGGTTCGGTTTCTTCGTCGGAGGAATTTGAGTAAGCGTTGCGCAGCAGATCCATCGCCTGAGTTTGTGTCGTCGGTCGGTTCGTGGCACTTGAGATTCGTATTAATCCTCGTCCTTCGACCTTGACAAAGTAATTTGATCCCCGCGATGGAAAAAAAACTGATTTGTTTTATAAAGTATTGATTATCCCTTTGTAATTAATCATATTCGTGCAGCATCAAATTTGATATTCGTGTTCAATCATTTCGTATAATAAAAATATTTTTGAATGTATTTGCTAATAACTTTCTAGTCTTACATCAAGTTATAATTTTTCGGGTATGGTTTTCAGATCTAGGTTGCTTTGGAGGAGGTGGAAGGGAGGTGCGGGTTCGGGTTCTGGTTCTTTGTCGGAGGAATTTGAGTAAGCATTGTGAAACAGATCCATCGCCTGAATTTGTGTGGTCGCTCGGTTTGTGTCACTTGAGATCATATTAATCATTGTCATTTGACTTTAACGAAGTAATTTGATCCTTGTGATAGGAAAAAACTTATTTGTTTCACAAAGTACTGAATATGCCTTTGTAATGGATCATATTTGTGCAACATCAATATATACGTGTTCAATCATTTATTACTATAACAAATAACTTATTTCATTGTATTTGGTAATAATTTTCGAGTCTTATATCGAGCTATATAATCTATCCATTGATGGGAAATATTTTTGTTAAACGGTAATGGCTAATTGTTGTTGAAAATAAATGATTTGAAAAATATTTTTTTAAAAATGATCGCTTATATTATTGGAAGTTATTGGTCAATCGAAAATATTTTTATTATCGACAATAATTTATGTCTAAACATTTTGGTAAATGGTGAAAATATTTTTTATTTCTTCATTTTTATAAGCAATACAAGTAATTATTTTTAGAAAAACAGTTTTCAAATTGTTTATTTTTCTTGAAATAAATGGAGGCTTAAATTAAAGGGTCTTTGGATATGTTGGTAGCGTTTGGTGAGATCGGCCTAGAATCGCCAAGATGGGAACGGCAAGGGCATTCTCTCGTTCGAGTCTCGAGAAGCGAAGCTTATTTTGGGCCAATAACAAGATATGAGCAAAGGCCCATCTCCACATCATTCCAAGCCCAAGCCCAAGCCCTGAAAATCATTTGTTCAAATTGCTCTTTTTTCCATCATCTTCCCAAAGTCCCATTGGCGTTGTATCGTTCGATTGCGTTGCGTTGCGAATCGGAACACCCCACTATTGATTTTGTTCCTAGGCTCCTTTTGGGAGATCATTCTTTTTGGGAGATCATTCTCTATCTTCCATCATTAATTATTTGACCCCCAACTCGAATCATCTGGTTCGACCACGTCGTCTAATGCAGTCGGATATCTTTTCACCGCAAAATCTTTGGAAAAATCGAATCTTTGGTTTCATTTTCTTGTCAAAACCAAAAGAAACGAAAATCAATAATAAACCCATACGTCAAGGATAGATTCTAATAGCTTGAGCTTGTAACAGGCTGCTCATGTGATCAACAATACTTTACTTGTCTAGAATAAGAAATACATCAAACTAGCCTTTCAGTCAATGTTAACAGCAAAATTGTCAAAAAAGTCCTAAATCTATTGCATTTTTGTCAATTTAGTCCTAAACCTTTTAAGTTTGCTAATTCAGTCCTAAACTTTTTAAGTTTGTGCTAATTTAGTCCTAAACCTTTTAAGTTTTCATTTAGATTTTTAGGACCGAATTGGCACAAACTTAAAAGGTTTAGGACTAAATTGGCATACACTAAAAATGTTTAGGACTAAATTGGCAAACTTAAAAGGTTTGGGATTGAATCGGCAAAAATGCAATAGGTTTAGAACTTTTTTGACAAATTTTCCTAGTGTTTACTATTACCACTATATCTCCTTTATCATGTACAATAAAAATTGCGGAAAGAGCTCTCAATTTCATTTCTTTTCCTTCTTTTTTGGGTCCAAATCATCAAGTTATGCAATCTACTTCCCCCGACTCAAGCAAGACTTGATCACGAAACAGAATCAAGATTATATTGTCGGTCTAGGGACCATGCCACCGTTAAGCTAGAAATCACCGGATCAATTAAGGAGGAAATATCTCGTACAATATGGCGCGACAAAGCAAGCCAATTTACTTTGCAGTGGATAAATTCAATTGGACAAAGTAGTTTCATTTTATTTTTGTTGGACATAATAGGAAAAGTGGCTGACAATCACCAAATGTACGAAATCTTATCGTCTTCGCTTTGTAGGGCAAAGCTTTACTAAACTCAGCTAAAGGTATTTCTCTCGTTTAGAGATGCGAAGAGTGAATCATGATAAATGTGGAAAGGAAGCCATATATATCCAAGTAGGCCCCTTCCTTTCTCTTTCCATTGTTCTTGCTACAATGATGAAACCCTAAACTATCCCTCCTAGGCACGATACCGTAGGGTCGCCGTCCCAGATTTCTTCTTCAACCTTCAAATTATATAAACCCTGGACTATATGTGTGTACGCACATACTCAATGATGATGCAAGTCTTAGGTCACGTCTTCTTGTGTATGAATCATCGCGTACCCTCGACGTATAGATTATAGATGCACATGATCTCATTCCACTGTCGACCGGCTCAGCACGCTTCTCGCACATGCAAACTCAGAAGCCATGAAGAGAGAGGTAGAGAGAAAGAAACCCCTTCTGTGTAGCCAAATCGGACACCTCTCTTGAGAATAATATCACAACAATCTGGAGTGTGCGCGGGCGCATAGTGGAAGTTTGCGTCACCTTCCAATTCCTGATGCAGAAAGAGAGGAAGAGACGAAACCCCAACAAGTGCACGAAGCAAATTCAACCCTACTGATTTGTATAAGTTCTAAGAATCGTAGAGAACAAAATAGAGGAGGTCAACGTTAAAAAAAAAAAAAAACAAAGAAGAAGAAGCCGGTAACCCTTTAGAATCGGATCGGTGACACGAACATGCGTTTGAATCTTTCACGAGCTCAGAATTTTTGTCTTAAACGGGGCTCACTCCTCTCGTTTCGTTCGAAACAGCACGCCGGCAGATGGGGACAAGCGATGGAACAGCTTACGAATTTTCAACGACGACCCTAGGTCTTCAACATGTGCGTAGGGTTTAGTAACGAATGAGGGGTGATGAGCGTGGGGGCCAAACGACGACCAAAGGAATGTTGCATCAACGATGGTCAAAATTCATGTCAACCCACTAAGGTGGGATGACTAATTCGGTGACACAGCATACAAACGCACTAGTCAACTTGTTTATTCACATCCTAATCGTCCATTGGACTTTGTCAGAGATTAATATAAATTATTTCTAGAAAGAGAGGAGGATTCAGACAGAAGTCAATGGAAGGCGTGACGGATCCTGGTTCCCTACTTGATATAGATCGTCTCGGCTAAATATCTGGTTTATTCAAGTCGGAAGGAGTCGTGATGCGTGCGTTTTCCATATTCATGGAAGTCAAGGGGTTGTAATCATTAGAGTATACGAAATGTTTGACTTTAGATGAATTCAATATTGATTTCACACGGTATTGAAGCGAGGAAGTGTGATCATGCACGTGTTCGAATCTCCACGCTAATGACCTACCTCTCTACTCATTATTGATTTTTCAGGTTTTAATCTTTAACCGAATCACCCTGCCCTCAGGGTAGTTTATATTCAATTCTTCATATTGGTAACCGAGATGAATCGGAAAGAAATCGATCGCACATGCTACAACACAAATAATGGGCCGCTTAATAGTAACCGCCCAATTTTCTTGCGTTAGGGTTACCTACCTAGCTAAATTTCCACGAAGACAACATGTACATACTAGGGTTTTACATTCTTGACGAGAATGTCTCATCACCATAATGTGTCCTCCTCTTTTATGCCATTTTCAATTGACCGCACACACAAGGCCTCAAAATTTCTTTCGTATACTCCATTGTCTGTCCCTCTTGCAGCCCACTTTTTGGAAAGCAAAGCAACAATTGGTTTTATTTTATTTTTCTAAAATATTATTTCTTGGCTCATCTATAAGAAGGATTAGAGCTTAGTCCAGCAGAACAAAGTGGAAGTCTTAGCTGGGTTTCATTGCTAACCTATATGGACTATATATAATCTACCAGAAAGTGGGTCGGTAGGGCAAATTATAATAGCAAATTTTCTTTTTGATGAACAAGCGGCGATATTCTACTCATCATCAAGTGGCTTAATCTAGATATTATACTTTACTTTACTAGCTAAATACAGTACGAGCGTGTGTGTATGTTACAATATCCTAGGAACCAGTTGGAATTATCAAACAGGAGGTCATCTTGGGCATTTATCTTGATCTCTTAGTTCTTAACAAATTATTCTTAGTCAAAATAATGGTCAATTAATCTTAAAAATCTCACTTTCTGAGATTGAAAGTTTTACCCACATCGAATTTCACGAGGCTTCAAGGCTCAAGAAGCTCGATGCATCGTGTCAGCATAAACAAAGATGGGTGATTAGAATGACCAAAGCACTTAATTTGTCGAAAATCCAAGCGACAAAATGGGGGAGTCGATTGAGTACTCCCAAGATCCAATTGGTTAAAATCTCAATTTGGACTCGAGTGAAGGCTCGCTTTGTGCGAAAAAAAAAAGGCTCGCTTTGAGCCACTGAAAGTGCTCGTGATGCTGGCTCATCCACTGCTCAAAGTCAATCTCCAAAATCATGTGAGTCGACTTCTCTCAAATTGATGGTGAGGATGTTTTGACTTTTAGCGAGGGGAGAAAACATCATCCCTTGGCAGATCAATCTTTCAAATCAATCCTCAGGTGGGTCAACGAGGTTTCATTCCCCTGGAAAGAAACAAAAAAGAAAAGAAAAAAAGAATTGGGGTAGTCTCTCTAAGACTAACTTAATACAATCGAAACACCCTCCGTTAAATCCTGTCGTGTTGTGAATGTTGTCTAGCCACTGACTTCGTTTTGCTACAGCTGCATGCAATGCTAAAACTTAATTCAAGAACTTGCGTTTTAAAGCTTGACAATACAAACCCTAACATGTCTCGTTCGTCACCTACGATCCTGTGGATTCTTGTGTCTCATGCAACCCTCATTTATATCGCGTATAAGGATAGATTTGCTCACGAGAAAGTAGAGGTGAAACTACTCTATAATAATCAAGGTAGTTGCTCGAGATGTATATATCACATTATGGGAAAATTAACAAAAAAGTCATAAACTTATTGCACTTGTGCCAATTTAATCGTAAACCTTTCAATTGTGCTAATTGAATCCTAAGCCTTTTTATTATTTGTCAATTGAGTTCATCCAGTCAATTTTAACAACGGTTGACACTGATGTAGATTTTTTTAAAAAAATTTTCCTTTTCTTTTTATTATTAAGGTCGATAGGGGGCTGCTGGTCACCGACTGAGGTTCGATGACCCCTGTCGACCATTGAGCGAGGGCGTGCAAGCCCTCGTTGGCTGATGGCGAGGGGTTGTGACCCTCGCTCACAGCTAGGCGAGGGCCACGAGTCCACGACCCCCGCCCAGCGGCTGGCAAGGGCTGGCAACCCTCGCTGCAGCTGGTGAGGACTCACAGTCGTCGGCAGGGTTGCTGGCAGCCCCTTGCCAGCCCTTAAAAAAATAAAAAGAAAATAAAATAAAAGACTTAATAAAAAATTCTTGAAAACCCAAAAATAAAAATAAAAATTTATAAAGTTAATGTCAACGTTGGTCATGCCATGAAGGAAGGCTGTCATCGTTGTCATCAATTTCCTGCCAAATTGGTTGAATTGATTGAATTGGCAAATTGTCAAAAGGTTTATGATTAAATTGACCAAATTGAAAGATTTAAAGTCGAATTAGCAGAGATACAATCAACTTAAGACTTTTTTGTAATTTTCCCATCGAATTCATCGCCCTTTGGACCGACCAAGTTGACAAGCGTGTGCACTCTACACGGTGTTTGTATCATATACATGCGAATCAATTTGGGTTGACCCCAATCTATTTTTTTTTTTATAATAAAAAGCATATAATACACCCGTTATTTTCGAATTCGAAAGGACCAAGAACACGTGGCTCTAAACATGGGCCGCTCTCGATCCCATCCCATGACCTCACATTCCCTCTCAGGGGCCAGCTTGTCCTTCATTCAACCCAAAGAATAAAATCTCTCACACACACACACACACACACACACACACACACACACACTCACACGTATTCTATTTCAGCTTGCTTACAACATGCTAACATTATCATGACATCAACTTCTCCATTCTTTTTTTTTGGGGTGGGGGTTCTCATCACTATCTCATGTTAAAACGAGACCTGTAGTTGCACACTGGAAAGTCAATTGCTAAATAAAAGAAGGGATCTGTAAATGAGAAGCATATGATACCTAAATGATCTTCAAGCGCAAAGTCGAAAGTTTAATGTCGCTGGAATGATCATAATAATGAGCTGATTTCGATTACATTTCGACACAATTTGACCTATATCAAGATATCGGAGATTGTTGATGCTCGGGGCATGGGCTTGTTTGTTAATATGTTGTAAACATGCCATATAAAAGGAGAGGGTCCAAGATGGGGAGAAATCATCAAGCAGCAATCGGCGATACATTGAGCCGAGCAGAAAATTCAGATACTCTACATAATAATAAAAAACAAAAGCAATTCACAATACATCGATGATTGCTTCGGGCAGGAGACACAACTTCATCAAATCACCGATCTATCAGCCGATGACTGCACATTCATTTATATATGCATGCTAGCTAGATGATCCACCTTTGAATTGGTGCATTTGTGTACTTAGATTTTGTCCAATTCCAGGTCCATTTGAGACATCCATGGATATTTATGAATGGTCTTCAACATTTCAATAATAGGGGTTGAAAAAGGAAAAAAAAAAGGAGTAATTAGTAGTTTCAGTGCTGTTTGAGGTGGGGGTGTGTACACGAACAATCTCAGGCGATAATCATGCACGAATTATTTCTCAGGGGCAATAAATGAGGCAAGCGAATTAGATGTCTCGGTGCTCTCGTCAATCCAATCTATACTACATGTGAACCCTAATCATTGATGGATGAGTCCCACCAAATGTTGCGCCCTTCGTCTATGATCTCATGATGAGAACACATGAACTGAGACATGGAGAGAAGATGTAGAAAAGTCTGAGGGAGCGAGAGCCTTGTTGAATACTTTAAAGCTAGATTTAGTTCTGGACGTAAGCTAAGTGGGTTGCGATTATGTTTTGGATACCATGAGCAGAAATCGTTGTACCTTGTTGATTTCGAGTTCTGGTTTTATGGTTTCTGGATTGAGATCCTTTGAATAAATTTAAAAGATAAGTTGATCTCAAATCCCCTTTTGCTTCCTTTTAATTTCTCACTCCCCCTATCCTCTTTCTCTCTCTTTCTTCGTCGGCAGCCACCTCAGAGCTGAGGCTACCTCCTCAAATTCAAGGTGCCTAGTGATGAAAGCTAACAAAATCACCTAGAGGGGGGTAAATAGGCATTTTAAAAAATCTTGACGAAATAATGAGAAATTAAGGGATCAAAATTGTATGATCGTGACTGGATAAAATGAGGTGTGAATATGGTCAGTGTTATGATAATATTTAGCAGTGCACAAACTTCTATCAAATAAATAGTGAATATGATCATAGAGATAGAAGACTTTGCGCATAGAGCTTTATAGTGGTTCGGCTTAGTGTAAGTCTAGGTTCACTCTCCCACGCTGATAACTTATTGGCTGGATTTTACTAATTAATTAAAGAGTAGTTACAATAGCAAGTGCTGCTTATACTCAAGCACTTCTTCTCGAAGTTGGTGTTGTTAATACTCAAATTGATAGGACTCACTATCTCGCACCTAAACATAAGCTATCGCTCTGCCAACACTTCTCAAGATGATTACAATTGAATGCTCACGAAAGACTATTAAGAATATGTGAAGCTCTCTTTAACTTTGGAATTTTATACTCTTGATCTATCTCTCTCTTCGGTGCATTGGTCTTCTTTTATACTCCTCAGTATCCAAGACTTCCCTTTGGACAATCTTCATGGGGATTAGTCTCCAAGCTAGCCGTTGGACAATCGATGAGAAGATTAGGGTAGTCGTTGAGGTAGAACAATCAGAGATCCTGTCGATTTGGTGGCCCATACAAACAAATCTTGGTTTCCATGAGTGGAGTTCTTCAACTATAAAAACAAATCTTGCCTTTGGGATCACTGTCAATCAATCAAGATATATTGCGCGATTAAATATATCGCAAAGATAATCTTAGGATAGAAAATCAATCAATACCCTCAAAGGTAGGAATCCATATCAGATCACAAGCTGTAAAGCAATGAGATAATATATCTCAAAAAAATAAGCTTGAAGTTCATGACAAGATTGTCATCGCAGGTAGAACAAATGGTCTGCTAATATTCAACCATCATAGTACTCAGATGATATTCAATGCTTGCTAATATTCAAGTGTAAACCTTGCTGATATCCAGCATTTGCCTTGTTGATATGTAAGCGTAATCCTTGATAATATCCATCGTTTGCCTTGTTGATATCCAACCTTTACCTTGATAATATCCATGTAGTGGCCTAGCTCATATGCACTGAGTAGCCTTGTTGATATTCACGTAGTTTGTTGTATCTTTCTTTTCTAGTATGACCAATTGAACTTGCCAAGATATTATAACAACGATAGTAATGTGGATTCTGTAGGAGCAGCACCTTGTTCGGGCCACCTGACCGCGACATCACTCTTCCTCCATGGTGGACCGACCCGGATTGTCACGGGTCCAACAAGAATCACACATTTTTTGAGAGGGTATCCTACTTTGATGCCAAACTATGACATCATGATTCAACTTACTTGGGGTATTGTGTGCGCTTTGACCCATATTATACCGAGCCCAATAATTTTAATCTTTGACATACATGTGAAAGCACTATAGGGATGGATGGTTTCTTAGGAAAATGATTACATGCATGGCAAAAGAAAAAAAAAATCACAAGATTAGGTGTGGAAAGAGCCAAAAAATGGGAAATACCTTAAGTGAGTTAAGTTAGCGTGACACTGGGCGCAATGGTATCAATCTCGACCACCACAAGCGGGGCCTTGCTTCAAAGAGAGATGGAGCGATAGGCACAAAGGTTTGATGGCCACGAAGAGCATGCGATGGCGCAAGTGCGACGTTGGGACGAGACAAGCATGGTAATGGCTAGTGTAGAAGGGGGCGAGAGAAAGAAGAGAAAGGTTTAGGTTTTGATTTAAGCTAAGTTTATTGGGAGCTAACAAGATTTTGATTATTTTCGGATGACTGCACCCTTTCCTTACTTTGAATGACATTCGAAGAGAGAGGTTAATTTGGATGTAGATTCTCTTCCTAGAACTTAATTAACAAAACCTAGCTCCCAAGGTGGCGATTCATGGCAATTAACTTTGAACTTAAAATGAATAACTAACACGTAAATAGTGATGTATCGTGAAACATGAATTTAACTGATCATGTCAATATGTGCGCACATATGGTCATTTATAGAACTCGCTTGTCGGAAATGATATGATTTTTGTGTTTGAACCGGCATTCGAGGATGCCCTTAACAAAGCGAGGATGCCTTGCGGGAGGGAGGGTAGGCCAAAGTGATGAGCAGTTGAAGAGTAGAAGCTGAAATCATTGGAATTGGATGGTTATTGTTTATTTTGCTATTTTTTATTTATTTAGAAGGAAGAAAGGAAGGAAAACTTGTAATTAAATAATCAAATCCATCAAAATCATCAAAGCTAAGGTCGTTTTCTGGGTTCTGACTCTGAGGGGAGAGAGAGAGGAGGGGGGAAATTGGGTGGGCTCCACATGTCTTCCCACGCGTGCACGCCGCGTGGGCCCCAGTCGTTGACTCCTGTCAAAGCGTTCTCTCTCTCTCTCTCTCTCTCTAAGCATGACGCCACTCCTCTCCCTTCGGCCGCCTCCCCTCTGCATAAGTCAAAACCTAATCGCCCTCTTTTTTTCTCTTTTCATTTCTTTTTTTTGCCCGAATCATCATGTACTATAAGTAATAAATATCAAAGCAAGAAACCCTAAAAAAGAATTAGAATGATGGTTTCACGCTTTGATTTTTTTTTGGCTCAAAACGTTATGCCATTGACTAATATTCAAAAAATCTTTAAAATCGTACTAACGAATTTGATTATTAGTCACGTTTATTTGATTCACGTGAATATATATCTCCCCATTATGCTTTAAAGAGAATTTCTCTATAGCCTTTCAATGTGCTCTTACCAATTTGCACCTTTTCAAGAGTCGTATTCTCACTTCTCCTATTCATAATAGAAATCGAAATTAAAAAATTATTCTAATATTTTTCAGGCTTTATAATATAAGAAAATGCGCGATATTCTCAAAAGTTAGATTATCTCTTATGATTGGAAATGCTTTAGATTATAAATGCTATTGACTCATTTTCTTTTTTATGACGAAAAATGGGTGATGTCTCAACAGACTCTCCATCGATAAAATTTCTTACGTATACGATGGAGTAGTGCAAAACAAGAAGGTTTGGAAATTAACCATAGTGGAAAATGTGTGTTCCAACATTATCTGATTTTCCTTGACTTTTGCCAAATGTCAACGGGGACTTATCCCTGAGGAGGGATTGATTAACTTAAACCATACGCAACCGGTCAAATTTAACATAATTAATGAAAGTGAAATCCAAGACACCAAACGATCGTTTTTGTTTAATCCCCACACGCCATTGATGCGCCTTTTGACTCTCGAGTAGCTGATTCATCCCCCCAGTCAACCTCGCCTTGTCAAATTCCATTTCTCACTTGATGATGAGGTCGGTTAGTACAATACCTTAGTCAATCTTGCATGAACCATGACATAGAATATTTGAATTTAATTGCGTCAACTAGGTAGTCTAGAGCAGGCCGGAAAAATTAAGATTATTTTGCCTTCAAATTGTTTTTTTGTGTGTGTCTAATTTGATTTATGGGATTGCATATTAATCTATTGCAACGTAATTCTTTCAATCTAGTTAAAAGGGTCTGGATCTCTTCCTGTATGGATGGAGAAAGATCAGGGTACACAAGCTTGTAGGATGCACGAAGAAGGTTGAGGGTGTCAATTTATTCTCTCTCGATCTAATTAGGTCTTGAAAAACGAGGAATCTCTGAAATTTCTCTAAGCTGCGAAACTCGTCGCTAGAGAATCTTGAATCGCCAATGTTCTATGATTCCATTAGGTTGAGATATTGGGAGGCTTGATGAATCATACGTTTATACAAGCACCAAAGATTAATGATTTTCCGATTAGGAATATTTTGAGTTCCGCATTGTTCAAATGTGGAGATTCAGTCGCCTAAGAGTTCCGAGCCACGTTTGTTGCAATTTTTTTTTATAACTTACCCTTATAGACACTTATTAATCCCCTACCAATCATCCTCATTTTTATATTCCATGATGGTCTTATCTCATTACCTTTTAGATAACATATATGGGAAAAGTAGTAGATGCCCTCATCGCTAAAATGGTATTTATTGGATCTTGTCACCAGGTTTTCTTTCCTAACTAAAAGTTCAAACTTTTTAATATAATTCTACTTCCATCTATCAAGCAAGTACTTTTGATGATCGTATCAAGGTAACACTTGCAGCTAGTTATCACCCACCCTTCTGAATGAAAGCAACATAGGTTTGCATGTTGCCAATGTCCAATCTCTAATCTGGCTTAAGATTTGAGCTTTCTAGAGACAACTAGCATGTTAATCTGTGAAATTCAAGAAATTAAGAAGCAAATGTGCAGAGAAGCCTTACTTTCTCTCCTACTTTTGTACCTGTAAGTGGCACAAACGTCCTTCCTTATGCAGCTGTTAATGATGTCCCCTTTGCAGAGCGGCGCAAAGAATGAATTATTTTAAGAAGGAAACAGAAGAATCCAAAAACCCATCATTAGCAAAAGAAAAATAAATTACCAGAAAAACAAATTTCAGAGGGAAAAAGAAAGGGTTATAGAGGAAAGAGAGTAACACACAGCATCAAACAAAAGAGAAAATTCAATTTCAAATTGACCTTTGCCTCAATGTCTAATCAGCCCCTGTAATGTCAACCACATTTTTCTCTCCTTTGAGCTCTCCATCACCACTGATGCTGATGCTCCACACACACGCACGCGCGCGCACACGCACACGCACACGCACACAGTCTCTTGCCGAATTATATATAAATACTGAAATGCTGCAAATCGGTTTTTATCATTTTATGCGACCAAACAATCCACTGGAAGACAAAGCCAAGCCATAGAGAGAAGGTCAAGATTCATTTTGGTGAGGAAGTAGCCACAAAGATAGCAACAAAAGAAAAGCAGCAAGAGGCTTTTTAATTCTCTTTGCCATCGAAGCTATGGCGGATGATCAATTCCATGCAAGTGGGAACTGGTGGGACGCATCGAGGAATCGGTATGAGAGTGGGACGTCGTCGTCCTCGTCGTCGGGGCTGAGCTCTCTGGGGAGCTTCGGTGGGTGGCTCACAGACTTGGGCGGCGACATGAAAGCTGCAAGGTCTTCAATGGAGTCTGCAGGCGGTTCTTCAGTGGTTTTTCATGATACCCAGAAGCTGCAACCCCACGGCTCTGCTGTTTTGGGCGACACTGGTGGATCTTTGGTTGACCCCAATTTGCATATGATGAATTTGGGCCTCTCTTCTCAAGCCATGGATTGGAACAACCAAAACTTATTGTAAGTCTCTAATTCTCTCTAAAGTCCCCAACGTTTCCCTTCTTTTTCAGAAAGTTAAAATCTTTTCCCTCAATCTTGATATGATCTTATCGTGCTCTCACTTTACAAAGTCTGAGTAATTCTCGGGAAACATTTCTTCCATGTATCAGCAGTCAAATTTTATCATAGCACAAGCTTATGAATTAGCATCAAACTTTCAGCAATTTTTGGTACATGGTTTGGTCTTAAGATTAAAAGTTTCTCCCGCTTACGAGTGTGCTCTCTTTTGGAATTTATGCAGAAGAGGAGATCATAAGGGGACTGAGGGCAGCTTTAGGTCGATGCTTCAGGAGAACTTGAACATGAACGCAAGCTTCCAGAGCACAAACACAGGTGATCACGGTAGTACAGTGACATGCCAAGGTTTTCATCACCAGATTGCTGATTCATCACCCTCCTCCTTGTACGGTAGTCCTTCGACTTTCTTCCAAGGAATATTGACCGGATCATCAGAGAACAGTCAACAGCAACAGCCAAGTGGGAATTATCCTGGTTATATCCCAACAAGCTACAATGCTCAGAGCTCTAGTGAGCTCTTGCCTCCTAATTGGTCCAACAAAGTGCCTCAGTTCTTGAGAATCTCACCGCCTAAGCACCACCCGCTGCCGCCGCCACCTCACCACCATAGCCAGTTGCACTTCTCCAACAACGCGCCGTTCTGGACCGCGTCCGCCACAGCGATGAACGACGTCCGGTCCACCACAACCACCACCTACTTCCCACCGTCCCAAGCCCCATTCGCCCCGCCGGGCTTCGAAGAGAAACCAAAGGTAATCAAGACATCTTTAATCGAGAGCATACAAAAAGAAAAGAGAGAGAGAGAGACATCATTGCGTAGGCGTGTCATATTGCTGTGCAAGGTCATGATTAGGGTTTCGAGTATCTGTTGCGGAATTATCCGATTTTTGTATCATCGATCGTGTGCCGCAGAATTTAACGGATGCTGCCAATCCGGGTGCCGTGATGAAGAAAAGCGGCGGTGAGCCTGCGGGGAAAAGGCCGCGAAACGAGACCCCCTTGCCATTGCCAGCTTTTAAGGTACAAAATTTAGCGTGAATGGATTTAACAAATCTTTCGGAAGATAAGAAAGAGACATCTTTAGCTTTTTTCTTTATTCTTCTCTCTTTGCCTCTAAGCTTTTATGACTTGCATAGACAAATGAAAAAGAGAGGGTTGTGAACTAAATACAGGTGAGGAAAGAGAAGATGGGGGACAGAATCACTGCGCTCCAACAATTGGTTTCGCCTTTCGGAAAGGTAAATGAGTTCATTTCGACGAGATCTCTCTTTTGCCTTCACATATGAGTACCCAAAGATATGATATCATTCTCAAATTTGAAACATTATTGAAGAGACCATCAGAGATTACAATGGAGATCTTGTTGTTGATTTCTCTTTTCTTTTGTCATCAGACTGATACAGCCTCAGTGCTCACTGAAGCCATCGACTCCATCAAGTACCTCCACGACCAAATCAGTGTAAGTCCCAGCATACATTATTAATGAAGCGAGGCTATTTGAGATTAATGTGACTGATCTAAGCTGTTGTTACCATGTGAGACCGTACTTGTGGGGAATTCAATTGAAGCCTCTTCTGACAGAAACATGTTTTGCCCTTGTTATTTAAATCTCAGGTTCTAAGTACCCCATACCTGAAAAATGGAGGTGCCATGCAACATCAGCAGGTATGTTCCTTTTTTTCTCTAAAGATCTATTTATTGTTTCAACTATGTATATCTTAGATGTTATTAATTAGACAGTCTCTATGGTTCTATGGATTAGAATTTAGGGTCTATGATTTTTCTCGGAATACAAATGCCTAAGTCTTGATCTATGTGGAATTCTCTGCTAGGGATAACATTATTTAAAGACCACATGGGCTTATTCGTAACCATGCTTTGGTATGCCAAAGTTCACTCAGGATGATACATGGCATGCAACCTAAAAAGGAAAAGAAAATGAAAATGAAAATGAAAGAGCACGTCTACTGCTCACATATAGTTACACACATCGAAACTCATATAGTTGCCACGAAAGAGGGTTGCTTATAGAAACATTAAGTGAAAATTCGCCGTATTTCACTATGTCCGATAAGTACATTGTTTAATAGTCTGATTTGAGGAAGTACTGAATAGCAAAAATAACCGAATTGATGCAGACTCCTGAAAAATCTGAAGACCCTGATGGGCCTAGACCAGATCTTAGAAGCCGAGGTCTATGTCTCGTACCGATGTCAAGCACCTACCCAGTCACACACGAGTCGACTGTTGATTTTTGGACTCCTACGTTCGGATTCAGATAATTCAAATCAACAGATCTCCTCCCCCAAAAGAAAAACACCATTCCGACACTCACTTGACCAGAGGGGCTATTTGTTCTCCACTCCACAGCTGAGGATGGTGTTGATGACGACGGTGATGCAAAAGAGGAGAGTCAGAAGACCCAGATGTGGCCCCTGATTGTGTAATTTTTATATAGTTTGAAATGTAAAGAAATAACCCAGAACATAAATGGAGGAGAGAAAGGGATGAAAAGGAATGGCCATCCAAAGGAGAGGCCATTGTTGGGCCGGCCAAGGGCATAAGAAACAAAAGAAGAAAAGCAGCATTTGTACTAATAATTGAGGAATTATTATGACTTGGGGGTTGGTTTAGTAGGGGATGAGAACAGGTGCTAATTTGTAGGGCAGGGGTCGCCTTTATAGGAACATTTTGTTGTCATTAGCCGAGTTTAGTACAAGAAAAGGAGAGAGCAAGGACAGGAGCTTCTTTTCATTATTCGTGTTGTTTCCTTGCATTGTGAATAGAGCTGGCATTACCTTTATTTCTTCTCAGAGAGAGAGAGAGAGAGAGAGAGAGAGAGAGAGAGAGAGAGGAGAAAAGACATGGAAGGAATAATTGAAGTCTCGGAATACAAAAGAAGATGAGTGATCGTGGTGGAGATGTCGTTTGATCGGAAAATCTCACTTTTCATTTGTTTACGTTTATGGAATATTATAGTGGAGGTCAGAGCCTACCCCACACCCTCTTTCTTTCAGATTTTAGTACTCGATTATCCTTCCTCTCCTCTCTTTCTTAACGAGTTTTCAACGAGAGAGAGGCCCCCCACCCCCTCTTTATGCCTTCGATCCAATGGTCACATTGGTTGGTAGCGTTGGGAGGTGGAGAGAAATCAAAATATACACCGAATTCAAGAGGAAAAGTATAATAGAGAGAACAACTATAAGAATGCAATAAACTTTTGGAGTTGGTTTAGCGATTGAAGACCAAGATGAAAAGTGGGTTTCGGACGTAATCTCGTCCCGTCATGTATAGCATGTGCTTTAAGTTGTCTACTATGATTCCGTCTCGCTGCTCTCTTGATTCACGCAGCTTTTCGCTTCTTATTCGAATCGTGAGATTGGCGCGATGGCTGATGTGATCGGATTTTTACTCATCTAAAAAGGGTTTTCCTAGATAAAAGAGAAAAAAAAAATGATGCACTTGGTTCTCAAGAAAATTTTCTATTGGTTTAGAGGTTAACATTACGGTGTAAACCCAACAACCGATGTCAAAGTTTAAATATCCAAAAAAGTGAAAGTTGAGTTACGTGTATATGTTCTAGGAGCTCCCATCTATTACTCTCGTCGGGTCATGATAGTTTTCTCATTCTAATAAATTCGAGTAATCCTCGAGACATAAGAATCCCAAAAATCACCCCTATGTAAAGTAGCTAAGCCTTCGCATACCGTAGTCAATTTATGCTTTATACTGCAACATGCAGTCCATAATATCCACTCGAACTAAATCCCACTTGTATTTGAAATTTGATCACATTCACGGTTCAGATCGAGAGACTAAAACTAGAGTTTTGCAGAAGGTTCGAGGGCGAACTTGACCAGAAGGCATCCACTGCGAGTACAAACGCTGATTAATCCGCTCTTCATTTCTCTAAATTATCATTCCACTCACTATCGATTGCGCTGCCGCCATGGATTAGTTGTCGATTCTCCTTTTTCTTTTTCTTCCGACTTTGGTCATCATTATTTTCACACTCATTTGGAACCATTACCTGACAAGAATACAACCATCATATCATAGTCATCTTCATCATCATCATCATTGCAACCTTAACATTAATGAAAGAGGAGACGTGGAGGTGATGGTGGTGGTGGCGACGGAGGGAGGTGGCGGCGACGGCAATTACAATTTAAGCGGTGGTCATGGACGACCCCCACTCTTCCCGAACTTGGAACTCGGAATTCCTTGCCTTGAATTCATCTTCTTCTTCTTCTTTTTTGTTGAACACGACTTTCACAAAGTTATTCCACATTCACTAATCATGAACTCGCGTCTTCATAAACTCAGAACAATTTCTCACCTCTTGATCGTAGTTTTGTGGTCAGTCAGAAAGCAACAATCATATGCATATCAACTCACTACCGAGCGTGATAGTCCAGTAATAAAGAGGTCGTGCTTTTTTCCATGAGGTCACGAATTCAAGCCATGTCGTGAGCGAAGCTCTGGCCGACATGTACCTTTGGCATTTACTACCTTACATGGAGATACTTTCGTACGTCGCTAAGGCTGTGGTTATCGGCTTGCACATCTACAGATAGACTAATAATCATGGTTCAAATCGAACATTCCGTAACGGGTATAAGATCTCTATGATAAATTAAAAGCCCAGAGAGGAGTAACTGCCCTCATCGCCCCTCCCCACTTTTTTTTAACCAATCATTGGAAAAACCCAGAGAGATGTATATCAAGTAGATCTGGTTTGGTTCCTTTTTTGGACCATTGTAGCTAAATTTGCACGCCATGTAAGTATAAAGCAATATCTAATTCTTGTAAAATAACCGAGTGAACTCGATCGACTTTATGCGATTCTACACCTCTAAAATATTATGTATACCAAGATAAAGAGGGCGACGAATATAGAACCAAAAAGCTTTAAAAGAATCAAGAGAAAGAACAATCGCAAAAGCCGAAAGTCTTTTTTAATTTATGTGAAATTCTAGTCGATTGTATATTTTTTAAGGGGGACTGATTAAGCTCTTGGTGTCGTCCCTTTTGTACGGTTCCAATCCGTGGGAAAGCGTGACTTGCTGTGTATTATGTAAGCCCGGAGGGCCCTTGGAAAGACGAGAGAATCAGAACCCGCTCGCTCATCAGTCCTCTCGGTGACCTCACCCTGGAATTTCCTGCGTAATCAAGCAACATGGACATTGACCAAAGCTCGACCCAACGAGAATATTAACTGAAAGTAACGGCATCTGCTTTATCATCAAGAATTGGGTATTATGATTCTTTTCCACACCGGTAATGCCTCGCTTTTTGATAGACGGGTGCCGCAGTCGCCGTGCGACTCTTGTCTAGTGAATGGTTGGGGATTGAGAGCCTATTTTGAAGCACTCGTTTAGGATTGGGCTCGAATCTCACGTGGGTTCCCTGAGTCAGTGAAGCGAGATATTTTTTTATGGGGTTAGTGTCAATCTAGTATCTACTTGAGATGGACTTCCTCGACGATTAGGAAAGAAGGGAAATAGATCGAGGGCTTGTGCCACACAGGCACATGCCAAAAATGAATTGAGGAGATGGGGACGCTAATATGATAAGTGCAGGGTTCGACTATTGCGCTCTGCAAGAGGAAAAGAAAAATTAGAGAGAGAAGAGTTAGAGATAGAAATGATAAAAAAAAAAAATCTCTGTAAAGTAAAGTGTAATAAGTATATTTTTTGACCGGCACAATAGGTATCAAAGTTCAATATTTGATTCCTCCAAGTAGAAAAGATGCCCAACAACTTGCAAGGATAACACCACGACTCCGGATGACACGCTGTACGTGACTTGATGAGTGACCCGACTGATCAAGCAACTAAAAACTTTGACATCAAAGAAAAGAAAAACACTGTACTTCGCAATACAAGTACGGAGAATATACTTCACAAAACAGGATTATTGACTGGAATGAGTTTTAAGGTAGGATCTGAAATTGTTCGTAAAAAAGAATCGAGATATAGGACAAGTACAATAATTCGGCAAATCATACGGGTCACTTCAGGCAGCTCCCTTGAGCTTCTTTGTGATGGCAGCGATGTACTTCCCTTGATGAAAAGCTTGCTCCAGCTCGAGCTCAGAGGGTTGTCTTGAGCCATTGCCGGCATAAGTCCCCGCGCCATATGGACTACCACCTTTTACTTTCTCCATCTCAAACATGCCAGCCCCAAATGTGTATCCTATGGGGACAAAAATCATCCCATGGTGGACCAACTGCGTGATAGCAGTCAACCTGCAACACGATGTCAAGTTTTCAGAAAACATCATTTTCCCACCTCGATGTCATTTCTTTCACTAGAAAAGATGATTGGACTGGCCGCTTACGCTGTAGTCTCCTGCCCACCGCCTTGAGATCCAGTGCTATAGAATATTCCAGCAGGCTTGCCTGCAAGCTTTTGTGTCCTCCACAAACCTCCAGTCGCATCAAGGAAGGCTTTGAATTGAGCAGCCATCATGCCAAATCTTGTTGGGAAACCAAAAATGAATCCATCGGCATCAGCAAGATCGTTCGCTGCAATGACTGGTACATCACTCTTGGGAGGTGCACTCATCTTTGCAAGCACCTCCTCTGGCAGTGTCTCATCCACCTGTTCCACACCCCCAATTCAATTCATCAGCAAAATTGCCTCATTTTACACAGAAATGAAAGCAGTCTATCGTAAGCAAGCACATTACCAACAAGAATTATTCCAACCAATGACAGTTAATGATATCAGAAGTTAAAGCGCATTGTTAATTATTGATGTATCATAAAGCACTTTAGCGAAATTTCATCATGTTTTGTAACTCAAAAACTTACCTATTCTATCAAACAGCAAATTGATGCATATGCTGAATGCAAAAAACAGTGACACTTCATCCGGTCTCTAAACTCATCATGACAAAGCATGGTAACATGGTTGAAGCACATGCATACAAAGCCGTCAACAAAAAGCTCTAGAATGTGAAACCTAGAGTAAGCCATGATTCAGCAGATGATATAAGTTTTTGTGCTACATATAAATTTTCAGGCAGGAGCCTACCTAAAGATATTGGGTAAATTCACAAAAAAGTAAGATTCGGGCGGTATAAAATAAGAGACATGAAGAAAAAGAAAGTAAAATGAAAATACCTGCCATAGTTTTGCTTCAACTCCTTCAACAGAGGCAGCCCCCTTCTTTATCTCTTCAGCCAGCCTCTCCACATGTCCATACATGGAATAGTACCTATTAAATCATCAGACCGTTTCATACACGAGAACCACATAACACCTAGCAAAAATCATTTTACAAGCCAAAGAAAAAGATTCAAATGTCCTGTCTCCCCATTTTCTGGACATAAAATTCCGGTATATGACACTTCGTGATGGCTTCAGAATAACAACAGCTTAGTTTCACATGCGAGAACCATGCTCTCTCTTCTCTCTGTTTCAATATGGTTAGAGTCCACTGTGTGATAGCCACGTTAGCATTCTAAAGTTATAAGAGCTTACACGAAGGAGAGTAGTAGAAATACTCGGTGTACTTAGTTTGTCTGTTGGCTTCCGGTTAAATGCTCAACAAGTGAATGTTTCACCCCAAATCAATGGAATGAGACCAATAAATAAAAAGTTCAGTCAATAGGACTTTGACTGCATTGAACTTGGATATAAAAATTCATCTCAGAAATCGGGGGTAAAGTTAAAAGAAATACAAACTAGATGAAGACAAAATTTACCCAGAGAAATTATAACACTCACACAGAACTGGCTGAAAAAGCATCACCACCAACACCTAGGCCCTTCAATCATATGGAATGGGATGGTGTTTACTCAGATAGCCCTCCCCAAGTTAGGCAATGCAGGTTCCAACTCATACAGAAATTAAGGAAATTCTTTGTTATAGAGCAAAGTGATGTGGATCCAATAACCGTGAAACTAGGTAAACACGGCCCCTAAAAAGGCTAACATCTTATACCTGAAACTATCCTGATATATCAACCACTTATGCAAGTACCATAGCCTATATATGAAAGATTATTCAGCTCATGATAGAATGCCCCTGAACTCCATGCACTCTGCCAGTTCATAAACATCACAATGGGTTGAATTTGAAACCAAAAGAAAAATCACTTCTTCCTTCAAAGATGAATGAAGGATGCGGTCAACAACATTGAATCATTAATCTACATTCTTTGCATGTGTTTTCAGTAGATCAATGGGAACATTTTGACTGACGAGATTTAGAAAGTATCTCTACCAACTGGTTGAAGATCCCAGTCAATAGGAAGACGGAGTGGCGGTTCTAGAGCCAAAATGACCAATGATTACCAATGAGGCTTAACATCTGATCTGCAAACAATAATTTACCCCTGGATTCTTCTGCCTAATTAGCATAGTCCAGAGTAATCCATTGACTCACTGTAAGTTTATAACAAACACAAGTCAAACAGGCTTTACTTTATAATATTTTATTTTGATCTTTCAACAATCATTTCTATATGTGGGAGTAGAAAAAACTCGAATGCATGCCTATTTAGTATTTTGCATCATCTACGGGATTTCTTGTAGATCAAGCCTCTAATTTTAGTGGAACTGACAACATATACCCCTAACTTCCACCTTAATTCACATCTCAGTAATAGACAGAAGATCTGTATTAACAAAAAATGGAAGACGCACAATAACAAAACACGAGCTAGGAATGTGATAATGCGATCCAAAACCAGAAAAATCTGACCCTATTAATTTCAGCAAAAGATCATCCACTAGAAGCGCATGATAGCACTTAAAGTTAAGCAAGATCAACACCCCAACCTCAAATGCAGTTCATAAATTGGCGAAATTATCACTTCCATCCGTATTAACTGGTCACAGACCACGAATTCATAGTAAATCAAACCAAGAGTAATGAAACGCGGTCAATTACACACCGAACAGAGTAAGATCATCACAAATGAGAACACAACCGCTGTGTATCACATCAAAACAGACGATATCTATAGAAAAAGCGGTCCAACCAACAGATCTCTGCACAATCGCGCTCAACTGAACCAGGCGCGACTCATCGTTCGAGCAATCAAACGGCCAACACTTCATTGACCGATATCCAATGATCACGCGAGCAGACAAAGCTGATCACACACGAGGACGCAACTGCCGAAACAAAGTACTCTAAAACCAGACACCGCCGCCAGCCGAAATCAACTTTCACGACGAATCGAACCGGGCGGCGGCATCGGTCAAAACAATTGAGCGGTGGAGCGATCGCAGAAAACGGAGCGATCGCCAAACCGATCCAAACAATCGAATCCGATGCTGGACTACGAGGGAATGCGATTCAGAGGCCACGAAAGCAGGCGAGAAAGACATCAAACTGGAAAACGAGCGAGCGAGCAGGTGAGGAAGAGCCTCAGATAGAGAAGCATACACGATGTAAACTTTGGTCGCCATGGGAATGAGTCCTCAGAGTGCCGCTCCGCCTCCGCCTCCGCCTCCGCCTCCGCTCCTCTCCTCTCCTCCGTCGCCTGCGGCTCCGTGCGTTGGTTGATGCGAGAACGTTTGACAACTGGGAGGAGTGGGGGGAGAGCGAGAGCGAGGAGGAGCCTCCATTTATACAGTCGGAAGCCACTTAAGAAAAGGTAAGGTGGGGATTAAATTTTAATTAGTGGGATTAATTGTCAGCTAATCGCGACGATGTAAGAGCGGCGTCGTTTTGGGATGGGGGTGGCTTAATGATGGTGTGTCGTTGTCACGCTCATCATCATCATCGTGGTCGTTGCGAACTCCTTAAATTTCTCTAGAAGTCGTCCACCTTTTATTTATTTTTCTTTTGCTTTTTTTTTCCTTTTCTTCTTCTTCTTCTTCTTCTTCTTTCTTTCTTCTTCTTCTTCTTCTTCTTCTATTTTCCTACGCTAGAGATTGAATTACAAATTCAAAGAAGTCCAAAAAGGCCAGATTGGAATTTTCAAGATTGTACGAATATGATGAGCCAGGCATGATGTTGTTCTTCTGATGTCTCAGGCTCGTTCTTATATGATTTACCCACTTAATCACTCATGAACACAGGAGATCTTTGCTACCTTCATCCTTATGCTTTCGTACATAACATTAGATGGACCAAAAAAGAAATGCAACAAGCAAGTTGGAACACAATTGGAAGTTGTGCTGATTCCACTATATATATTGAATTCGAAGAGAAGTTAATTAATTTGCAAAAGAGAGTTCTATGTAAAATTTCATGATATAAAAAAAATGCTTTTTGCAAAAATCATCTTCAAGAAAAATAATTAATTTTAATTTGTTTTGGTGGTATTATGAAAAAGTGCAATTGAAAACGTTTTTGGGTGTTTGAATTTCACTTGAAATGATGGGTATTGAAGAAGGTAAGAAGTGGGCATTTGTTAGGAGACCGGGTATGCTTGGGAAATGATTTTAAGTGTGGATTTTTTCTTTGACTGTAAATGAGTTTCCGTTGACTCCTTATTTTAGCAAATTGAACACGTGAAAGTATGAAAAACTAATTCGCGTTAACCTCTTTCATTAAAATAAACCCACCCTAAAATTACAATCCATTGCACGACTAAGCAGTTCAAGCCAATAAGGACCATGCACAAAGTCAAGTGTTTAACGTCTTGCCTAAACAAAGTTTAACTTAAGCACCTAAGTTTCTAGTCTAATCACATGTCCTATCCCTCTTCTTTCGATGGACAACGATGGTATGAACACGTGGACATGACGTTGACGTCCGTTGTGTAGAATCTTCGAAGGGTAGAGGGCGAATCAACGGCGTGCGAGGGTGGTGGATCTCTCGTGTCCTTATCACCACCGTTCGATTCTTTCGAGTGGGTTACGCAAAACGGGGGCGCGATTAATCATCAAATGCCAAATTAGGGCCCTGGGGTCTAATTAATTGGGCCGAATCTGATCAAGTTTCGATGACGTATTGCGGACGGCATGCTGATCGAACCGCCCGAGTTTCTTGAAGTTCTCACAATTTTTTTGTTTTTCGATCTTGAAGTCTTTATGATTTGATATTCAAGGTCAATAAATGTGGTCAGCAATTTTGGATCGGTTTTGATTTATTGAGAAAGTTTGGGCATGTAATGGTTCTTCTATAGACTATAACGTCCTCGTTTCGGGATCCGAAATAGGACAACAAGCTTGAAGTCAAAGGATGTCGAATGGCTAACACAATTCGTCAATGTAGGGTACGACGAGTAGTTGCCGCATGACTCACGAATCATGCGTATCGCTAATTATGCGAGTCTCATTGTAAGTTCCAAATGGTCAATGGTTCGGATAGATTTAGACTATACGGTCTAATAACCATACGATACATACACACACAAAGTATTGTCTTAATGAATATACAACAATATATTTTTTTTTATCATCGGTCGTGGTTACCACTTAGGCATATTGCGGCTCTCGACGAACACGACATATTTTCCACACATCAAAATCGAGCTGTTGTTACTTAGTCAAACGTGAATTATTCACCATGAGATTAGGGAATATTTCAAGAAACAGTTTGACATGGCCTAACTCAGAGAATAACACCAAATATGAACCTAAGACCTAGTAATGATGTTCATTATTTTACGTACTTGTAAGAAAGTTATTACATTTGGCATTCAAATTTCAACTACAAAACCAATTACCGCCTGTGTTTTCAACACTTTAAATTCAACGTTCGAACTTTCAATTCTATAAAGCAAGCCTAGAGCGATTTTGTTAGGTTTTGGCACACAATCACAATTAGAGAGAGAGAGAGAGAGAGAGAGAGACGAAGGTATTATTCTAGTTCACCTTAGGGCTACGTCCAGTAGAGAATTCCACTATAATTAGTAGCTTGCACCTCTTTGTTACATCCCTTAATTACAAGAAAGAAAAAATATATATGCAATAGATATTTATAGGTTAAAGTCAAACTATTAATAAAATTCATACTTAAATTATAAGAGCCCTCTTACGTCCAGGGACGTTGCCCCCTTGTGACCCCTACCAGGGTGACTCTACTGGATCGTCACTCACTCACCGGAGAGCGAGACCCTCGTGCTTTTTTAGTTGATAGGAAGTATGAACCACATCCCAATATTTTCTCACTTGGTGAATACTTCACATGTTTTTTTAAATCCAATACAGTTGTACATCATTTAAACTTTTCTATATTCACTATATTGGTAAAAAAATTGCATTATTCACCTGTGTGTCAACTTTTTCTAACACTACAACTTTTTGTTTCACTTTCTCTCGAATGAAGTGATATTGTATGTTGATGTACTTTGTTCTTATATGAAATCCGTGATTTTTAGCCAAGAATATAACACTCTAGCTATCACGCCCAATTTTCACTCTTCCTTATGTTAAACCAAGATTTTTACACAATTTGTGTAGCCAGATCACTTCTTTGTGCATGAGCAGGAACCCCGTACTTTCTTGTCGATGGGAAGTATGAACTCATCCTAATAAATTTGACAAGATCACCTGAGGAATTAATATAAGCTAGCCAGTCTGCATAACTCATGCTTGATTTAATATTTAAACACTTCTCATGTAATATTAAAATATGATTTAATTAAATGTCTTAGTACCCCTAACATTACTCTATCCGAAGTTCCACTAAGGTTGCTTGAGGATTATCTGCCCGCACCACTTCTTTTTGTGTTAGTTGTCAACTCGCCATCCAAGTTCAATCGATGATTTTGTCAGTTGCCATGGTAATAAATCAAGAGAACTCTAATACCATGACAACTAGCATATTTCATGTTCTTAGGTATTGAATATGAGTGACATATTACCAGTAGTCCTCATGCGCTATACTTTTCACTTAGCTTAAAAATGTGACAATCTGTGACAAGGCCATGCATAGAGGTGAGCAACTGGGCTGGTTTAATTCGGGAATTGGCCTTACTGGCCAGTTCATAAGGGGACTAGTCTGGTTCTCGATTTTAAAAATTAGGAACCGGCCTTGACCGGTTCGGATATGGAATCCTATATCCTAAATTGGCTGATTCTATTCGAGAACCTAAAACCTGCAAGGCCAGTTCCACGGTAGAACCTGGAATCAAATCGGTTTTCAATCGCTTTATCCCTAACCCTAATAAGCTCTTTTACTCTTATTTTAAAATAGATATATTTGTTGGAATTGAATATGTTTGACATATTATCCTCAAATAGAAAAAATAGTAATTATGTTTGACATATGCACATTGCATATATGATGAAATGAAAAGAAAGAAAGAAAAAAAGCCCGGCCAGTTCCTAGCTCCATAAACTTTTAGGTCCAGAACCTACCCACTTATAGCCTTTCAAGTTTTTGTTTCGTTAGAGCCAATTGAAGGCAACATCAGATTATACTCTATATCATATGGACCAAGTTTTCTGGTTCAATTATAACGCCGCTATTGTCAATCCCGTGTTCTAGTTTCTGTCAAAATTCAAACTGATCCTACGAAGAGTGTGTCTTAAATTTCACCTAAACTTTTAAAGTTTTGGGCTAAATCAATGTGCCGTTCTCCATAATAAGATAACTTTCTTCTGGGTCCAAAAGGTCCATCCGTCCACGTCTCCTTTTGATGGTAGAAACTAGAAAATTGGTGCATTAGGACAAGGAAGGTCCCATGTTTTAAGCTTTCCTCAATCATGATTTGACACAACTCTTGCAATTGTTGCCAATTTTCCCTCTCCACCTAACACCAAGCCATCAACACAAAGCCCATTCAAGATCTAAAGACGGATCTCAAATCTAGCGTTTTCTCAAAGTCTTGAATAATCCCATTAATCTTGATTCTTAGAAGATCATACCTATGTCTATAATCTCATTACTTAGAGGGGGATTAAATACAAGTTAAAGAGGTTTGCTTTTCTTTTTTCTCATCAGTAATCAGGAGAGAGAACCATCATCATCCCACATCAAGATTTTCTTTATTGAACAAGACACAAACAAACGCATGAAAAGTTGAAAGAAGCTTTTGCTTCACTGAGTCCGACATCCTATCATTCCAATTCATCATTTCCAATCCCTTTTGTTTTGCTTGCTTGAAAAGATTAGTATTTTCCTCACCAGATCTTCACTCGCCCCAACTTCACTTCTAATTATTCCACAATAGCTTCTTGTCATCCTCCTTGGCGACATAATCAAATCCTATTGACTTTGAGAAGTGGACATTTACTCATTCTGGCCCGCAAAAAATTTGAAAGCCTTCCCATCACCATTGATCAATGCAAAATTCTCTAGGACAAACTTTTACAGATTGCATGGTTTCTCTCAGCAAGTTAGTTGCTCAAAAAGGTTAATTTCATTGGCGTCCTAACAATGAACAGTTGCAAAATTCACTGGTGAGTCTTCTATCTTGCTTCCACCAGTGTCACGGTGATTTCATTGACCGAGTTTAGCTCGTGCTTGCTCGATGAAGAGTCTCCTTCAAAGGGGTTCTTGTCTATCAGGAAGCCCGGCTGTTTGGGCGGAGGCAGAGTGCTTTCGCTTCCCAGCATCACGACCACTGATGCCATGTTCGGTCTGTCCTCGGGATGATGTTGTAGACAAAGGAAACTCAGGTGGATGCATCGCAGTACTTCTGATAGGATGCACGATCCGTCTAAGCACGGATCAATGAGATCTGGAGGCCTCCCTTCTGCATATAATCTCCAGGCCTGGACCATTGCAATTACATCATTAAATTCAAGAGATTATTGTTACGCTGATTGCTGATCCTAGCAAAACTCCGTCGATCACAATTTGAAATGGATGAGACCACCGGAGAATGCACACACAGAAGTATGGATCAAACGCCATGTGAAATTTGTGCTTGAATTGAAACTTACGTGTCCAATGAGATTCTGGTTCGAATGAAATACACCCCGGTTTCTCTTTCCACTTATGATTTCCAGGATTAGTATTCCGAAACTAAAGACATCGGACTTCACCGAAAATAGCCCGTCAATGGCATATTCTGGTGCCATGTAGCCACTGCAAAGCATAATTTCAATCAGGCACTCATGTCTCAATTCAAACTTGTGAAAAGTAATCGGGTCGGATACTTACTAAGTTCCAACCACTCTGTTTGTATTCCCTTCACTCTGATCTCCTCCGAAAGTCCTGGCCATGCCAAAGTCTGATATTTTCGGGTTCATTTCCTTATCAAGCAAGACATTGCTTGCTTTTAGATCTCTATGTATTATCCTTAATCTTGAATCTTGATGAAGATAGAGAAGGCCCCGAGCGATCCCGCAAATAATGTTGAATCTACTTTGCCAGTCTAGTAGTTTACCTCTTGTGCTATCTGCAAGTTTGCTTACAGGTCAATTGAATACATAGATCATGATTTATTTTGACGAAACTTGAAAGCTATTGAATGGCTCAGAAAAAAAAAAGGTCAGACCAAATATGAAGGCGTCCAAGCTCCGGTTAGGCATGTATTCATAGATCAGCAATTTCTCCTCTCCTTCAATGCAACAGCCCAGAAGTTTTACAAGATTTCGGTGCTGAAGTTTGGCGATCAGTATCACTTCGTTCTTGAATTCCTTGGTTCCTTGTCGAGAGATGGCCGAAAGCCTCTTCACTGCGATTTGCTGTCCATCTGGTAGCGTACCCTGAATATTGAGTGACATCTTTTTACGGCGGATGATTGTATGCGTGATGGCATCTACTATACCAGGAATCAATCTGAACCCTAGGGAAATCTCTCCTCTGCTTCTACAGTCCTGGAATTAGTACATTAAAAATGTACCTTATATACTGGTCCAAACCCTCCTTCTCCAATCTTCTGGCTCCATGAAAAATTGTTGGTCGCATCTGAAATTGTGGCTAGGTCAAGTGAAGGTAACTCTAAGTCCTCCTTGGAGCTTTCATCTTTGGGTTCCTTTTCTCCTTTGTCTACCTTTGCCTCTGCGGTGATTGAAAGTGAGATTTGGCGGGTAATCACATCATTGAAATATTCTCTGAGCAAGACCTTAAATTACATTTTGCAGGACAAAAATAGTAGGTGAATTCATCAGCATGCATATTTTTCTCTAGAACTCCACGTTTAGAGTGAATTTCATTCCGTAGCCTTTCTAAGTCTACTTCAATATCATGCTGGAGATTAAGATATAGGTTAGAATTTGAGATGTTTTTCTAAATTCATAAGCTTTCTACTACCTAGCATCGCGGCAACATAATAGCTGAGACAATTCGAACAGAGCTGAAATTCCACCAAGTAAATTATTAGTGGCAAGATAAGATTCATTATTGTAACTACTGCAGATATCACAGTTGAATGAGTTAATTTACTTATGAAGTTTGGTTGAGTGACAAACCGGCAAGGATGTCTGGTCTAAGCCAATTGTGCAATCAACCATGTCTTTTTTGATTAGTATAGACGAGAAAGAGCCTTTAGAAAGTGCAGGGGCATCAAATTTACCTTTGGGTTTCTTCCTCCATCTGCAGATCTTATAGCAGGTTACGAGCAACACTGAAGCTGCAACTGTCACAGCTATGACTATGACCACTATTTTCAACCAATGTCTGCTTTTCAAGTCTTCAAATCATCAATCAAATGAAATCAACAAGTTAGATTTTGAAAGTATTGTTCTACGCCAACAGGTTCACAGAAAAGTAAGCAAATTACCTAGTGCTGACCGGGGCATTCGGATGTAGAGATCTTGCCCGCCGTCCGCAAAGTTCCTAATATCCACAAGATCGCCAAACCACATGACGCAGCCGCTGCCAGCCCCACTGATATTCGAATTCGTGTAGGCCATACAAGAACAGTTGCGCAAGCACTTAGCCCTGCATTCTTTCAGATCCAGAGTACTGTTCACCCAAGAGAATGTGGTGTCCGGCAATTTCAATCTACCAAATTTGACAAACCCATCTCTCTCCCCACACTCAAGGGGCTTATCCCTCGTACATCCCCCAGACCAATCCATTGAGTTCCATTTCGCAGGTGACTTGGGGCTGAACCCTGGTAAACACTGACAAAACGGCAGATCAGTCACGTCGCAATTGCTATATGCACCACAAAGGCCATAATGGTCGCAGTAGTCTTTCGGAACCGTGGTGTAGAGATTCCACTCCTGGGTGGCTTCGCTCCAAGTATACCGCTCCCACGCATAATTTGATTGGTTAAGGATAGTCCTGGTGGGGACAGATTTGTTGTTGAGGTGGAAAGTGAAGTAAACTTCATCCTCATTGTTAACAAAGTTGAATGAGAAAAGGGGATTGGCCCTCTGCTCCGGCGCGCCGCTGTACCTCAGGCCATTCCACGGGCCGCTCCGGAAATATTCCTGATTTCCCTTCCAGGCAACTGCTTCAGGGTAATTGTGGAGCTCCAATCCCCACGAGAAATCGCCTGGAGAAGGGTCATCCGCACTCTTCCATGCCGTTAACCGGCGATCGAGACCCCTTCTTAGGTCCCATCCGATCTTCATTTCCGCTATGACCGTGTCTGTCGGATAGTCAAAGCTCTGCCACAAGTAAGTTGTGCTTGAATCCCCATCATTCCCATCTCTCAGGACGAGGTTTCCAGTATCAAGAAGCTGCACTACTGGATCTTCGGCAGTCCCAGTTGAGTTTGCAGACCAAACAACGGTGCGGTTGCTGCTGAGAATGACGAGCTTTCCTAAGTCATCAATCATCAGAACCCCGGACGAGTCATTGATCGGATTGAGCCTATTCGCAACCCAGACAACAGTTCTTGCTGGGATGTTGTTGTACCAGATTCCCAAGAAACGTTTCTGGGAATTTCCTGGGCTGAAGAAACCCAGTGCAAAGGTCCCATCTTGGGAAGATAAGGTGCTTCCATTAACATCACGGAGTGACTGAGATGGAGTGATTGTGTCCACTGCAGTGCAGAAACCTGGGAGGTGACGAAGGGTAATGATGCTGAAAAACAGGAACAGAGAAAGAGCATCCATCGATTGATTCTCTAGTCTGGTTTGAGGCATTTGTTTACGAGATTATGCAGCCAAGATGAAGACCTAATAAAGACCAGCTGATTACAAGCAAAAATGACCCAATACCTAATCCAAAAGAAAGGTCTTGCCACGAGTCATATTATAAAACGGCAAATCAAACTTTTCTCAGAGAGAACAGAACCAACATTGACCTGTAGTGAAAGGTGGATGACATTGGGAACTTGGATTGACAGTGACTGGATCTGTGGGAATGGAGATTGGAAACCCCATTCATGTTAAAAGAATATCGAAATTGGATTCATTGAGAAAGATTGGCATTAAAGCATTTCACACGTGAGACATGGAAAACTTTTGCTGAGTGTATTAACTAATCCCAACCACCTCTTTCATTGGAACCAAATGTTTGATCCTTGTGTCTGCTGGGGGAGGCAAAGTTCAAATTGAAAGTGGGACAGCAAGTGCAACCACCTCTGAAGTTGCATCAGGTTTGAATTTTCCTGGCATCATGTAACGAAACGAAAAAGAAAGTGCAGCTTTAATTCTTCGCGGGCCTTCCTTGGTTTGTATCTTTTGCCCACAACACAAGCACCTATGCATTTTGTACAGGCAGAGTCCACAAGATCAACAATTCAGTCGCGAAATTAACTGTCTGGTCCTTTATTTCAAACCTATAGTCATTCGGGAGATCGGTCCATTTATGAGCCAACCCCACAAATATCCTAAAAGTTGACTCGGCGTCGACCCCAGTGCCTTGTGTCCAAATGGAAATAAGTCAAGAAGACTGAGAACAAAGAGATCAATGAGTGACTATTTTGCTCAGCAGTATACAACACATGCATGCGCAGCACACATATATTCAGTCCCCGAGAGATTATGGCAAAAGTCGCGCCATATATCCGCGCAGTCTTGTTCGTGCGCTACCAGCAAGAAGCTGCTGGTCCTCGTGAAGTTTCATTTGACAAGAGTTGTCTGCTCTTTTCGCATGAAACTACTTTTAGTTGCTTATTCGGTCTCCAGGATCAATCAAGAAGTCTTCGATAAGGTATGAACACCGGCGGGGCTGGTGTCAGCTGTCAAAAGGGAATCGTAGTGGTCGGCACTTTTCGATCTTTCTGCTGCATCGAATTGACATCCAACCGGGTCAAGATCAAAGCCAAGTCCACACCCCTCAACACATGAGGCGGAAGTTTCGTCCTGCATGTGTCCCTGTGGACCAGAGGAGAGGTGTGAACCCCACATCCCAGGGCAGGACCACATGGGTGGACCCTGGTTCATTGAGGAAACCCCATTTATGGGCAGACTACCAACACAAACATGGTAGATGAAGTTCCTTAAACAAAATTCGAACAGCCAGGCAATAATTACATTGTCACTTAGGCTACGTTTACTTCATGAAAAACACTTTTTTCAAAATATATTTTCCTCATTTTTTAAGGTTTGGGTCGCGCAGGAAAATGAGTTAACGAAAAATGTTTTCCAACCAAAGCTTAAATTCAGGAAAATGATTTCTTTTTTCAAAAATCGAAAATCATTTTCCAGAAGATGACTAAGTATTGATGCTTGGACCAGAAACTCTACGCTTGGGCATAAGAATCCCCAACGCTCGTACCCGAGCCTTTGGCAGCAAGGCCGAGTCCCCGACGCTTCGGATCGGGTCCATCGAGGGCAAGCCCAGGTTTATCTAGGTTGCACTAGAGAACTCGGCAATTGGGCCCAAGTCCATTGAGGTAGGGTCTGAGACACCGGTGCCTGGGATGTTGTGCTTGAAAATTACTAACATAAACATTGACCATCCTACTTGACACGACTGGTATTGATGTGGACAAATTTTTTAGATGAAGGTATTATTCAATAGAGAATTTCACTATAATTAATAGCTCGCACCTCTTTGTTACATCCCTTATTTACAAGAAAAAGAAAAAATATATAGGTAATATTTATTCATGGGTTAAATCCAAACTACCAATAAAATACGCACTTAAACTATAAGAGCCCTCTTGCGTCCAGGGGCTCTGCCCTCTTGAGACCCTCGCTGGGGTGACTCCACCGAATCCCCACTCACTCACTGAGGAGCAGGACACCCATGCTTTTTTGTCGATAAGGAGTATAAACAACACCATAATATTCTCTTATTTGGTGAATACTTCACATGTTTCTTCAAACCCAATACAGTTGTACACCATTCACACTTTTCTACACTCACTGCCTTGATAAAATTTGTACTATTCACCTGTGTGTCAACTTTCTCTAACACTACAACTTTTTGTTCCACTTTCTCTTGGATGAAGTGATATCGTATGCTGATATGTTTTGTTCTTGCATAAAATCCAAGGTTCTTCACCAAGAATATAGCACTCTGGTTGTTACACTCAATCTTCACTCCTCCTTGTGTTAAATCAAGCTCTTTACACAATTTGTGCAACAGGACCCCTATGCTTTCTTGTCGATGGGAAGTATGAACTCATCCTAATAAATTTGACAACATCACGTAAGGAATTAATATAAGCCAACCAGTCTGCACGATTTGTGCTTGGTTTAAAATTTAAACATTTCTCTCATAATACTAAAGTATGATTTAACTAAATGTCTTAGTACCCCTAACATTACTCTACCCGAAGTTCCACTAAGGGTTCGTTTGGTAACAATTCTCTTCTAGAATTCAACTTCTTGCAAGAATTGATTTGGGCTAGAATCAATTTTGGAAGAGAATGAGAAATAAATTTCTAGAATGTTTACTAAACGTGCCCTCATTCTACTTCTACTTCTAACAAGTTTTCCAAATGGCGGCCGGAGATCGGCGACCGATGGGGATCGACGATCGGTGGGGATCGGCGATACAAACCCACCGACGGGGATCGGTGACCAACGGGCAGTCGGTGACGGGCGGCCGGCAATTGATGGTGGCGGCGGCCGGCGATAGGAGCGGCGGCAGCCTACGAGCGTGAGAAAGAAAGAATAAGGAAAATAAGAAATGATAATAGAAAAAAAAATCACTTCTGGAGAATCAAATCTGATCCTAGAGAATCACTTTTTTACCAAACACAATTCTTATTCAGAAGTAGAAAATTGCTCCATAAGTAATTTTTTACCAAACGCATTTTTGCTCTATAATTACTTCTGGAACAGAATTAAAAATTATGGATGGTTATCAAACGCACCCTAAGATTGCTTGCGGATTATCTACCCGCACCACTTCTTTTTGTGTTAGTTGTCAACTCGCCATCCAAGTTCAATTGATGATTTTGTCAGTTGCCATGGTAATAAATCAAGAGAACTCTAATACCATGATAACTAGCATATTTCATGTTCTTAGGAATTGAATATGAGTGACATATCATCAGGTGTCCTCAAGCGCTATATAATCGGCGGGGCTGGTGTCAGCTATCAAAAGACAATCGCAGTGGTCGGCACCTTTCGATCTTTCTGCTGCATCGAATTGACATCCAACCGGGTCAAGATCAAAGCCAAGTCCACACCCCTCAACACATGAGGCCAAAGTTTCGTCCTGCATGTGTCCCTGTGGACCAGAGGAGAGGTGTGCACCCTAGATCCCAGGGCAGGACCACATGGGTGGACCCTGGTTCACTGAAGAACCCACATTTATGGGTAGACTACCAAAACAAAGATGGTAGATGAAGTTCATTATACAAAAATCGAACAGCCAGGCAATAATTACTTTGTCACTTAGGCTTCATCTATTTCGAGAAAAATATTTTTTTTTATTTTTCGAAGTTTGGTTCACGTAGGAAAATGAGTTAACGGAAAATATTTCCCAACCGAAACTTAAATTCAAGAAAATGATTTCCATTTTCAAAAATCGAAAATCAATTTTCGAAAGAAGACTAGGTATCGACGCTTGGACCAGAAACTTTACGCTTGGGCACGGGAATCCCCAACGCTCGTTCCCAAGCCTTTGGCAGTAGGGCCGGGTCGCCGACACCTCGGACCGAGTCCATTGAGGGCGGGCCCAGGTTTACTAGGCCACATTAGAGATCTCGTTGGTAGGGTTTGAGACACCGGTTGTCACACCTCGACCCTATTTCCCCAAGGCTCGGGCATGCGACTTCTTCACATCGGTCATTTAATTGCGACGTCCCAAGAGGCGTTGCCGACCCATTCTTTTATCTTTTGATTAAACGCATACGGAAGCGAATACTACAACACCCATCCAATAACAATAACGGGATAGCATGGAAAACACATATATAAAAACACATCTTATTTACGTGTATCATCGACCCATATCGAAAGTTAGTCTAATTACACACCCGTTACTCGAGCCTTTTTCGATTACACCAAAAAGAAAGGGGTCGGGGTTAACTTAGCTCCTTCGACCTACTTCCACTTCTTGGTTCATGAGAACACTAAAATGAACGAAACGAACGTCCATCACTATAGGCTTGAAAAAAATGGTTAAACAACAATAGTGAAATAAACTCAGCAAGTAATTTAGGCTATGACTATTCTACTTAAACAGTTATATCACAATTAAAGAGTCTGCAAATTACGACTTTCAAAATACTAAAACTTCTCAAACATCCACACGTTCGACCACCGACGGGAATTCCGACCCGACATAAAATCATACTTTTCCACCATCTCAATGACCAACGATCACGTCGTTACAATCACTTCTTTTCAAGCTTTCACCAACGTTCACCCATTTCTTACGACTAATAGTTGATTCTACGTTCAATGTTCCAAACACGCTCCACCTCTAATCGCAACATAAAAGGTTGAGAAGAAGAGAAATGGTGAGACTACTCGCCGTAGGTTTTGTCCACGACGCTAGATACTTTGCTTCCTCGAGATTCGCCTGCGTCCGAGCTTCAACGCGACGGCGACGGCACGGCGGCAAGAGAGAGGAAGAGAGGAAAATGAAAGAGAGAGATAGAAAGATAGAATGAGGGAAAGAAATGAATTAAGGGATAAGTTATTTATAATCTCTTGAAAACTTCTTCCTCAAGTTTTCTAAAACTCCTTCCTCAAGTTTTCTAAAACTTCTTAAGCAAGTCTCGAGAGAGAGAGAGAGAGAGAGAGAGAGAGAGAGAGATAGAAGACTTCTTCTTCAAGCTTGTAAACTTCTTCACCAAGTTTGGCAAAAAAAAACTCTAATCTTATTTTGTCTTCTACCCCACAAATATCTCTCTTAGGATAGGGTTTCTAGAAAGGGCAATTTAGTAATTTCACCATTGACATTATTCATATGGGCTCGGGCTTAATTATGAAAATGGGCCTATGAGAGCAAAATCGGGGCCCTTTAAATTCCACATCTCAGGCTAGGTCGGATTGTAGATGTCACATTGGTGTTCGGGATGTTGTCCTAAAAAATTGCTGACATGGACGTCGGTCATTCTACTTAGCACGACTGGCACTGATGTAGACAAAATTTTGAAAAAATATTTGATTTTTATTTTAACAAATTTTTATTTTTTTTATTTTCTCTTTATTTTCTTCTTTTCTTTCGTTTGCTTTTTTTTCTTCCTCCATCGCCGTTGGGCCTCGGCAAGGGCCGGCAAGGTCGAGCCCTGACAAGCGTGGCCTCACTAGATTTGGCAAGGCCACGCTCCACCTCATCCACCTCGCTTGAGGCCGATGTGGCTCGAGCTCGTCAAGCATCCCTGTGGCCAGTCGCTGAGGTTCGATGACCTGCGGAGGAAAAAAAAAAAGAAAAAGAAAGAAAAGAAGAAAAAAACTAAAAATTTAAAAAATAGAATATATATAATCAAAATAAAAATATTAAAAGTTCGAAGTTTTTTCCTTACCAAACGACATAAAATGTTTTCTAGTTCATTTTCAGGTTTCAGCCAAACATTGGAAAATATTGTCATTTTCCTAAAAAGTGACTTTTCGAAAACATTTTCTACAAAGCAAACGGAGCCTTAGGATACGTGTTTCCTTTTAATGCATTTTCATATTGGCAATCGATTATGTTCATTAACATTCAGATAAGACTTATGCAAACTTCCTCTTTTTTTTCCACTATGGCTACGTATCTGAATCGAGTATAATCAGAAGCCAGATGATGAGCGGCCTCCTTTACTATGCTTGAATAAGGCCTAAGCGACATGTTTGGGGGGGGTGGTGTACCGGAATCAGAGTTTCGGTGGCCCTTTGCAAGCTCAACTTACCTCGGCGCTCTACTAAGCAACATGTTTGAATTTTGATCCAAGCATGGTTTCCATGGGTGTTTGTAAGGGAAGCACTTCTAAATTCTTAACCCGTGTGTGCCTGGTTCCAGACAAAGAGAACGATAGACCCTAGAAACTTCCATCTGTCTGTGTATGTGTGTGTGTTTGTGTTGGTTTTCTTCTCTTTTTGCCTAAGCAATCGTCACTTTTAGAAGACCAAAACCGAGTATGGTTTCGCAGAAGGACTTGGGTCCTCCATTTCCAGTTGGTTCTTTTTCTGCTCCAACTCCCAAGTAATTTCCTCCTTCGGCCACAACCGAGCATGCTTTGCAAAGGACTTGGAAACTTGGATCCTCATGATGAACCTGTAAAATTTAGGAAAGCAATTTTTGGACTCTTGAATCCCTCTGGCTTAGAATAGGCGAGTGATTGCTTTGGACTTTGGAGTAGACTTTGGATCAAACTGTTTCAGAATAGTTGTCAAATTCCAAAACTCACAGTAAAAGGATTTTCAGAATCCAATGCTTCTTTAAAATTTTATTAAATTCTCTCAAAATATGTATATTTATTAGATAGTTGTTTTTTTCTTCTTCTTTTTGGCTAAGCAAATGAGTTATCTTTTTCTAATTGGTGAAAAAAGGCGAGGAGAGACGTCCAACGTAGCTATTCCTCTAGGCCTCATCATAAGTTACGAGCTCGTCATTGCAGCTCTATAAGTGTGCCAGAAATTAGTAAGTCTCTCAACATAAGGCAGCAAGTGCCTAAGTCACAAGCTGCTCGGAGATTCGCATGACTTGAACTTATGAGTTGTGATTGTATAGAAGATAATGGTGATAATTACCAAAAAAATCCTACAAATTTAGTTCTAAATATTTTAATTTGGACAATTTAGTTCTAAACCTTTCGATAATTTACCAATGTAGATCATCTGGCCAATTTTGGCTAGAAATCTCTAATGTGGATGCCGACCGTCTTATATGGCATGACCAATGATGACGTAGATAATATTTAATAATTTTTCTAATTTTTTCCCCTCCTTTTTTTTCTCTCTCTTATTCCTTTCTTTTTCTTATTTCTCTCCATTGGTCCAAAGCCTCAGCAGTGCACGCATATTTGAAAATTTCATTACATTCAGATATAACTTATGCAAATTTAACCCATCTACCATTGAATTACTACATTCGACGCAAATGAATTGAATCTTCAAATTCATGTTGCTCATTTTATCTTTCCGGATCCATGTAATTAGTTGAAAAAAATAACAAGTGTATTAAATTTCGCATAAACTTTTAAAGTTTTCGGCTAAATCAATGTGCCATTCTCCATAATAAGATAACTTTCTTCTGGGTCCAGAAGATCCAACCGTCCACGTCTCCTTTTGATGGTACAAACTAGAAAATTGGTGCATTAGGACAAGGAAGGTCCCATGTTTTAAGCTTTCCTCAATCATGATTTGACACAACTCTTGCAATTGTTGCCAATTTTCCCTTTCCACCTAACACCAAGCCATCAATACAAAGGCCATTCAAGATCTAAAGACGGATCTCAAATCTAGCGTTTTCTCAAAGTCTTGAATAATCCCATTAATCTTGATTCTTAGAATATCATACCTATGTCTATAATCTCATTACTTAGAGGGGATGAAATACAAGTTAAAGAGGTTTGCTTTTCTTTTTCTCATCAGTAATCAGGAGAGAGAACTATCATCATCTCACATCAAGATTTTCTCGAGCGAGACCCAAACAAACGCATGAAAAGTTGAGAGAAGGTTTTGCTTCACTAAGTCGAACATCCTATCATTCCAATTCATCATTTCCGATCCCTTTTGTTTTGCTTGCTTGAAAAGATTAGTATTTCCCTGACCAGATCTTTACTCGCCCCAACTTCACTTCTAATTATTCCACAAAAGCTTCTTGTCATCCTCCTTGGCGACATAATCAAATCCTATTGACTTTGAGAAGTGGACGTTTGATCATTGTGGCCCGCAAAAATTTGAAAGTCTTCCCATCACCATTGATCAATGCAAATTCTCTAGGACAAACTTTTACAGATTGTACGGTTTCTCTCAGCAAGTTGGGCACGTCTAGTAACACTTCAGAAATTCTAATTTTGCTCCAGAAGCATTTCTGGAGCAGAAATGCATTTGGTAAATACTTCTGAAGCATTTTTCTACTTCTGGAATAGAATTGTGTTTGGCAAAAAAAAAAAAATTTCTACTCCATAATTGATTTTCTCTTCCCCTCCAAAAGTGATTCTTGTTCCACTCACCAGTCGCCGATCGCCGATCTGCCGTCGCCCACCTCCCGCCGGTCGTTGGTTGCAAAAGTAAAATGAGAGCGCGTTTGGTAACATTCCAGAAATGCATTTCTCATTTTGGAGCAAAATCACTTTTTGCCAAAATCCAAAAGTGATTCTAGCCGGAAGTTGAATTCTGGAGCAGAATAGTTACCAAACACGCCATTGCTCAAAAAGGTTAATTTCACTGGCGTCCTAACAATGAACAGTTGCAGAATTCACTGGTGAGTATTCTATCTTGCTTCCACCAGTGTGACGGTGATTTCATTGACCGAGTTTAGCTCGTGCTTGCTCGATGAAGAGTCTCCTTCAAAAGGGTTCTTGTCTATTAGGAAGCCCGGCTGTTTGGGCAGAGGCAGAGCGCTTTCACTTCCTAGCATCACGACCACCGATGCCATGTTCGGTCTGTCCTCGGGATGATGTTGTAGACAAAGGAAACTCAGGTGGATGCATCGCAGTACTTCTGATAGGATGCACGATCCGTCTAAGCACGGATCAATGAGATCTAGAGGCCTCCCTTCTGCATATAATCTCCAAGCCTGAACCACAACAATTACATCATTAAATTCAAGAGATTATTGTTACGCTGATTGTTGATCCTAGCAAAACTCCGTCGATCACAATTTGAAATGGATGAGACCACCGCGGAATGCACACACAGAAGTACGGATCAACGCCATGTGAAATTTGAGCTTGAATTGAAACTTACGTGTCCAATGAGATTCTGGTTCGAATGAAATATACCCCGGTTTCTCTTTCCACTGATGATTTCCAGGATTAGTATTCCGAAACTAAAGACATCGGACTTCACCGAAAATAGCCCGTCAATGGCGTATTCTGGTGCCATGTAGCCACTACAAAGCATAATTTCAATTAGGCACTCATGTCTCAATTCAAACTTGTCAAAAGTAATCGGGTCAGATACTTACTAAGTTCCAACTACTCTGTTTGTATTCCCTTCACTTTGATCTCCTCCGAAAGTCCTGGCCATGCCAAAGTCTGATATTTTCGGGTTCATTTCATTATCAAGCAAGACATTGCTTGCTTTTAGATCTCTATGTATTATCCTTAATCTTGAATCTTGATGAAGATAGAGAAGGCCCCGAGCGATCCCGCAAATAATGTTGAATCTACTTTGCCAGTCTAGTAGTTTACCTCTTGTGCTATCTGCAAGTTTGCTTACAGGTCAATTGAATACATAGATCATAATTTATTTTGACGAAACTTAAAAGCTATAGAATGGTTCAGAAAAAAAAAGGGTCAGACCAAATATGAAGGCGTCCAAGCTCCGGTTAGGCATGTATTCATAGATCAGCAATTTCTCCTCTCCTTCAATGCAACAGCCCAGAAGTTTTACAAGATTTCGGTGCTGAAGTTTGGCGATCAGTATCACTTCGTTCTTGAATTCCTTCATTCCTTGTCGAGAGATGGCCGAAAGCCTCTTCACTGCGATTTGCTGTCCATCTGGTAGCATACCCTGAGTATTGAGTAACATCTTTTTACGGCAATCTGAACTCTAGGGAAATCTCTACTCTGCTTCTACAGTCCTGGAATTAGTACATTAAAATTGTACCTTATATACTGGTCCAAACCCTCCTTCTCCGATCTTCTGGCTCAATGAAAAATTGTCGGTCGCATCCGAAATTGTGGCTAGGTCAAGTGATGGTAACTCTAAGTCCTCCTTGGAGCTTTCATCTTTGGGTTCCTTTTCTCCTTCGTCTATCTTTGCCTCTGCGGTGATTGAAAGTGAGGGTTGGCGGGTAATCACATCATTGAAATATTCTCTGAGCAAGACCTTAAATTACATTTTGCAGGACAAAAATAGTAGGTGAATTCATCAGCATGCATATTTTTCTCTGGAATATGAACTCCACGTTTGGAGTGAATTTCATTCCGTAGCCTTTCTAAGTATACTTCAATATCATTCTTGAGAGTAAGATATAGGTTAGAATTTGAGATGTTTTTCTAAATTCATAAGCTTTCTACTACCTAGCATTGCGGCAACATAATAGCTGAGACAATTTGAAAAGAGCTGAAATTCCACAAAGTAAATTATTTGTGGCAAGATAAGATTCATTATTGTAACTACTGCAGATATCACAGTTGAATGAGTTAATTTACTTATGAAGTTTGGTCGAGTGATAAACCGGCAAGGACGTCTGGTCTAAGCCAATTGTGCAATCAACCATGTCTCTTTTGATTAGTATAAACGAGAAAGAGCCATTAGAAAGTGCAGGGGCATCAAATTTACCTTTGGGTTTCTTCCTCCATCTGCGGATCTTATAGCAGGTTACGAGCAACACTGAAGCTGCAACTGTCACAGCTATGACCATGACCGCTATTTTCAACCAATGTCTGCTTTTCAAGTCTTGAAATTGTCAATCAAATGAAATCAACAAGTTAGATTTTGAAAGTATCGTTCTACGCCAACAGGTTCACAGAAAAGTAAGCAAATTACCTAGTGCTGACCGGGGCATTCGGATGTAGAGATCTTGCCCGCCGTCCGCAAAGTTCCTAATATCCACAAGATCGCCAAACCACATGACGCAGCCGCTGCCAGCCCCACTGATATTCGAATTCGTGTAGGCCATACAAGAACAGTTGCGCAAGCACTTAGCCCTGCATTCTTTCAGATCCAGAGTACTGTTCACCCAAGAGAATGTGGTGTCCGGCAATTTCAATCTACCAAATTTGACAAACCCATCTCTGTCTCCACACTCAAGGGGCTTATCCCTTGCGCATCCCCCAGACCAATCCATTGAGTTCCATTTCTCAGGTGACATAGGGCTGAACCCTGGTAAACACTGACAAAACGGCAGATCAGTCACGTCGCAATTGCTATATGCACCGCAAAGGCCATAATGGTCGCAGTAGTCTTTCGGAACCGTGGTGTAGAGATTCCACTCCTGAGTGGCTTCGCTCCAAGTATATCGCTCCCACGCATAATTTGATTGGTTAAGGATAGTCCTGGAGGGGACAGATTTGTTCTTGAGGTGGAAAATGAAGTAAACTTCACCCTCATTGTTAACAAAGTTGAATGAGAAAAGGGGATTGGCCCTCAGCTGCGGCGCGCCGCTGTACCTCAGGCCATTCCAAGGGCCGCTCCGGAAATATTCCTGATTTCCCTTCCAGGCAACTGCTTCAGGGTAATTGTGGAGCTCCAATCCCCAAGAGAAATCGCCTGGAGAAGGGTCATCCGCACTCTTCCATGCCGTTAACCGGCGATCGAGACCCCTTCTTAGGTCCCATCCGATCTTCATTTCTGCTATGACCGTGTCTGTCGGATAGTCAAAGCTCTGCCACAAGTAAGTTGTGCTGGAATCCCCATCATTCCCATCTCTCAGGACGAGGTTTCCAGTATCAAGAAGCTGCACTACTGGATCTTGTGCAGTCCCAGTTGAGTTTGCAGACCAAACAACGGTGCGGTTGCTGCTGAGGATGACGAGCTTTCCTAAGTCATCAATCATCAGAACCCCGGACGAGTCATTGATCGGATTGAGCCTATTCGCAACCCAGACAGCAGTTCTTGCTGGGATGTTGTTGTACCAGATTCCCAAGAAACGTTTCTGGGATTTTCCTGGGCTGAAGAAGCCCAGTGCAAAGGTCCCATCTTGGGAAGATAGGGTGCTTCCATTAACATCACGGAGTGACTGAGATGGAGTGATTGTGTCCACTGCAGTGCAGAAACCTGGGAGGTGACGAAGGGTAATGATGCTGAAAAACAGGAACAGAGAAAGAGCATCCATCGATTGATTCTCTAGTGTGGTTTGAGGTATCTGTTTATGAGATTATGCAGCCAAGATGAAGACCTAATAAGACCAGCTGATTACAGTGGAAAATGACCCGATACCTAATCCAAAAGAGAGGTCTTGCCACGAGTCATATTATAAAAAGGCAAATTAAACTTTTTTCAGAGAGAACAGAACCAACATTGACTTGTAATGAAAGGTCGATGACAACGGGAACTGGGATTGACAGCGACTGGATCTGTGGGAATGGAGATTGGAAACCCCATTCATGTTTAAAAAATATATATAAATTGGATTCATTGAGAAAGATTGGCATTAAAGTATTTCAGCCGTGAGACCTGGAAAACTTTTACTGAGTGTATTATGGGGATGAATACCGACCATCCTGTTCTAGAAATCAATTTCTGACTAGAAATTGATTTTTCTACTTCTGCTCCAGAAGTTGATTTCTGGAGTAGAAATGCGTTTGGTAAACTAATAGAAAATTTCTACTTTCAGAGGATAAATAATAATGTTTTAATTTTTTTT
>BCNH02000006.1:28768216-28780592 GCA_001662345.2 Metrosideros polymorpha var. glaberrima | reverse complement strand
TTTGACTTTAATGAAAAAATTAGGAAGATAAATTGTTTCTGGGAACAAAAATTATATGTAGTTACCAAATGCGTTTCTATTCCAGGAACAGAAATTTTGTGTAGTTACCAAATGCGTTTTTAATTCTCTAAAACTCATCCAAGAATCAGAATAAAAAAGAATCACTTCTGAACAAAATCATTTTTTGGGATCAGAATTGTTACCAAATAGGCCCTTAGAATCCACTATCTTGTCTGACCAAAAAAAAAAAATCCACTATCTTGAGGTCAGGAATTTGGCAACCAAGAAATTCTTGGTGCTTGCATCCTCAGTCTTGTATTTCTCGCCAATGTTACAATAAACATTATATAGGGAATTCACTAAACAATTAAAGATATAGTTTTGGCATAAATAGTCTTCGTGCTTCCAAACCTCCAACGCACCGAGTGTTGTAACATCTCGCTCATCTAAACTAATTACTGGGCACACCTCCAATAACTAGATTCAGAGTGGTCTAATAGAAAAACATCTTATGTTACCACTGCTTAAAGCCCATACTAGTCAATTTCTCCGATTTTCATTCAATATGACTAGAGATGGTGCCATCAAAGAAGGCAAAGCCTGTTGATTTATACCCATACCACCATAGATGGTCTGGCCTCGAAGGCTGCAACATTTGCTGCCATAAACTAGGCCTTGAGGTATGAACCTCTCCACTAATGGCAGTCGAAACGACCATAGAAATGTCTCCTGAAAATTTCGAATATTATTGGATACTTCATTATTATTGACGATCACGAATTTCTTATACACCCAAAAAATAGTAAAAAACTAATCGCTTTAAGATTGCTGGAACTCAAGCACAATACTGTTTGTTGTAACTAGAAAAATAAATAGAGATAAAAACTTGGAGAAAGCGATAACCACTTTAATAATGATCAAGGCAATGAGTAAAAAATGACACAATTACAAACCAAGTTTGAATTTACACAATTGCTATAAAATTGTTATAGAATTACACTGGAGATGAGGTACGGCTAATCGAATTTCCTTAAGACAATTAGTTCCTACTAACGATGCTAAGTAGCTTCATAAACTATGCCTCCTAAGATACAACACCTAGAACCTGTTTGTATTAGCACTATACGAATAGGACTCAATTGAACACTTCTTGAATCCGGCACACCTTGTGCATGACCCTCAATACTTTCTAAAACACAAAGAACCACTGCTATAGAAAAATTGAAAGGACAAACTAAAGAGTCATGTCGGTTATGTTCGCATTTGTTGTGCCATTAACTCATAATTACAACAGTATTAAAGACAAAGAAATCTACAGTAGAAAATTGAAAAGACATGAACCGAAGAGTCAAAACTTTAAAGACACATTTGTGGAGCCATCAACTCAAAATAATAACAATCAGCAAATCTGCTGAGTGAGCTAAGAATACAACAAAGGGGAAGAGAGATCGCTGAAGAGTGAAGACCCTGCGATCTCAAAGCGATCTCAAAGCTGATCTTAAGCCATTGGCTTTTTCGATGGACTGCTAAAAAGCCATCCAAAAGAGCCACTAGTTCCAAGTGAGCGCACCAATCAGACTGCCAATTGTGACATCCACATAAAAAAATCCTTGTCTTGAATTTTTGTGAATCTCCAAGATTGAACACAATTTTGATGTAGACTAATTCCAACTTCCCATTGATTGCCAATCCAAACTCGTTGAAAATCTCATTGTCTCTTTATATAACATAAATTTTTAAACATGACAAGAAAGATGGGGAATGAGTTCACCACGAAATCCATTCAAATTATGAAGAGAAGAACAAAGATAAATATGACATGTCCGATTAGAACATGATCAGTTAATAAAAATTTACGAAAAAGAGCAGGGAAAGAAAAGATTAAAGTTTAAGGCTTTGGTTTTTTTTTCCCCACTCTTGTGCTATAGATGTAAGAACAGATTGAGCTCATGTCATTACGCAGTTGCCTTAACTTTTGAAGTTAAGCTGCATTATTTAAAGAGTTCGATAAAATTCTTTCGTTCCAACAGATAAGTATGGGTGTTCCGAGACACATGACGACAATAATTGCAATTTATCATACGGGAAAGGCTCGGGTTGAGCAGTTACAAAGGCAATAGTCAACTGATGCAAGGCCCATCGCATTAATGGCGGAGATCCGTGCAGCCTGCAGAGGATCGGATTCGGATAAAACAAGCATTTATGGCGGAGATCCAGGAAAAGAGAGGTGCGTCGCTACACTTGGGAAGTTGACTAAACCCAGCATCTCACTCTTTCACTCCTTTATAAAGATGGCAACCAAACCTCATTGCTAATCATTTCCAACCAGAGCTTGTTATCATAACAAAGACATCGATCGGTGTTGATTCGGGAAGGAGAAGCAGAATGGAGAGGAGATGCATGGGGCTGTTCTTGCTGTTGCTCCTCGTCCTTGCTCCTCGTAAGATCCCCCCAATCACCATCATCACTCTCCGGATTTTCATCTTGTGTGTTTCTTGCTTTTCCTAAGTAATCCGTATTTAAGAAGAAATGCCCACATCACGTATGGATGAAATATAGCAAGATCGTCATTATGAGTTGGCCCCATCTCTTCTAAGCAACTTTAATCCCATCAACCTGTTAATTTATATAGGACATGTTGTGCGATCAAATTCGAGGGTACCTTCGTTTATGAGAATTCTTTTGTTAAACTATACACAAAGTCCATTATCGTGGATGAAGAAGTGACATTATTCGTGAGTGCAACATGGCGCTTGTGTCATATGTTTTCTTACAAACATATTACCTAATAAAAGTCTTGTAAAAAATGGCATTTCTGTAACGTGTTTTCTCGTAAACAAATTATGTAACAAAAGTCTTCGTGAGTACTTTTATGTTTGTTCTTTTGAAATTGAAAAGTATGTACAAATTTAATAATAGATCGAGAGAAAGAAGTATTAAACAGGTCGCTAAAAGTCACAATCATAACATGAGACTACTTTTTGTGTCCTTATACTAAAATGTATATGGATCGTTAGATTTAGCAAGATCCACATAAGATCCATCAAATTTGAGGGTCTATAAACATTTCAGTATATAGAACACATTCATTGAATTGAATATTTCCTCCAATCACAATGCCCCCCAAAAAAAAGAGTACTATGGGGCAAGGTGTAACATTCAACTTGCAACTCTCCAATGTTTGATATGTCCAGGTGTCATAGAAAAAGGTAAGCCCTTCATTTCAAATTGTAATGTGCTATATGTACTTACTGTATCTGAACCGCTAGCTAGTAGGATCCACATTACATCCGTCGTACCTAGTGGCTCATATGCAATTTTTAATAGACTTAACGCACTCACAGAATACTTCTGAATACTTCCTTCAACCACAACACCAAAAGAAAATAATGTCAGCAAATTGCAACATACATCTTTGTAATGATGTAATGTTCGATTTGTACGGGCGTCATACGAAAAGGCGAGCCCAAGGTTCTATCGAGTTAACTCATATTTTCTTTTTCTTTTTCTCTTTTTTTATATAGGCGGTTTAGGTAAACGACTTCCTCATTTGGATTTGACTATTAAAAAAACTAATGAATTGGCGAGCGGTAAAACGACTGAATCTTATACGTCGAGCACAAGGTTCCAAGTTTCATACTCAAGTCACGAGAAAGTATTTTGCTGCAAATCTCCTAATACTAGCATGATCGGTCTTCCTTCAATTGGACTGAAGGTGCGAACCTAATCTAGTGTGCGAAAGCGGATTCGGGACACCAAATGACAATTGAAAAAGAAAAAAGATAAGAGTAAATCAGTCCATCAATGCCATGTCGGTTCTACAAAAGAAAGTTCAACAATCTTTTTAATATTAAAGCGGGCATGAGCGAGGGTTTTCTTTTAGCCCGAGACAGCAAGATTGAGCTGTCAAAACCTTCTCTTATGAGCTCAATCCAAGTCCATTCAAGCCTGGCCGTTAACGGTGCTGGACCTAGGGAGCCAGTGGTGGCCCCGTCCCGCTCTGCATCGGTCTAACTTGAATACTTTTGCATGTATATATGTTGGGTCTAATAAGGATATGTGTGCAGAGGAGGTTGTGGAAGGATATGGAGGACGGATGTGCGAGTCACTAAGCCACAACTTCAAAGGAATGTGCAGGAGCTTCAACATGTGTAACATTGTCTGCAGGGCCGAGGGCTTTGAACGCGGCAAGTGCAAACTCAAAGGTGTCCGGCGCCAATGCTTTTGTGTCAAGTCCTGTGGAGGAGGAGAGCAACCACCGCCTGGAGAAGAACCACCACCAACGCGGGTTAATTAGGAAATGATAATTGGGGTAGCTAATTATCATGTAATAAGTCTATGTAAAATCATATGTCTAACATATCCGAAGAGAAAATGTGCTATCACAAACGATATCTCAATATATTAAAATGTTAGTCAATCATGGTATCGGTAGAATGCATGACTTGTTAGAGTTTTTGTTTGGATCCCTTTCAAAGAATGAAGATAACGCCAATGCAATTAAGGACATTAATTTTCTAGGACCAAATAATATTTGGTAAGTCTAATTGCTATAAAAAAAATAAAAATTAGATTACTAGTAAGACCTTATACTTAGGCGGGGATGATTTCATTGTTTTTAGATTTACTTAGAAACACAACTTTTATTGTTCCATAATTCGAGAGTGGAGATGTATCTGCAATACTTCGAAAGCACCTAAAGCCTCTTGACTATTGAAATGGCAAGAACGCCTCCATACTTCCTGATATCGTACGACAATGCTTGTGACCATTGTTCTTGTCTGCCTCCTCTTGAACTGACTCCTAAGACATAGGAGTAGTAATATTTTATGCAACATAAATCTTTAAATCCGACATAGAAAGATGACATCGTACTTACAACGAAATGCATTCAAATTATAAAGAGAAGAACAAAGATAAAATGACACGCCCAACGAGAACATTATCAATTAAGGAAAATTTACTCCGAAGTTTACACTTAAATTTATTTTTAGGCATAGTACTAAAGATGCAAGAACCAGATTGAGCTCATAAGCAGTGTTCTTAAAGTCTAAAACTTCTGTTTACTAGTTGGGGGACTGATTTTTACCCCCTGAATTAGTTGAAGTTAAGAAAATGGACTTTTTGCATTATCTAAAGAGTTCGTAAATTTTCCATTTTAAACGGATAAGAATGGGTGTTCTAAGAAATATAACGACATTATTTGCTAAGTTATTACACGAGAATTGCTCCCTCAAACCCACATTGATGGAGGAGAAACCAATCACAATCGTCAAACGTTGTGGAGTCCGTCACTTTAATTGTCACATCAAGAATTTTCTACATTAGTTGACAATACTTAGGATGTAAAGATCCATAAATAACTTACCTGGATGATAATCTTGACAATATTTAACTAGACAAAGTTGGACTTAATTGCATAATTAGTTTAAAAGTGGGCTGTTTTGGTAATTTTATAAAGTCTGTGACTTGTGCATAATATAAATAAAGTATTCGTATATTTAATTTTTTGCTACTGTTTACACAAGAAATGCCAAGAGATTAGTGTGGTATTATAATTCATGACAATTGTTATACAGTAATGATTTGCGTGTGATGAGACCATGTGCCAAATAATGATTGTTTTATAAATAAGAGTTTGTGGGTTTGTAAATGATGATAAATGGATATTTGGTTTCCATTGTCTATACGGAAAATGCCAAGACACCGTGATGATAAAATTGAACATGGGAATTGTTATGTTATGATGATTTGCATGTCTGTGATGCCATTTGATGGATATTTTTGTCACGACCTATTGACCATAAAGTGAGCTCCCTTGTATGAACATGTGTGTAAGGCTATGGGACATGAAGCCCTACAATTATACATGAGATAACTTGGCTTGTGTAGGCTAATATGACTTGAGTAACATGTTACTCAATCTTGTAGAGATCCATCTTAGACGGTAGAACAATTATTTTTTCCCAGAGCCTTATACACATGCTCATACAATGGAGCTCACTTTATGGCGAATAGGCCGTGGCAAAAATATCCATCACATGGCATCACCAACATGCAAATCGTCATAACATTGCAATTCCCATGTACAATTTTATCATCACAGTCTCTTGGCATTTTCCGTATCGACAATGGAAACCAAATATTTATTTATTATCATTTACAAACCCACAAACTCTTATTTAGAAAACAATCATTATTTGGCACACGGTCTCATCACATGCAAATCATTACTGTATAACAATGGTCTCTTGACATTTCTTGTGTAAATAGTAGCGAAAAATTAAATACCGAAGGGCATTCATTTGTTATCTAAAACATATGAATACTTTATTTATATTATGGACATGTCACAGACTTCATATAATTACCAAAACAGCCCACTTTTAAATTAATTATGCAATTAGGCCCAACTTTGTCTAGTTAAATAAATTGTCTAGATTATCATCCAGGTACATTATTTATGGATTTTGGACTTGAGCAAGTCCTTAAAAGGCTCAAGGATGAACCAGGGGAGGTACCCTCTCAGGTGGGAGACCTTGTAAGTGTTCATCCGTATTCCCACCTCTCGGGAAGAAAAATCTAGGAGGCATTGGGGGTACAAGGCATGCAAGTACTGGTATATTAAAATAAGAAACGCATCCAGGCAGCCTGTCAGGTTACCGGACAGGCGCTGGAGGCCCTATAGGTGAAAACACTCTTTTCTTGGGTGAGTCTTCTTGGGTGAGGAGGACTTGTCTAGTTAAATAAATTGTCTAGATTATCATCCAGGTACATTATTTATGGATCTTTACATCCTAAGTATTATCAACTAATGTAGAAAATGTTGGATGTCACAATAAAGTGATGGACTCCATATCGTTTGGCGATTGTGATTGGTATCTACTCCATCAATGTGGGTTTAAGCGAGCAAAATTCTAGTGTAATATCTAGCAAATAATGTCGTTAAATTTCTTGAAACACCCATTCTTATCCGTTTAAAATGGAGAATTTACAAACTCCTTAGATAATGCAGCAACTTCCATTTCCCTAACTTCAACTAATCCAGGGGGTAAAAAATTAGTCCCCCAACCAGTAAACAAAAGTTTTGGACTTTAAGAACACTACCCATGAGCTCAATCTGGTTCTTGCATCTCTAGCAATATGCCTAAAAAAAATCAAGTGTATGCTTCAGAGTATCCGCGGAGTAAATTTTCATCAATTGATAACTTTGTCATCGGGCGTGTCATATTTATCTTTGTTCTTCTCTTTATAATTTGAATGCATTTTGTTGTAGGTACGTGGTCATCTTTCTATGTCGGATTTAAAGATTTATGTTGCATAAAACATTACTACTCCTATGTCTTAGGAGTCAGCTCCAGAGGAGGCAGACAAGAACAATAATCACAAGCATTGCCGTACGATATCAGAAAGTATGGAAGTGTTCTCGCCCTTTCGATTGTCAAGAGGTTTTAGGTGCTGTCGAAGTATTGCAAATACATCTCAACTCTCGAATTATGGAAAGATAAAAGTTGTTTTTCTAAGTAAATCTGAAAACAATGAAATCATCCCGGCCTAAGTATAAGGTCTTACTAACAATTTACTTTTTATTTTTTATAGCAATTAAACTTACCATATATTATTTGGTGCTTGTTATCTATGCACTAAATCTGAAAATTAATGTCCTTGATTGCATTGCCTTATCTTCATTCTTTGAAGGGGATCCAAACAAGAACTCTAACAAGTCATGGATTCTACCGATACCATTGTCTAACATTTTATTTAGATATCGTTTGTGATACCACATTCTCTCTCCAAATATGTTCGACACATGAGTTTACATAGACTTATTACACGATAATCAGCTACCACAGTTATCGATTCCTAATTAACCCAGGCTGTCTCCAGGTGGTGGTTGCTCTCCTTCTCCACAAGGCTTGACGCAAAAGCAGCGGCGCCGGAACCCTCTGCACTTGCCGCCTTCGAAGCCCTCCTCCTTGCAGACATTGCTACAGTTGCGGTAGCTCACGCACATTCCTTTGAATTTTTGGCTCTGTGACTCGCACATCCGTCCTTCATCTTCCCCCACAACCTCCTCTGCACACATATCCTTATTAGACCCAACATATATACGTGCAAAAGTATTCAAGTTAGACCCGATGCAGAGCGGGACGGGGCCACCACTCATGCCCGCTTTTAAATTAAAGAGATTATTCAACTTTCTTTTGAAGAACCGACATGGCATTGGAGGACTGACTTACTCTTATCTCTTTTCTTTTTCAATTGTCATTTGGTGTCCCGAATCTGCTTTTGCACACTAGATTAGGTTCGCATCTTCAGTCCAATTGAAGGAAGACCAATTATGCTAGAATAAGGAGATTCGCAAAAAAATAATTTCTTGTGACTTGCGTACGAAACTTGAAACCTTATGCTTCTTGAGGAATAAAATTTATTCGCTACACCGCTCACCAACCCATTAGTTTTTTGGATAGTCAGATCCAAATAAGGAAGCTGTTTACCTAAATTACCTTTCTAAAAAAAGAGAGAAAAAAGGTTACAAGTTGACTTGATAGATCTAAAGTTCATCCATATGAGAGCAGCCTATCGTATCATTCGATTTATTAGAACGGAACCATGATCCGGTCTAGTATAAACTATGAGCTCACATTTTCGTATGACACCCATAAAAAGGATATGAGTGTGTTAAGTCTATTAAATTATGCATATGAACCATTAGATATGGCAGATCTAATGTGTGTCCTGCTAGCTAGCGGTTCATATATAGTTAGTACGTATATTATATTATAATTTGATTCCAAGGGCTTACTTTTTTGTATGACACACTGCGAGTTGCGTGTTACATCTTGCCCTGCAGTACTCTCTTTTTTGGGCATTGTGATTGAGGAAATATTCAATTCAATGAATGTGTTCTATATACTAAAATGCTTAAGGACTGTTGGATTTGATGGATTTCAAGTTGATCGTGCTAAATCTAACGATCCATTTACATTTTAGTAATAATACTCACAAAAAGCAATCTCATGTTATGCTTGTGACTTTTAGCTACTTGTTTAATACTTCTACTCTTGGTCTATTATTGAATTTGTACGTATATTCCAATTTTGTCATAAAAAAAAAAACATAAAAGTACTCATGATGACTTTTGTTTAATAATCTATCTGTGATAAAACAGATGAAACATACGCCATTTTTTTTTTATAAGACTTTTATTAGGTAATCTGTCTATAGGAAAGCACGTAACACAAGCTCCCTTTTTGAATAGGTTTCAAAGACGTTACGCTCGCGAATATTGTCACTTCTTCATCCAAGGTGATTGACTTTTGTGTATAGTTTAACAAAAGAATTCTCATAAACAAAGGTACCCTCGATCGCACATGTCCCAAATAAATCAACACGTTGATGAGATTGAATAGGGATGTGGCATATCTTCTTGAATAGGGATTACTTAGGAAAACCAAGAAACACACAAGATGAAAATCAGGAGAGTGATGATGGTGAGTGGGGGGGTCTTACGAGGAACAAGGACGAGGAGCAACAGCAGGAACAGCACCATGCATCTTCTCTCCATTCTGCTTTTCCTTCCTGAATCAACACCGATCGATGTCTTTGTTATGATAACGAGGTTTAGTTGGAACTGATTAGCAATGAGGTTTAATCGCCATCTTTATAAAGGAGTGAGAGAGTGAGATGATGGGGGTTTAGCAGAAAGTTAATTACCGGAGTAAACGTCGGGTTTAGTCAACTTCCCTAGTGTGGTGACGCACCTCTCTTCTCATGCCAGGTGAAGCTGCGTGCTTCTCCATTTGTATTGTAAACCTTTTTTTTTTAGGCGTATCTCATCCGAATCCGATCCACTGTAGGCTGCATGGATCTCCGCCATTAATACGTTTCGGCCTTGCATCAGTTGACCATTGTGATTGTAACTGCTCAATCCCAGCCATTCCCGCATAATGAATTCCAAATAATGTCGTCACCCATTCATATCTGTTGGAATTAAAGAATTTTGCCGAACTCTTTAAATAATGCAGCTTGACTTCACAAGGGATAAAAATTAGGAGTGAGCATGGTCCATGGTAGTACTGAAAACTGGCCATAGAAACCGATCTGGTTCCAGGTTCCCACAGTTACTGGTTAAAAAAAAAGTGGAATATGTATAGGGCAATTTGGTCCCAGTTCCTCGCTAAAAACCAAACCGAAGAATCAGACTAAGAGCTAAGAACCTTTTTATGTTACGTGTTTTGAACTTTTTATTGTTTATTTTTTTAGTCATTCATCTTTTATGAATTATTGCAACTGACAAATGAGGATTTTTGTTAGTGCATTCACTTTCATTTTGCTTAACTAAAATGAAACAAAAGAAAAAGGAAGAAAAAATGAAAAAGAAGAAGAAGAAATTGGATGTTTCTCTTGTAGACTCCGGAATCGACTCTGGAACCAATTGACAGGGTAGGTTCCAGGTTCTAACGTATGCAAGGTAGGTTATAGTATCTAAAACTAGGGAATAAGTCAAAACATGGTAGGTTCTAGGTTCCAGAATCGATGACACATATTCAATTGTCAATATATGACAATGAACAACTAGTAACTATCGGTATGGATATTAGCAAGAATACCAATAGGCGAAGAGCATTATAACATCAAGGTTTTTTGAAAACATGAGGGGCATATGAATGTGGTTACAAATTTAGGACAAAGCAATTGGGACACTAGTTGAGATCGAGGAGAAATGGGCATGCTATGTCGTCAATTAAATTTCAGCATAGTACTTTTATGTTCTCAGGCTATGTCATCGATTAAATTCCGAGATAATTTATTTACACCTAGTTATTATATCGAGTCTGCATTACCAAGCCTTGTCGTCAATTAAATTATGTCATGGTTTGCATCTGTACATTCCTGTTTTAATCGAAGCAGTTGTTGTCTAATTGCCTATGATATCTCCTGTCTGGAGTTGGCGCAGAATCCTGGTTTCCTCTAAAATTAAAAGCTGAAAAAAGAATTGATGAAATTGTTGCAGGAGAAATTCTGGCGAAATAGGAAAAAAAAATCCAAACGTGAAACTTAAATCTTTTCTTTCCCCGCTCTTTTTCTTAAGCTTTCATTAACTAATAATGTTCTAGTCGGACGTGTTGTATTTATCTTTGTTCTTCTGTTCATAATTTGAATGCATTTCGTCGTGAATTCATTCCCCATCTTTCTTGTCATGTTTAAAAGTTTATGTTGCATAAAGAGATGATGAGATTTTCAACGAGTTTGAATTGGCAATCAATGGGTCGTTGGGATTAGTCTAAGTCAATAATATCGTGTTCAGTTTTGGAGATTCACAAGAATTCAAGACAAGGATTTTTTACGTGGATGTCACGATTGGCGGTCCGATTGGTGCGCTGACTTGGAACTAGTGGCTCTTTCCGATTGCTTTTTTACAGAAAGTATGTCCCTATCAGTCTATACAAGATGGTGATAGTTTAGTTTCTGCTGGTAAGACATTATACTGTACAAAAGAACCTCCAAGGACAGTAGTATGGGTTGCCAATAGAGCCACCTTAGAGTTTTTTTTTTTTTGGGTCAGAGAGCCACCTTAGAGTTAACTAGCCAGGGACTTGTCCTTTTGAACGGGAACAGAAGCGAAATTTAGTCCTCAACTCGTCCATACATGCCCGTAATCCAGTTGCGCAGCTCTAGGATTCGGGAAATTTTATGGTGAGAGATGTGGATGAAAAGTGTTCTGGGGCAGAGTTTTGATTATCCTACAGATATGCTTCAACACTATGTTATCACGTTCAGGTCAGGACCATGGAATGGTGTTGACATAGTGGATCACCTAATTTAAATCCTAACTCATAATACAAGTATGGGTTTGTGCACAATGAGAAGAAGACGTACTACAGTTGTGAGCTCCTTAACAGTTCGATCGTTTTCATTTTGGTATTAAATTCAAATGGCATTCTACAATGCGAAACTCGGATTGACTGAGCAAAGGGTTGGACGGTTTATCTCACTTTCCAATAGACAATTGTGACACCTATGCATTATGTGGTACCTATGGTATCGGTACAGTTTTAATGAGTCCCCCGAGTATAGCTGCTTGAAAGGGTTCACCCTGAAGTATTCTCAAGATGAAAATTTTGGATTGATCAAATGGGTGTGTGAGAACTCCCTTGAATTGTGAAAAGGTCATCTTTGTGAAGTGTTATTGCCAGATACATGCAGTTCCTGGTTTAACAAGACAATAGATCTTCAAGAATGTGAAGTAATTTGCAAGAAAAACTGTTCTTGTATGAGTATGACTTTTCAAACTTGGATACCACAAGGCATCGAGGGACGACCGGCATGAGTCAATTAGATTTAATCACCCGCATAAAGACACGTAGCAATG
>BCNH02000006.1:28678204-28753448 GCA_001662345.2 Metrosideros polymorpha var. glaberrima | reverse complement strand
GATATCAGAGAATACGATGAAGGTGGTCATGACCTCTATGTTAGGATGTTTGATCTGAATCCAGGTACTATTTTGCTACCTACAAGATAATTTCCCCATAGGTAAACACGGACAGGAAAGCCTCAGGAACAAAACACAGACTCCGAATAATTCTATTTTAACATTCAATAAATCTTAGTTCTTGTTAGGAGCTCAGCAAAGCCCGATTCCTTCACTTGGGAGACAACAAAGATAGAGCCCAAATCCGAGTATGTCAACATATTCAATTGAACCATCTTCACTAAAAAACTTAAACCAATAAGTTATGGAGCAATTAGGATTATTGACTACCCTGCATTACATCACATCCTCGATGGGAGACTTCTTTCATTTGACACCCTCATATGTGCACCTGAACAGTTCTAAGCCTCAATCATTTTGTGCTCCAACGGCTCTTTTTGGTCCAGGTCACTCAAGCCAGAAGAAGGAGAAGCTGATCTTAGGCTTGATAGTTGTAACATTGCCGCTATTCCTAGGTCTCAGTCTGATGGTGTATGTTCAGAAAAAGAAGGCGGTGATGAAGCACCTGCGAGGCAGACTTCTTAACTTAGTTTTCTCTGGTAATTTTTTTATTTATGATAATTCAGTTTTCTCTGGTAATGTGTAAACTGTTGATTGATGCTTTCTGCTAGCTTTCAAAATGGCCGTGATGCAGGACAAAGATATCCATGAAGTCTTTCACTAGAATATTACTGATTAAACTTTCTCCATATGTTTGACCAAAAAAACATTTCTCTATACGCATTTATTTCAGCATGTAGAATTTAGAGATAAAGGTTCACCATGGCTAAAGAATTTATAACCGTATGTACCTCAGCTTGCCACAAGTTTCATGCAATATCCCAAACCCCATACTTTGATTTTTCTTCGGTAAATAAAGCTATTAATAAAGACCTCTATCCTTTTTTCCTGCATACACTTTCATTCAAAAGGTTCTGAATCTGACCCTGACCTCAACTTCACCCCTCGACCCACCTTTGTCAATGGGCCAAATGACTAGTTGCTTGAAAGGCATGTGACTGGAATGATGGAATATGTTCTACCGAAGTCCTATGTTGTGCATTGGCTGAAGAATCTGAAAATATGCAACTCGCTGAAGATTTCGTTTCATGTCAGATATCTATCGTTCTATCCGATTTGAAAAAAAATAAAAAAAATCTTAATGATCACGGTCTCTAAGTAGAAGGGGTCAATTGTCTCGAAATTGTTAAATGGCTTTCAAAAACTTGGAAAAGATTCATTGGAGCACAAGGGGGAAGTTATGCATGGATAGCTTTCTTTTGTGGGTCCTTGCAAATCCTCTGAATTCTTGATTGGTTGGTCTTTTTCTTCTGTGAGGATACTGAGGAAAAAGTTTTATTTTCCTTGATGTAGGTGGGAAATGTGAATTACTGAGAGGATTTGAAAATGTCGAATGCTCGGGAGACGATCCAGAGCCACCCTTATTTGAATTTACCGCAATAGCTGATGCTACAAACAACTTTTCAACAGAAAATAAGCTCGGAGAAGGCGGTTTTGGACCTGTCTACAGAGTAATAAGTACTGCAAGCCATCTGTATGAAAGACATTACGCCATCCACGGATTGAATATGTACCTATCTACCCTCTTATGATAGCATGAACGCACTGTCTCAACATATTGCTCAAAAGCCGTTGCACTTACAACTCAATCACTCAGCAATGTATCAGTTCTGATCAATCCTAGAAAATAATTCATTTTGAATATCCTCGACTCTCTTGCAGATGTTGGATAGATTTCGCTACCTTACAACCTGGGACATAGCATAATGTGACTACATTGGAGGATGATTTGCCTATTTAACTACATTGGATTCTGACAAAAAACAAAACTACATTGGATGAATATGATCAAAAAGAAAGCTTCTGATTCTGTCAATTCAATACGAACATAATCACTTTTTGTGAACTTTTAGGTTCAACTACGCAGAACATTTCTACATGATTTGAAAATGTAGAAAAAGAGGCGAGATATATTGAGTATTAAAGGCCAAAAAAATACTGTAAACAAAATAATTATTTCTACATTTATGACTAATTTTCAGGGTATGTTTAAGAACAGTAAAGAAATTGCCGTGAAGAAGCTTTCGAGGAGTTCGGGCCAAGGACTAGACGAGTTCATAAGTGAAGCTTTACACCTTGCCAAGCTTCAGCACAGAAACCTCGTGAAGCTTCTAGGTTGCTGCATTCAGAAAGAAATATTGCTGATATACGAATACTTGCCCAACAAAAGCTTGGATACGTTCATTTTTGGTTCGCTTTCTATCATGATTCATGATGCTCCATATCTCTTAAGCATGCTATAATGAAGTTCCATTCTATCTTCTAAGACCTTGAAAATAGTCTTAGAAAATAGTCATCACAGATGATTGTCCTGATGTCTTCTCCATGCTTATTACATGAGATCTCACAAAACCTAAACTTGGAATCATTGGTCATTTAACAATAGGATAAAGATTGATAAACTCTATAAGAGTGACATTCATCTGTCTTCTTCAAATTGCAGTAATGAACTGTGCAGGCCTTACTTGAAGTACATGAATTGAACTTCTGCAGATCAGGAGCGGAGGAAGCTGCTTGATTGGAGTAAGCGATTTCACATCATCAGCGGAATAGCTCGGGGACTTCTTTACCTTCACCAAGATTCCAGACTGAGAATAATTCACCGAGATCTAAAAGCTAGCAATGTCTTGCTAGATTGTGAGTTGAACCCTAAGATATCTGATTTCAGGCTTGCTAAAAGTTTTGGAGGAAATGAAACAGAAGCATGTACAAAGCGAGTGGCTGGAACATAGTAAGCACTTAAATCACAGCGACATCTGTAATCATATTGCTATCAAGCTCATTGTTCTTGGTGGATTTATTCGTGCAGTGGTTACATGTCCCCTGAGTATGCAATTAACGGAGTTTTCTCAGTAAAGTCGGATGTGTTCAGCTACGGTGTTTTGATGCTGGAGATAGTTAGTGGGACAAGAAACAGAGGGTTCTCTCACCCAGATCACCAGCAGAATCTTCTTGGACATGTAAGTTTGAAGTTCTGTTTTTTTGGTCCACCGAATATCAAGAACTACCCTTTAATAGATTGGTTTTGATGTGGTCAGGCGTGGAAACTATTTCAAGAAGGCAGATCAATTGAGTTTGTTGATCCGGTGGTCGGTTACTCGTATGATATATCAAAAATCATAAGGATCATACACATTGGCCTTTTATGTGTCCAGAAATGCCCCAAGGACAGGCCAACCATGGACTTGGTGATTCTGATGCTGGGAAGCAAGATGGCACTGTCCGCCCCAAAAGAGCCCGGTTTTTTCTTCGAAACAAAATGGCCTCACGCCAATGCTTATGTAAGCCAGCCCAAACCATGCTCTGCTAACGAAGTTACCTTGACAGCATTATCTGCCCGGTAGAAGACGCTTTCACTATGATATCTGACCTGTCTGATCTGAATAAATATATGTTCTATGGCAACATGTACACGTTGTGAAGATGGCAGAGCCAAGGGATGGAATGTGAGAGAGTGGTATCACCAATAGTTTACACAGCAAGCCGGAACTATTCATCCCCTCAAATTTTCGCCCGTTGTAGAACGCTTCCAGCTACAAACATTGAAATGTCTTATTGTCTTAACATTCTGCATTAATGCTTCCTCTTATTTTAACGGAAAAGAAAAGTTCTTATGAAGCTGAACACCGAAAGGGAAGTTTAACTAACCAGAGAGATGTCATTTCCTCAGGGTCAAATACTACAGAGGAGTCAAGGTCTTATAAGGAAATAAATCTAATTCCTAGTGTGGTTCATTACCCTGTGATGCTTAGGAGGACTTCGATGTGGGATTTTAGGCCAACTAATACCGAAAGAATACGGTTTGGTTATATACACGTACGCAATCAAAGGCCAATAAGAGGAAATTTTATCCCATTACAGGTTAGGAATAATATGGTTTCTTACGTAATATAGTAGTTTTTCTAGATTAATAGTCATTAATCATATTGAGGAATTACTCGTTATTAAACTGATCAAACTATACCTGTTTCGATAATTTTCAAACTTTGGTCGTTTCGTTGCCACGCCGATTGTAATCCTTTAGCTCAGGTGTCTGTGCTGTGCAATTGTAGTCTTAAATTTTCAGCTTATATGACGTGACTCCTTTGACGTACAACAAGGGTTTTTGGATCCAGTCCTTCCGTCATGTTGGAAGAAAATGTCCTTTAGTTACTAACACAATTGACTTAATCAAATGGTGTGCTGTTGATATGGAAAATATTAAGACTAGAAAAAGAGAAAATGTGCGAACCCGTATTTGAGGGGTGAGGGGGAAGACAAGATCCAAATATTAATTCATTATATTGATATTAATGATCTTACTAACAAGTACTTCAAAACACATATTAACCATCGTTTCCTATGTATAGATTACAGATAACCCGTGAAAAGGTATTGAATAAGCGCCATGATGCCCGTGAGCATTTGTTAACAAATCGTATTGTTACTTGTTAAAGCTGGGATGACAGTAAGAAGGTTGCAAATACAGCCATTCCCCTGACAGATTCTTCAGGTACTTTGAAGGTCACTAGCCAGGGAAGTCCTGTCCTTTTGGGCATGAACGCCTCAAGGATTCTTGGGAATCTTGTCGTGAGAGATGCAGAGTTTTGATAATCCTACAGATATGTTTTCTAACTGGCATGAGGACAGGTATGAATAACACAACAGGCTTCAACCGCTATTTGACATCATGGAAGAGCATTGATGATCCTGCGCCAGGTAACTTCACATGTCAACTTGACCCAAATGGCTTCCCACAGATCCGATTGAAGCAGGGCGGCACTGTTAAGCTCAGTTCAGGACCATGGAATGGTCTTCGACGGAGTGGAACACCTAACTTGAAACCTAACCTGCACTACAAGTAGGACCTTGTGAATAACGCACCTAACACAAGCAGGAAACATTCTTACAACAGTTGATCCACAAATTATACATGAACTTTTAGCAAATTACTACATGTAATTCTGCTGCAGGTAAAAGGAACAGTATTGAATGAGGAGACATCTTGGAATGCCAGAAGGAAGATCTGGAGTAATACTTATTTGACCTGGGTAGAGTAGCAATGGCGACCAATAACTTCTCAACAGAGAATAAGGTTGGTAAAGGTGGTTTTGGCCGTCTACAAGGTACTAAATCATGCATGCTATCCTCAAGAAATACATTATGATGAATAATGTATGCAAAATACCAGCGCAAATCTCTTCGTTTTTCTCTAGCTTGATAGTATATTTGTGTTAAAGGATGCTTTTCGAGCAAACCTCATTTCAGTTCTTGAAAGGAGATAATTATGATGGCTATTTCAGTTGTAACCTCCGTACGTTCATCGGCAATCCAACCACCTGGTTTGTCACATTGTTTAATTACTTAATGAATCCGTTCCTCGTTCAACTATTCCAAAAAAATAAAAAAGTTCTGACATGCAATCTCGAGATCTAGGTAAGAGGCTGACAACTTGATTCCAAAATGCTGAAGCTGCCGCAGAGAAATTAGGGTGAAAATTTAATTTTTTATCATAACGCAAAGTTGAACTTCTGCAAGGTGTGTTGAAGGATGGTCAATAAATTGCAGCAAAGAAGCTTTCAAGGAACTCAAGGCAGGGCCTGCAGGAATTCAAGAATGAATTTCTATCTGTTTCCAAGCTTCAGCATTGCAATTAGGGGTGAGCGATTCCAGGTTCTGTACATGTTTTACTTGAAAGCTAGAATCTACTTGTCGAAACAGGTTCCTCATTTTTTGGAACTTGGAACCTAACCTACATACTCTTAAACCTAGAACCATCCTTGTCACAGGTTCTAGAGTTGGAACCTAGAACTTACAAGTTCTAAGGTCTACCCAAGTTCTGCCAGCATTTTTAATCAAATGATTTTAGTGAATCATCACTTTCAACGGCCACCACTTACTGTTACAATTCATTAACTACAACTTATAATTAAACACACAAAATATGAAATATTAACAAAGTAAAAGTTCTGGTCATAAATATCATCGAAAATGGAAGCTCAAAATAGTGGTTTTAGATTATACTATCATCATCGGATGCCATGAATATCGTAGGATCGAGCGAAGACATAGACCAAGAGAAAAACAAAAACTTGTTACAGGTTTCAAGTTTCGCTTACTTAGAACCTGGAACCTACCCGTTGAAACAGATTCTTCAATATTTGGAATCTGGAACCTACATACCTTGGGATTTGGAACCGACAGGTTCTCATCGGACAAGTTTTCAAGTTCTAGGTTCTACCTTGGAACCATGCTCATCCCTAATTGCAACCTTGTGAAGCTTCTAAGATACAGCATTCAGGAAGAAACTCTGTCAATCTATGAATTCCTGCCCAACAGAAGGTTGGCCTCATTTCTCTTTGGTTTGCTTTCTTCATCGATTTCTCGGAAGCATGCTGGAAGTTTTGTATAAGTTCAAGATACTCTTTCTTGATGATTTTACCGATTACCGAAGGCTTTTGATGAGAGGTCTAATGATTAGACCTAGCATGTCAACCTCGTGGATACCAGCGAAAAAGGATATTTACTAGACCAGCATCAGCTAGCATAATGATAAACTTGTTGCCTTATTTACTTCTCCCTTTACGTTGCTTGATGTGCGGACTTTACTAATGCAAATGACTTTTCGACAGATGAAACGCAGAGGAAGCTACTAGAGCGGTGAAGCCACTTCACATCATCAATGGAATTGCTAGGGGACTTCTTGACCTTCATCAAGATTCCAGACTCGGGATTATTCACAGAGATGTAAAGCTAGCGATATTTTGCTAGATTATGAGATGAACCCCGAGATATCTGATGTTGGCTCGGCTAAAAGCTTCCCAGGGAGTGAGACAGAGGCAAGCACTAACAGAGCGATTGGTACATCAGCAATAAAAATGCAGAAAGTTATGACCTTTGTGCTCCAATTGCTTGAAAGCTGATGGTTTCTCAATGCTTTGGTTTCTGCGGTGGTTACATGTTCTGAAGTATGCCATGGACGAAATTTTCTCAATGAAATTTGACGTCTTCAGCTATGGTGCTTTAGTGATCAATACAGTTAGCATGGAGAGAAACAGACTGAGGTTTCATCATCCCGACCACCGTCATAATTTTCTTGGACACGGAAGTTCTAAGACTTTTTGTAATATATGGGCTGAAAAAAAAAAAAAAGTCAAAAGTCAAGATTTGCTACCGTGCTACAGTAACGCTCGGTTCACTGTAGTTACCGAGAGCTCTTAAAAAATAAAACGCACGGGAACAAAACAGAGAAAGGAAAAAACAGAGGAAAGAAAGAAAAGAAGGGAAAAGAGAGAAGAAGAAGAAGAAAGAGAAAAAGGAGTGCGTCTGAGCCACCGGGACCTCGCCGTGCCGATCCATCTTCGATTTGCAACGTTCGGTAAGCGCTCATGCCTCTCGTTCATCCTATCCGAGTAGTTTTTGAAATTAGGGCTGAAATTCGGAATTATATGAGATTTGAGCAGTAATTTGCGATTTTGGAGCTTTTAAGTTGATTTTTTTTTTTGTGAGAATGATAGTTAAGGGTGTTGTGGAGCTATGGGATTTTGTGGATCTTGATTTGGACTTACGGTTTGCAAGAAACGGAAATTTGAAGTGTGACGCGCGCAGTGAACAGTACGCGATCTGAACATGATGCGCCCGTTTTTGTCGATTTTTGGATAGATTCTGGAGGATTCGTGTTGGGGGTTTTGAAGTACATTAAATGAGCTTTCTTTGGACTACAAACTTGTTTTAATCGAGGCTCGGAGGAGGGAGTTATGACGTGTTAAAGTTCGACGCGCAAGTTACGCGTTGTGGACGGCTTGAGTAATTGCTTGGGATGTGCGATTCCTTAGCGCATTTGAGTTGTTTTGTCAGCGTCTAGGCGTCGTCTAGTCGCTTTGTAGTTGTTGTAGAGTTTTACTCAATTTTTTACGTCGATTCTCGTTTATTTGATAGGAATACGAGATCGTCGAGTTGTCTAGCTGCGCGTAGTTTGATTTTGAGCATTCCAGGTGAGTGGTGCTATTTCTTCTTCGATTTTGTGGAATTCGTGTTTTGAAATAATAATGTTTTGATATATATACGTATCGAACTAAGAAAAGCATTTTTGTTGCATAAAGTCGGATCGAGCATTTTCTACCCTTTTGTATTTGGAAATGGTTTTAGAAAATGTATCATGAAGAGACGTATTGCCTTGAGAACTAAATTGTGAAACGAGTTCGAATATGACTTGAGAAATGCTTTCTGAAAGGTAATATAGGCATACGGGCTGTGTTGTGAAAATATTATATGTTTGATTGGTGATGTTTATTCTGGATTGGTTTTGTGGGTTGTGGATGATGGTGTTGATGCTCAATGTCGCTGTGAGCCCGTTGCGGGGCTTGTGAGTATGCATACTAGTTAGGATATCCTTGTGTGCCAGCTACCGGCGATATAGATAGAGACCTCGCCAAGGGGGGAGCTTGGTCGCCTTGTCACGGGGCGTTATGCGTGACCATGGTTTGACATTTGAGCAATGAGATTGGCTAATGGATAGACTATTGGCGTGTGTTTTTATAAGATTAATCAATGGACTGGACCGTTGATATTTTATCTTACTATTATTGGGAATTGCATACTTCTCATGAAATCAAATAAATTATATTTGATTCGATATGTATATGGATTATGGGTTATGGTATTGCTTTGTTATATGCATAGTAGGTGCTCGATCTGCTTAGAAGAAATGTACTACTCACTGAGCTGTGGTTGCTCATCCCTCTCATCTTTCATGTTTTCAGGTTCCTCGGTTAGTGGCCGTTAGTACGAGGGCGCTCGACGGGGGCTGTTGGTTCTATTTTTGAGTATGACTTAAGGAAGTTGTACTTTTTGTTGTTGTTAATTGTGGGTTGGTTGAGTTCTAGATTGTATATATTCTTTTGTTGGTTATAGAAACTCTGTTGTTGCAACCGAACCTACTGGTTTATCATATATATATATATAGTTTGGAGATATATATTTTGATAACAGGTTCTTTGATTGTGTTTTGAGGCTGCGTCCTTCGTGTGGAAGGGCGGCCGTGTCGTTCCCCTATTCATGTAGATTTGGGGTGTGACACTTTTCGCCTTCCAATATCAAGAATCGCCTCTTATGTTTCGGCATCAATTTGGTCAGGGTTGGTGACTATTTACAGAGGGCAGTTCCATGGAATCGCTTGATGATTTGGTGGAGAACTCAATATTATAAAATTTAAATATTAAAAACGCTTTTCATCTAATGGCCTTTTCCAAAAGAGCTAGGTTTTACTAATGAGAGTTATCTTATCACCTTCTCGAGACAAAATCACCATGGCAACTGTTGTCTGCTCGATGGACGATAGCTTCCGTAATCTAGCTTCAGAGATCATTGGAAAAAAATATTGGAAAAAATTCCAAATAATGACTTGAAATGCTTTTATTTTCTCAAATAATAACCTAAAGTGAATCTTATTTCAAATAAAGATATGAAATGAAAAAATCATTTCAAATAAGGGCTTCAAGTAGATTTTATTTCAAATAAGGACTTGAAATGGTCATATCAATATCAAAAAAGGGCTTGACCTTGTTGGCCAAAGGACATTTCGTCATTTAGTTTTTTTTTTCTTTCTTTTTTTCCTTTTCCTTTTCTTTTTCTGTTTTCTTTTTCCCTCCTCACTCCGCCGGCCATCGCTGGACTCAGGTGAGGGTCGCCCGACGCCAGCGAGGGCAACCCTCGCCCTCGCTTGGCTGGTGAAGGTATCGTGCAAGGGGAATACTATCCCAGTCAAACCCCAAAGCGTCCATTTCAATGAAGCCGCTTGATTCCATCTCACCATTTTCTACTCTTTGGCTTGCCATGTCTATGGCCAAACACTCCTTGTGTTCGGCTACTATGTGACTTATGTCTGCCCTCTTAATTTCAGAAAGTGAAACACATGACATCCCTATCTTCGCTGCTGTCCGTGCCAGCTTATGTTGAACTGCCCGGATATTCTTTGGGTCTACTATGCTCCCCGTCTCCTCTTTTGATGATTGGAGTCACCCACTGAATTTTCTTCAGTTTATATTGACCGAGTCATGGTTACCGTACAAGAATATAAAGACTTGCAGCCCGGTCTTCGTCAGCACATGTGTCCAAGTCTAAGGACCACAATCAATGTCAATACACAGCTTTTGATTGATGACATATCGATCATTGATAAATCTGAAACAATACATCATATTATGCGCTAATTATTATTATTTTTTTACCATATCATTATTACCACATACCGTGAAATCATCATCTTCTTTTTTGGGGCTTGAGGCATCCGCCTTGAAAACCAATACCGTATATTATCGTAAGGGTGCGTTTGGTAACGTTTCTGTTCCTGGGAACAATTTCTGTTCAGAAATAATTTTTTCTATTTCTGTTCTCGGGAATAGTTTCTGAGTAAAAGAACGTGTTTAGTAACCGCACAAAATTTCTATTTCGGGAATAGAAAAAGAACATAAATGTGTTTGGTAATTGCATAAAATTTCTGTTGGAAGTGGAGGTGGCGGTGGCAGGGGGCGGTGGGTGGCGGTGGTCGGGGGCAGTGGGTGGCGGAGGTGGGCGGCGACAGTGGGCGAAAGAGGTGGCCAATGGCGGCGGTCGGGGGCGGTGGTGGTGGAGGTGGGCGGCGACGGTGGGTAGCGACGGTGGCCGAGGGCGGTGGTGGTGGTGGTGGTTGGCGAAGGTGGCCGGCGGCGGTGACGGTGGCCAGCGGTGGGCAGTGGACACATAGGCGGTAGTGGAAAGAGTGGTGAGAAAGAGTGAGAGTAAAAGAAATAAATTAATTCTTTTTTAAGTGAGCTTGTTTCTCAAAAGTGATTATGGAACAAAAAAGTAATTTTTTTTTTCTTCTTGTTTCTATTCCAAATCTGTTCCTAAGAACAGAAATAGTTTTTGGGAACAAAAAATTACCAAACAGGTTTCTGTTCCCGGGAACAAAAGAACAGAAAAACAGAAATGTTACCAAACAAAGCCAAGGAAATAGCAATTAATAGAATGATGAGTTTTAACTCACATTTTCAACATTTGGCACAGAACAACCTAAAACCAAATTAAGAAGGTCACTCGAACCATCAAAATCACAATCCTATTAAATAAGCGAGAAACAATGTCAAAGTTGAGTAAAACGTTACATTAACTATGAATCGGCTAAACCAAGCTTACTCGCTAATAAAACTCTCGTCTGAAATGGCTATTCAAAGTTATAAGCAACACAGAGCTTGAACACGACACTTCAAAAATTCGTTCCGGTCAAACCGTACTTCGGAATCGAATTCTATCAAACCCCACAGCTCCACAACATCATAAACTATTATTTTCATATATATCCATAGCTTGATAACCCCTCAATTGAGCCTCATTGTTCAAAATTCAGATAACTCCAGATTTATGATCTAAATTCTGAAAACTACTCCGATTATACAAACAAAGAGCTTGAATACTTACCGGATGTTGCAAAACCACATTAATCCAACGTGTCGAGGGTCCAAATCGAGTACGCGTCAACTTTTCCTCTCTTTCCCTCCTTCCTCTCCCTTTTTTTTTTCCTCTTTTCCTTTGCTGTTGTACGAGCTCTCCCTCTTATGTACATTCTCGGTTAAACAGAGGCGGTGGAAACCCCCTTTTTTGGCCTTTTCACTTTTTTTACGTTTGACTTTTTTACTTTGACCGGTCAAATATTAGACACACTCTCCGGTTCATTGATCTCAATTCGATGGTTGTGTTGTGGTGGTGATTGGTTGTTGTAGTTCGTTGATGGTCGTCAACGGTGATGAAGATGGTCGTTGGTCGAAGAGGGCGAGGGTTAACGATGGTGCAGAAGGTGGTTAGTGCTTTCTCTTCCTCCACCTATTCTCTCTTTTTTCCTCTATATAAGAAACTGTTTTCCCTTAATTTAAAATATCGATTGCTATTTTTAATTACCAATATTAACGGTTGCCGCAACAACCGTCATCTTGGCATGTCATTAACGCCAGTCGTTAATTAAGGGATGCTAAAATCGAAAAAAAGAAGAGGAAGAGAGTAAATTCTAGTTTTTATATAGTTTTGAAGCTAAAAAAATCACCAAGTTTGAGGGTTTTTAATATATTTAGCCTGTCTATAATTAGTAAAGTCCATGCATGATTAATAACTTTTCTATAATCTGAAGGAATTTCAAGTTATATCAGTCAATAGTAATCCTTACACAGGTGTAGCAAGCTTTTCGGTGATTACAAGTGATATCGGCTATAGCTAGTCATAGGAGCCATAGCTTCATCCATTTTTAATTACAGGGTAGCACATAATGACCATATTACTGATCTGATCGCCGGGGTAAAATGGAAATGATACTGTTAATTCGGTTGGCTACGGAAAATTCCGGTCATCCCATTCTATTAACCCTACCGATCTGGCATTCCTCGTAATGCTTCGGTAAGTGACTTCCTTTCTAACCATTATGGCTCGTTGTCAGTTGCTACTACTGTAGCTTCTCAGAACCAGTCTATGCCGACCATTCAAGCTCAAGACCAAGACCGAATAGTTTGGATGGGCCACTCCTCAGGTACATTCTCAATCGCCGCGGCTTGGAACCTTATCCGTAATAGAAGACATGAGGTGCCTTGGCACTCATTTATCTGGGATCGATGTCTGGCTCCGAGATACTCCTTTCACCTCTGGCTAACCACACTCAATAGACTACCAACTTAGGTATTTCTGCTAAACTGTCGGAGAATTCAGGAAGGCTCCTATGCCTTCTGTAGAGGTCGACCAGACTCAATTGACAACTTATTTTTTGGTTGTGCCTTCACGAAATCTCTGGTTCTTTTTTGGGCGGCAAGATGCAACCTCACTTGGCAAGATCATGGTTGGAGAGATAACCTTCAGTGAGCTATCCAGAATTTACAAGGACCATAGTTCCACCAGGTTATTGCTCGGTTCTCTTTTGGAGCCCTTTGTCATTTGATTTGGACCGAAAGGAACAATATCCTCTTCCGGCTCAAGACCCTTTATATGCCTATGCTCAGAAAACACCTCGAAAAGGTTGTTCAAGACAAGGCTTACACATTTACCCATGTCCAAGATACTCTTCGGAACCGAAGGTCTCAACGCAGCTGGCGCATTTCTTCCTCGATCTTTGACTAAACCGGATCTGCATCTCCCTCTCTTTCCCTAGCCGAGTGTTTTGGCTTCTTTTTCCTTAGTGGTTTCGTCCTTTGTGCTCTTGTTGCTTTCCATTTTCACCCGATACACCCTCCTACTCGTCTTGTCACTAGTCCAAGTTGATTGAAGGACAATAAGCTAACCTCTTACGTGGAAGATTCCAAGTGTTTTCCATTTTTGCATAATTTTTCTCTCGTTAAAAAAAGACTTTTCGCCAAGAAATTGGGAGATATCTCTGAATGACTTGCAAGCGTTGACCTCGAAATTCAATGGACGCCACCCTTTAGCCACAATACTGATTGTGACTTGCCTAAGGGGTTGTTCAAGCAGCCACTGTGATAATCTTGGCGTGCTTCAAACAGAATGCGAACCATACTGTCCTTTTTCATGATTCTTCTGTTTTATGCCTCTTCACCTTACGTTGCTCAAACTTCCGAGGCATTAGATATCATTACTGTCAATCAGCCCATCCACTATGGTGAGAGCCTAGTTTCGCCTGGTGAGACGTTTGAACTAGGATTCTTCAGCACCGGCGTCCCATCAAGGCGATATCTTGGGATATGGTACAGAAAGGTAACCACAATGACAGTAGTATGGGTTGCAAATAGAGTCACATCGCTTGTGGATTCATCGGCTACTTTAAAGGTTACTGGCTTGGGAAGTCTTGTCCTTCTGAACGCGAATGGAAGTGAAATTTGGTCATCCAACTCGTCCACAAATGCACAAAATCCAGTCGCACAGCTCTTGGATTCAGGAAATCTTGTTGTGAAAGACGTAGATGGAACTGGTTCTAGTATTTTATTGTGGCAGAGTTTTGATTATCCAACAGACACGCTTCTAGCAGGCATGAAGATGGGAATAAATCGAACAACGGGCTTCGAACACTATTTAACGTCATGGAAGAGCATCGATGATCCTTCTCCAGGTAACTTTACATATAAAATTGACCCAAGTGGCTTCCCACGAAGCCTACTGAGGCAAGGTTCGGTTGTCAAGTTCCAGTCGGGACCATGGAATGGTGTTCGATATAGTGGAATGCCTAATCTAGATCCTAACTGATATTACAGTTACGAATTTGTGCTGGATGACAATGAGATTTACTACCACTTCGAGCTCCTTGACAGTTCGTTCATTTCCAGGCTGGTATTAAGTTCAGATGGCATCGTACAACGCTTTACTTGGATTGATCGAACGCAGGGTTGGACGCTTTACCTTACTGTACCAATAGACAACTGCGACACCTATGCATTATGTGGTGCCTATGGTAGCTGTAAGATTGATGAGTCCCCAGTATGCAGGTGCTTGAAAGGATTCACACCCAAGTACTCTCAAGAATGGGATAGCTTATATTTTTCAAATGGGTGTGTCCGGACAACTCCTCTGGATTGTGGAAAGGGCATATTTGTGAAGTATTCTGGGGTGAAATTGCCAGATACAAGTAATTCTTGGTTTAATAAGAGTATGAATCTTCAAGAATGCAAAGAAGTTTGCAAGAAAAATTGTTCCTGTATGGCTTATTCGAACTTGGACATCAGAGGAGGAGGGAGCGGTTGCTTGCTGTGGTTTTTTGAGTTAATTGACATTAGAGAGCTAAACCAAAATGGGCAAGACCTCTACATCAGGATGGCAGTCTCAGAATCAGGTATTCATAGAATATAAACAAGAATTTGCTAAAACCCAAAGAGAAAAATGGTCCAACGACTTTGACGAATCACTTAAAGAAGTACCGGTGATACCTGGTTCTAACTCTTGATCTGTATGCCTTGCTGCTTGTCTTAGATCTACTACAGTCAAAGCAAAAGAAGCAAAAGCTGTTCACCGGCTTGGCAGTTTCTTTGGGAGTTGTTTTCCTATGTCTGGTTCTAACTTTCTGTATTCTACGGAACAAGAGGAAGAAAATGAAGCATCTTAAAGGTAAACCATCTTATACTGTGTGTTGCCGCCGATCTTACTAGCAGTTTGTTCCATGCACTCCTAGCGTATGCTAGACTAGTTGATGAATAGAACTTCCTAATCTGCTGGCTCTTTGATAAGATGATATTGGATTGAAAACTTTCTATAAATGGTTTTTTTTTCCATTTTGTGAGCTCAAATTTCTCACTGATTTTACTCATTATGCTTATTAGGTAAATCGCTGACAATTGATTAACAACTTGAAATTTGGTTTTGAATTGGCAATTGGTAACTAGACATTTCAGATTAAGCAATAGCATTGGCCAAGCCTAACTTATATAGGAAGAAAATGATTCCATGATTGTTAAGGATAAAAATCTTCAGAACAATAGGGAAATTTGAAGCAGGCCCCCTCACAATCAGTTCTGCATTTAGCTTTTGAACTAGCCTTTTTGTTACATGCAAGTATGGATTTGCAAGATATCCAAGTATCTTTTCTATTACTGCACTCTTTTGGTTTTCACAATATGTCTTGCTTCTGTCATAGCATCGTTTTATATCCCTGCATGTTCTTTCACCACATCTTTGTTCTTGCTGCAGGTAAAGATGACAGTTTCAAATCAGGAGACAACTTTGAACGCCAAAAGGAAGATCTTGAGTTACCAGTGTTTGACTTGGGTACAGTAGCTATTGCTACTGATAACTTCTCAGAACAAAATAAGTTGGGGGAGGGCGGTTTTGGACCTGTCTACAAGGTGATAAAATGATGCATATTATCCTCTAGAAGTACACTATTCTATTTGATGAAATTCCCTTGCTTTCGTTCAGCATGGTAAAATACTTGCGTTAGAAGATACTCGTCCTGTAGACCTTATTTTAGTTCTTGAAAGGATAAGACTGTGATGGCCGTTTTACTTATTATTTTCACTATGTTCATCGGCAACTTAAATCAGCTTGTTTGTAATTTCATGAATCTTTTCCTGATTTTACTCATATATTGATTGATACCCACACATGATTTGAAGATGAAGATGGGAGGCTTAATAACTCAATTTCGGAAAGGCTAAAATTACTGTGAGCATTCAAGCCACCAAATAGATAGCAAGGAAAATAATTAGAAAGTTGATGTATGACAACTACTTGCAGGGGGTGTTGGAGGATGGCCAAGAAATCGCAGTGAAGAAACTTTCAAGGAACTCAAGGCAAGGGCTACACGAGTTCAAGAATGAAGTCCTATATATTTCGAAGCTTCAGCACCGAAACCTTGTGAAGCTTCTGGGATGCTGCATTCAGGAAGAAGTTTTGTTGATCTACGAGTTCATGCCCAACAACAGCTTGGATTCCTGTCTCTTTGGTTTGTCTTACTTCCACAATTCAATATAGCAAACTTGTGAGCAGTATAATACTATTGATGATAGCACTGGCTTCTGAGTCAATTGTTGAGAGGTCTAACAATTGGATCTAACACCTGTATGCTGTTCACTTGTGAGATGGAGAGGAAACAGAACAGTAATAGTACCATTAGTTTAATGAAACAAGACTTAATGCCTTGCTTGTCTTTTTGAATAGCAAATGCTTTACTAACGTGAATGAGAATTTGGCAGATCAAAACCAGAGAAAGCTACTTGACTGGTCGACTCGCTTTGGAATCATTAATGGAATTGCTAGGGGGCTTCTTTACCTTCATCAAGATTCCAGACTCAGGATCATCCACAGAGATCTAAAAACTGGCAATATATTGTTAGATAATGAGATGAACCCTAAGATCTCTGATTTTGGCTCGGCTAAATGCTTCGTGGGGGATGAGACAGAGGCAAACACTAACACAGTGGTTGGAACTCAGTAAGGACTTTCATCTAAAGTCATGAACTCTGTGCTGAAGTTGCTTTAAACTGATGTTTCTTAACCCGTCGATTTCTTCAGTGGCTACATGTCTCCGGAATACACCATCGATGGAGTTTTCTCAATGAAATCGGACGTCTTTAGCTACGGTGTTTTGGTGCTTGAGACTGTCAGCGGGAAGAGAAACAGAGGGTTTCGTCATCCGGACCACCATCATAATCTTGTGGGACATGTAAGTTCCGATATTTATCACCTTTTAACATCAAGAACTACCCCTAATGGTTTGGAGTCTTTGGTTCAGGCTTGGAGACTCTTTACAGGAGACAGGTCCCTGGAACTGCTCGATGAGTTCGTTGAGTCGTATAATACTGCTGAAGTATTAAGGTCTATACATGTTGCTCTATTGTGCGTGCAGCAATGTCCTGAGGATAGGCCGAGCATGTCTGCCGTGATTCTGATGCTGGGAAGTGACAATGAATTGCCTCTTCCGAAGGAGCCAGGTTTTTTCAATGAAAGGAAGCTGGTTCAAGAACACACTTCTAGCCATCTGTTGCATTCTTCAAATGAAATCACCATGACATTGTTGTCTCCTCGATAAAAGACGCTTCGGTTGTCATGTAACTTACAAAAATAGTTGGGCAAAGTGTTGGGACTGTGAAAGATATGCATCCTTTTTGTCCACATGCTCCTTTTTTAAAGGTGCAGAAGATATTAAGATCAGAATTTGTACTTCATAGTACCTCTCATTTTTATTGATGCTTCAAGGATAGCACTATACCCGAAACTCTGAATGGGTGTGTTTCTAATCCGGGATGAAGCATCCTACTTGCTTGCTTCACACTATTCTCCAGGATGGCAAGTGCAGTTTTTGTGGCAAAATACTACAGCAGGTCACTTCTGAGTCTTCAAATGAGAGGTCATTAACTTCACTAACAGGTTTGGCCACTGCAGGGTTGAAAAGATTTTCCTCAAAAGACTCTGAATGCATAGTCACGTGTACATTAAATGACTTACGGTAATCATGTTTCCACACTTGTCTGGCATCAAAGGATCTCTCAGTGCAGCTCATGAAATATAAAACGTACCCTCAATCACTCCCACGACTCGTGTGGTCATGGCGAACAGAGCATTTCACAGTTCAGGTCTCCGTCACCAACGAAGGGGAGACTTCCCCCGAGTAGGTGTATCACAGGTAATAGCGTAATGGGGGTGTCCGTTAACGAGACCCAAGAAGATTGTCCGACCAGTACAAAATCATTCCAGCGTTCTCGTCTTACTTTGGTCGCTTGACATGGGAGGTTGGTTAGATGGTTCTTTTTAGGGGTGAGCAAACTGGACCGGGACCACCCAGACCGGACCAAAACCGGACCGGACCGGCCGGGTTGGTCCGGTCCTTAAGGGTACCGGTCCGGTCCTCGGTCCCAATAAACGGGACTGGTGGTTGGGCGGTCCGGTCCTCGGTTCCAAGGGGCACAGGACCGGACCGGACTGCCCCGATCGGACCGATCTAAAAATATATATATGCACATTCTCCTTAAACTTTCTTAGGAGATAAATGATTAATTTAGAACCAAAATTTATGTGTTAACACAAACATTTCTTGGAAATGAATAGGGTAATTTAATTATATGAGTTATTTGTAAAATTCACGAATTCATTTGAAACAATTGAAGAGTCAGATTACATAAAACTACATCCATAGCCTTTTTATCTCTCTTTGATAGTCCGACAATGTTCTGCCTTGAACTTATTTAAATTGAGAGAGACTCTCACATTGGCAATGATCGATATTATTGTTAAGATAAAAACATATAAGTTATAGGATGGATATAATTTGTAAAAATTTTTTTAATTTCCAACTAAAGAAAATCAACTAGTATTGAAATTCAAAAAGCAGCAGATGAATTGATCTTTTAATGAGCCTTACTCTTCTCGTCCGAGATAGTCAAACTGAGAGAATAAAAACTATTATTAAACAACATTGTGTATTTAGTGTTGAAACTTTCTAGAAGAATACAATGACTTTTCTTTTAACAAACACTTATTTACAATGTTGTCGGCATCCGTCACACCTCCTTTCCATCGCCTACAAAAACGTCGTCAGAACCCACCGCACCTCCACAAAATCGAGACCGAGCTCTCCAAGATCCACGACAAGTGAAATGGCGAGCTACAGCAGCTTTTTCGGTATGTTTGCCGGTTCTATTAGGACCGGACCGGACCGGACCGGACCAGGACTATTGGTCCTGGTCCGACTGGTCCTGGTCTGGTCCTCGGTCCCCAAAATTTGGGGACCGGTACTACCGGTCCGATCCCCAGTTCCATACGGGCCCGGACCGGTCCGGACCATGCACACCCCTAGTTCTTTTGCTGGTGACCTTAGCATTCCATCCACACGAAGTTCTCCGTCAAGCACGGATCTGCAGATGACTGCAATCCAGTCCAAGTCAAACGCCGCCAACTCTGAAGTTTCCAAGGGTACGAAGTTTCCTGCACGATCCCAAAATTGTCTCTTGTTGAAAGTCTTGCGCCAAGAAATTTGGTAGATATCTCTGTCTTAGGAGAGTTCACATTGATATTGCAGTTGTTATGTTTTCTAAGCTCTGTTTGTTTAGTAAAAAATGAATAATTTAATTACTCCTTTATGCATGAAAATATTTAGACATATATCGAAGTCAATGATGAATTAAATAATTATTTCGATCGATACAAACGATCATTTTAGGGAAATATTTTTCAAATCGTTCATTTTCGTGCATGAAAATGATTCAATTACACTTTCGTGACTAGTTGTAAGATGAACATATTTTTAATAAGAATACATCTAAAGTGATTTTTTTCTTTGAAAGCTAAGTCCAAGGTGGGAATTTGCCCCAAATACCGTGGCTTTCCAGTCACAAAAAACGACGACGCGTAGAACGAGAATTGAGAGTATCTGAATCTGACTTTCTCATTGTGTACATCCGTCGACCTGCAACTTTTTCGAACCCTAGCTGTGATAACCTGGTAACAGTCAACACGAAGAAGAAGAAGAAGAAGAAGTCGCGATCTCGTCAGGAGCCAAATCAAACGGATCGTCATCTGTAGCATATCTGAGTGCACAAAATGTAGTACCATCAATGAAGGAACCAGCTTAAATTCCAAAAAATAATAAAATCAAAGAAGACCGCGCGAAACGAACGGACAAGCAGCGCCAACAAAATCATCAGGGATCCTCCATTGACAATGGCGAATCATCTCGGAAACTTAACAAATTGGAGCCCCAACTTTCTCGGGAATTGAAAGGAAAATTCCTCCTCGTGATCGGGGAGGACAAGAAAAACTCACCGATGAAACAAATTGGAGCGCCACAGGTAATTTCCTGGGAATTCACTAGTGATCTCAGTAGTAAAAGAGCTGCCATGCGTCAATTTAGCCCCAATTCGTCAAGTTAGGGTTTACGATCGGACCTAATTGAGCCCCCAATACCTCAAATTTGGAACGAGAAAAGAGATTGACGTCGTCGTTCGGCATCAGGGCAATGACGAGCAATCAGGATGGCTGTTTCAGAATAAGATAGGGATATTACAGACAAGAATCTCGCTTAATCATCGAGAAAGGCGGCCTCATATCGTTATAGAATCAATTAAAAGAAGTGCGATACCTAGTTCTAGCTCTTGATCTCTATGTTCTTGCTGCTTCTCTTAGCCCCTCCTACTACCACTCAAACCCAGAGAATTATAAGCTGTTCATGGGCTTGGCTGTTTGTTTTGGGGCTGTTTTCATATGTCTGGTTCTAGCTCTCTGAATATTACAGAACAAGAATAATAAAATGAAGCATCTTGAAGTTGAAGGTAATATCTTTCATTCTGATCTGTCACTAGGCTGTTATAATGTTCCGTTGCCAAGGATATTGTGAATAGCCAATGTGTTTTCGCTTATAATTTGTTCAATGCGCTGCTAGCGACGTTGGACTGGTACTTACATTGGGCTTCTTCATCTTCCAACTATATACTATTAAATAGCATGACATTTGCGGTACTCGGAAGATAATGCGCGTCTTTTCACCTTGTGCACGTATTGACTCCGCTCTGTCGCTTATTTTTCTCCTTGTTATGCGAAATTAGGAGAATCAGCTACAGTTGCTTAACTTTTCTGTTGCTGACAAATGGATATTTTGGGAGATCTCCAAATAACTGATACTATTGTTGCACTCATTGTATCTCTCACCGAAGCCTTATTTTTCTCATTAAACTGATTTAGAGCCATGTAGTTTTTTTAACATTTCACTCGGTCAGTATCGGGTTTTTGGTTAATTTCAATTACTGCTCCACATATACCATGGAGCTTCCATCTAAAGTTTTATCATGAAGAGAAGAAGTTGGTTGATCTCAATCAAATCTATTGAAAGCATTTGTCCGCTATATATATGAAGCTGACGTTAAGGTACTCTAGATGTCACTCTTGTTCACCATCTCGTCATGCTTGCCCCGACGCTTTTCATTATTCGCGTGCTCTGGCAATATTAGGGACTCACTGATCGAATTTCATAGAGAAGTTACTCCACTCCTTGCAAATCACTTGAGTGTGTAATCTAGACGCAGGTCAAAGGGACAGTTTTGAATCGGAGACATCTCTGAGTGCCGAAGGGAAGATCTTGAGTTACCTTCACTTGACTTGGCTACAGTAGCTATCACTTCCGATAACTTCTCATCAGGTAAACTTTGAGAAGGCGGTGTTGCAACTGTCCACCAGATAATTAATAGCACATGCTATCCTCAACAGATAGATTGTGCTCTTCTTCAATGAAATGCATTATGCTATTCTATCCTCAAGACGCTTGTCCGGCAAACCTTATTTCAGTTTTTGTAAGGAGATGATATGATGGCCATTTTAGTTATAAATTCCAGATGTTCATCAGCAACGTAACCAGCCGGTTTGTTGTTTTTCACGAACCTTTCGCTTTTTATCTTATACAGATTGAGATTACCGTAAGCTTAAATTTTCATCTATTAGTTAAAACTCAAACATGTGATGGGAAGATGTAAACGGGAGGCTGATAACTTGATTACTGTAAGCAAAATTCCAGCAATAAAATATTGTATGAAGCAAGATTTTTTTTAGTGAACCTACAACATGATCGTTTGCAGGGTGTTTTAAGGAACGGCAAAGGAATTGCAGTGAAGATGAAATTGCTGGGGTCTTCTGTACCTTCGTCAAGATAAAGAACCCTAAGATCTCTGATTTTGGCACTGCTAAGGGCTTGGCAGGGGTGAGACAGAGGCAAACACTATCGGAGTGGTTAGACCTTAGCAAGGATTCCTAACTAAGGAAGTTATGACCTATGCTCAATTGTTTTTAAGCTGATGTTTCTACATCCATCCATTTCTTCAGTGGCTACGTGTCTCCGGAGTATGCCAGCAAAGGTGTTTTCTTAGCAATATCCTATGTCTTTAGCTAAGGCATTTTGGTGCTCAAGACGGTCAGCAGTAAGAGAAACAGAGGGTTCATCATCCGGACCAACATCATAGTCTTCTGGGAAATGTAAGTTCGAAATTTTTTCACTTCCAACATCAAGAATTTTCCTCCAGTATTTTGAAGTCAGTGTGGTCAGGCTTGGAGACTCTTTACAGGAGGCAGGTCCATGGAACTGCTCAATGAGTTGGTCGAGAACTCATGCAATGCTTCCAAATTACTAATGGTTATACATGTACCCCTATTGTGTGTGCAAAAATGCCTCGAGGATAGGCCGAGCATGTCTGCGGTGGTTCTGATGCTGGGAAGTGACATTGAACTGCCTCTTCCAAAAGAGCCTCGTTTCTTCAATGGCAGGCACCCGTTTCAAGAACACAATTCTTTTGGCCATCTATTACATTCTCAAAATGAAATCACCATGACATCGTTGTCTTTCCAGTGAAATGTGCTTCGTAGCAATCTAACACACAAAAGTAACAGGACAAAGTGTTGGGATTGTGAAAGAAATGTACCCCTTTGGACAGCATGGTCCCGACTCCCTATTAATGCGCAAACCACACTGATATAAGATCAGAATTTGTTCTTCATGATACTTTCTCGTTGTTACTGATGCACCAGGATTAATCTGTAGCATAATGCTCAGCGATCAAAAACTCCTACTGGATCTTTTAATCAAGAATCATTCTGCTTGCTTGGAAGTTAAAACCTTTTCTTCTTACTTTTTTGCCCCACATATCCATTGGCAATAATGTCCAGGTTGGACGACGACGGCAACTTACTTCCAACAGAACTTCTGAAAGCTACCCAAGAGCGGTCACCAATAGAAAAAAGGGGAAAAAAAAAAACAGAATTAGTCAAACTTATCAATCTAAGTACGTTTGGACCAACCAAAGATATCACAGAACGTATAATCTTGGTTAATATAGTTTAGTTGCAAAAGTTAGGACATGAGTAGATCTCATTCCAGTCCCTCATTATTCTTCTCCTGAGTCTATATACATCTCGTCACTGGACAATTCAGATTGATTGGTAGATGTGAAACGGGTTTTCGATTTCATTTTTCCTTTATAAAATGCTGTTGAGTAAATCTCCGGTTGCCTTCTAGGAAAAGCAATCCTAGTAGACTTATAACCACCCATTTTCGAAACTATAGGCAATGGAACAGTAGAGATTTCTCCTTAACGATGTGCTAGTGGAGGTATGAGAACTAGTAATCATACTTGCCAACTATCAATGACTCTTAAGTCATAAATTATTAATCCTCCATCAGCTGTCAATCTCTGATTTAAAAAGTCAGTTTTCTTTTGTGAGCGAAAACCCAGAATTGACTGTCCTCTATTTATTTATGAATATAGGGGGAGTTGGTGCAATGGGTTGGTGGAAATAGGACACAGTCAAGAGCAATTATATTCACAATGAATGACGATTTGGCATTTAAAAAATGGGAAAAAATCACCAAAAACCCCAAATTTTATCCTCTGTGACACATTGACCTCAATTTTTATTTTTTTATCACCAAAAACCCCAAACTTTGCCTCTCACACACATTTACCATGAACTTTTTTATTTGACACCAAAAACCCTCAAACTTATGATTATGTGACACATTTACCCAATTGGAAGTAAAAAGACACATTTACCCCCAATTTTTTTTCACTTTTTTATTAAATAGAATATTCAAAATATTTTTAAATATTTTTAAAAAAATCAGGGCCACCCACCGTCAGCCCCGTCGCCGGGGCCTCAGCGAGGGCCCGACGACCCCCACCGGTCGTAGGTGAGGGCCCGGCGACCCCATCAGCCCTCTCCAGCGACGGGCAGGCGGCGACAAAGGCCTACCACCCTTGCCCCCCAATCCCCCACTTTTTTTTTTGTTTTTTTAAATATTCTTAAATATTCTTTTTAATAAAAATGTAAAAGACAAAAATGCCCTTAGGTTAGAAAATTTTTGGGATAAATGTGTTACACGGATAAAAGTTTGGGGTTTTTTGTATCAAAAAAAGAAGTTTGGGGTAAATGTGTCACAGAGGGCAAAGTTTGAGGTTTTTATTGACACAAAAAAAAGTTTGGGGTAAATGTATAACAAAGGGCAAAGTTTAAGGTTTTTAGTGGCTTTTTCCCTTTAAAAAAAAGCAATTTCTAGTAGAATCTGCAAGATCTTTCACATTAAATAAGATGCCTTGCAAGATCAGATTGCTATTTTCGTTTGGGAAGTTTTAGTTGATGGCATGGCCATATAAAGCGAGTAGGGACTGTTTCGTCATTTTACGCTACTGTTCCTTCGTCAGGGTCAACTCACGAGAAGGAACAGAAGTCAATTGAAAATGAGAACTGCATCAATACCAAACTCATAATTGGTGGAAGATTGAACATTCGCCAAGTTGGCCAGATTTCTTCAAACAAAATGGCTGAGTGCTCCGACCAATATATTTTTTCAGAAGTCCATACGTGCCCACCACTTCCAGAAGGAGAAAAATATTGAAGACGTAATGAAAAATGGCTGCGTGCTCCTACCAATATATGTTTTCAGAAGTCCATACGTGCTCCGACCTTTGTGCCTTCAGAGTTCAGAAGGAAGATCATGGGGTTTGTTAGAGTTCTTTTTTGCGGATTCTTCTAGTAATGGCATGAACTTCCAATGTCATCAAAGAGATTGATGAGAAGATTGAGGACGTCCATGGTAGCCTCTACCAAATTCATCCTTTTGTCCACTTTGTGCTGCATTTTTGTTGTATCTGCTGCTCTCGACACTATTGCAGAAAGCCAATCGATCAGAGACGGCGATACGATAGTCTCGAGTGGCGGGAGCTTTGAGCTGGGATTCTTCAGCCCTCGGAATTCCAAATTACGCTATTTCGGAATATGGTACAAGAAAATATCTTATGGCACGGTAGTATGGGTTGCCAATAGAGACTTACCCCTGAATGATTCTTCTGGAGTCCTTAAGATTGTTGATCCTGCCGTGCTTGCCATTTTCAACGGAGATAACCGCACAGTTTGGTCCTCAAACTCATCTCTATCTGCAACAGGTGCAGTTGTGGCTCAGCTCCTAGATTCAGGCAACTTTGTCCTGAGACCTGAAAATGACACCGATCCAAGTTTGTACCTGTGGCAGAGTTTCGATTACCCGGGTAATACTTTTCTTCCGGGTATGAAGTACGGTATAGACTTAGAGACAGGCCTGAACCGCATCCTGACATCCTGGAAGAGTCTGGATGATCCCTCTACGGGTGATTGCACAAATGCGCTCGACCCTAGTGGAGTGCCCCAGTTCTTCCTGAGAAAGGATTCCGTCATTGTGTTCCGTTCTGGACCATGGAACGGCCTCCGCTTTGGCGGGATGCCGAATCTTAAACCGAACCCAATTTACACCTTCGAGTTTGTATTCACCAAGGAGGAGGTCTATTACACATATAATCTCACGGATAGCTCGATTGTCTCAAGGATGGTTTTGAACTCGAATGGTGTCCTCCAACGTTTCACGTGGATCGACCACACTCAAGGGTGGAACCTGTATTTGACAGCTCAGATGGATAATTGTGATAGGTATGCATTGTGTGGTGCTTATGGAAGTTGCAACATAAATAATTCCCCTGCCTGTGGATGCTTGAAAGGGTTTGTGCCAAAATATCCTCAGTATTGGGCAACATCGGACTGGTCAGGTGGGTGTGTGAGGAAGACGCCGCTGGATTGCCGGCAAGGAGAAGGGTTTTTGGAATACTCTGGTGTGAAATTGCCAGACACACAGCATTCATGGTATAACAAGACTATGAATCTTGAAGAGTGCGAGAAGGTTTGCTTGAAAAACTGCTCTTGCACTGCATATTCGAATATGGACATTAGTGGTAGCGGCACCGGATGCATACTTTGGTATGGTGACCTGATCGATATCAGAGACTATGCTGACAATGGGCAAGATATTTACATAAGGCTGGCTGCCTCTGAATTAGGTAAGGATTCGATTTCCATACTAGAAGACTTGAGCCTCCAGTGCTTATGATACTTACCTTCTGTAAATGCATGTATAAACATTGTAAATCATTTAGCTTCTAGTCCATTTCTGAGTATGATGTCTGATGCTGATTGGTCTGGACTTATGGTCACTATGCAGCGGCATATAGAAGCTCAAAAGGGACAAAACAAGTTCAGATCATAGTTATCCCAGTATTATGTTCAGGATTTCTTCTCATTGGTCTATGCCTGATCTTGATTATCTTAAAGAAAAGGAGGAAGAAGAGGAAAAGCAGAGAAGGTAAGAATTTTTTAAAATTCCAGTAAGTTTTGGCTCCTGTGAATGTGTTTTGAATGATTTTTCACTTAAACTGTCACCATATGAGCACCACTTGGAACCAAATAGACGGAATTAGTTTTCTTCTGCAGTAGTATGAGAGTATCTCTGCACTATCTGCATGAATAACAAACTATTTATACATTTTTTATTCTTGGATTTTGGAAAAAAGAAAAAAGAAATAGTTCAACCTAGACTCTTTTGGCTCAAGAAAGACTTGAAGCGGAGTGTCTTTCCATAGTATCAACTGAATTCTTGTTTTTAAGGAATTTAATAATAATAACCGTTCTGCATTCTTAATCTCATGTCCCAATGCCCGTTATTAGGAAGCCGGAGATTGCTATAGGCATTGATATTTCTCTGTGCAGGAATTGGCATGCAGAAGCCAGAGCAAGTCAGAACAAATGAAAATGAGAACACAGATTTGGAACTGCCGTTGTATGATTTCGATACAATAATTACTGCCACGAGCAATTTCTCAATTGAGAATAAGCTGGGACAGGGAGGCTTCGGACCAGTCTACAAGGTATTAACATGTTTAATACCAAAAGACTACCTAGCATATGTTAATGCTTTTAATCTGGTTAAGAAAACTGAATTATTAAGTTAGGTCAACCTGCAAGCTTTTGCCAAAATATTTCAGGGACTATTGGAAGATGGAAAAGAAATAGCAGTGAAGAGGCTTTCAAAAAGTTCTCGACAAGGACTCAATGAGTTCAAGAATGAAGTGCTATGTATAGCCAAACTTCAGCACCGGAATCTGGTAAAGCTTTTAGGGTGTTGCATTCAAGAAGAAGAAAGGATGCTGATTTATGAGTACATGTCAAACAAAAGCTTGAACTCCTTCATATTTGGTAGGCTCCTTAAAACCATCAGAAACTCAACTTAATGAGGCCTATGTAAGCTCAGATCGCCTAATTAGTAATTAACCTCTGACATGTCCATCGCGAAATTTAACTTCTAGATTTCAGTCTAGAAGGTTGGCGTCATACTAAATGTGCACAATTTCCAGTGGCAGCACAGCTGACTGACTTGCATGAGAAAACATGTGCAGATCAAAAGCGAAGAACATTACTGGATTGGCAGAAGCGCTTTCAGATTATAAATGGCATTGCCCGGGGGTTATTATATCTTCACCAAGATTCCAGATTGAGGATCATCCACAGAGATTTGAAAGCTAGCAACATCCTACTAGATCATGAGATGAACCCAAAGATCTCAGATTTTGGCATGGCTAGAATTTTTGGAGGAGATGAAAGTGAAGGAAATACTAATCGAGTTGTCGGGACATAGTAAGCACTTGTGCTGGTAAATTTCTTTTCTTCTGACTTAAAACGTACAAAAAATTTGTGAAGTAACTCAAAATGCATGGTGCAGTGGTTACATGTCTCCAGAGTATGCAATTGATGGCCTTTTCTCAGTAAAATCCGATGTATTCAGCTTTGGTGTGTTGCTGCTAGAGATTGTAAGTGGGAGGAGAAACAGGAAATTCAGCCATCCTGATCACAAGCTTAACCTACTTGGCCATGTATGCATTCATTATCCGATCAACCCTCTGTTATACTAATTCTATCATTTTTGCAGCGTGCAATTATGTTGTTTTATTTTATTTTTTTCCCCACCAGGCATGGGTACTGTCCAAGGAGATGAAATCTTGTGAACTGATTGATCCATCGATTGCAGACTCATGCAACGAATCTGAAGTGCTAAGATCAATCCATGTGGCTCTATTATGTGTGCAACAAAGTCCCGATGACAGGCCTAATATGTCAACAGTAGTTCTGCTGTTGAGCAGCGACATAGCATTGTCACCACCTAAAGAGCCCGGCTTCTTCAATGAAAGAGATCTGTCTGATATGGAATACTCATCAAACAAGCAGGACCTTTCTTCCAACAATGCAATGACAGTTACTTTACTAAAGGGCCGATAAAATTTAAAGGCTCCATTCATCAAAACGCTTAGTTGTTTTGATCACAGGTATACTTCCAGTGATTTTGCAATTAAATAGTTGACATTCACAGATTGGAAGAGATTTATTCGCAGTTTCAATGTAAATAAGCATTTCATTAGAGAGAGAACGAGCACATAACAAGCCCCTCTGAACAGTTGTAATCCTTGTGTTTTCCCCGTTCCTTTGGAACAGGAAATAGGGTTCCTGCTATAAGTTGGTACTGTCTATCAAGGCTGATTAATAAAAATTCTTGCAAGTTGTGGCATCTCAATTCAAAATGCCTATATATGTGAGGTTAGATCATTGTTTGCAATACTACTGAGCTCTCCATTGCGACATTAAGAAGACACATAGGGGTTAAATGGCCAAAATTGAGATGTCAGAACACAAAAAAGTTTGAAAGTGCCACATGACGATAGAAAGCTCCAGCTAGATTATTTTATAATGATCACAATCAACCGAAACTTGATTGAGCTCATAGCAAGCTTCCTGTTTCTTGACGAAGACAAATTCCACTATTATTCAATTCCGCAATAAAGCTCAAATCTTTTTTCTTTTGCACTTACAAATCACAAGTGCAGCCCTTCAGTGAAGAATCACATGAAACAAGATGAATCTCGTGTCTGACAAGCTATCGAGCTTCCATTAAAGAGACCGTAACATCATTTACTGAACCGAGATCAGGTCTGTAAAGAGGCGGTTCTGGGATTTTCAAAGTCCTTATATATGAGAAAGCTGGCTGCTTTGGAGAAGGTGGAACTAAAAGCTCATTCGTGAGCATCGTCAATACTTCTGACATAGTTGGCCTATCAGCTGCAATCTCTTGAACACAGAGAAGAGCCACGTTAATATGTCTCTTCAGTGTGATATCCGATTCGTGATGTTCTAACACTGAATCCACCAAGCAGAGAGCTCTGTCTTCTTGCCACAGTTGCCAAGCCTAAAAAGCAAGAGATGGGGATGTGTTAATGTTGTCAAGAATATGCTTAGCAAGAGTGCCTAAAAGGCACCTGATCCGACTTGAATAGCCAAACTAGAGGAGTGAAAAAGGATAAAGTTTAAAGTATAAAGCTGCTTCTTCTTCTTTTTTGTACGAGTGCAAAGCTTCTTACATATCCAAGAAGATTCATTGAATCGGTCTGATAAAAGCCGGTATTCTTTTTGCCGCTTATTATCTCCAGAAGCAGCACTCCAAAGCTAAACACATCTGACTTTATGGAGACGACTCCCTCCATGGCATACTCCGGAGACATATAGCCACTGTATAGCAATCAATGGGGTCAGGTTCTTTAATTACCACAAGAGACTCTATAGAGCACCCCAAGAGCATCTTTCTTTTCAAAACATGCATAGTCAATGACAGGTCTCATAAATTAGGTAGGTAAATATTGCACTTACTATGTTCCTACAATTCGTTTTGTGTTTGCCTCGGACTCATTTCCACTGAACATCTTTGCTAGGCCAAAATCAGATATCTTGGGGTTCATATCACTGTCCAACAGAATGTTGCTAGCCTTGAGGTCTCTGTGGACAATGCGCAATCTGGAGTGTTCATGAAGATAAATAAGCCCTTGAGCGATTCCTTCAACAATGTGTGCCCGTGTTTCCCAATTTAGGAGATGTCCTTTCGTTTGATCTGTTCCAATTTGATATTGCTAAGACTTTATTTTGAATGAATCAACATAAAAGTTAAAGTAAGCATGATGCATATTCCCAAGGGGAGCAAACCAGCCCACCGAAGAGGAAGGAATCTAAGCTGTTGTTGGGCATGTATTCGTAGATTAGAATCTTTTCATCTCGCTCCAAGCAACAGCCCAAGATTCTAACAAGGTTCTTGTGCTGTAGCTTGGCTATAAGCATTGTTTCATTTCTCAACTCTAACATCCCTTGAGCAGACTTCTTGGAGAGCCTCTTCACTGCTACATGTTTGCCGTTCAGTAACTTACCCTGGAGAGAATTCACTTGCATAGCCTTTAATAATGCAAACTTGCCGTTTCAAAATGGAATGTGCAAGAGGATAAAGGTTGCTACCTTGTAAACTGGTCCAAAACCTCCTTCTCCTAGCTTGTGCGAATTCGAGAAATTTTCTGTCGCAGCAGTTACACTTGAAAAGCTAAACAAAGGCAACCAAGCATCCTTCGTATTCTTTTCATTTCCAATTTCTTTTTGAGAAGTTTCATCCGTGCTAGCAGCAATGCTCATGTCCACATCAAACAGTAAAATGTCCTGAGTCGGTCCCATTTTACCTGTTGATCAAAGCCACATAATGCTTTTTATACCTTGAGAGACCTCAAAACAATAAAAGGGGAAAAAAGGATCAGAGGACTTGCCCTTCTGTTTCTTTTTCCATCGGCAACAGATGTAGGTGGTTAGGCCGACAGCAGCGAGAGGAACAACAGAAGCTAGTGCTATCTTTAGTGTTTTGTTAATCCCTGAAAACATTTGGAGAAAGTAGAAGTCTTCTGCAGAATAATAACATGACATATCAACAGGATTAGAATTATGCTTCTACCTGGTGAGCTTTGGAGCATTTTATTTTGGAGCTCGTAAGCAGCAACTTTGATGTATATCGTTTTACTGACAGCATCATCTGCAGAGAGCCTTAGATTTAAGAGGTCTCCGTGCCACAGTAAACACCTGCCAGTGCCACTGCCATCATAAGCATATGCAGTGCAAGAACAATCACCTAAGCAGGCTGATATACATGCTTCAGTGGATACTTTTTCCAAGGTTTTGTAATACAGCGGAAATGTCACATGGTCCATCTTGAGGAAACCGTCTTTATCACCATTTCCATATTCCATTTGCTCACACTGCAGCGGTATTCTCCTCACACACCCTGATTTATCATGCTGTGGCCACTTGTCTGGATCTGAGGGCCTAAATCCATCCAAGCAGCCACAAGAAGGAATAGTTCTGTCGTCGCATCTGCTGAATGAACCACAGAACCCGTAGACATCACATTCTTGTCGTGGTTGAGACCAAAACAGATTCCATGCCTTCGAAGTATCTAGCCAGCTGACTTGTTTAATTTGTCCAGACAGGTCCATAACTAATCTTGTACTTGTATTGGCCGAACTATAAATCGAATATGTGAAGTAACTCTCGTTCTGATTGCTAATGAAGCTGAAATAGAAAATGTAGTTTAATCTCATCTCAGGAACAAGAGAGAATGTTTGTGAATCTCTATCCCAAAACCCACTAGTCCAATATTTCTCACTACCTTGCAGGATAACAAACTCATCCGGGCTTTCAGAATCTATTCTCACGGAGAAATCCCCCAGGCTAGGGTCCGTCGCATTCTTCCACGACGTCAGCGCCCATACCTTTCCAGCAGTTCTACTGTATCCAAGTTTCATTCCAGGCAGAAAAGTATCCGAAGGATAGTCAAAACTCTGCCACAGAAATGCCTCCGAGCTCTCCTCCCTCAATACAAGATTTCCTGAATCCAACAGGGTCGCGCTGACGTTCCCACCGACAGAATTATCGCTCACCTGGTAGGTTATTCTGCCATCCAGGATCACAAGATTGGCTCGGTCTATGGCAAGAGAAGGAGAGGAGGAGGTGAGAGGCAGATCTCTGTTACCCACCCAGACAACGGTTCTTTGCCCAATCTTCTTGTACCATATTCCGAGGTATGTGTAAGAAGAATTTCCTGGGGGAAAGAAACCCAGCTCAAATACCCCACCAGAAGATACCAGAGTGTCTGAGCTCGTGAGGTTCTGTCCCGTTGAAATTGTGCTCGTTGCAGTCGCAGCAAGAACAACAGAGAATCGAATGCAGTGGCACGAGAACATCCACAAGGACAGGAGGGTCAGTTTCACAGTCGGCATATTCATGTTGCTTGGTGAATCCATTGAACTGCTTGCAGTTCAGGCTGATAACGTTGCGGGTATTGCCAAACAAAGGACTTTTCTTCTACTGACAATTGCACGGAAAGTGATGACTGATAGGAGGGAGACGTGCAAAGACTTGCAAGTCCCAAATCTTGGCACCCCATGACTTTTCTTCCGGTGAAAATCAATGGAGGATGCCCTGCACAAAAGTTCGTCCGACGGATATTATTTAGCCATCTAGTGAGCCGTCCAAAGACTTGCAAATCTCCGAGTCTTGGCACCCACCGATTTTGACAAATGTTTTGTGAAATATAAATAATTTAAAAATTCTCTTAAAAAATTAGTCAATTAAAAGTATTTATATTTTGGTCATTCATCAAGGAGGAAGTCTATTAGACAATGATGGTTTTGAACTCGAATGGTGTCCTCCAACGTTTCACATGGATCGACCGCTACTCAAGGGACGGACCCTGAATTTGAAGTTGCGACATTAATAATTCCCCAGCCTGTGGATGCTTGAAAGGATTTGTGCCGAAATATGCTCAGTATTGGCTATTGGGCACTGTTGGACTGGTCGGGTGGCTGCGTGAGGAAGCTGCCGCTGAATTGCCGGCGAAGGAGAAGGGTTTTTGAGATACTCTTGGCATGAAATTGCCAGACACATAGCATTCATTGCAAAACTATTGAAATAGTTTGTTATCATGAAAAGATGTTACTCTTGGTTATGAAAAGAGGTGACTCAGGCTCCGTATATTTCATGAAAAACGAATTTTCCAACATTTGGTCCACAGAAAATAAATTAGTGATGGAAAACATTTTTTGTCAATGCAAAAAAAAAAAAATCACCTTAAAAAGTGGGGAACGTGATTTCCTCTTTCTGAAAAGAGGAAATCGTTTTCTATCCTCTTTCTTTCGCCCAAACCAAGCATGTTCTTCTCCTTGCACTCATAATAAATTATTATTTATATTGTCTTTGTTTCTTTTCTTCTTCTACTTTTTCCTCCTTCCTCAGCTGGTGGTCGTCCGGCGAGCTCGAGGCCTTGCCAAAGGTCGTTGAGTCGCGGCAAGCTCGAAACCTCGCGAGTGGCAGCAAGGTGGAGTCACGGCGAGCTCCACCTCGCCAACCTATTGCTAGCTCTAAGCTTGCCGATCCGAAGGAGAACATGAAAAGAGATAACTCTTGGTTATGAAAAGAAGTTATTGTTGACATGAAAAGTGGTGATGCTTTATCATGAAAAGTGGTGATAGTTGGTATAAGGTACCTATTTCCAGTAGATGTGTGTAAATAACACCAAATCATACATTGTTCATAACACAATTGTTCAAGGAACACAAGTGTTCAAAACAACTTCTTCGTAACACTCTCTTCTTCTCTTTTCATACACACAACTTTATAACACGTTCAAAGTGAAATTCCATGCCTTCGAAGTATCTAGCCAGGTTTGCTGTCTAATCTGTCCGGACAGGTCCATAACTAAATTTGAACTTGTATTTCCAGACGAAATATAAAGCGAATATGTGAAATAAACCTCATTGGGATTGCTAATGAAGCTGTAGTTGACAATGTATTTTAACGTCATCTCAGGAACAAGAGAGAATGTTTATGATTCTCTATCCGAAGGTCCACTAGTCCAATATTTCTCACTTCCTTTCAGGATAACAAGCTCATCTGGGCTTCCGGAATCTATCCTCAGGGAGAAATCCCCAGGGCTAGGGTCCGTGGCGTTCTTCCACGACGTCAGAGCCCATACCTTTCCAGTCTTTCTGCTGTATCCAAGCTTCATTCCAGGCAGAAAAGCATGCGAAGGATAATCAGAACTCTGCCACAGAACTGCTCCCAAGCTCTCCTCCCTCAACACAAGATTTCCCGAATCCAACAGCGTCGCGCTGATGTTCCCACCGACGGAATTATTGCTCACCTGGTAGGTTATTCTGCCATCCAGGATCACAAGATTGGCTCGGTCTATTGCAAGAGAAGGAGAGGAGGTGGAGAGCGGCTGATCTCTGTTACCCAACCAGACAACGGTTCTTTCCTCAATCTTCTTGTACCATATTCCGAGGTATGTGTGAGAAGAATTCCCTGGGGAAAAGAAACCCAGCTCAAATACCCCACCAGAAGATACTAGAGTGTCTGAGCTCGTGAGGCTCTGTCTCGTCGACATTGTGCTCGTTGCCGTCGCAGCAGCAACAACAACAGAGAATCGAATGGAATGGCACGATGAGAACATCCACAAGGACAGGAGGATCAGCTTCATTAGTCGGGTATTGCCAAAGACACACAGATGATGTTCTTCTGGTGACGATTCCATGGAAAGTGTTGATCGATGGATCCAAAAATTTGCAACTCCCCATGTTATGTCACCCGTGCCAACTGCCAAATTAAGAACGCGGCCTCAACGTAACCAAAACACAAACCTAATATCGAAATATATACATCTACATATATCTGATAAATACTCGCTTGCTTATAATATCAAAATTTTCAGGTATATAAATACCCATCGCCAACTCACGAGCTCATCAACTATATACATCTCATACCAAAAACCCCCTCTATCAAAAAGCTTCCTGCTAACAACGCTTACGTCCTACTTATGGCACTCGATGACTTTTTTCCTAGTGATAAATCAATGAATGCACTGAATTTCCCATATGAATTATATAATTAAAACAATGGAATCTTCGGGACAAAGTGGACGTGCCGGAGTGGTTATCGGGCATGACTAGAAATCATGTGGGCTCTGCCCGCGCAGGTTCGAATCCTGCCGTTCACGTTTATTATTCCAGCTTTGCTTTTTCTTCTTCTTCTTTTTTTGTTTTCTTCTACTTCTTGGAACCAGATTACGAAGTATTTAATGACAGACACTTTTCACTCTCCTTTTCTAGGATCACAATCTTCGTATTTAATGCTCAACTTGGAACCTTACGAAGCATATCAGACACCTTTTCACTCTCCTTTTCTTGGATTTAGGATTTGACATGGTTAAGCTGGCGAATCAAATGAAATGAGAGAGGATTGCCAAGCCAATCTCTTGATGACGTCCATATGCTAGTAGGATCTTGTTACCCCCGTATGACCAAATTTTGGTCGCATCGAGCTTTTTCTAGAATCATAAGTTGAAGCTTCGAGCAGCTAACATTAACCATCGAGAGCAATGTTACACTGGAGAAGGTAGTCCACCGCACAAGATACTGACGGAGTGCACAGCATCTGATGTGTAGACACCGGATCTTCCCACGATACATATGTAGGAGAAAAGAGATCAAAGGAGCTTAAGAGTTTGAGGCACTGTTTTCTCCAAAAGCAAGTGCTCCGGGGGCCATACCATAAATGCCCTGCTTTATCCAGGTGGTGATATGTCAGGCAAACTCCCGCGTATGCATGAAATTCAAAGTAGTTTGTTAAACAAGAGATTCAATAGCCATGACAATACATGCCATCGTAGAGGCGTAGACAAACTTTGATTAGACGCAACGATTATACCATAAAACAGGACAAATTTGCAGCAATGTCCATCTAAAGCACCAGTAAGTAGAATTTTCAACATAAACATTTTGGCTTCCGATATACCCCATGCCCAATAGATCGCCGGGTAAAACCTTTGACAACCCTTCAACAAAGTAGGGGAGTGAATAACAAGGTGCTGAATTCATTGGCAAAGCTATCCAAAAGCAACCTTAGTTTACTGGACTTCCTTCCAGATCTTGGCTGGCCAAGACACAGAAACCTCAACTTGTTCGCATGTTATCCTCGATAAAGCTTACCTTCCTTTGGTGTGACTCACAATTCAATGTGTAAGTATGTGTGTGTTATATACATTTATACTATTTACCCTTGAATGAAGTGCATGCAGTGAGAACTTTCAGCTTCTCAGTCTAAATTTGATCTTTGAATGCCATTGTTCTCGCAAATGCTACACTCTGAGGAAGAGTAAACATCGCACACAACATCCATTTACCCGGCGCAACAAGGCGGACCCTACGCATTTCTACTTGAACCGCCACCTCCGATAAGGCAATTCTTATCCTCTGCATTCACATTAAAAAACCAAAGAGGAAAAGGATCATAAAAAAAACAGAGCAAAAGAAGGACAAAATAGCAAGCAACAAGTAAAGATGGTGTACACCTTGCCCTTTTGCAAGGCAGCCGTAAAAGAGATATCTGAGAGGCACCAACCTCATGAAAGTCAAACTCAGGATCTCGTGCTTTTGAGAATCCATACACATGGATCACAGGTAGGGCGTGCATCATTTCCTTGGGTTTATCTCCATATATTCCCCTAAATGCATCTGTTGGAGATATAAGGACTAAAAAAAATTACACTCATACTCCAGAAACATGCCTGCATCATATGGACACCTTTCCCCATTACTATAATGACAGTAAATAACATACCTAAAAATTCAGCAGCATCATTTGGCAAATTCATAACAACCTGTGTGATGGACAAAGCTTTCTCACTTGCAAACAAAGACTTGACAAACCTTCTTCCATCCATATTGAAAACCTACAAGGCACAAGAGTCAAGCTGCAGTCATAATTTTACCTTGAGAACACATTGGTTAATCTGGCAGTGAACTTAAATGTGTAATATGCAAGTATCAGTGTGCGCCCAGTTGTGGCTTCTATAAGTGGTGATGATATGAATTGACAAATATGGACAGCGTCGACACTATTTAATATTACTTTCCTTGTGAATGGTCAGCATGATAAACCTAGTTATCTATGTGTAATACTGACACTAATTCATTAATAACACACTGAGTTCTGATAATGAAAACAGGATATGTGAATCCACATCCTATGATCACTCGGAACTAACCAAAACATCTCTTATCACGTGAGGTATAGGTTCGTGTCAGCTTCACATATAATCACATTATATGTTGATATCACATAGATATTGGTCCAACACATAGATATTTTCAGACTTTTTAACAGCTCTAGTATTTATCATAGCCTTAAATAATACCTTAATTTTCCTGTCAAGTTTGTTGAGTACAATGTTCCTTTCCAGATATTCAACTGCATGAGGATTCAAGTCATTGGCATAGACTCGTTTGACTATCTTTGCTGCAGAAATGGCTATTGGTCCAACACCACAAAACACATCACCTGTCAATTACAAAAAATTAATTCATTAAGCACTTCCACCGAGAATAGGGAGATAATAAGCAGATCTGTAGTCACAAATGTGAAGATCTCCCCAGCAGGGCAACACAGAAAGTACAATGAAGAAACAAATTTTATTGGACTAAAGAGTATGAAGGGAAAGGTATTCGAATAAAAATGTTCCAGAACTACCAGGACAGTTCACAAAACAATACAAAGGACTCACACTCTGGCTTCAATTGTTGTATAATCAAACTATAGTTGAAATGTGAGATACTTCTTTACAAGGCATGGAAGAACCTAGAAGATGCATTGCCCTAATCCATAGAGAAAGTGCAACTCACAATCCATTAGTGACAAGCTGCTGCACTAATACATTTTCCTTGCTGCAGGCAACTTCCGACCTTCTGAACCAATTATCTACAATTAAATGAACTGTTCCATTTTCAGGCAAGATTAATTGTGGTGGCTAACAAACATCATGTCTGGATAGACTTTTACATTTTGCTCAATCTGAATCTTGCCGCGTAAGCACTTTGTTTTCTTTAACCCTAAACACCCAAAACTTTCACAATATACAGATATTAACACATAGGTTCACATATATTTTTTTCATAATTTTTTCAAATTTCTATTATATTCTAAATTTTGAGGGAAAACAAAAAAAGTAATTTTTACTTAAACTTAGTTCTTAACAAGCAAGTCCCCGAACATTTCAGTCATTTATATGTCAAAGAGTCAGAATCAGAACAGTGGAATGAAGGAACGAAGCCAAAAGATAAAGAAATGGCATCACATAAGTACATCAAGGAAATCATGGTACTCTGCTCTCGCTGCTTGATAAGTCTTCCACCCACTTATTAGTTATAACTGCTTCAGATTTTCTATTACATCGTCCTGTATATGAACTTTCGGCATTGAAAGTAGAAGTGACAACTAAATACGTGGGTTAGTAACCAGATAAACATACCAAAATCATGGTTACATATGAACTATAATTACAGAGTAGACTCAAGTGTAACATTACAAAGATTGATAACCGAAAATGCAACTGAAAAAAGAACATACAGACAACATCTTTGCGGGTGAAGCCACTCAAAAGTCTCTGCCTTTCAGTCGCTAGCCTCGAATTCCAGTAACTGCATGAGATAGGAAAGATAATGTCCCCCAGTGCCAGAATGAAACTGAAAAATACAGAATCTTCCACTCCAAGATATCATTCATGCCAAATGCAGGAATATTGTTGTTGAGCGGAAGCTAGTAGTTTATCAACATTGACGGAGACAAAAGTTCTGGTCATATTGCTAGGACAATAGATGGAGCTTCTCAATAGTTTCCTGAACTTTTAATTGGTAAAGGTTATCGAAACCTCACTGAGAAGTACCTGTTATTGAATTTATCAAACATTCAACTTCCAAAACTCGATCTACACATACGACTTAGAAGGATATGAGAACATACACAGTTGCAAGATCGACACTGAATCTCAATCCATTTTCAACAACAGTAGTCACTAGAGAATGGTTTCCAGCCAAAACCTCAAGCTGCATTGTCCTATAATCATTGTGAATCATGTCGATCTTATTGACAACTGTTTGAATCTTTGGCTTGTTTTTATCCAAAACTACCTGAAAGAGAACATGATACTGTTATGATAGATCACAAAAATTAACCCATAGTAACCTTAATATCCAAGACTGAGCAGTAAACACCTTTGCTACGAGCTTCTTGTATGGTAAATGTTCTTCTCTTAAATTCAAATGCGCAATATGTCCTACAGTTTCAAAGGACGAAGGAACAAACATCCCCTTAGGTAGCAAGGCCTCCAAAATCTGCATATATGTACATAGAATGAGAGTAAAACCAATTCGAAGTACTTGTACCGTAAGTCCTCCAATTTTTAAAAACAATGAGCTGCTAGCATGTATTAACCAAATCACATAATCAAAATAAAGTCCTATTCTTACACAAGAAAACAAAAGCATTCAACTGATGGCTAGGACAAAGACGTGCTATATAGCCTCACTGCTTGCAAAAACAGGAACATGCGGGTATTGGTATAATCACCTCATTCATTGACCAGTAATCATAGAACAAAGTCAGCGTGCACGACACAAGCTCGATTGAGCTGTTGCCATCTCTTTCGCCTTCTTTCAACACGGCCTGGCATGACAATGCGATGATGTTTCCATTATGAAGGGAGAAATACAAACAAGAAACTAAATAGCTTCAACTGACTTCAAGTCTCATGAGCACCAAAAAGAACCCACCTTGACAGCTTCAGGCAAATCCTCCAAGCATTTTTCGGCATAACTATCATCCAGAAGCAACAGTCTCGTCGAACCCCTCCACCTTCTCCCCGTAAATTCATCCCCTAACAAACCCCTCAAATCCTCTCCATCTCTTTCTTCATCTTCAATCACTTCCACCACGGCAAATTTATTCCTCTTAACACCGCCTTCTCTTTTCTCATTAGCCTCCCTTTGCTTCCTCTTCTTCGGCCGTGATATCTTCGCCAAGTTCCTAAATTTCACGAAACCTTGTGAATTGAAAGTCTTCGCAAGCCTCTCCCTGTACAGAACACCACTCAATCGCTCACCGTCACCCTCGGCCTTCCCATAAATCCTCCTCTCTAACGTCTGAAAACCCTCTCCCTCATCGGATTCCCGGGATCCGTTGCGGCTTCCGATGAGCTCGGCGACATCGTCTTCGACTTCGTCGCCTGGAACCCGGGCAACGTTGCAGACGCGAGGCCAGTTGAGGAGGTGCCCCCGGAGGCGGCTCTCGAGGGCGAAGCAGTCCTTGGACGGCACTCGCAGTGCGGAAATTCTGAAAATCCGAGCGAAGCTCTCTTCGTCGAGTGAATCTTCGCATGCTTCCTCCTGATCAAAGTCTCTGAAGGATTGGGAGGGTATGGTGCCCTTTTGGAGCGAAGGTCCGTAGGGGAGAGGTGATCCGGCGGCGTGGAGTTGAGTGATGTCTGTGGTGGCGGCGGCGCGTGAGGTGATAGTGAAGCGGATTGAGCTGGGTTTAGAGTGAGGAGAGAGGCGGAATGCGGACGGCAAAATGGGAAAGTATAGGCGGTGATAAGGTTTAAGCAAGAATTTAGCGACCATTGTCGCCGCCGCCGCCGTCGTGGTCGTCGGAAGGAGAGTAGACGGGTTTGGAAATGGAGATTTTATTATAGGCAGACAAACGGATAGAATGAGCAAAGCAAAAGACGGAAAAGAAAGTGCTATTGCCAGAGCCTTCACTGGTGTTGACTGTTGCCCGGAAGTCAACGGGTTGAAAAGTGGGCAAACCGGGTATTGGTTGGACGCCAGGACCCGGCTCCCCCGCTATATATGTGCAAATCAATAATTTTAAGTAGCGGTGAGCATGACTCCGGGTAAAATCGAGAATTGGGAACCAGATCGCCGGTTCTAGGTTTCAATGTATGAGGGTCCGGCTCCCAATTCCATTTTTTTAGGAACCGGCGGTTCTGGGTAGGTTCTAGGTTCCTATAGGAACCGAACCAAGAACCGGAATCGGAATCGGGAACCGAGAACCGAATGAGGAACTGTACGCAATTTAGTTCTTGTGCACCTATTTTGTGGATTATGTTACTCATAATACATAAATTTTATCTTTTTTGATGTATTTCTTTTGCACTATTTTGCTTTTATTGTCGCCAAATATACGTCGGATGATTATAAAAGATGATTTTGTGGCTTATATCTTGTGTTCTTTCCATCTTTTTTGACGTAATTTGTGAAAGATTTATGGAATAGAAATTTGGCATTTGCGAGATTTGAAACGACAGTACGTGGATGTTGGTGTGCGACTGTGGACAGTGGGATTGACACACGAGGACCAAGAGTAACACAAACAAACTCCGTCCTAAAGTCATGAGACTAAGTTCTTAATGGGGAAAACATCATAGTGCCTTGATGTCACAGTCCCCCTTCTTTCCCATGTGCACCCCCTTCACGTTTTAGTTTTTTGAGTATAGACATTTTCTTCATGACTTATAGGTAATCAATCTCTTATATAATACATACATATATATATGTGTGTGTATATAATCACGAAGGCAATTCGAGTATTGAAATTGGTGCCGTTATATTTCGCATGTTAAATGAAGGAATCGAATCAGAGAAAACCATGTTTTCCTCCAATCAGTCTTTTAATTGATGGATTGATGTCCATAACGTGTAAACTATCTATTGTTCTACATTTTTTCTTAACTAAAAATGAAAAAAAAAAAAACCTGGAACCTGTGATAGGGTAGGTTTTAGGTTCCAAATTTCAACGGGTAGGTTCTAGGTTCCAAAAAATGAGGAACTTATAGGGGCGGGTAAGTTCCAAGTTCCAGGTGGAACCTGTAAAGAACATGGAACCGCTCACCCCTAATTTCAAGTGGTTTTTGCATAATAAATAAAAAAAGTTTATACCACGAAAAATTTCAAACTAATATTGTTTTGACAAATTTATCTCAAATTAATTTTTTGACCACGAAAAACCTCAAATTAGTACACATGTGATAAATTTACTTCAAACTATTTTTTTTACCATGAAAAATCCCAAATTGGTATATCTGTAACAAATTTACCCCAAACTGGTATACTTGTAACAAATTTACCCTTTATTAGTTTCCATTAAATTAGGTTAATACTATGAAAAATCTCAAGTTAGCACACTTGAAACAGGCGAAGGGTAACATCACAAATCGGTACACTCTGTTAACTGTTACATGTGATCAAACTCAGTAATTTGAAGGTAAAATTTAACGAAAACTGACGGAGTGTAAATTTATCACAAGTGTACCAGTTTGGGATAAATTTGTCACAAATGTACCAGTATGAGTTTTTTGTGATAAAAAAATAATTTTTGGTAAATTTATCACGGATGTACCAATTTGGAGTTTTTCTTAATATTAACCCAAAAAAAAAAACACCTTTCGCATTACATGTATAGAATGACTTTTACAATTTTTTCAATCTAAATTTTGCATTCCACCTTCTCACGATCATGCACTTTGACTTAAAAAAACGAAACTCTTAAAATTATGGAAAAACCAAATCTTAACACATAAAATTACATATAAAATTTTCATAATTCGCTGAAATTTACGAGGAAGCAAAAGAGTAGTTTTTGCTTCCACTTAAGTGTAAGCAAACAGCAATCTCTTTGCGGTATTTGCTTCTAACAAAAGCCAATTTTTAAAGAAATGTTTAAACAACATAAATTATGTATAACTTTTACTAATTACATGACTAAATTGAACGAGTATTATGACGTCAAAGCTATACACATAGAAACGAAAATGGTAGATTAGGAAAATATGCAGGTGATAGGTGAACATAAAAGAAAAACACAAAATTAAAAACAAGAGCTAATTCGTCTGAGTTGGAGATTTATCAATATTCACGAGAAGTTCAATTTTTTGAAACCCTCTTCTTTAAAAAAGTAATTAACAATTCGACTGGTGAACAAAATGGATCATATTATGAAACAGAATATATGCCAACTGTTCTTGTGAAAATATATTTCTGGAGATATTTTTTTAGGAACTGTCGTTTTCATATTCTAAACATGATCATTCTCGAGTTTGATTTTTGGAACGTATTAATATACAATAAGAGAGACCAAGCAGATTGATTAATCAAGCGGTTCGATTTGCAAACTGAAGGTCACAAATTCGAATCCTCAATCTATCCTCAATCTCGGGAATTTTTTATTAATTAGCCAAGGACGAGCGCTTTGACTTAAGAGGTGTGTATAACTAATCTTGGATTCACCACTGGCGCACGATGAGTCCGCGGTGCCGAGCCCGCTCATAAATAACCGACCCGACGCTTCTTCGGCGCCTTAAACCGAGCATCCCATTTGCGTTCGAGATAGATCCCAATCCCATCCAAGAACTCCTTCGAGCCATGGGAAAGAATTTACGTTCGAGGAGTGCTCGTAGTCATTATTACTCATTAGGCGTTTGCCCGAAGTCAAAAGCGAGGTTTGGTTCCTTTCGTAATTTAGGAGCAAAAGCACGAGTTGCCGCGTATGGCGTTACGTGGCGCGGATTGATCTCCCGTCGCTATTTGCGCACTCAAAAGCCGGGCGACGTCTGCAAGCAATTGTCTCTCTCTCTCTCTCTCTCTCTCTCTAGCCACGAACTCCTCGTAGGATTCGATCCAGCTGACAATGGTGGTCTCGATGACGACCTTTCAGCATTTGATCAAGCTGCGCGACATCTGAAAGCGTCTTCTCCAGTCCGCTCACTCAAAGTATCCTCGTCTCCCGGGTAAAGCATCTCTCGCCCAGCCTTGACATCGCTGTTTTGTAGAATTCTGTCGAATCATCGACTGTCTCTCGCGTTGATGACGTTGCACGTGCACTCGTTCGTAGAATTTCCTTTTGTTGATACCCTGCGGGGACTAAACGCGGAGAATGCCTGGACAATTTTGCGACATTGCAATTTCGTGCCCCCGTAGTTTTGGTTCGGTGTCGGTGCTGATCCGCGCAAGCATTGATCATCAGGTTGGCGTCGCCTGATCCAGTTGGGAGAGCTGGCTTCATGCGTTGGGCAATTTGTTGTTTAAGCAAAGCGCAGGGCTTTTGGCTTTTGAAACATCAACTGCGATTGAAACATCTTTTACTATGATATATTCACGCTTTTCCCTTTTTTTTTTCTGTGAGTTATCTGGTTTAGAAAATTGTCCAAGCATATTCTGCTCATCTCTACACTGCTGGTGCTTGTCAGTTCCGATGAGTTCTATATTGGGATGATAGTAATTGCTTTCTATGCTCTTGTCATTACCGTCAGTTGTCTCTCTCGTGTTGTTTTTGAACTTGGAATTTGATTGTTCGTTTATAGCTACCTGCAGTTGGAAGTTTGTCATGGGCGGCCACGATTCCGACAATATTTTGAAGGACTTCTACATACCAGATTACATCCTAGCACGCGGATCAGAAAAGGTCGGGGATTTTTCCCCTGTGCCTGGTTGTCCGGTCATAGTGTTCATAAACTCCAAAAGTGGTGGTCAGCAAGGTGGAGATCTTATTATTACCTATAGGACTCTCCTCAATAAAAATCAGGTAATCTCCGTACCTTCTCTATGGCTAAATTCATCAGTGTCACCGTTCCGCTTCACCGGCTAAATTTATGAGTGTCACCGTTCCGCTTCATCGCTAGTAAGAACAGATAGAGCACAAGGAAATTGATGTTGTGCTCATCAAATCGTATTTTAGATTCATAGTTTCGCACGAGTTACCTGAAGTTACTTTGGAAAATGAATAAATCAGAATCATGAAAAACAGCTCTAAAGACAGTTACGGAAAGATAATTGAAAAAGGCTCTGCATTACTTAATTTTACTCAGTTAGCAATAAGCTGTGTTGAGATATATCGATTCAAAATTCAATGGAACAGAAAATCTATAAGGAGACAGGTAATAATAGCTTATAGTACTATTTACAGTATTTCCCTGTGGTCATGTGGGATGTGTATGGTTTTTCAGGTTTTTGATTTGGGAGAGACAGCTCCTCGAGAGGTGCTACAACAGCTTTATGAAAATCTAGAAATTCTGAAACATGACGGTGATCCTTTGGCCAGTGAAATCCAGAAAAGACTGAAACTAATTGTAAGTCACTTATTCAGTTTCAAGCACAATGCACAAAGATGTTTTATGTTCCTTGTGCAGCAGCATCACGTACCTTCTCCTTTCTGGATGTATGCCATCAGATGATAGTTGTTCTTTCTTTTGTTGCTAAATGTCTAGGTTGCAGGTGGGGACGGCACAGCTAACTGGCTTCTTGGGGTAGTTTCTGATCTCAAATTATCTCAACCACCTCCAGTTGCTACTGTGCCTCTTGGAACCGGAAATAACCTTCCATTTTCCTTTGGCTGGGTAGGACTTCATATTTGGTACTATTGGAGCAAGTAAATGGACTTTTTAGTCTTGAAATGTCTTTCTTTTCAAGTCTCAGAAACAACTGTCTGCTTTCATCCATCTGGATATGGTGCTTAACTTTCTTTTAAGCTCTATTGGAAAGCTAAAGAAATGGGAGTGGATGAAAATTGGGATGATAAATGGTAGAGATTTTGTTCTTGAGAGAGGGAGAGAGAGGGGAGTTCAAAAATTTTCACCTCGAATTTCTTACCCACCCTTTCTCTAGCTTCCCAAACATAGTTAGTACTAAGAGTGTAGGGCTGGGCATGCTTCTAGGTCTTTGTTTGCTTTTACTGTTGACCTCATCTTGAAATTGCATTTAAAAATTATCATTTTTCATTCACTTTAACATGGGTTGCACATAAGGCCTACCTATTGGGCTAGAAAGTTCCCCACTTTTTTTTTTTGGCACCCTAAAAGAGCTGTAATTTCTAGCATTCTTGTAGGAATTGTGACTGAGAATTTATGACACCTAATTTTCTAATTTATAGGGAAAGAAAAATCCTGGGATTGATAGGCAATCTGTGATGTCATTCCTAAAGCAAGTGAAGACTGCAATAGAGATGAAAATAGATGGGTAAATGTTTTGAGTTTATATATATTCTATTTGACTTACTAGAGAACAATAGCAGTGGTGTATTTAGGCAAGCTCATCAGACAACACTATCAGTATAATTTTTTCCTGAAGTGGCCGAAATATTGTGTCGTCAAATCTCATGCCCTGCTGTTTTAGCTTCCTGGTGACTTTGGACTCCCTTGCTTCTTACCTCTCAAGCTGTGTTTAATATTTTGATGCCGTATGCTTTGTCATCCTATAAAGTCTTGAGGCTAAGATTGGGCAATATTGCCACATCTTAAAGCAAAAAATCGAGCTGCATTGCGTTGAACTTTTGAGTTGTGTTAGTGGAGAGCCTATTTACAGATTCATGAGCCTGAGAAATGAAGCGCACCGAAAGTTTGTCTGTTTTCTTTCTTTTTGAACTTTCCCGAAGGACTGATTTGCTTGGTCAAAACATAAAAATTATAGTCAGAGGTTGCCACTTGGCACATCCTCAGAACTGCATTCTGTTAATAATGAATTTCACTAAATTTCAGTTGGTATATGGTCATGCGAAAAAGAGCTCTTAAGGAAGGTTCATGGGATCCAATTGCACCAAGTGGACAAACCAATTCACTGAATGCATTCCAACAGGTCTTTCAGCCAGATACCTTATATATGGCAAGTTTCTATCTATACCATAAGCTGTGCCATGACCTAATTGATGATGCAGAGTGTAAACGATATTAGAAGTTTCTTCCTGTATAAATTGTAGTAGCATAAAGGGACTGAATTTGCTTTTGTAAAGAAAAATTCTGTATAATGTACCACTCTGGACTGTGAATTTATCTCACTGAATCCTTTTCACCATGCAACTTGACTGTCTTGTTCATTGCATCAACAAGCATTTCTGGCTAGACTAAACTTACTGCAAAGTAGATGAAGACATAGGTATATAGACATATTTTGGCTGCCAAAATTCCACTGATGTGTAATTTTATACAAGGTGCTCAGTAGCAGTCTCAAAGTAACAGAGGTATCACAAGATTTTTTATAGGAGTTTGCTAGCCAGAAGAGTATGAACTAAATGAGTTGCTTAAAGCAGGACAGCTTCTGCCTTCGGCTAGGTTATTGCTATCTTTTGGATTCAGACATTTAACACCTATAGTCAAATAGCAGTATCTTATAACTGACTCTCTGCTTGCCTAATTTATCTATCCTGCTCTTCTGGATTCGTTGGGAGAATTCGCCGCTATTTACTTGCTAATATTCCACTAATGATTATCAGGATGGGTTCCACACATTTCGTGGAAGATTTTGGAACTACTTTAGCATGGGTAAGAAACAGAATTAGCTCAATAACTTAGAGTTCTTCAATAGCTAAAACAAAAATGCTAGCACTCATCTGAGGTCTTGAGTGAGATTGACTGCTTATATGATGGAATTAGTAAAAGATGAATGTAGCTACTCATCTCTTTAGCAATTAATTGTTCTTCAGGAATGGATGCACAGGTATCATATGCATTTCACTCGGACAGGAAGTTACACCCGGAGAAGTTTAAGAACCAGTTAGTTAATCAAGTACTCTTCTCACTTGATACTAGTTTATTCACAAATTGCAAACTGACACTGTTTGTCTTGCATGCAAAATCTTCTGGTATGTTGCAATTTTTCTTTTTGAAGGACCTATTTTTATCTTGAATATTTTGAGTTCACAGTGATTTTTGCTGAAATCAAACTTTGATTGTCTCAAGGCAGTTGGAGGTGATTTACTTGTTTCATTAGACTCAAACACAATCCTAAGACAAATATTTGTTGAAAGCAGCTGAAAAAAAGATACAATATGTCTTGCCTTTTTCTCAGTGAAGCCTTCTTCTTGTTCTAGCAAACCGCTCATTCAAGCGATACCCATAGAAAGTGCATGTATGGAATTTAGCATGGAACCACGTGGCTTGCCCCCACCTTACTGCTTTATTAGCTATTTTCAAAGCTAGCTTTCAATTTTCGATGCACTACCTTTTACTCCGTACAGTGTAATGAATAAAATTTTGTTTTAGTCTTACACTAGATCTAGTATTTGATCCCAGTTGTTATATTTTATTTGGCTGTAGGGTTCCTTCTCCTGTATAGTCTTTCCAATATTGTTACTCTGACTGAAACCTGATCACATAAGATTGAGGTAACGATAAAGGCAATGCTTTTTATTTGTCTAGCTCAAGGACTAGAAACCCTTTTGTTTGGAAAGCAAATCTAGAGTTTAAGCAACTCCTGTTATCCGATTTCACTTAATTTGCCACATTGGTGGTCGAATATCACCTACCGGTTGCCACCATTACTGATTGAAATTACGTAGAAGAACTCCCTGCATTTGGATTTTTTTTGTTTACCAATACATTTGAAGATGTTTTGTGGCCACCAAGATACATCATCAGTCCAACCACTGATTCAGATATCATTTCCAATTTCAGTTGGTATCATTGAGGAATAATGATTTATTTGAACCTGTAATCACTTTTGGTGGTGTCTTCAAATATAAAGGTCCCCTATGCATAAACAAGGAGTTGATCATTAACAGACAAGGCACCGAAGCTCGAATGTTTCTATCTGAAAGCATTTGAAACAAGTTTTAGGACATTTTTTTCCTTCTTGAGATCAACGAGCATATAGTGAGACTTACTGCCAACTGCTTCTGTTTTTGGCTTGTCAGAGCAATTATTTGAAGCTTGGATGTACTCAAGGATGGTTTTGCACCTCTTGCTTTCACCCTTCTTCACGGTGAGTCTTTTGATTAGCTTCTGTAGTGATGCTTTACAGTTTCATATCCCATATCTGCTTCCATTTCCCATTTGCTACCGTCTTCTGAATGATTAAAGATTGAAGTTCAAGATAAACACCTGCCAGATTGCATTACTAAAAAAATTTTGTTGGTACTTCCTTTCAGTGATTCGAGATTGTTTCGAATGATTGAAGGCGGCTAGATTGTTTGTAGTTGAATTAAAGTACAGCGTTCTGTCACTGGTGGTCAATATCTGAGGATGTAATGTTAAGGCACATATCTCTGTTGAAGATGCGGCTGTCTTCTCTGAAAGTTGGCCTTACGTTGGCTTACTGAACGATATAACTCTAGCCAGGCCTTACTTTTGCTCACTAAACCATAAATCTAGCTCGGTGAAACCATGCGATTGTATTATGCATCCACCTTCTTCTGGAAAAACCATGGCTACTATTTATTTACTAGTAAACTTCTACTCTGTTAGTTGACTATGATCATGGTCATACCTTTACAGCCAGCACGTCTGTGAATTTGTATCGTATGACTTTTAGACCCTACTTATCTACTTATCTGGTTGCTCTCCTTCCCTTTGTTAGTTACTTTCCATTCAGTATAATTAATTTTATACAGGAACATAGCACAGCTGGCAAATGTCAGAATAATGAGACGACAAGGTCAATGGGAGGATCTTTATGTACCTCGCAGGTTATTCCTCTATACCTGCCTGTGGCATGGAAGTTTGCACATGCCCATAATGCACTTCACGTGCACTTTTATGAGCTTGTACTCATTTTTTAGTCATGTGATTTTAGAAATTATATCTAGACTTTTAGTGCATCATTCCATACTTACATATCAGTGTATTACCCTGTAAATTGCAGTATCCGGTCCATTGTGTGCCTCAACTTGCCCAGCTTTTCTGGTGGACTTGATCCTTGGGGAAAGCCAGACCCTGAGAAATCACATGAGGTTGGTTTTCAGTTTGTTGCTATCCTTATTACTTTGCAGTATGATTTGCAGAAAATTCATTTGCAATGCATTCTGTGCTCTGGATTCCTAATTCTTATTCAAGGACTATTTTTTGGCCCGAACTTGTAGAGAGACTTGACACCTGCATGTGTTGATGATGGCCTAATTGAGATCGTTGGTTTTAGAGATGCCTGGCATGGACTGATATTACTGCTCCTGAAAGGACATGGGACTCGCCTTGCACAGGTAGAAATTTCATAAATATGTTCAGATTACACAAACTAATTTGACATTGATTGGCTGCCTGGGGAAGCTATTACCTGCTGGACTAGGTGAACCTGTGTTTGTATGGATGTGCCTCATTTTTTTCCTCCAAAATTCTTGTTCCTCCCTGTAGACAAGTGGAGTTTGTTTCGAGTTCAAAAAAGGAGCAGCTGATCACACCTACATGAGAATTGATGGGGAACCCTGGAGACAACCATTGCCAGTTGACGAGGGAAGTGTCACCATGGAGATTTCCCACGCTGGTCAAGTGAAGATGCTTGCCCCTCTATTTCGCCGGTCTAGAAGTATACATGAACATTCTTCACCTATTAGTTAGCAGAATGCAGGAGGCAATATGATTGAAGAAATGCTCATGAAAGTGGGAAAAGAAGTGAAGGTATAATGCCGACAGAGTTTACATTATCGCTGGTAAGTTATTTGACGTGCCTGAGCCCCTCGAATAACTTCGAGAATTGATGCACTGGAGCCTGTTCTGTCTTAAGGTGAATCCTGTCCAATGGAGGAAGTGTTACGGCAGAACCTGCCACTGGATTAGATTTTACATCTGACCATTGAACTCTTGTAGAAGGCAATGTACGTGCATGAGCTGTAATGCGATGCTGAATCACCGGATTTCAAACAGACTTGATATTCTTGCAAGTATGGTAAAGGGAGCCAGTGCACTGAAAGTTTACCATCTTTTCTCATTTGATTGTTTAATAGGAGTTCTATTCTTAAAAGTCTAGCACTAGAAGGTACCCTAATAACAATACTGATCTAACCAATACATTCTCTGCTCGCTTGTCTTCCTCGCTGTCTTTGTGTTGCAAAGATCAGAAGGCGTGGGAATCACTGTGACAAATCAACCGTTCATGTCTGTCTCATGTCACCATGAAATGGTTCCCACTAGACTACGTTGGCAAAGCCGGTCATATTTTCCCCGGTTAATCAGCCTGATGTGTTTCATCTAGTTGTAGTCATGATAGTAGGGGTGTGCATGGTCTGGATTGGCCCGGTCTCCAAATTTTTTGGACCAAGGACCAGTCTAGTCTGGTTCCAGTCGAACTGATAAACAAGTCGAAGAAATGTTGAATTTGCTCGTCATGAGCGCAAATCAATGCAATTTTATCTAACTACAATGAGCAAATTGATCAGAATTAAAGATTCTAAGTAATTTAAAGGCTTCTAGGGGGGAAAATGAAGAAATTTTTTTTACTACAACGAGCCAACTGATCGCAAAACCTTCTCAACGCAATGGAGAAAACTCACGGCACCATCCTTTGGTATAACAACAATAGCCCCTGCCTCCGCGAAATAGGGTTTCTATTTTGTGTTTTCTAAATCTCTATTTTCTAATACTCATTTTACTCATTTTTTCTATATATATACCAGTCCAATCCTATCCCCTTGGAACCGGGGATCGAATTCCCAAGCCACCAGTCCTATTTATAGGAACTAGGGACTGGACCAATACCCTCAAGGACCGGACCAAATCGGTCAGTCTGATCCGGTCCACTTTGCTCACTCCTACATGATAGAGCCAAATGAGTGTGCAAACTGCAGATTCATCGAAAATCTCAACCGGTTTTCATGTGGATGTTATGGGAGATTCACCTTTCGACAATCGGAACGATGCCAAACTATGTTTGCCAATGCATGCCTACCTAATGCTGATTAGTTCAAGACAATCCTTTTATCTACAATGAACATGCTTTAAACATGAAGCACATGTCATTGTTATTATGTGCTTTACATAGTCCGATCAACAGTTTTAAAAGCGTCAAATTTTAGAAGCGAATGTTAATAAATTATTCAAAGAAGTGCTTGGAACATGGGTTCATGATTTTTGTACATTTGATTGTTTGTATACAAATGATCCCTGCAAACTATTTCTTAATATAGTTAGAGACAACTGAAGAGCCTTTAGTATGTAATTAAGCACGGAAAATAAACAAGTTAAGGAAAATATTTTCCGTCAATGGAAAAAATATCTTCAAAAGTAGGAAAATAATTTCCTCTTTTCCTTCTCTTTCTTTCACCACTCATTTTAATTATTACTATTTTTATTTTCTTTTATTTTTTCTTTTATTTTTTAAATTCGTATATTTAATTATTTTTCTTTTTCTTTTTTTAAATTTTCCTTTTCCTTTTTTTTATTTTTCTTTTTCTTTTTTCTTCTTCTTCAGCCAGTTGCTGGCCGAAGAAAAAAAATTCAAATTTCAAAATTTCTTATAAATAAAAATAAAAATTATTAAAAGGAATAAAATGAGAAAAATCAAATCAGATTTTCCATACCGAATGATAGGAAATATTTTTCAGTTTATTTGTAAGTTTTAGTCAAACATAGAAAAATATGATCATTTTCTTAGAAAATGACTTCCTAAAAAATATTTTTCAAAATGTCAATTTTTTTCCGAAACGAGCATAACCTTAATTGCTACACAATTAATTGCTTTAGAGGTGCTTTGTCTCTACTTTCAGAAGTGACCCTTGGCCCCACCATTTACGAATTAAACATTGAGCTAGTAGCCTCCTCCCCAGTCCTCAGCCCTTCCAAGCCCGAAGGTACAATAAGCAGGGCTCAAGACAACAAGAAAGTCCGGCCAGCGTGATCGATTATTACTTTTAAAGAATTATTTACAAAATTCGGAAAAATTCAACTTCCTATCCTATACTTTCACTTTTTTGAACTCACAAATTTTCTCATCAAGTCTGTTCAACTAATTTTAGCCAACGTGGTCATCCTGCAAAGCCAATGCACAATGTGAACAAAATTTGGTAAAGGTGGATGCGACATAGACATCACCAATTCACCACAGAAAAATTTAGGCGATAGGAAATCGGAATATAATGAGGATAAAATTTAGCAATGTGAACATCTAAATTGGAGAAATTTTATGTGTGTCGCACTCGCAGGCTACATCAGTTGGATTTTGGCTTAATTCGTTGTCGGAGGGGGTTTGATTAGAAATTCCGTGGTAGCAAATGAACTAAGAATATGTTAAAGATACAAGGACTTCATTAGAAAATATGTGAAAGTATAGTGTCACAAAAAAGAGAGTTGAAGAATGTGGAGATGCTACAACAACGAAGTTAGCTTGGACCAAACGATCTAGTAGAAATTTTATATCATGAAATATATATGTTGAAGATAGGATTCGATTCTTTAGATTGGTTGTGCAAATCTTGAATTTATAGATTGATCGATTCAGTCAATTCATAAGATTGGATACTTACTCCTCAAAATAGGAAAATATTGTTTTGTATATCGTTTCCTTCATCGTACTTCATTGTATCATATATGCCCTTATGTACGTGTGAGAAAGAAGCAGTAATACAATTTCAGTCCTCCAAATTTCTTCTTCATTTTCCATCAATGTAACAACAAAATAAATTAAATTCGGAAATGATCTTGGTATAGGGATCCTATATTTTTCTCTGCCGACTCATAATTGACAAGTCACAATCACAAAAAACATTCATATATTGTATTTATGTTCACTTTCAATTTCAATCAAGATTTTCCCTCTCATCAGGAAAACAAAGCCCCCCCCCCCTTTTTTTTTTCTTTTTTCTTTTCTTGCTCTTTTTTCCGGGGGCACGATTTAATTGCTATGGACGCGTTAACCAGGGAAAGCTAATTAGTCCCAGCCCAAGCAGCTGATTTGGGCCCAAACCAGAAGCAAAGGCAAAACCACGGCTCTTCCCTTTGATTATCGCCTGGTGATTAGTGCCTCTGGTTTTCTTAACGCGAAAAAGAACCCACCGCCTGGCGTGAAAGTCTCTCTCTCTCTCTCTCTCCTGCTGCTGCTATATATATAAAGGAGCCCCCATTTCAGATCTTCAACCAAGCTCAATAGCAAGCACCCACCCTCCTTCCAAAACCTCCTCTAGTTCTTCTTCTCATCATTCGTAAACGTCCGACCCCGCAAAAAAGGAACCTTTTTATTTTCTTTGGCCCCTCTTTCGAGGAATCGAAGCGAAGATGAACTCAGCGGGCAAAGCGTGGATCGTGGCGGCGAGCATAGCGGCCGTGGAGGCGCTGAAGGACCAGGGCTTCGCGAGGTGGAACTACCCGATGAGGTCGGTCCAGCAGCGCGTGAAGAGCAACCTCAGGTCCTATTCTCAGGCCAAGAAGCTCTCTTCCCCTGCTTCTTCGGCCGTGGCCAGGGGCTTGAAGCGCCTGGAGGAGTCCCACGGCAAGATCATGCATCTCAATGCCTGGGGCCCTGAGTCTACCAGGTTTTAGGAAACAGGGACTCTGATAATCGGCAGTAGAGAGAGAGAGAGAGAGAGATTTGCATTCTTGAATTGCTAAAATGTTGGCAATGGCGATTTGGGTTTGTGGAATATTTGGTAAAGCGTATTGGAAAAGTTGGAGGATCTTGAATTAGAGAAGCCTGATTATAAATTTCTTCCCTCTGATTCTACGGCTATGGCGTTTGCTGATTATAAGGTTGTAATTTTTATTTTTTTTGGGTCGGAAATGAGGTTGTAATTCAGAGAGATTAAAATCATCAGATGTTGAGAACAAAACTCTGGTGTTGCTAACCTCAATGAGAATTTGTTCAATTTATCAGATAAAGTAAATATCTTTTTTTTTTGTTGGAATTAGAGTAAATCACATATTAAAAATGTTAATCTTTACTTGAATAAGAAAAACACAGATCAATTCATTTTCAAGATTGTAGACGATCCATCGATTAAATCACCCATAAAGGAATAGCCATCAATTATTGTTCTGATCTCTATCTTTTATTGTTAGGAAATATATATTGTCCAGCAGGGTGTTATGTTGGATCTGCAATCTATAGAGTTTGGCCCATTCAATTTAGAATTGATTAGCGAATTTTACCGCAACCGAAGTTTATTTACTTGCAAAATGACCTCCATTTATTTATGAACTTGAAAGGAACATTATGACCATGTAAATAAATTTACTAAAAATACGGAAAAAGCCATAAATTTAGGTAACTTATATTACTAGCTCTCAAGATAAGTTACGATGATTAGGAGGTTTTAGCTTAATAGAACTTGAGGTAATTTACTATCTTTAAAGGTAGATCATTAACCATCATTTACATGGACTTACAGGTAGTTTATGATTATTGAGGCCAATTACTAATTATAAGTTCATGTCTCTCATGATAATTTTTTAGTAATAACATTCTCATATTTCAAACTCTAGAACTAAATTATTATGAGAAAAAGGAACCTGTTAATTGTTGGTGTAGCTGAAATTACGACGTCTTTAGGAAAATTACAAAATTACAATTATTGAAGGTATAATTACTAAGAATAAGAATTATGATTTATGATCCATAGGAGGTAATTACTAAGACTCTATTTGTTTCGCGAAAAATGAAAAATTTGGAAAACATTTTCATAAAAATGATAACTTATATCACTCACAAAAATGAATAAATGAAAAATATTGCCATCGTTCATGAAAAAAGTTATAGCATAAATTGTTGGTGATAATAAAATATTTTCTATGGACTAATTATTTCAAGTGATACAATCTATCATTTTGTGAAAAATGTTTTTCGAATTATTCATTTTCTGCGAAACAAACGAAGAACGTGAATTATAAGTTATGATCTATGGAGGAAAATTACGACATTATGAGATAATTACTAAGAGATTCCATTCTCAATTACGAAATATGAAAAGAAGTTACTATTAATTATGGAAACTTACTAACTATAAAGAATCACCCGTTATGACTACTTGAGAAAAACTATAATATTATTGGAGAATTTATAATGAAAATATCCTAAAATTACGAAGTGTAAAATATAGTTTCTACATTTTATAAAATATTACTAATAACTAGTGCGATTGGATTGCGAGAAGTTTAGCCAATGTACCATATCCTTAAGTCAATTAACATGAACTTCTCCACTTGCACCTGGCAATGACAGATTCGCTTAATGGATAGTTGGTGTTTCGTCGGTACTTTAAATTGAACATTTCGGGAACTAGAGAGGTTTGTTGACAATCTAATCCGAATCCTTTTTTGTCCCCAAAAAAAAAGGGATGATTATCAAGTATAGGGGAAAGTTACAACAAATTGGGAGACTAAAGAAGCCAGCCAATGAATTATAAAATAACAAAACAAAGCAATGGATAGTAATTATTTTGGCAAAAATTCACATGTGGTGTGGTGGTGAACTTTACTCGATTGTGCTAGTGTTGACTAAACTACTCTCTCTCTCCATCCAAGAAGCAACCAAAACAAGGCAAGCCTGTGGTTTTTGGTGTTAAACCATGGGCATATATCTATCTCCCAAGTCCCTGGTAACATCTGCCTCTTGTTTTGGGTTAAGCCCGCCCTTGTTTCTTCTCAGATTCCACTCCATCCCCCACCCACCATCCCCTCCTCACTATATTAGCCGACACCCTCCACTCCATTCCCCAAAACACCATTGGAGTTCAATTCCAAAAGAACACCCACTGCCACACCCAAATCTCGACACCGCATCTTCATTCAGTCGTCGCCACCGAGAAGGACCAGAGAACGATGAGTTCGGCAAGCAGAGCTTGGATCGTCGCAGCCAGCATAGGAGCTGTGGAAGCGCTCAAGGACCAAGGCTTCTGCAGATGGAACCACGTTCTCCGCTCGCTCCACCACCATGCCAAGACCCATGTCCGGTCTTATTCTCAGGCCAGGAAGCTCTCTTCCCCTGCTTCCTCTGCCGTCAACACGACAATCGGTGGAGAGAGGCTGCAGCAATCCGAGGAGTCCTTCAGAAAAGTCTTGTACTTGAGTTCTTGGGGACCTTGTTGAGTCGCTTCCTTCATCTCGATTGAGTGTAATTAAGACTTAGAAATACAGAAGTGGGAACATCTCTTCATTTTTTATGTTCCTGCCTAGCAGGAGCAGCTTCAGAATTACACTTTCTTGTGTTTTTTCGCAATCGTAATCAATGGGTAATACGTTAACGGCTAATGTGTTGTTCTGTCATACTTGAGAATCCTGCAAGTCCAGCTTGAACTATTCGTTGAATAGTATTTGGACACAGAGTAGGATATCAAGAGAAAGCAAAAGGCCATCTTCATCTCCCATTACATATCCCCAGTTAACTCGCCTTTATGCTGGCAGAATTTACAAATCCTGATGACAGAACTCAAGAGAGAAACAGTACAATCACACAACGTATGGAGTTCCAAACACTGAGGAATCACAAGATCCTTGCACTTGGAATTCAAAAGGGTTCCAGAACGAGAGTCAGATATGCTCTGTCTCCTAAATGAATCGATGACAAAAGAAAAGTCCAAGCAGCAGCCGAAAACAATGGAGCAAAATTCAAAAAAAAGACACGGTGTTAAACCACCACACACCCTGTACATAATGTTCAGAACTCGAGCTCCTGATGCTGCGACGAAGAATGAAAGATTTCGTCGCGCTTTCACGCATTATCCGGCAGTAGGATATTCTGCGACCCGAAGATCTGGTGAGCACTGTTCTGAACAAAGACCGCGATCCCACATTTGCTGCTTTTGAAACCTTGCCACAATGGGAAATTAACGGTTCCCGAAACCGTCTTCTTTGCCGAAACATCCTTGACGGTACACAGTTTCTCGAGCTTCCTCACGACGAAGTCGTTCGATAAGACCCGCCCTTTATTCTCTCCCTTCAAGCAGTCGGTCAGCAATCCATTCTCATAGAGCGCCACCATCACATTAGCTTGGCCTTCCACTTTCATCCTCAACGCTCCAGATAGCGACACTTGTAAAGAATCTGGTGACGGCCTCTGGAAATTTGCCTGTGTATATGCACATATGCATCTTGAATCAATTGGAATTGCTAATCCAGCATTGACAGGTAATGATATCATTCCGGGATCCTGAAGTTCTCGGGACTAAGTTTTACCTCTCTCTCATTTCCAGTTTTGATGAGAAACGACGGCTTAATTGAATCAAGCGCTCTCAGTATTAGGCAAAAAGCAATGGTTTTACCAGAACTTACCTTGCAAGATCTACAGAGAACTTTCTTTATACTACCGAGTACAATTTTTTGAAACTTCAAACATTTACATGGATTTCACTCTTTACTGAAACATCAATTAGGAGAAAGTGGGTGTTAGATGTTACCAAAGTCATAGAATATATCCTGTCGTGTCATGGAAATTAGCAATTGATTATTACTTTTGGTACATCAAACAAGTGCAAGTGAATATGAATGAGAATATCAACTGACAGGTTGCATATGACTTTGCTTCATGTCTTGGAAAAGGAAAAGGAATTGAATACGGTTCTGTAGCTGGTGGAGTGGATCTCTCCCACCTACCTATCTTCTTTCTGTTGAACCGTCTTTTTATTTCGTTTCGTTTATCTTTTCCCTTCTCTAACTCTACTTTTTAATGTCAATGTTGCCTTCAGATCTGTTCCAGAATATTTTGGTCCCTCTCAGATCTCTGTGTCACTGGTAAGGGCTGAGAAAAGATAATAATCTGTGAGTTTCGCTAACTTTGGCAGACAATCCTCCTCATCTACCGAAAACGTAAATCAAAAGGCAATCAGAACCAAACCAATTAACCAAAGTTCATGCATAGCGTTAGCACCATAACTGCGCATGGCTAGGATTCCCCAGATCGAACCCAATCCGAGTGAGAGCGAACCAATTTAGAACAGACCTGAACTATGCTGTCTGGTAACAAAGATTTGTCTATGTCTCACTGTATTACACCGCAGACTTCTCAGGGTTGTTGTCATTTCTTTCTACCATAATATTCTTCAAGATCATTCAAATCCTAATACTTACTACTGCTAGATGTGATAAACTTGCTCCTACAACATTGAAGTTACTGCCCTTATTCGGAACTCCTAATCCCTGTCCAGCTAAAAACTACAGCAGCATCAATTTAGCCTTATCCGACAAAAGTTCACGGAATCGATTCTTGATTTAAGCGCAACATTCTTTTTTTTGGCGAAAAGCGCAACCCTATTTAACTTTTACTATTACAAAGTCTCCAAGTGACAAGTCTTCAGATCTGAGAACATGATGATGAATACCATACTTCGCGATATAAAAACCGAAGTCTGTATAAATCTAATGCGTTCTGGATTATCAATCCACGTATAGAAATGCTTCACAAACGAATGAAAATCCGAGGCATCATTCCTCTAATCTAGAAAAAAGAGTTCCTTGCAAAAGCTAAAAGATTATGCGATCCGCCACCACAGCCTTAGTACTTCAATTAGTACACCACAGCCCACTAATTAACACTAATAGAACTAGCACTGGTCCCTAAAGTTTTCGTGAATCGAGATTGATTGAAAACTTTATCACTACATCCCTACTATTTCTTCAATGCCAATCAATCAGTACGTACATAAGTATATCACGGCGAATATCAAGCATACTTCTGGAGAAAGAAAACGAACCTGGAGCGTCGGCGACGGGAATCTAGGGGCGGACGCGATGGCGGAGAGCATGGCATCCTGGTTGGTGCCAACGCACTGGGACCGACCCTGGACCACCACCTGCGGCGTGAACATGGTGTCCAGCCTCAGCGCCTCCACGTAGGCCTTCTGCCTCACCGTGGCCTGGCTCGACCCGAACGGGTCCTTCCACCCCGTGTAGTCCCAGTAGTCCACGTGGTGCGCCAACACCATCACCGGGGCCTCCACCTCGAAGTCCCCCCTCCCCAGCCTTGACACCAGCAGCTCCGCCTCCGGCGAGGTGGCGCACCCCTGTGACGAGAACAGCTCCACTAGCACCGCCCCTCTATGATCCTCAGCCGCGGCGGGGGCAGCGGACGAGTGGACGTGGGGCTTGCCGAAGCAGGCGAAGAGGCCGCGTGGCATTGCGGGCGTGTGTGTCCCTCCCGCCTGAAAGGGGAGAAGCGGTTGGTTAGGTTGTGGCGGTTACGTTGGTGTTTGAAGGTCGAGAGAGAGATCTCGAGAGTCGAGAGAGAGAGAGAGAGAGAGGTGGCGGAGGGAGATGAAAAGAATATGTGGAGAAGAGTAAGAGGATCTTTGAATACGCGAGTCGGGAGTGTTTTACATAAAGAAAAAGGGACGCGAAGGAGCACGCACCTAATTTTTAGTGGAATTTTTCAATGACGAGAAAGAAGACAAAATTTAAAATGGAAGGAAACAAAGAGAATGAAAATGTAATTTGATTGCTTCTTGTTTAGTTTACATACGAAGGCAAATGAATTCCTTCTTTTTTTTTAAAAAAGTTTGAGACAAATTAAGAAAAATTGCTTCCACCATAAAAGGACAAAACATCCTGCTAGGGTTTCTTTATCACCCATGCACATGCATTAATATCATATTTCCATGGCACCCGGTCTTTATACTTTTATAAGCTTCTAATGGTTCTTTTGATTTTAAGATACCTTATTCAATCCAATTTACGAAAATTAAGGCTCCAAATCTTAGTACAGTAAAATGGGTTTCTAAAAATTGATCGAATTTATAAATCTTTCCTAGCATTCTCTTGTAAGAAAGAAAGGAAAAGTGTCTGCGTGTGTGTGTATATATATTCAGAATGTGTGATTGGAAGTCGGTGACACCTTTTTTTAAAGAGGGGGACAGGTGGCGGGGGTGGCGTGGTTGGAAGTCGGTGACAGGTTATGCTGTCACCACCGGCATTTCACCTAAAGCGGAAACCAAGGTTTGACAAGTCGTCTGCTCCGTTCGAATGATGTTGCCTCAGATCTAACGGAGGCTTTCACATTAGATGCTCTTAATTAATTTGCTGTATCTGGTGGTCACTTCCACTTCCACACCAGCTGTCTTAACTATACACGGAATCTCTGAATTATATAATCGAAAGCACCAAATTCCATGACTCGATCCCCACACAACCCCACTACGATGTTGCAAGGGACACTAGGCTTTTATTGGGTTCCTATGCTTCTGTCGAGGTTCTCCCCCTTTTAGAGGAGAAAGGAAGGGATATATTATGAACGGATTGAAATGCTAGAAGTGTCGTAATTTTCGTATGATAATCTTTGTAGTGCTACAACTTTTTCAGAGATCATATGAGTGCCGTTTTCATTTAAAAATAAAAAGACAACCACTTTAGTGTCATCGCCAATATGGGTCATTGGAAGATCCGATGTGCCAATAGCTTAATACTTTTATGATCGACGTGGCTCGTTGACAAAATGAGTTAGGTATGAATTGTCCTAAACGATGCCGTTTATGCGCGTTATTTGCCCCCAAATTTGCGTCCGATGAACAAGAGCTACGAAGGAGAGGGAGCAACATATTGCAACTGGGTTTCTTCGAACGAAGATGAAGATGCAAACGAAGAGAATGAAGAAGAAGAGAAGGTAAATTGGGGAGTTAATTAGTTGTCTTCTTAAAACCCTAACCCCACAACCGGATCTCTTTCTCTGTTTTGTCACAATCGCCGAGGAGTTAATTAGTTTCAATCCATGTATGAAACTGTCCACAACTAAATTCTTTTCCAATACAGGTCAACATTATTCATCTATTTCTCTCTTGATATTCCAGACGCATTACGTGCTCTTGCTTTGTTCTTATAAAGAGCAGTTACAGCAACTTGTCCATGTCCAACGCCATGGAAGCAGTAATGGCTTGCTGGGAGATTGAGCAGTATAGCAACATTTTCTCAGATGAAGCGGCTTCATTTTTGTTAAGAAGAGCCAGGTCATCTTGTCTCTTGTCCATGCTGAAATTAATATTTCTTAAGAAAACAACATGAAATTAAATTTTCATTAATAATGGTCACGTAGGACGAATTGCCAGAATTTATTGTCAGGCGCACTTAAGTGATCGTTTTTTCACCGATGTAACACTCAAGTGATCTCTCGAAAAGTTTTAGAACTAAAGTGAACGTTGTACAAAACTTATGACACTTTTGGTATCCTTTTTTCTCTAAATGCAAATTGAATGTACGAAAGACCAAACGTTGGGTAGACATTAGATATACTTAACTCTAGACAAGACCTCTTAAAAATGTGTCCTGCGACATTTACACGATATACATCAAATTAAAGAGAGTACACTTTCTCTCCTTCTCCCCACGTATCTCTCTCTCTCTATACTCAGCTCATACACTCCGTTGTCATCCTGGCCACCACCGAGCCACGGCCTCATGGTTTCATCATCTAGACCAATGCCCAAATACCGGCCCCTCCACCAAAGAGCCACCACATTCCTAGTACTAGTACCCCATGCTCAGTTTCCTCCGACGACGGAGGAGACCTCCCGATTCCGTCTCCTCCGTCAACGGGAATGGCCTCACAGATATGGCTCTCCCTCTGTATCGCCATGTCGAGGTTTGAGCCAAAACTCAACATCGAAGAGAGAGAGACAGAGATGAGCCAGTACGAATATGGGCCAAGTACTGAATGCAACATCCTCAATTTCTTTTTCTTTTTCTTTTTTTTTTTATAAGAGAAACATCCTCATTTTTAACATGCAGAAGATTGAGTGTTATTACAATGAAAGATTTAAAAACCTAGCTTTGGAGCGAGATATATAAAGATTTGCAATACTTATCCTAGGAGAGACGAGATATAAGAATTTCATGTAAAGTTTATAGATTGTGATTCTAATAATTGCTGACAAAAGATATCATAAACATCAAGTGGCCCGAGAGAGGGCGCAGCGCGACTCGACACGCCGACGGATCCTACTAGTCCCATTGACATGACAACAATGGATCTATTGCCAAAGTGTTGCAGAACAACGCCAAGAGATGCACAAATTCAAGCGCGAAAAATAAACGATGAAAGCAAAAGTAAATCGCATGAGATATAAGATTTACGTGGAAAACCAAAAACGGGAAAAACCACAAGGAGAGAGAAGGGTTTCACTATCTTTAATAATGATTACAAAACCAAAAATGTCAAAAAACCTCTAAGTGAGTGTTGACATCCAAATAAATTTGCATATAACTGATCACGTATCTGACACGAGGAGAGAAATGATACATGATCCATACTTGATGAGATTAAAATTTGCACATCATTCGAGTGTTTTGGAAGATATTGTCGACAGTAATTCAGTCACGGCGTTGCCCTAGCTCATGAATAAAAGCAATCGAGGCAAGAAGCATATATCAAAGAGTAGTTATTGGCGACATGAACAGAAAAATAGCTTGACGTGTGTCGAAAAGCTGTTATCAGCCACGCAAGCAGGAAAGTACCCTAGAAGTCGGGAAGCGGTTACTAGAAGAAAGGAAACTTGATGTATCGACAGCATTATGGAATGGACAAAAGAACAAATTCGAAATTTCAAAGACGGTTATCAAAAGTGAGGAAATTGTGGGAAAGACTAAGTCAAAGGTTCCAAAGGCGGTTTATTAAAGATCACACTCTAAACGGTTACAGCATTCTCCTATAAATACTGAGGGATCTCAAAGCAAAAAGGATCATCAATAGAACACACAATGTTATTTTTCACTTATGCATTTCAGTTTTAGCTTTAGTTCGAAACATTTCTTTTGAGTCAGACTCTGAATCCAAAGGGAGTACTACGTCATTGAGTCAAACTCCGGCGTTATATCAACACGTTGTTTAGCCTTGTCATCAAGTCAAACTCTGTCGAGGTTTAGTGTCATGGTCCGTTTATGGTCATTTGTATCGAGACATGGTTTAACTTTGCCTTTGAGTTGAACTCTATCGAAGTTTAACGTCGTGATCCGTTTATGGTCATTTGTGTCGACACGTTATTTAGCCTTGCCATTGAGTCAAATTCTGTCGAGGTTTAATACCGTGGCTTGCTCATGGTCATTTGTATCGATACATCATTGATCCTCGCCTTTAAATTGATCTCTTCAAGGTTTAAATCAATACGATTGTTTGACATCTTTATCAAATCAGTTTCTGTCAAGGTTTAACATCCGTACCAATATGTTTGTTAAACTTCGTCATTAAACCAGTTTCTATCGAGATTTGATTTTGCAGTTTGTCTGTAATATCGACAGGCCATTTCCAAATTAATTAGTTATACATCGAGCTAAATCCTTTACAATAGTTTAATTACTTCTGTCCAGAATTTCCGCAGGACCTCTTACATATAAAAAGTCGAAGAACTAATTTCAGTAAAAGATAATTCGCCACAGGAACATTTTCCGGCACTACAGTGAGCAAGAAGATAAGAAAAACAAAGAAAGAGAAAAAAAAACTTTAGGGCAAATATCAGATTTTGCAAACAAGTGTTAGATATGTTTGCGCAAAAAACAGTCATATATATTGTTGCAAAAAATCATCAGATATATTTACGCAAAAAACATTAGATATGTTTGCATAAAAAATCATTAGATATATTTGCATAAATATATTTGTGCAAAACATTTATGTTATACTCCCCTTCTAAAAGACCCTAAAACAAAATGACATTGTCCAAAATATTTCATTACCTATTTTAAGTCAAAAACTCAACACAAAGGATCCTGGCATTGCAAAAGCCAACTAGCTCTCTCTGAAGCGACAAACCGAACTCTCAAATGGCTTCATCCGCACATCTTGACAAACTGATCGATTCAAAGGCTCACAACCCTCCAGCAGATGCATCAGTTAAACCACACCACACACCAAGTGATTCTCCACCACACACCCCTTTATTCCCATCTGATCAAACTCCAATGACATTCCCTCTCCCTCTTCATCCACAATTCTTCAACATCATCCACATCTCCTCACATCTACTTATATTCTAACTTCTCTAGCACTCCTCCTTCCTCCCCCCTTTTAATATTAATCACCCTCCTCGGTTACTTATCTCTCAACTCTAAATCGTTCCGGAAGTGGGCGTGTCTTCTCCCGAGTACTTCTTCGGCGTCATTTGTTTTCCGATATGCTGGAAGGGAAGGCCGTCGTCAGCGAGACCGACATGCTCCAGGCGATGCAACAGGAAGCTCTTAATTTGGCATCCAAGGCGCTCGACTCCTTCGACGTCACTGAACCCATGGACATCGCGCGCTTCATCAAAATGGTATCATCGAAAATCTTTTTAACTCTTGATGTTGTAGGCTTTAGCTTGTTGGGTAATTGTTTGAGGTTTTCTAATTGTGTGCTACCCAGGAATTTGACAGGACATATGGAGGAGGATGGCAATGCATAGTGGGGACAGATTTTGGTTCATTCGTGACCCACTGCTCTGGCTGCTTCATTCACTTCTTCGTCGGAAGCCTCGCAATCTTGCTCTTCAGGGGTTCCTCTGGACCAGAGGCTGAGCCTAACCAGTTCATGACCGCCTTACATACTAGTGTTGTCACAGCTTGATGATGCGTTCGATCGCTTTTTAGTTCTCATGATTTTGATGTCCAATCGTATATATCCTCCCTTCGCTGGGCATATGGTGAAGATCAATCAGAGATCTATGTAAGTAGTTAACAAATGAAAGCCCAGCATAACATTATTATTGTTACTTATTTTAAGCGTTTCATCAAAAGTCAAAATCATCCTGGTTCGGCTTCGGAGATGTCAACAAAGCCGTGTACAGCCGGAGCCTATCCTCCCCTAGCGAAGAGCACCGCGACAGTGGCCTCCTCGGCCGTATGAACGATAGCGACGTCAGCGTCAGACGGTGCTTATACCTCCTCCAAGCGAGCTGGATCGCCACGGCAGCCCATGTCCTCCACCCGGGCGAGTAGTACCGTGCGCTCCGCTTCACTCTCTCGTTCACGAACGTGTACCGGAAGTGCTGTGTCACATACTTCACATCCTCGGCCTCGAGCCCAAACGCCTCGGTGGTCTCGAGGGTGACTAGGGTCGAGGAAGATGGCGGTAAGCGCTCAATGAAAGGCCGCCGGAGGCACCACGAGAGGAGCTCGTCGCCACTGAAGTTGCCGGGGCCGAGCATGCAGCAACTTTTGACGCCATCGCGGAGGACTTGGCTGCTTTGGAGGTGGCCTCTCACTACGAAGAGCATGCGTTGGACTGGGTCACCTTCTCTTGTTATCTGCACCATGCATGAGTCAGAGAGAGAGTTAGGGTTTGCATGCCATCATTCTGTCTCTAGGACTTCAATCAAACAGTCGATAGAGTGGGCAAAAGGTAGTTCTTTACGGATAATTTACTTTCAAGACATACTTAACAATGTAAATCAGATTAAGTTATTACTATGAAGCACTTTTTTTTTTTGGTCGAACGATGAAGCACTTGAAATAGTGCAGTTTTTTTCTAGAATTTCCATGCGAAGTCTTATATCCATACGAGCACTTTTTCTTCCTTTCTTTTTTTGTCAAAAAAATAAATTGGGTCCAATTAAAAAAAATCGATGTAGACAATGATAATGCAGATAATGATGAAAATTACATTGAAAATAAGAACTTTATCAATTAGGCACTCACAGTCTCTCCCTTCGTGAATATAAGGGATTTCACGCGATCGCAAATGTTCTCGAGGACTAAATCATCCATGTGTTGGAAAAGTGGCACCTGAAAATTAAGTATCCAACATGAAATGTATGTCAAGAGATGCTACATGAGAATTGAAAATGAATTAGTTAATCTTACATTTGATGCATTAAGTAGGGAAAAGAAACTTCAGTTAGAATCGAAATGCTTATGACCTATATCACTACATCCTCACTAGGGCTCACGACTCAAGCTTTGAAGAGTTGGGTCTATTTGCATCTTTTCTCCAATCTTCAAACAATTAATTTAGGCCCGATAAGTACCAACCTTTCATAATTTTATGGGCTTTTTTCTTCCTCATGCTTCAAGCCGGTCCAATTCACATGGGCATCCGTGGAGTCCAAGGTTCTCCTACTCGTGTCGACACGGAGTAATGCTAGGCATATTAAGACCGATCGATGTTACTTACTAGCTCGGGAAATCTCGAACTCCATTAGTATTCATGTGGGCTGGCTTGAAGCACGATGAAGCAGCCCATAAATTGAGAAAAAGGTAGATACTCATTGGGCTTAAATTAATTGTTTCAAGATAGGAGTGCCAGATCTTCATGTTAGGTTTTCGGCCAGAACTGGAGTGAAGATTGGGGTAGGCCAGATGTGACACAGGTTAGTCTTTTATATTCACTGTAATCTTTTATTGGAAGAACTATTTAATGCGCTATTCATGTTGATTTTGGTTTTAGCTTTATGTTGTTCACGAATTGATCAATCAGTTTTGAGGGTTTTGACAAAAAAGTACGGGTTCATCTTTTTGTGTGGTCCCTATATCAAGCCCTAGCCTCTTCTTGAAATGGGAACCGAATGCCACCAAGTTCGGGGCTTAAGATATGTAATGGGTCGATGGGATGTGAGTAAAACTTTATCATGGCTTCACGCGGTAGTCTTGAAAACGCCAAAAGGCCGCAAATGTAAATGATGAGAGAATAATATGGTGGGTCTAGCTTGGGAAGATTCTTATGTGTTGCACGAAATATGACGAACGACTTTATGAAAAAGAATAGAATTGATGTTACCTGTCTGACTAAGTCCAAGCAAAGGTGGTACTTGATGTCCCTCCGGAGACCCTCCGGCAAGTTCCGGATCATCTCGCACTCATTGACGCCGCGCATGGCAGCCCAGTGCTGCCGCTCATAGTTGCGCACTCTCTGCCGGAACCCTTGAGGTAGGTGCCTCTTCCTCATCCACCACTCTATGTTCCTCATCTTCAGATGCATTGCTTGCTTCTTCGACGTTGTCGCGTGCAAGAATACCTTTCGTATAGCACGAAAAACAAGCGGCAACAGTCATGGAAGAAGAGGTGTAGTTCGAATTTGTGAAAAAGGAAGACATGGATCAGACAATTTGATTCTTGTATACACACAATTCCATCTCTTTAAGTCATGAGATTTGATCTTAATCTCTTTTTGTGCCATCAAATCAAATTTATAGTCTACTCAACAGAAATCAATGTTAATTTTAACAATTCTCATGTTGCAATTTTAGAATTGCTCCACGCGAACAACCATCTCATCGATCCCACATTGGCTTAATGGTTTAACTTCATAATTGCAATGAACTATAATGCAATTGCAAAATGAATAGTCATATAGCCATTCAAATGAGGAATAGTGAGAAGTGGTCAGTGCTGGGCAATTCAACCAATCAATCTCACAATTTTCTTCTGCAATAAAGGGCAAGTCGGACACGGGATCCTAGAGTACGGTGAGCTTTGAAGCATAATAGGGAAAACCTTAATCATTAGTTTAGTGATTCCTTGGGTACATAATGATCTAGGGTGGGTCCATAAATTGTTGACAGAGATTGAGTGCTTGCATCGCCATTATTGGCCTTTATGCTCGATTTGATCAACGACTGCATAGCCCAAATAAAAATTTAAATTTAAATAAAAATTTAAATAAAAATAAAACTTAAAAGATGATTCCAATTGATGTGCTTAGTCACAGTATTGTTGACCGAAATGGTGGGCTCAACATGCAATGGAAAATATTGAGATTGATTGCCTAAATTGCCTAGCACCTACATTAGGATAAGACTTGATGAATTGGATGCTGTTAATTATTGATCCATTCCTATACTTTTGAGGATTGATAATTTAAGATGGCATTCCACGGTAAGCCGCTAGCAACGAACGAACACTTTCGAAATTAAATTTCACTTTCATCAGATTAAGAATCAGTTGTCCGATATGACATACAACTTTTTTCGGGATGCATGTCAATATCATTCAAGATGATCCTAATTGATGTTATAAGGTGCCGTTTGATCTCTTTTAAGCGAGTTGATGTCACGGAAAAGTTAATTAGCATGAGTAAATGTAGAGTTACCTTGATGTTTCCAATCAACATGGTGACCAAGAGAAGGCCACTGGTCAGAACAATTATGTTGAAGACCACTTCTAGCCATTCCGTTGTGCTTTCCAAGTTCCCGAAAGTGCTGCGCATTGGACAAAAATCAACGCAAGTATAAGACATAAAGGCCATGTAATGCGGCAAAGGAGCAAGAATTTCATGCAATGAGCTAGGCATACTTATATTAATCACGAACCCTTTTACTTGCTTGATTATTGTATTGTTCATACATTTCAGTGGAGATCACTGATTTCTGACTACCTCCAATAATCAGAAAATAGATTAATATGTATACCTCAAAGTCATTAAGCCCCAAAAGATGGGGAACAAGATCTTCTCCAAGCGACTGTCGTTGGTGACAAGTTGGACGGTCCACTTATAAGCACCATAGTCATAGTTATTGGAGGAGTCCAAGCACATGGACCGGGCGTGCCGGTTCTCGCCCCAGGCTAGCCTGGCTCGGTCTCGGCCCATGCTGGTGGTTCCATAGTAGATCGGCTCTTTGCATGCCAGCACTCTTGGAAAGCACCCATCCGTTGATCCGCATTGCTCCCTCAGGCATTTTGCTGCTCTTTGGATCCCTAGTAAGTACCAGCATGCTCCCGCTGCCTAATCAAGTCATGGCAGGAATTTCTTAGCTACCAAGTGAAGAATGACTACATCCATGATCTGTTTGCAAGTCTCCATTAGCTAATAACAAGATGATGAGGGGCTTATATGTTTCTTATCATCTAGTAAATACAATTGTGGATGCTTTCATATCATTTACCAAGCAACACCAGATGACAATAAATCTAGTTCAATATAATGCCAGCATTCTTACCACAGCTAAAGCTAACCTTTAAGACAAAATCAAAGCAAAGAAGACAACATCAATCATAATATGGGAAAAGATGCCTTTTAGTGGGGCCGGGTATTGCATACAATACACGAAAGTCCTCTCTCTCCTTAGAACAGAAGGTTCAAGAATTATCTGATCTCTCTTTAAATTCATCCCACCAACAAAGAACACTTTTTAGCCCTCGCATGGATCACGGTTGTGACAAGTTCCTGTAGTTTTCACCCCCACCTTGTTGAAGATTTGAACTTGCAAATTACTTATAATTATTATCTTTATCTTGATTTTGTGTCGGTTGCGCAAATGTTAAAGCAAGCTCTTTCTTCTTTTTTGTCAATTGAAGTCCCTCAAGTTCAACAATAACATCTGGATGTTCATGATAGGAAAGGGGGGCATAAACTTTTTTGAAAAAGAAGAATTTCAGATCCTTGTGCTCCTTTGGGCAAAAGGAAGAAAAAGAAGATCTTTATGTTCCGACTTCACGGGCACATTTAGAGACTCCACACATTCATCCCAACATTCCTTCCTTTTTCTTTTTGGCCATCCTATATTCCGTCCTTAAAGTGATAAAACAAAACGACAGGGTCATTTTAGGAGCCAAAAGGGTTATAGCTTTCAAGGGAAGAAAAGGATATACTTCTAATTTATCGATAAATGATTAAGCCGAGAGAAATAGAAAAAAGTAAACTTACATGGGATGCAACAAAATAGGCGATCATGTTGAGAGCAATCCCCCACCAAACAGTGCCGAAGATGTAGCCGGACAAGTTTTGCATGCGGCGGAGGAGGCAAACGAAGTGGTAGATCTTGGGGAGGTATTGGAAGAGGAACATTATCAACAACACCGTCATCACTCTCGTTGTTTCCCCTCTCTCCAGCTGAGACGGGATTGCCACCCACAGCACCACCTGCGATCACAATTTTTTTTCTCACTTGCATATCAGCACGTTTAAATTTATCATATTACAAGTTATAAAAGCGGGTTGTTTGAGGCTCCCTATGAGAATCCATTCATCTGAATGATTCACCGCATCGATTTGCTTTTTAGACTTTTTATTCCATTCATCGTTTATTAGAGGAAAGGTGGTCTCTAATAAAAGATAGTCACACATTGTGATTTAAATCTGGGTCAATCTCTTATCATTCCTATTATATAAGTAGATGCATTGCGCAGACAAAAGTAATAATGTTAACAAGAAGAATTTACTTGGGGCGGTCACATAGATATGCTCCATTAGGACAGACCAACACAACTCTTGTAGAAAACAAAAGAGAAATTGCAATGAATCTGACGACACACTAGCAGAACAACGGTTTCTCACAATCATTTATTTTGGTCGAGAGAAGTCCCCATTTGGTCGCTAGAGCCTAGTCACAATAACTATTAGCGACCGCATTTTCATTTTGTCACCAGAAGTAGGTCTTTGGTCGCTAGGAGGTCCACCTCTACCAACCATTTGGTCCCTAGAAGAGAGTTGTGGCGATTAGATGTGGACCTCTATCTAGATGTCCAACTTCAAGACGCTCAATACTCACGTTGGGGAGGCTGATCACTCTATGGAGAGAATAGAACATGCATTTACATAAAAACGAGTGAAACCTACAGCTTGAAGCATGTCTGGATGCCAGCCCTAAGGCTGCGTTTGGTCGTCCGAATATTTTTGCTAGATAGGACAATGTCAGATAGGATAAGGATAGGATAGGATTTTAAATATCCCATCCAATGTTTGTTGGCGTCCGGATATAACATGGATTCAAATAAATTATATCCAAATAAATATTTGATTTGAGGATTAAAATTAAAAATAAATCATGAAAATAAAACAATCCCTCTTTCTCGTGAAGCAGAGGAGGAGGCCGTGAAGCGGAGGGGACCGTCGTCGCTCAACTCTTCTTCCACAGAGAAAACCACACTCCAAAAGTAAGCTGAAAAATTGCTTGGAGGTGAGGCAAACCGAGAATCTCTTTGCTAGAGATAGACAACCGCGTGGATCTACAATAAATAACTGAACTCTGAAAAAAAAACCTTGCTTTGCACTTTGCTAGAGATGTCAATTTACTGGGTTGATCATTTAAGAATCTAGGTTTTTCGCCTGCTCCTTTCTATTGTTCCTTGTTTTTCTCAATTTGGATATCGCTCTCTATGGATGACCCAGAAGATCTGCGATACGAAGGCTTGAGATTTACTACTACTTCTAGATTTGGCGATGAACGAGCCCAACCGCGAGCAGACGAAGAGGTGGCTCAGCCATAAACGGCCAACGACTGTGAGCCGCTGCGACCAAGATGGTGGCTCGGCCATAGACCCTAGCTCCATACCTCGCCTCGTTGGTCATGGACTAGTGACGTCACTGGCCAGATCTGGTCGACCATCTTCTCGTGATCGCTTGAATTGTAGCAATGAAGGGAGAAGGGGAGGATGAGGAAAAAAAATAAGTCTACCAAAATTTCACATATTCTATCCGGGTCTATCCCACCCCTAGGTGGGATTTTTTTATCCAGACTATATCTAGTCATATCGGGATTTCGCGTCACTCCAAACACCGGATAGGATAAAAGTTATCCTATCCAGAGTTATATCCAGCCCGCCAAACGCAGCCTTATAAGTGGTTGCACATTCGCAGCAAATAAAGAATCACTCTATACCTGTCAGACATTGGACGGTTTAGGGCAATACTTCAATTATACAATCCCTAACCTCCTCAGGACATCTAGCTTTGATTTATAGAATGCCAGTTCCCAACCAAAACTATGTCGGTCGTCTTTCCAGAGCTTCTGGTGACCTAAATCAAGTCATTCTATGGCCCACAAATCACATTTTTGTGATTTGTCTTAGACATAAGACACGCTCCAATTTATAAAGAAGTTTGAACTACATATGCGGCAACCAATAAATTATACAAGTATACTATCTTGTCAATTTTTTTTCTATTCAAAGTGTGTATTTCATAATTTAGTTTTCTTAATTTCTCTTGAATATTGGGACAGTGTGGAAACAAGTTGTTCGACTAGCCTTGGGCTCCCTAAAGCTCCTATAGCATAGACTACGGATGGCCAGATAAGGATCCTCTCAATCTTGGGGGTATTGCCTACCTTCTCTCTAAAAAGAACTTTATCCTCTATAAATGGATGACATGTTACCAAAATCTATTTAAGGGTTGAAAAAAGAACACCAAATCAAATTGACTTCATCCTCCGAAAACCCAAATCGAGTCTACATTATCACTCTTCTCTATCGACCAATTCCTCCATCATTAATCTCCAACCTCTATTGTCATCAATCACTAAGCTTGTTGTGGCTCCACCTCTCTCTATTAGAATATTTAAATATTAAAGAACACATTCATCTAACAGCTTTAGTTTTTAAATTGAACTATAAAACATGATATTAGAGCTCGTAGTTAGACCTTGGGTTGGGTCAACCTGTCTGCCTCGCGATGTGCACCGATTGGCTTGTCTCTTCTACCGATGATACCCTCCTAGCCTTAACTGGCCAGGCCATGCCTCTGGGGAGGCAAATAGGGTCCCTTGGAAGATTTAAACTCAGAATCTCCTACTATGATACCATATGAGATTTTGTGTAACCACTCACAATTGTTTTAAAAGCTTTAATTGTTAGATGAATGTGTAGTTTAATATTTATACCATAACCTAAAAAAATTTCCAATTCACAAGTGAAGTGCATACTCGCAAATCTAGTTTATCATATAAGCTTCCAATGACATCAGTCTTTTGAAAAAATAAAAGTGTTCATTCGGCCATGGGAGAATAGTATACAGAAGAGATATTTTCAAAACACTCATCTTATTTTCCAAAATCTTACGTAAGTTAACCTTATATAGGTGGAGCCAAGGGCAATATCTATAATAGTACAAACTTTATAGGTGGAGCCAAGGGTCATATCTACAATAGTACAGGCATACTAGTACAATAATACAAACACATTTTGACCACTAGCAGCCATCTCATCTAATGAATGGTCATCTTTGGCCAAAGTGTCGTCCTTATGTTTGGCCTAAATGTTCTATTATCGTCCTTGTGTTTGGCCAAAGAGTTTATCATGGTCCTTAAGTTTGGAAGTATTTTACTATTGTCCTTGCGTCTGAAAAATTCTTGCAAGATGCACGTGGTTCTTTTTGTCTAGTGATCCTAGCGTGATTGTATTATTGTACTAGTGTGCCTGTATTAATACAGGTATAGCCTTGGGCTCCGCCTATATAAGGACAACTTCTGTAAGAAAATGAAAAATAAGATGAGTGTTTTAAAAACTCTCTCTTCTATAGACTTTCTTTCTTCCTCGAAGACTGATGTCATTAGAAGCTTAGAGTTATACTATCTATTCATATGGCTTAGCTATCACACATATCATCACTCTATCAATGACGGAGTAGATAGAAATCAATTTATTGTCAAAGTGAGGACACAAGCTAAGGAAGCACCAACAGGAGGGATTCAAACATGAGCTAGGCAAAAGAAAGAGGACGAGATCGTACCAATGCTGGCAACAGTGGTGAGGTGGAGTGGCACTAAAGACGTGCAATGGTTGGAGGTTGGTTGAGTGGTTAAAAAGAATCGAGAGTTTCGAAGTTATGGTGTTCTCTTTTTAATCAGAAACTAGGGTTTCCAATGTTGTTAGTGATAATCAGATTGATTATGAATATTATCGCATCTACTATAGGTTATGAATTATCTATTTAAATAGGGTAAATTGATCTTCAATTATCCTCTAAACCAATGGGATCAATCTATTGATGAAAGTGCATTTTTCTCTCCTTTGCGAAGACAATATAGACTATGATCATTCTCTTTCTCTTGTTAGATCAAAGTAGCTATTCTATCTTTTTGTTGACAATATACACTAGAAACCTATTTTTATATCTCATTCTATGGAATTACTATTGCATATGTCATATGGTAAGTGCTCCAAAAGAAAAGATTTGTGAGAATGGACAATTTCTACATTCATATTGTTGGCAGCCTACTTTCTGGTAAGGGGAAAGACAATTAGAATCGAGGTTTTTTATTTAGTTAGATCCGAATAATTATGGCACTTGACACCTTTATTCACCATAACATACTCTAAGAGAGCACCAAAAACAGAGGCACGTCCCTCAATTAATTCAGCTCCATAAAGTTGGTGCATCAAAAGGGCATGAAAAGTCTATATATATTGGAAGGACAACAGACGAAAAGTTGCTAGATAGAGAGAGGGGGATCAAGGAAAAATAGAGCAACACGACATGAACGTGCATACTCTGAAACCATGCTTGAAAGCACAATTAACTATTTTCAATTCAAACAGATACAGTTCAGAAAATAAAAACCAAACTTCCACATAGACCAATGCATACTAACAAAATCCCTTACTTCATACACGAGATATTTTCAAAGAATATGGAATATGGCATATCTGTGTGTGCGTGCGCGCTCGTGTGTGTTAAAGGTAATTAATATCCTATAAAAAATTATATTACGCTCTTGCCCCGGGTCATTAAAAAAATGAAAATTATATATCTAAGAATTTTAGATAGAAAGCATTGATGAACACTGATCCGCTTTCGACAGACCGAATTATAATGTCTTGATAAAAAATTAGAGGGGGGGGGGG
>BCNH02000006.1:28616331-28678187 GCA_001662345.2 Metrosideros polymorpha var. glaberrima | reverse complement strand
AAGACAAATAAAAAAAAAGGAATCTGAGTCGACGTAAGAAATTTTCTATCGCAAGCGATCCGTCCAAGTGCATAAATCTTGGCAGAGATCTTCTTGCATCAGAAAACCCTCCCTTTGAGGTTAGAAAGAGACATCATTTGATTCTTTCGCTCGACCCTCTCACCACCTCAAGCACCATACGTAACCATGAATCCGTTTCCGGTTTGACCTTTGCCCTTCTTGGAGCGAATGGAAAAGACACAGATGACTCACATGCAATTGTTCATCATCTGTTCCCACTGATACCATGTAATGATCAAGAGCGCATAAAGACAAGTGAAGGGCATGCATCGGTCACCTTCCTCGAACTGAACCAGCCTTGCTAGTGTACAAAGCCAGCCTCTTTAAGCTAACAACGAATCATTTCGATTCCATAACTCCTTTTCTTAGTCGTTTGTAAGGTAGTGATGACAGCAACCGACGATCTTGCGCACCGTACACTTTGCAACAATCTAGACGTGCTTACCCTCTCTCCTACCTCGATGTGCGTCTAATTGGAGCGTGATTCATCATCAGATTACTCAAAGAAAGAAAAAAGAAAGTTGCTAATGATGTCCACTGGAAGTTTGATGTTCACGTTTTGTGCGTGATTGAATTCTGAAGGGACTGTAGTAAGAGCAATTATACGTGGAAAAGAAAAAAAAAAAACCTTTACCCAGACAACATAAGATGTGGTGAAAAGCGTCTATATCAAGAGTGTAATTTACCTGAGGAAGAGGGAGGATGACGAAGAGGTCGAAGAACAAACCCTTCCGGGCCTTCCAGAATCGAAGAGCCACCGCGCGCGGGCTCGCGTCGTGGAGCTTGCCTCCGCCTCCTCTGCCCCCTGAACTAACAGCGGCGGCGTGGGAGGAGTAGCGCCGGTTGGCCATCTTGAGGCTGAGCCACATGTTCCACACTTGGAGCGCGTCCGTCATGCACCGTAGCACCGTGACGGTGATGGCGAACCACCCATCGACGAAGAGGCACATGCACGTGTCGCTTATGGAGAGCGCATAGAAGAAGAGGGGGTCGACGAAGAGGCCCGTCGCGCACACCAGGAGGAAGACCCTGCTCCACTCTTGGACCCACTTGGACCTTGGGTCCAAAACTTGCCCTAGCGACCACCCGCTCGGCCTCCTCCCGCCGCGGTCCCCGCAAGCGCCGTACAGGATGTTGCAGTCGCGCCCCGATGATCTCTCTTCTTGCTCATCCTCCTCCTCCTCCGCCTCCTCATCCTCCTCCTCTTCTACGCCTTCGAGTTCGTCCTCTTCATCATCATCATCTTCGTCTGTGTTGTCGTTCGTGAAGTTGTGGATATGTGATGCATGTGGCGTTTCTTGCTCGGTTGACATGGCGAGATAGAGAGGGAGAGAGAGAGAGAGAATGAGCGAGTGTGTCTCGTTAGGTTGGGGAATTAAATAGAGAAGTGGAATGGAAGCGGGGGGCTGAATTCATTCAAGGAGAACATATATGCAGAGATTATGAGAGAGGGGGGAACTGGTAACCCGATCAAGAAATCATCAATAAATAAGGCTGTTTGTGTAACATTTCTTTTACGCAAGCGGTGTGTAATCTCTTATTCTGTAAATAATTGAAAAGGTAGAAAAAAAAAACAGTAGAAATTAAGAGTAAATTTTTTTGGCTAATTATATATAACCATCACACACTATAACAAAAAAGCCTTAAAACTTTATGAACGAGATTGATGTTTAAAATGAATTTTTTGGAGTGTAAAGAAGACAAGTGCTAAGAGTATTAAATTATAGTAAGTGATATAATAAAATGATTATCGATGTTACACGTGATCCACCTATTCAAAATGTTCATAAAACATTCGCGAGTAAAAACGACACAGCCTTTGTGGAATTACCAGGTTGCCATAATGCCATTTGCCTACACGGAAACTTTCTGGTCTTGCGTGTCAAAGCTTCGGAGTCGGATGAATGGGGTTTTGCATGGTACGACAGGAGTTAAATTCACTTTGCTTTTTGTGGAGAGAGAGAGAGAGAGAGAGAGAGAGAGAGGAGAAAAGGAGGATCAACGTGATCTCCTCCTTTTTCGCCATTTGGACGGGAATAGGGAGAGGAAGTTTATAGACTTCTGCTGTATCTGGTTCACGTGCTTCTGATTCCGTTTCATACGGTAGGTTGATTGATTCTGTAATGTTTCGTGTGATGTAATCATATAAAAACACTGTCGTTATCTCTCCAGATGGGCAATGAAATCACTTATGCCAAATATTTTAAAAACGAAAAGAAAAAGGCAAGTGAGGAACATCCTCTGCAAGACCGCAACAGCAAGCGTCTCCAACGCTTGTTCCAGCTACATAAGACACATAGCATTCATAACAGCAGCTTCTTCAAGACAGAGTCTACAAGAAAATCCAACGTGTGATGTGCTGAATGAAGTGAAAATTTCGTTAGCTTTGAGGGAAAATACTTATCACTGCCCAAAGAGCTAGTAATGCTTGCAGAGATACCAAAATACTTGCATATACGCTCAATACACAAGAACTTCTATAAGTATACTTCACTCGTCCTTATTTGGAGAATCATCGACGATCGTATTGGTAAATCATGCTAATGACATAATAAGTGACTATCGGTACAAATAAGTACATGTCTTTACTATAGATCCGACATTTAAATGACACAAGTTTCGATTGATTAATGGATACCAATCGATTATATGATACGAGAAGAGACAATAGTTTTTACTTTGGGGACGTTCAGTGTTGCAATTCTCATGGGCACAGGTTCTCCCTTCCTTTTGTTTCCTGGAAAAGTGTGCAATTGCGAACACACGGGTTTAACAAAACCGCCAAGGGTTTGTGGCGATGAAATGATGCTGAGCAAACTTTACAGTCCAAATGACACTTGAGTGAAGAAAATGATTAATTTGAAGAGTTGGAAAGGTGCAGAGTTTGGCACTCCCGTCTTGTCATCACCTGCAAAACTTGGATTCTGCATCCTCTCATCATGACCCTTTGGAATCAACATACCATGCATTTGCCTATAGGAAAATATTCACGAATGCAGTGGATTATCTATGTGGCCATTGAGTTTCGGAATATGTCCATGTCATTACACATACATAAACTCTATCTGTGAAGTCGAGTGATCGACAATATCACTCAAGAGTCAAGAACATGGTGATCGCGAGTTAGTAAAATGCTCTCTGATGATATAAAGATCAATGCCCTCCGTAGCTTCTACACTTTACAATCTTCTATTAGAGATAGAAGAAAATCAATATGGAGCTATGACTCCCCGTTTTTTTTTTTCTTCAATCATATCTATATGCAATTTAACTTTATATCCGTCTCAATATTATTGCCAATGCTAACAAGTATTAGGTAAACAGAACATGTCTAGACTTCCCTATGAGTGGTCAAACGCTACCTAAACTTATTCTATTGCAGTACCATATAAGTTTCGAATACACATCAAATTATAATTGATTCCGTTCCCCACAATTTTTAAAAAAAAAAAAAAAAAAGGGTAACGTACGGGGTAACTTCCCCCACTTCATCGTCTTCACGGTCTCAACTAGCTACCACTCTACTAGAAAGCAGAAGAAAGAACAATCTCTGCAGCATGGCTCACATGCAAACATCATATTTCATTGTTCTATCACGTTAAACACAAAAGCTTAAAAAAAGGAACAAATCCAAAAAAGATAAGCCACAGACAGAAAGTTAGCGGAGATGGACCATGATTGGAGGTGTGAAATAAGTACCAAAGCCCCGCTTGTGCTTCGAATCTCAGCAAGTACGGCACCACATGCATGGAGTTGTAGCAACAGAATTGGTGAAGAAACTACAGATTTTCAATCACGGGACCCGCTCCTAATCGTCATGATGTTTGGCTCCGTGCAAGGGACATCAGCTCCCTTTTTTGAAAAATTTGGCTCATCACTGTATCCACTGAATTCATTTGGGCGAAGCCAAAGCTAATAACCACACACTAATTACCTGTTCTAGATATTTTTGCCTTGCAAGGCGACGCTCATGTGGACTGAATTCTCTCATGGTGAAGAGAGATTACTCGAAAGGTTGATGACCAGAGAGACGACTTGCAACTAGAAGTTCCCTGCTCAGGCTTCATAGTTAATCAATAACATGTTCGATTGCGCACTGCAATGTAATTATGAAGCTGCACTGATGTTTTGGTGAGCACATACGAAAGGTAGGCCTACGTAGAACTGTTCACGATGGCATCAAATAGTTATCTGCTAAACTCGTTTTATCGTGCTGGTTTAACAGCATATCATGCCTATACTAATTCCGCAAAAATCGCATGTTCCGACACATCTGTTGTATTCTATGTGATCTCAATAACCACATCGCGCATAGAATGACTCCATATAATATTTTATTGTTATAATGTACATATGTCGAATTGAGTCTATTTAGCCTTAATATTTTTCTGCAAAAGATGCATATATAAGAAAATACAGTGCTAGCTTTTGTTTGTTAGGAGTTACTTTTATTTCCTATTTTTTCACTCTCTTTTTTCTTTTAGCATCTTAAATTTGACATTACTTAGTATTATATAGATTTTAAAAAAAACACTTTCAACGCATAACATAAGAATACCGACATATAAAGACTTTTGCTTTCTTAATTTTTATTAGGGAAAAAACCACCAAAAACCTCAAATTTTACCTTCTGTGACACATTTATCCCAAATTTTTTTTATCTCACCAAAAACCCTAAACTTTGCCTTTGTGACACATTTACCCCAAAAATTTTTTATTTAATACCAAAAATCCCAAATTTATGATTGTGTGACACATTTACCCCACTTGAAGTAAAAAGATGCATTTACCCCCCCAAAATTTTTAAATTTTTAAATTTTCACTTTTTTATTAAATAGAATATTCAAAATATTTTTAAAAAAAATTGGGGCCTACCGCCCTTGCCTTGCCCCTTGATCCCCACTTTTTTAAATATTTTTTAATATTATTTTTAATAAAAAGGTAAAATACGAAAATGCCCTTAGGTTAAAAAACTTTTAGAGTAAATGTGTCACACGGATAAAAGTTTTGGGTAAATTTGTCACACTGTATAAATTTGGGAAAAATATGTCACAGAGAGCAAAGTTTAGGATTTTTGGTGTCACAAAAAAATTTTGGATTAAATGTATCACAGAGGGCAAAGTTTATGATTTTTATGGCTTTTTTCCTTTTTATTATAGTTTTAACCATTCCTTTATTTTCAAAATTTTGAAGGAAATACAAAAGTTGTTTTGCAAATTAACCACCCATCCAAAATTTCCGAATCACTTAATGAACAAAATTAAAAACTGTATAATACAATTATCAATTTCTCTCTGGAGTAAATATATAGGTGTGCTTATATGGAGAGATAAACAGGAAGAGTTTTAACCCCCANAGAAGAGCTGAATACTCCTAGGCCATCTTTAAAGTACAATACTCTGACCAAAAAAAAAAAAAGTACAATACTCTCCATTACCCGTGGATACAAAAGGTTCTCATATGTCATGCTTCCTTCCGTTCTATCGTCTATCCGAATTTTATATTGATGAGTTACGAATATGAAAAAACCAACATTCATTTTCAGATAAATTTATGTTAATATCCGCAACCCATCAATCGGCAGCCCGATTGGAATTGAGGACGGAGGATACCAAAATTCAATTTTTGGTTAATACCATAAAAAATCTTAAATTGGTACACATGTGAGAAATTTATCCATAAATTTTTTTTTTACCATGAAAAATCTCAAACTGGTACACGTAATAAACTTACCCAAAACTAATTTTTTACCATGAAAAACCCTAAATTAGTATATCTATGACAAATTTACCCCAAATTAGTATACATGTGACAAATTTACCATATATTAGTTTCTATTAAATTGGGTTAATACCACGAAAAATCTCAAATTGGCACACTTGAGACAAATGGAGAGTGAAATTCCTAATTTGTATATCTCGTCAACTGTCACATGTCATTAAACTCAACAATTTGACTGTAAAATTTGATGGAAACTAGAGAAGGGTAAATTTGTCATAAGTGTATCTGTTTGAGTTAAATTTGTCACAGATGTACCAGTTTGGGACTTTTCGTGGTCAAAAAAATAATTTAAGGTAAATTTGTTATGGATGTACCAATTTGGGATTTTTCTTGGTATTATCCCTTCAATTTTATTACGTAACTGATGTAACCACTACCTTAGTGAAGAACAACTTGAAAAAACCTTCATGCTTACATGGTTTTTTTTAATATGATTTAGCTAAAAATGGGATAAGTGCATAAAGGAGATTTAAGGTTTTGGCTATTGGTCAATTGAGTACTTAAAGATTTTATTTGGGTCAATTGAGGGCTTAAGCTTTTAAAAAAGCCCCAATCAGATCTTGATCTCGCTGTCCATGGAATTCAGGCGTCGAAAACATGATGTGGCTCTCACGTGAAATATATAATCATCTGCGTGTCTTTCCCGGTATCTAAATTCCACCGATGGCGAGTTCGGAACTTGATTGCCACTTTTATTCTTAAAATCACGTGTATTCAATTGATTAAATAAAATCTTAAGTCCTCACGGCCAAAAGTCCTGTTTCCACACTCATGAACTTGAGAGAGAGAGAGAGAGAAGGTAAGGGAAAGGGACGTGGGAAGAGGCACGATTCGCAAATAAGTTCAAAAAACCCAGGTTCCATGCAGCTTCGTTCCTTTTGTTGGTTTGTTAATCAATGAGGGATCAAGGATATCGACAACTCCAAACCCTTTTTCTCAATTCTCATCAATCTTCTCTCTTACCCTCCCTCTCGACTGTAACCTCTGCAGCCTCTTTCGCCACTCGAGACAACATCTGCCCCATACGCAACATGTCCACACACACAACATCGATCTCGACCTTGGTGGATCGCATTAATCATCACTTGTCGTCTATGTCATCTGTCCAATTAATGCTACATTCATGGCCACATACGGTTCACTGGGGGGATGCGATCAGACAAAGAACGTGCAACCAAAGAAACAGCATACATAAGGACATCGAGTTCTTACACCCACGTTGGCATTTTGTGGCAGTTGCTTTCAGAACGAAATCCTATTAAGATTGAGCTACGTCGATACCAAAACGTTGCCCGGTTTCGTTTAACGGTCGCGGGGCTCGTGAAGTAATAGGAGAGACGGGTGTGCTTCATTAGCTCTATCTGACAAGTCATCTGTACGATGAAGATACCTACTGCTATACTTTCCCTCACCCAGTAAATAAAACTTCAAAGCAAATGTAAGAGTCTGAAAATTATTGGTAGGGAGGTGGAGAAAGATGCTGAATGTTCGAGTCAGTAGGGAGAGGGGAAAACAATTGGTGGGAAGCTTCACGTGATCAAATTTTTGCAGTTTGAAACCCGATTGGGAAAAGGTCGGGGCTTGTCCCAACGAAGCATGAAGGGGAAAAACAACAAACAAACAAACAAACAAAAACAGCAAGCAAGAGAAGTCAACCTCATCTTCAAGTAACCAAGAGGCTAATCCAAACCGCGAGTGAAACATCCGCGGTTTGGCCTATACAAGGAACAAAGAACCAGCACTGTTTAGTTTCAGAAGGCTTGTCTTTTCGTGGCTGAACTGTTCTTTCAGACGTTCAAGACGACGAAGAGACGCAAATCTCTCTCCTTCAGAGACTTTCTTTGTCCTTGGTTCTTTCTCCTTTTTCTTTCATATAACTGTGGTCCAGAATCGAGAAAGGAGCCTCGACAACTCTTACAATGGACCCTCCGGACTCCTTCGGCCTTATTCTTCATGGCTCGTGACCGTGTCCCCAGACTAAGCGCCAGAAAGTCCCCCCATGTGAAGAAGATTCATGGTACAAAAATTGCGTGAAGGCAGTGGTCCCTGATGAAAAACTTGTACAGGGTGGTGACATATTCATCATCCGGAAAGGGGAATCTGATTTTACCTTGCACAATTCACTTCCTGGTGTAAGACCAGAATGGTGTTGAAGAAATACATGTGGTCTGCACGAATTCTAGAGACCCGTTTCCATAGGTAGTTAATGTTGAGGAATTATACACTTTGATCTACAGATGCGGTTTCTATAACTTGTTAGCTCGAGCTCTTGAGTTGTTGGACAACTGTGGTGAAAGCAGAAGAAATGGCGTTTCAGACAGCTATTTTTTTTCATGTACGTTCCGATACATCTTTTTTCTGCGGAGTGTGCCCTCGTGGAAATGCTGGGATACGTATTATCATTCTCGACTGGCTTTACATCTGGGTGGAGTCACAAACATATCGAATGTCCACAATGAGTGAACCATCTTCCTTCTGCATCATCGTGTACTCTGAATCTACTTTCCTCACATCCACTAATTCACAATGCGAAATGTCAGCTGTTCAGGGTTTAGGAGCCACCAAGGGAAGATGATGGCCTTTCGCTGCTTCCACATTATTGAGGTCCCATTCTGATCTATCCCACATGTCGCATGTACCAATCTGGCAGTCCTAACGAGAGTAAATCACAATCAGCAAATTGCGATGAAAGCATTCGTTTCGACACAGTTATTGTGATGCCCTGTTTCTTGTTCGCAAGATATCCTCCTTTTCTCTTTTCCTCTTCACAAGAATTCCCAATAAATAAAAAACATATGAACTTGTTGCAATTTCCTAAACGGCAAAACCTAACTCCGTGCTTCATACATAGGTCTCCTCATATTGAATTCAGAATTTTTCCTTTCTTAGAGTGGCGACTGGTCTTATTGCCCATATCTAGTGGCTAGAGAAGGATCCACAATGACCGACTAGATCAATCTTGATTGCCCATATCTAGTGGCTACAGATCATTCATCTGTAGCGTGTTGGACAAAGATCAGTGATTTGATCACAAGATGCTATTATAGAGTTGATATCAGTCAGCATTGACGCTCGAAACAAACGATACATAGGACAAATGATGTCATTGCTGTCTGACCGTGGTCAAATGATTGTGCAAAGCCAGTAATCCCACGGTGATTATTCTGACGTGCTGTTTCCCCAGTGCGTGCGACCACGGGGAAATGAACTACAAAGATACCATGTACAATAGGACCGTCTGAAGAGGATTGTAGCATGCAGGACCCCAGAAGAAGGCTGGCTTGGAGTTTCCATTGTCGTACATAGCCACTGCAATTTTGGCTGCATCGACATTGGTAATTTCCTGGAAAAGCTTAGCTATTCCATCAAACTTGCGGTATCTTCAATCTCGCGCTACAAGAGCTGTCGATTTATCCGTACATAGGAAGAAAATGCGTCCTACCAGGAATCTCATTTCGTTATGATCACATCACCTTTCCTTTGAATTCATTTTCTGCTCAACCAAACAGCAAAGGGAAATCTTTCTTCAAATCTTTGAAGAAATAGATTTGCCAAAAAGTGGCATGTGGTCCAAAGTTATTTTGGTAATGCTTGCAGGACTGGTTTCCAGTTACACTGTTATGTGGAAGTTGCCAGGAGAAAACCAAAAATAGGAGGAAAGAGACAAACACGAAGAAACTTCACGTTCCACTAGAAAGCTCTTTCTCTAGTCCTAAACTCCTAGTTGATTACGAAAAGATGCCTGGGCAATTTGCTAAGTTAATGAATATAATCCAGACAGGAGGGAAAATGGCGATCTAGGAGTCAGCGACAGATAGTCTACTTAAAGCAATTTCGTGCTATCACCATAGTTATACTATTATTGAGATAAGAGGCACTCAGTGATGCATATGGAACATGCCATGAATTTCAATCCAAGAATTAATAGTAACACTCCAAAACCACTTGCATTGAAGAATCTGCACATGCCCTCCAAAAGAAATGAATTATTATAGTTGAATGCATTTTGGGACACCATAAAGTGGACTCGCTGAGTCACTCAATCTTGGAAAAGCAATGAAAGACTAATATCAGAAAGAAGCAAAGTGGAAGAACAAACTTGTATCTCATTTTCCTGTGACCATTAGGCCCGATCTACCGCTTAAGTCCATCAGGCACTGCGCTTTTACAAACCCAGACAAATAGAGAACGGGGAACCGAGTGCATCACTTGTTACATAATAAGCACTAAATCAAACTTCACACACACTGTTTCTATGTGTATGATCGTGAATCTCCATGTCAATGTTCATGTCACATGTTTCTTGGAAGCTGGGGGTTCTATTGGTCCAACCAAGACAAGCTTCACTTATGGTGTATAACATGTATAATCACTCAGCCTCCTAAATAACAGGGGTGATTCAAAAGCTAAATATAGTTCACCATGATACAGGGGTGCAAAAGAACCAACTTTTCTAAGGAAAAGCATTATATTCAGGATTAGCCAGAGAGGCCAGTGACACAGGACAATGGTGGTATGAAGAGTTTTAACTGGTTGGCCACGAAGTGGACCAAAGAACCAAAAGTTAATGCCCAATCAAAAAACAGACAAGGGGCCAAATTACCGAAAATGCAATCAGGTACCATCATCTCATGGAAAGTAGACCCTTCTGAGAAACATTGTAGATAGCTTTTCCTTCAATTCCATGGACATTACCAAGCTGCAGAATTTGAGAAACCACATGCCAAATGATGTAAAGGATAGAGAAAAAAATCAGGGACAGGAAATCTTAAAGATGAGCAACTTCAAGTATAATGGGACATTTATGCATCACAATCTCTTCAAGCTTTGCATGTTTACTGTCTCAATGGAAGTGTGGCACTGGAAAAGATACATTTGCAAATAACAAAATTAGATTTGGGCCGCCATTTCAAAGTGTAAAAGCAAAGCAACAGATAGAAAAGATAAGGGATAATGCGCAATGCACCTCCTTATTCTATGGTAATATGATTGAATTGAAAGTTGGACACTGTACAGAAGAATGTACTTAGAAGGATGCACACTTACTCATCAGGAGATGATTTTCAAAAACTAAAATGAAAGGAACAAAATTGTCGACATGACATACCTTCAAACCAACTAATACTCTTCGATCACCCTTTTGTGACACGTTCCGTGTTATCCCTTTCTGAAACCTGCCCGTGTTGCCATTAGTCTGACTCTCAGGCAACCTCATCCTTAAATTTTCATTTTCTTTGGATACAGATTTATTGAGCCTTGAAATCTCTAGCATTTCCTTAGGCTTTTCATTGGCGAAAGAGTTTGGTGCATTAACTCGAAGAGGCAGTGAAGCCTTTGAACAACAATTTTGATGCTGTACCTATAATACCTCCAAGTCAATTTATTGTGCCAAAAGCAACAAGTATACAATAAGAAATATGAACACTAAAAGTTACTAAGATAGATCAGCATTCAAACCACACATAAGCTAAGCCTAGCCATTAGTGAGACGGGTAATCTTGATGCTGGAGAGAGGATTGAGGAAAAACTGTAAACTAAAAAGACCAAGTATGTGCAGATATTTGGAAAAAGGCCCCAATATCCAGCTCACCAGATTATTTTAGGTTTATCTACATAAGAATCATGCTTCCTAATGGAAAAGAAACGTCAGAGAATATTACATAGCGATTTCTGTAAAGTTACTCACCTTAGGTTTTGCAACTTCTGGGCAGCCTGGTTTTGCAAGGTGGCTTTTACCCCTCCTATATGTATTAGATATAGTGCCTGAGACACCAGAGATCACTCTCTCTTTTTTATTGAGAAGTGCTTGAGATGTCCTCACTGTGCGTCTGCTCTCTGGAGTAATCTCCCTGTCCTCAATTGGACTAGATGTCGAGCGATTTGCATCATATAAGGGGTGTGAAGATGAACCCACACTGGACTTTCCAGAAGATTTATGACCACTTCTATGACCCGAATCACTAGTAATCTCCACCCTTGATGCTTGTCTTGTGACACAACTTTTCCTGAGGCCCATTCTAATAATTGAAGAAATCCCAGTTGAATTACCGAAAGCTTGCCCTGAAACATGAAGAACCTTTTTTTCTTGTTGCTGATGGCTCTCAAATGAAATGCCACTATTCTGCTTTGTTTGACTCGTGTTGATTGATGTAGAGCCAGGAAGTGTGGGTTTCGAAGAAAGCCTGCTGCCATTTCTGGCAGAATTCCTTTCTGTTACTACATTCTTCTTCAGGCCAGAGGGTCCTCTCAAATTAACCAACCTCGATTTTGGTTTGCTTTGCAGATAGGAACACTGTTTGGAACATGAAGATGTTGCACTTAGAACTTTTACCAGATGACTCTGATGAACTGAAGGATCAGACTTATGTTGCTCCCATTTCTTGCCCCTGTAGTCTTTACCTCTCGATTTGGACACTGAGGACGGAAGCTTCGGTGAAAAGGGTCCTTTAAGATAAAAGTCTGAGCTCCCATTTTCCCCAGAAATATGAGAGAAAGTAGATTTTAATTGGCGAGAGGAATATTGGTGGAACCTGAAGAAATTATTTGAGTGCACAAAATTTAAACAACAAAATATTTCCTATCGTGGAACTTCAACAGAAGGAAACTATAGACGAACAGATGATCTTACAGGTGACTTTCACTGAACCATTCCTCAGCCCTGCAATAGCAAAAGAAGTTTTACTAGCCAGATCCTGGATCTTGTATATACCAAAAGCACTCTAATCTTTAACGTCAGAACTCATGTTGCACTAATCACCTTTCTCGGTCATTACTGCTAACTTCTAACGTGAGATCCACCCACATGGGTGCCTCGATTTCTTCCTGCAGAAAAGTAAGAGGAGGCCTGCAAATTACAACCAATCATCTCAAATAGAAGAATGTATGCAGGCAAACGAGCATCCAACCCCTATATCACCACATTGCTAGCTGGGTGGACAAAATCAGGAGAGACGTACACAAAAATTTCCTAATTTGACTTGGATCACTCAAGTTCTGATGGGTTTTTTTCCCATGACATGGCATGACATATTCCGTTTTTGCTTCTTTCTTCTCTCTTTTAATTTTTGGCTACAAGACATCCCTTCCGTTTCAAGTGGCAAAATGCCATACGCAGTTGGGGTTTGAAAAACTTTCAGAATTGTTCATTTATCAGTTGAGAGTAGATCCGCAACACCAATTCGACAAGTCATCATTCAAACGAGACAGCCGTATCAAAATCATCCGAAACCCGTCTTCCCCCAAACCAACCCAAACGTATAACCCAACCCCCGTATCATCAAAACGAGCGACTCACAATCCGATCCGCTCTACCACGACACCATCGCTAAGCGGAACCGAACAACGACCGGACATCCGCGGCGCGCGCACGAAACGAGAAACGAAGAACCGTGAATGCTGATCTAACGTGCTTGAAGAATCCATCTGGAAACCGATGGGACCTGAGAAAATGCAGCGAGCACGCATGGAAGAAGATACGGCGCGAGGACGCATTACCAGAAAAGACCAGCGATCACTGACGTTGCGACGGATCATTGCTTCGCTTCGAACCTTTCGAAAGCAACGAGAAGGAAGGACGTAGCTCGCAGAGTGAGGTTTCTGCTGCTACTGCTAGGCGTTGCAGTCGCCGTCAGGGGTCGCGAAACGAACGGGACGACGTCGGATAGAGATGTGGGAACATTCGCTCCTCTTTTTGTTTTCAGACTTTTTCCAGTACAGATTAAAACTTTTGCTCCCCTTTTTTGACTTTTTCTTTTGAAGATTGGCTCTTCTAAAAAAAAGTTTAAAAAGCAGCTTTTTTATTTTCCCATCAAAATCTAATTATAAACTCTAAATAAAATGTAAAAATGCGTCCACTGCAAGATTTAGATTGAGCAAAAAGCAAATAGTAAAAAATCATATGGACACGTTAAGTTTGTGACTAACAAGAGAGGAGACGGTTGGATTTTTATTTTGAGATTGTCTTAAAAGGGAACATTTGTTCGGACCAAACTTCACTATAGATCAACCCTAGCAAAATAGAGCATATTACATTTGGCCCCAAGTTTTTAGTTGTTGTAGTGCATTGCCCTCGAACGTTGTAATTTTCTCGATATGCCCTATAAATATTAGAAATCAATTGCAATGTTTGAACCTAACGTTGAATCTAACCAAATGTTGCTTGGAGCTCCGATCATGTGGCTAATTATGGAAGACAATTCGTCGTATAAGTATATACATACAAAAAATTAGAAAGATAATTCACAAGTATATTAAACGTGGGAGCATGTGATTCAGGTTCCCACAAGAATTTGATTGTAGTCAGCGCCAAATACACATCCATATATTCCCTATATATATTCCAACATATGTATACTCACATGTGTAGATCACGTATGATTAAGAAATGTGAAAAAATATTTACCTAAAGCCAATGCTAAGGGGCAAATTGCCAAAAATTTCGAGATGTCGGGGGGCGAATTGCAAAAGTTGACATGCCAGAGGGCAACTTGCCACAATCCCAAGAACTTGGGGGGGCAATATGTAATTCCACCAGCAAAATATGACAAGAAGGTACTAAAAGAACCATGAATGGGGCAACAGCAAACTCGTTTTTATAAGATTCGTTTCGCTTCATTTTCTCATTGATGTCGAACCTTCTTCCCCATGATAATTCAATAAATGAACAGAGTATATGACAGAGTACAACAGGTAGGATGGATCATTGCTCTGCTTTCAACTAAGATTGAAGATACTCTTATGTAGGATGAGGTCAAAAGAAACAGGACAAGAATTTAATGGAAAGCTGTATGAACATTTTCTAATTCATGTGAGGGAATACACAGTACAGATAACAGATTGGAGAATATACAACTACAAAGGGGGTAAAAGGAAAAGCTTTAAAAAGTCTCGAGAGAGAGACATTCCTGTTTCTAGCTATACACATTCAACAACACTACCAAGTGACAAAATTGGCAGATTTGATAAACACATCTCTCTCTCTCTTCACTGACCTGACACTACTAAATCTAATCTAGTTGTCCCCCGCTGCTGAGATTGGGAGAGCCACTTAGCCCCTCTCCAAATCCTCAAATTCCAGCTTGGGCTTAATGCTGACCACCGGAGAATCGCTTCGAACAAAATTACAAACATAGATCTTAGCATCCCCGTCTCATCTTCCCCACCATTTTCGACGACCTTTGTCACCATCAAAGTGCCCAAGTTTCCGTAGCCTCCCTTTAGTCTCTCGTAACCTCACCTTGTATTCTTTCTTCCAAGACTCAAACCGAACTTTCAGTTTTCTCAGTTCTTGATCAGGACTTGCATTGGACGCCAACTCCGATCTGACTTCAACGAGTGATCTGGCATCATCGTCAAATGTCTGTTTCCTGATCTCAAACTCCTTTATAAGATCACTGACAGCATTCAGGGTTCCATTAGTGTCCCTCCCTGCTCTGCCATCTGTAATGGCATTAGAAAATTTCACAGGCATGCTTCCACCAGGAGTTCGAGAGCCCATGGACGTGGTATCCTCGGAATCATAATCCCGAGGTGATAAGGCAACATCGGGTCTTCTGGGTTGAACTCCATTATCATCCGTCATAAGACTCTTCCTGGCAGTTGCTAGACTCATCTGAACCATAACATGCAACCCTCTTAAGAAATGTGAGCATTCAAATCATCAAGAGTGAGATATTGACTCTAAGCAGGAGTTTACTCTCAGATGATCAAACCCTGTATATACATTTTAAGTAAAATCACCCAAAAACATGCATGCTTACTTGCAATGACGCCATCTGTTTTTGCCATGTTTCCTCCATTGATTTCATCCTTGCCTCGTATTCAGACCATTTAGTCTCAAATTGCTGTAGTTCCTCCCTCAGTGCAGCATTTTCCTCTTCCTTCTGTTTCAGTGTTGCTTCTGCCTTTAGAGCCCGTTTCTGAAGCTCTGCCAACACCCCAGGCATGACCTCAATCTGCTTTTGAGGCTTCTCCTCTTGCTTTTGTGGCTTGTCCTGCCAAGAAGTACATTTAAGTTCATCATGGATGCAATTAGAATTCGAAACTTTTACCTGCAAGGAATCTCCAAAATCATATGCACTCTCTAAGTCAGCTAACATGGTTTTCTAAACCATGAAAGATAATGCGTACAGTACCTTCACTCCAGAAAATCTCCTGCCCGACTTATGTGTAGACGTTGAAGTCTCCAAACGTGACCTTTTCATCTTGAGCAAATCATTGAACTTTCTCCGAACCAACCACCCACGGATTACTGTAAGACAATTTAGTGTCAGAGGACAATTAATCTGGCCTCGCGTTTAATCGTCAAAAGCATAGACTTACCAGACTGTAAACCTATGATTGCCCTCTGTTCCTCATCAGTACCTAACATGGAAGCACCATCTAAACAGCTATCCAGCAAGGTACTATATTCTTTTCGAGTAACTTCGCCGCGAACAACTGCACAAAACATGCTCCATGAGAGAGAGAGAGAGAGAGAGAGAATTGACTCGAGCAAGTTAAATGCAAAATGTCGCCTGTAAGGCTGTAAAAGAACCCAATGCAACCAACAGAACATTGACCTGAAATTTGAAAATCACAGAAACAAGCAAAGCATACATGATTGCAAAGTAGTCACTCCATTCTTGAGTTCAAAGAACTGATGACGAGCTAGGCGACGACGAAAACATTTTTGAACCCCAACTATGCCTTGCAGAATTTGTTTCCTCCTGCCCTCCAATGCGGCGATCTGTGAGTCACAAGAACTTTACATCAGAAAAGAAGAGACAATATTGACCTGGAAAAAAGAACACAGTCATTGGTAAACTGGAGCTCAACAAGTTAGACTCCAAAAAAGGAAAAGAAAATGAGACATCCCCCTTTGAGAAGCTTTTATTTTCACGATAGAACAATATAAACCAATTTGAAGTACCTCAAAGACAATAACGACATATTGCGTGGAATGGTGTTGTTCCTCAATTATTTTTTTGGTGACTACTAAACATACACATTACAGGTGGAAAAGAACAACAATCAGCTAAGTTGACAGCCTCCTTTTTCAGGAAAAGACGAAATCTGGACTTAAGAAAAGGATCGCCCCCCTTTAGCTCATTTCTTCAGGCTTTTTTATTTTCTAAAACGGACCTGCACAGGACTAAAAACACAACTTCCACCCAAAATGTCCATATAACTACAGTGCTAAACTGTCATTGCTTCTTTGTGCAGTTAATAAGCAGCAATAACCAACCATAATAGAGATAGAAAATCTCTTTTGGAATTCATTTCTCACTTATACCTTTTTATGGAAATCTTATAGAAGCATCATCTATTGAAATTAGATGCAGTGGACTAGCATATTAAAAAACATTCCAGGCTTACTTCAGAACTAACCTGCCCTGTTCGCAGATACAGTTTTGTGTAACCAACTTGGTACATTTCCGGAAGGACATTAAATTGTTGTAAGACAGCAACAGATACGCTCAAGGGATCCCTCGATACACTAGTGTCCAAAAGCAGAAAGCCATACCTAAAACAAAAGCCACAGACCAGGTAAATTACTCAAGGTTCTCTGAATAAAAACGAAACAAAGAGGGAGAAATCAACAGCTGGGCTGTTGCAAGACAAGCTCCTTTTCATAAAGAAAAAGAAAGAAAGAAATAAGAAAGCTTACCTTTCTGCGAACTCTTGATGAGTAATTCGAGTGGGATATCCAGATCTGGAAATCCTGACAACTTCAAGGACTCCACAACACCTGAGCTGTTGCAAGACAAGATCTTTTTCATAGAGACCCGGAAGCTGCTTACTATTTGGCTTTATGCAACGGATAAAGTGAGGCTTTGTCCTTTCCAACTGATGCATTAGTTTGAAAACCTGACCCTATAAGGGGGAAAAAACTGTGACTTAGAAATCAATCCATCAAAGAGCCCATTACACACCTCAAAACTAGGCAGTTATAAGTGTTGATTATACCAACGCACCTGAAATTCACATCTATGTAAATCTAAGAGAGAAGAAAAGGACATAACATGGAAATTACAACCTTGCCTCAGATAGCATAGACCTAGATAATTTAACAAATTAAATAGAAATACAGAGAACAAGAAAGACTTCCCTTCCCTCCAAAGTCATAGAAATGGCCGACTCCAATTTTACGCGCACGCTCATACACACACATATATCACTAGATTATAGCTTCCAATGATCTTTATGTCACTAGATCAGGATACATGTGTCTGTACAACAGTTTGCTTACCTTGAATTTTGTAACAACACTTTGTTTCTGAGACTCCATTGCACCGTGATTTAATGGACTTGTTGATTTTGTTGAATGCTCAAGTACTCTCGAGGCAAATAAGTGAGGCAATTGGCAACTGCACGATGAGAGGAGTTCGACAGAATCAGAAGGAAGAGGATCCCTGTTCTTCTCCAAAAAGCCACTTGTATCATATTGAACCTGACAAAACGTCCTCCATCAATGAAAGTCATGTGGTAATTCTAGCATTCCTGCTTAGACACATTTATAGAGTGAAACTAACAAGCCCATAGGAAAGATTACTTTTCTGGAAGATTAATTCTAGTTGCTTATTATGGTCAAATCAGCAGTTATGCAACAAAAGTAAGGGTTGCCAAAAAAGGGGGAAAAGAGAAAAAAAAGAAACTGTATGTAAGACCAGTAACCATCTCACTTAAACATCTTTAAAACCTATGGAACCTTTAAAAATGCAATAACAGGTGACGTTCACAAAAAAATAATAATAAAGGTTTAATAAAAGCAGCTCATGCATTATGAACTTAGACTGGTCCTGGGCCCTGGCCTGACTGACAACTAAACAGTACCAAACTTTCCAAGTTCAAGAGTTTACCACAAAAACCAAAGAAAAAGGCAACTCTAAATGCTTGTTAAGTTTGAACTGTTTAGGTAGCGTTTTATACTAGCTTGAATCCAAAAAGGGAAAAAGCAGAAATCGTCAAGAAATTTTAAGGTGGCTTCTAATTCATATCCCAATAAGCAAGACTGAGAGCAAGACATTTGCTATAGGAGAGCAAAGACAAACCTCTCCAGCATAGTGACGAATGCCAAAAGCCCCACCTCTTTCTCCTTTAAAGCAAGGATTAGAAGTCAAATGCTGCTTAAGCTTATTGGCAAATGTCAAATCAGTGGCTTTGGGAAAGTTTGATTCCTCATCCAACAAAGAGAGCACCCCCAAAGGTTTCTGCAAAAGTTGGCATGTAAATAAGGCTTGACTGCTTCAACTTTATCAAAAACTTTATCTCAGTAAATAGAGACCCAAAGTGATGAGTCACAGTATAAAAGTTGATCTGTTAAAAATAAGATGAAAAAAATATTGCTATGCATTGAAAAGTAACATTATCTATCGAATGAAGAATCAATCTTGTAGAAGCAATAAAGAGAATGTGTCTCCTCTGATCTATATATCGAGCCAATAATCTGCTCCAACATTATTATCAATTAAACACATCTCGAAGAAAGAAATTAAAAATAAAGAAAAGGTTAAACTTGGGATACCTTTTCAATTAGGGTCAAGCAATCCTCATTGTCTTCAAAATCTACCTTAGTCCAGTCAATACCATCCAGCTCATATTCCTGGACACACAGAATATAGCAATAAGTTTCCAGAATTGATCAAAACCAAAAAAAAAAAAAACCAAAGTAGCAAATTGAAAGGTTTCGCCACAATCTAGAATAAGCACTTTTCCAGTTACAAAATAAGCACATAAACCTAGGGACTTAGGTTCAGGGAACAGAAGAAAATAAATAAGGGCGGCCAAGATCAAACAAACTTTCACCAAAAAGTCCAGACTCTTAATTTGCATAATCTAGGAGGCAGAAGCCACAATAATGCTTTATCTCTATCATGGTTCGTTGACAGAAATCCATCTCAGTTCTGTAACTTCAGAAAGACGCAATATCGACAAAAATGAATCAAAAAAGAATATCCTTCTATTCCTTCTTGAAGGTACAATGACGATAATGGTATCTGGACTCCTGGAGAAGATTATGTGCTCAATGCATCCAAAGCAACCACTTGGACAGGTATGTAAATGCACAATCCCCATCATATAAATACAAGACAAAACTAAAGACAGGATCCATGTGAGATGCTCACTTCCTGCTCCAGTTTTAACAGATGCCGATTGAAATGTTGTTGCAACCTCTCATTTGCATAATTTATGCAGAATTGCTCAAAGCTGTTCTTCTGCAAAACATAGATTGTCTGGAGTTAGACGCAACATTATGATGCACTCCAAAAATTAGCTGACATCTGCATAGATTATTAATACATACTTGAAATGACTCAAACCCATATATATCGAGGATATTAATGGACCTTCCTGCACACGGTTTTCCTGCTTCAAGTGACTTGTTTATTTGTTCTACAAGCCAGTCAAACAAGCTTGAATACAGGAACTTTGCCAATGCATCTCTTGTGTCAGTTGCCTGAAATACACAGTTAACGCAATAAGTCCCCAAAGCAATTACAAAAAAAAATTGTTCAAGAAGCTAAATTAGATGAAACTGCGGAAATAAAGTTGAACCTAAAAACAGCTCAGCAACAGACCTGCTGCAAAGTCAGCTTTTTAGAGATACTGTCTTTGCCAGCTTTAATTTTACGAACAGATAACGCTAATGCAAGATCTTCAGCATTACAACCCAGCAAGCCAGCAGTAGTGGTGACAGCTATTAAGAAGAAAGACAGAGAATCATTGACACTGTTTCCACATTGAATGTTTATATATTCGGCTTCTAAAGGATACATAATGACTGTAAAGCAAGCAATCTTAATTAAGTAAAGCAAAGGAGGTAAATGCAATATAGCGGGAAAACGTTGAAGTTCACTTTCAGTGATAAATCTAACGGAAGCAAAGAAACAAAGATAGGTATTCCAGACTGGTTCACTGTCCACATATCTTTAGGGTATTAAACTAGTAGGCATGACAGTCCGCATCTTTTCATTGCAAAAAAACTGACAACCTAATTCCTCTATGGCTAATTTTAGCAGTTGCGGGCAAATGTGAAGACAACTTCGTTAGTCCCCTACTATAATTCTCTTTCTGCATATTATCTCACCTTGGGAATCATGTACATCAGTTCTCTTATTACTGATTGTTGCTATGTCTTCACTTCTTGTGACAACAGGCAACAAAATTGGCTGATGGAATTTAATGACGCTGAAAACGTAAAGAGGACGAAAGTTGAAGGAGTCGCAACAAAAGAGTAAAGAACTTTAGAACCTACTGAAGATCACTAAACCTCCAAAGGCAACCCCATCCTCTCTCTCCAACCGCCCAAAAAATCAAGTTGGGCTGTTAACTAGGGAACTGAGGAAGGCATCCGTGTGGAGATCATAATGGTCTTAAGAAGTCACCCTTCTTCGTAATCTATGTCTTACCCAAGTAGGGTGTTCTATAAGTTCTAAGAAAATATCACTCCAAGAAGGTAAAATCTCTTCAATATACTTGTGGTCCTCACCATGGGCACGGCTAGCCTCCCAGACACCTCACTACTCTCAACCATTCATCTCCAAACTTTTCAGACTTAGTTTTGCTGCATAGGTCAACTGCTTAGCTGAGCACCCTATCCGCAAACGATATCTGTCTCCATTAACTTTCTTTCACTATGCCCCTAATAATCTACAGATATAAAAGTAAAGCAAATAAGTAGATGTAAGGCCCCAAAGCATGCCCACAGCAGTTGGAATAATAAAAAGCGGTGAAAAAGGAAATGGATTTATTTCCTTTCATTCACACCTTCATGAGAAGAAACGAGGAATTAATAGTACGTGTGGGACAATGAACAACTAGCATATCTCTGATATCCTTAGTATAAAATCATCATATTTCTGCCTTCCAAAAGCAAGCAAGTAAAATTTACCTTCGTCAACTACAACCTCCACATGATTTTCATGGCTAGTAACCCTAAACAATATGTTTCCTAGCCATAGTACTGCAGCAAGTATTGCAAAAGCATGCTCCTGATCTTTTCTAGGCATCCGAACCATCTCTAGAGCTTCCTGGACGCACAGGAAAAAGAAGAAAGATGCAACCATCAATAGGACCTCGATGAAGCATAAATAAACTTGAAAGTGGGGGAGTCACCCCACAACAAGTGAATGTAGCAAAAGAAGCATTACCAGAAGCATCTGAAACTTTTTAGCATCATCAACGCCATCAATTGTCAAGCAGTTGCTCTGCTTCAGATAATTGTACTCAGAGGCCACTTTTAAATTCAACTTCTCTGCATATAATAGACGAACCAACACAAAGTATGTAAGTTAAAAAAATAAAATAATAAATAACTGCACTGATGTTCTAGGCAATGTAGCAACACAACAGACGTGCAAAGTTAATAAAATAGGTTTAACTTTGGTGGATTAATCCATCACAGCTATAAAGGCATATTCAGCATAACCTAAGAGGAGTATATTGCACCTTTAAGAGATGGAGAAGCGCCGGCACAAAGTTCATAAAATATATGGTAAGACCTTTCTCCATTTGCCACCTGAACCACCCTGGACTGCACGATACAAAGCTTTTACTTCAGAAGTGGCATATAACCATGATTAGTAAAGATTGACAAATTGCAGAAAAGTACCTTTTCTAGCAAAACTGTTCCGCAATGAACGATCAAGAATTGGCAATGGACATGTACATGACGTTACAACGGGACAATAAGTCAGTCCCAACAGTTTAATCAGCTAACTAGAAGTTCATTGACTGGCTCCAATCAATTTAAAATGCTTACAGGTTTGGATTTTAGCACCGCAAATCTTCCCTGGTTTGCTAAATTGAATCTCAATAAACTTCCCCTGAAAGAACCCACTGGTCAAATTGACAACTTTCTCAAAATCACAATCTTGAAGTGCATAAAAAAATATAAATGTCTAAGGACTTATCATGTCATCATGATGGTAAAAGACTGATTGTGCAGAACCTATGAATTTGTATTACAAAGAGAAGAGAAGGGAGGCGTACAAATCTGCTAGAGTTTCCATTTCTAGATGTTTTTGCATTTCCAAATGCTTCAAGTATAACATTGGTATGAAGGACCTCATCTTCTATCCCGACACCACAGCCACCTCCAAGAGATGCCAAATATTGCATTGCAATCTTTGCTGTTTCTGTCTTCCCAGCTCCACTTTCCCCGCTGCAAGGTAAAAAATTTTACTACAGTCAACTAGTCATCTCAAGTTGATTTCATCAAAGTATAAGAGTGCAAAACAAGAGCAAACCCTTTAAAGGGCACGCCACAAAAAACAGAAAACAAAATTAAAAAGAAAAAACAAGAAGATATCAAACCCACCTTATGATGATAGATTGATTTACTTCATCTGCAAAATAGAAATCCAATGTCAATACAACACTTTTACCCAACCAAAGACCGAGATTAATAAGAACAAAACAAGACAATGAAGCTGCCATAACCTCTCATCATTTCATTATAAGCAGTGTCTGCCACAGCATACACATGAGGACTCTCTGCAGTCTTCCGTTTGTAAGCAGTCATTAAACTGTTCCCATAAAGTTGCACCTCTTTAAAAGGATTGATTGCAATCAAGACAGGCCCTGCTTTACTCTATACAATGAAAAAACATGAATGAATAGAAGCTGAAGAAGAATCCTCAATCTGCATCACTGCTCAAGAATATGTACTCACATAGATGACATCACGTGAAAATCTGTTCTGAAGATTGTGAAGAACTGATGGCTCATTCAAATAACTAAGCTGGATCAGATCATCAACACCCTCAAGGATATCAGGGTTTGCTGGCAGCAGTTCTCCTGTAGACACTTTAACAACCTATGCAGATTACAGCAGGTCAGTGCATATACAAAAATTGACTCAGGTACCAAAATATTTGTCTTATAAACCTAAGGCATGACGGAGCTTGAGAACTCACATTTCTATTTGGGAGTGAAATAACAGCTTCTTCTGCCAGAGTTGAAAGTATCGTTCCCAAATCCCACTGCCCATTGACCAGTCGGCACCACACTCGAAGTTTCTGAGACATCATACGACCAGATCAAAATTTATTACACAAACACGGAAAATGCACATGCCCATAATAGGCATAAACAGCAGATCTATACAAATAGCATCCGTTTCTGATACTTGAGCTTATAATGAGAAGAGGTCATTGTAGCGTAGATAGACATTAGAGTTTATCTATGCCAAGCGAGTTAATATAGTCATGGAACACATGTACATTACAACATAACCTCTATTTTACCTGGTCCTTCCATTCTGTAACCATCACCAACAAAACTTAAATCTGCTGACAGGTTACCATTTAAACACTCTAATTTATCCCGTTCTGCTACAGAGCAAACGATTTTAGGCACCATGGCACGTAAAGAAATAGAAAACTTAAAACTCAACCCAGTCATACCCAGTGACAACAAACCAGCTCAAAAGCAGGAAATATTAATTACCCTTTTGATGAAATAACCGATGTTGTCGCCCCACTCTGACTCACACACTTTCAGAGGCACACCTGACTGAGAGGTAATAGTGCGCTGAGAATGGCTGACTTTGTAATTTTTCTCCTCTTGTTCTGCAGCTGCTGTGTACGGCGAATCCAAGTTTTGATCTTTCTTAATCTTCTTGCTCCCAAAACTGCTTCTATTGGGTGTAAAATCTTTCTCTTTTCTCTTTGCATCTTCCTTTCCAGTATTTGCCTGGCTCGATGTACACTCCAGCGAAGTAGCAGTGCCAATAGCTAAGCTCACCGGCAAAGACCGCCTAGCCGATGGCAACCGGGCCCTCGAAGAGGGCCGAGCAGGCAATGCCGGTGGCAGATCCTTGGGCTTTTCGGTCTCGTCACGACGGAGCGAATCGAGCATTGCCTCCAGCGAGCTCCGCGCCACTGAAGTCGGCGATGCCGATAGCATCATTTCAAAAGCACAAGCCTGGTTTAACCCCAAAAAAACCTCCGACAGCAGTTCTCCTCAAGCCCTCTTCTCTACCTTCCTGAAAACAACACCAGCCCTCATGCAACATTAAGCAGGTTTCTCCAGCAAAATCATCACACGCTCTTGACCCGCGACTCGTCCTTTGAGCTTGAACGAAAAATCACAACACGACACTCTCCGAAGCTTGCCGAGGAAAACCCTAAAATCCAAGCCCCCGAAACCCGCCTCGACTTGATTTTTTTCAAAATCCTCCGAACCCGAGCGTCTAAAAACTCAGAGAACCGTACCTGAGATCTCAACGGAGCTACCGGGGGGGAAAAGAAACCAAAGCCCCGGCCAAGCATTCGCCAAAACGAGGAGCACCGCGAAATTATTTTTCTTTTCGTAACTGAAGACCGCGAGTTACGAGGCCGAGTCTGCAGAGGGATGGAGGAGGAGGCTAAGGTTGTTGCGAGCACGACGAATTAATAGCCCAAAAAACAATTTCAAACGAGAAAAAACCCGAAAAAGAAATTTTTTAAAAAAAAAAACCGTTGCTTTGGATCCTTCTAGACATTTCTCTTGGGCGAGAACACGAAATGCAGAGGTGGAGCTTACTTCGACGAGGAGAAGACGTTGGGGTTCGTTGGGGGTTGCTTGAAGCTTTTTGATTTCCACCACCTCCACCCTTTCTTCCGTCGAAGGAAACCTCAAATGTCAAATGATTCTTCGCAGGTGGGTGGCGTCCCACATTCGTTTCGTGCAGAGCGATTCTCAGTGGCGCGGATCCGTCGAGAGGACGACGACGAAGAAGGAGAAGAAGAGGAAGAGGAAGAGGAGGTGATGGAAGTGGAGAAGAAGATCGAAGATTGAGATTGAGGGTGGCATGTGGATGTGGCTAACCATGCGATGCACCAAAAGCAAAGACGATGGGGGGGCGCTTAAAGAGAGATTAAAGGGCAAAAAGAGACGCGAAACGAAACGAAACGATAGATAAGGGAAGAGTGTGAGATTTCTGACACTCGGGTCCTTCCCCATCAGCTCAAAAACATATTTGGTGGGTAATCTGGAATGTGGGTTTCGACAACAACAAAAAATATAAAAAATTTGAATGTGGGGGAATATTCTTGTTTTTTTTCGAATTTCTCGAGCTTATTATTATGACAAGAAAACCAACATTTTCTAGGCTCGATTGCATTATTGCCCTCCAAGATTTTTATTTCCTTTTTTTTTCGAATTATGTTCGAACAATACTGCAATTGCTCGATGATCGACGTCATTCGTGCGTAGAGAAAAGGCTGCATGAGCTTGCTATGAGACGATGCTGTCGGAAAGCAAGCATGGCTCTCTTTACGTGGAGATTGGAGGACATTGCTTTGCTCAAAATCGATGTAAAGTGCGTTTGTTTCATAAAAATTAACCAGTTCGAAAAGCGCTTTTCCGAGATTAATCGTTCACATCACTTAAGAAATGAATTGATGGAAACATTTTTTTTATTATCTACGGAGATGTTCAGGCTTAGGTTGTTATTGTGGTGAAAACCGTCTTCAGTCGACTAATTCTTTTAAGCGATGAAAATAATCATTTGAAATAATTGGTTTTTTGCAAAATAAATACACTAGTCAAACTTGTCCCGTGGTGAAAGATAAATGAACTCAAAAATTGGTTGAAATCAAAATTCTCTTTTTTGAGTTCTTAAAGATAATAACAAAGTAATTTAAAGCGACTTTGCCCTACATTGGACTTTCTTTTTTAACCTAAATAAAGAGTCGGAATTAACTAAACTCGTGTTTAGTTTTTTTTTTTTTCGAACGAAAACTCGTGCTTCGATTATCTTACATCGAAATATATAGTTTAGTTATATTAATTATTAAACAATCGATGTATTCAGCTAATTTCCTAACCATGGAATTTGTGCGAGAGTTTCATGTGATTAAAAGAATGGCATATCCGTGAATAGCTTTCTACTCGAGGGCATATATAGTATGGAATTCAAAATAAGTAGTAGTGGCCTGAGTGATCAGATGGGACGTGCTGCGAAGAATATCATATATTTCCTTATCATTTAATCCTCTCCCATTTGACCAAATAACAGACCCGACACAACCCACAATTATTTTAAATTTATTTCAGACAGTTGTCCTAAAACCAGAATTTTTTTATATTTTTTGTTTTTCTGCAAGAAAGCATGACGTTCTGTGATCTTCCAAGTCAAAATGTTCATTCTTTTCCCAACCTACCAAATTGGAGGGAAATTCAAAAAAATTTGAAGTTAGATATCTCGTCTTCAGCCCCGCATAAATAATATAGTATCTACGGCCATGTCTAGATAGATTTTCATTTTGTTTATTTTTTGTTGATTTAAATTTTGTGACAAATGCATTTTGAATTTTTTTTAATTCAAAGCATCTGGAACTTTCACATCATGCGTAGATCTACATATGAATTTTTTTATAAAACCTTAGATAATCCAATTTTAATGGGAATGATAAAAAATACTTCCACTTCTAGTCAATGCTAAACGGACTAAAAATCGCATTTTGTCTAAATTTCACTGAGTAGTCATGGTTTATGAAAAAGAAATCTCAATTTCAAGTGCATGTGATGTTTTCTATGTATAAGAAGATTCAATTGCCAATTGCTTTATTAACACAAGGTTTTACATTAAAACATAACTCGCAAACCTCTATATGTCATTTCACTTATTATTGCGTTGTAAAGGGCAATAATTACTATCCATTATTTTGAGACCATCAAAACATAACATACATTATAAAATAAGACAAAATATTACATCATTCGATAGATAAACATACAAATAATCGAGTCGCGCGTACCGATCGATACGTATCTAAATGTAGACTCGCCAGTGAAAGTGAATATTTGCTGGCAAATCAGGATACCATCAATTTGTTCAATAAATACCTATCACTTCGGCATCGAATGGAATCGAATCTCACAATACGAATCGAGAACCAACCAATTCTTATGACTACGATAGGGATGCTATTGTAGAGACTTTTATGAAGCCCGTACTGATACATCTATACAGATATAGATAGACGGCGTTTATAACCAAAGTAGACATATGATCTCGACACAAGACTTCTTTTGACTAAAGATAAATATATATATCAATCAAAATCACAACGGTAATGTGGCCTGCGCTAATGGTGGAGAAAAGGCAAAGAAGCACAAAGAGTCAACAAGATAGTTGTAGGCAACAAAGATCAGGACCCCAGCGCCTCCTCTCCTAATCCTTTCCAGGGTCTCCTTTTTTTCCCTTTTCCCTTTTCCGAAACTTTAATCGTTTGTAATTTTCTACTCGCAAGCCTTCTAAAAAGGGTCGCGACATGGCGACCCCAATTTGCTGCCTTTAGTCGCAAAAGGGTCCCCCCCCCCCCCNNNNCCCCCCCCCCCCCCCCTCAATCATCGCCAACGAGGGGTCACCTCTCTATTCTCCAAGGAATCTATAATGGTCCTTGATAACGATGAGTAGGCATCGTTTTGGCCCGTCATATGTTGCCTCTTGCAATTACATATAAGAACATATATATATATATATTATGAGTGAACTCTAGGGAAAGTCGAAGTAAAAACATCTGTCCAGAAGAATTAAATTTTGATAAAGAGTAATTATTACGTGTCTTTTGGAAAAGTCTTATGATTACTTCATGTGAATGCACATTTCTTAACCAACATCATATTAACCTAACAGCTAACATATGGTCTTTGGGATTAGAAGGTCATGATGGTCTCCTTCAAGACTTTTCTTTTGCATGCCCCAATCTAGTCGTCTAGAGATCAGGAGCTTTTGTCATCTTGGCAATTGAAAGCGAAGACGATATCGGATTACCAATAGCCGAGCAATGCTCAAAACGTAATATCTCGATACCGCATGGTCAGGCAAGAGAGAGAGAGAACTTGTGATCGCTTGACATCTTTGGAGCTTCATTCATGTGAACATATAATGTCGTCAAAGTACTCCACTGCAGGTTGAAATTTGTGATGTCTGAAATGATCGGTAGATCCTCTATCCAATCCACTCAACGAGGGTCTCTCCAATGTCTTTACCCAATCGATAGCCATAAAAGAGACCGGTGGTCAAGATAACTTTTTGTTTTGTGCTTCTCTTAGAAAAATTCTAAGTGAAACTTATTTTGAGATCTGTCAACCTTAATCGTTTGTAGATTTCACAGGGATATAATAGAGTTGATGTATCGAACCAGTTGAGGAATGCATGTTAGAGAGGTAACGCTTTTATGATCTTTGATCGTAGATGCACAGATACTTTTCAATAATTGAGCATCATTTGGAGCAGGAGAATACGCAAAGCTAGTGAAAAAGTGGTTTAAATGATGAATCTACAGACTACAGAGGACCCTTTTGTGTGGTCACCGAGCACCCTGCAAAACAAATCAGTCTAAGAAAAAGAGAGATTACTGTCCTAAATTGGAGCTATTTTTTATTTTTCATTAGACTAGTCTTAACGGGCTGCTTCCTCGAATAAAATCCTAACTTTAGTTTCAATCCCAATTCTGATTTGAACAATTTTTTGTCTGAAAAAAAATTTATAACTTTCACTTTAGTATCAAATCTACCCGTATGTCAAAAAATCACCATTGATTTTTTAAATATTATCAACATTAGGAGGTTGTTGTTGTTCCGTGCGTAGGTGATGGCGCATAATTAGGATTGAAATTAAAGCTGGGTGTTTTTTTTCCGGTGATTAGGCCAGTATGCAAATAAATGAAATTTGTCCAAGGACATATACAAACGAAGTTGCTTCTCCGGGACCTTATGTAAAATTCACATGATCGATGATATGTTGTAATTAACTCGACAATGTAAATTTGGGTCTAGACACATAATATTCTCTCATGGTGAACATATATTGTTCAATTGGTGAGAGGCTTTGTGAAAGAAAAAACCGTCATGTTATATCTCATTTGTATTTTTAGCCTAGTGTAATTGCTCGCGCTATGGGACATATTGTGTAACTCATGTTCTACAATGCCGGCCTATAGTAACCATATGGACTATGCAAGTTTGTTCACAAGTCTTATAAATCTATCTTTGGGTCAAGATTTGGTAGAAGGAAGTAGGTAAGCACTCGATCGATGAGGACATTCATCTTTGGCATTTACGTCCTTAGGACTTTGGACACGTATTTTGAACTAATCTTAATAGGGCCCGGTAAACTAAAAGGAGAGCATAGCCATGGAAGTAATTAATTAACTCATTAATGCCGAATACTGTGTCATTTCTAATGCGATTCAGAAAAATACTATAAGATCTCCATCACACAATAAAATCAAGTCATTGGGAAGCTAGTTTTTCCACAAGCTTCTGCTACAATGTCATTATCTTCTTCATAGGAGATAGGACATCCCTCGAATCTAAAGTAGAATATAATTGCACGTCAACAAACTTCCTTCTTTCTCTTGGAGATCAATTGCTATCGAGTCTAATCATCGCATTCAAGTCCGGAATTAACGAGCTGTTGTCTCCCAAAAGCAAGATCAAGTTGGGTGGTTCTAGTTCATTAAAATGATCATGACCCATTGAACCCTTTTTCCTTTGGATCCACACACCTTTTGAAAAACATGAGCACATAGAATATAGCTGGTTCTGGTTGGTGAGTGATCATTAGAATGTCCTGCAGAATGACACCACAGGGTCCAACACAGCTCCAACTCTATGAATTGAGAAAGGGGGAGATTGGAAGTAGTTCTTTCGTAGACAACCATGATTCGATCCAACGACTCGAAAGTTCTCTCTCGTGTCGAGAAAAATTGTCCGAAAAGTCCTAGATTTATTGTATGGTAGTCAATTCAGTGCTAAACCTTTCAATTGTGCCAATTTAGTCCTAAACCTTTTAACAATCTGCCAATTTGATCCTAAACCTTTGTGTGATCTGTCAATGCAGTCCTTTCGATCAATTACCAAATAATAGATTTATGACTAAAATGGCAAAATTTCAAAAGGTTTAAAGCTAAACTGGCAAAACTTCAAAATGTTTAGGACTAAATTGATATAATTAAAATGTTTAGGACTAAGTTGGTAAATCGTCAAAAGGTTTGGGACTGAATTGGTTGCCGTGTCGAGGATTATTCTGTTTAATGAATGAAAGTTTTCTTTCGACTAAAAAAAAAAAACTGTCGTTCGATAAATTTATAACTTTTTTGGATAATTATCTCCTCTCGTGTGTAGTCTGGCCTGACAATGCAATAAGGCAATATTGGGAACTGATGAGGATGCCTCATTCCCAAGTCATATGCACATGAACTGATCCGACAAAGGAGATCGAGCCCAAGCCAAGCATGTCTGGAGGGCGCCATGCAATGAATTATTGGTTTTCTGGATTCTTGCACGGCACATCGTCGCGTGTCACTCTCACTTCCAAGGACTTTGTCTCGCAGCTGACGAAGCATGCACCCAAAACAACGTGGATCGAAACCACCAACTTCTATCTTGGGATAGATTACAAAGCGATGGTCGAAGTACGTTCGCACCCCTTCTCGCATCCGACACGGGATAAACGATAATTGACAGTTGCCAAATCCCAACTTGGAGATTGGGGGAGTTTTTCTGATTAGCTGAAAGTGTCATGAGAAACGGGACAAACTAAAATGGGGTGAAGATATGTGAATAACGAACACTTATCACCGGCGCCCACGTGCTATGGAAAATGTACTTTTTGCAAGCATACATCGCATAGGAGTGATTACCTGGTGTAATCGACTAATTATATTATACACGTGTTACGAATCTCATCCTATTTAACAATACAATACATTATTCTTTAACCTAACATATGATGCATTCGTGCGGCCATTTCTTATTTTAAAGAGAATTTCCATTTTACGCACTAGGACTCGACATTAGTGAACCGTAAACATAAGGGCCAAGGTGTTTTCTTAGCGTAAATTAAAATGATCATTGTCCAAACTCTTTCTTCCAAAAATATGTTTACTAGAAGTCCTAAAATTTATCACGAAAGTACAATTGAGTCTTAAAATTAGCAAAAAGTGCAATCAAATCCTAAAACTTGTCAAATTGATTCGATCGAATCTTTCCATTTAACTTTGTCCAACTTGGTTAACAGGAAATGCTGACGTGGCATTTTTAAATATTTTCTCTCTCTCTTTCCTACACGGCGATGATGTAGCTAAAACGATGTTATTTTGGTCAAAATCTATTTTTTAATTTTTAATTAAACTAAAAAATAAGCTAAATAAAAAAAAAGGAGAAAACTTCAGAACCAGTGGCGAAGGCAACCATCGTTGCCTCGGCGAGGGGCCGGCGACCCTTGCAGTTGGTGAGGCTCACCGACCTTCTCGTGATAATGGGGCGATGGCGGCGAGGGCTTGCAGCCCTTAGCCGTTGCCCCCACTCCCCCCCTTTGAAATTTAGCTTATTTTTTTTATATTTAATTTAAATACATTTAATATTAAAAATCAGATTTTAACATGTCAGCGCCACATAAAATTGAAAAAATAATAATAAAAAAATCACGTCAGCATTTTTCATTAGTCTAATTGGACAGAGTTAACAAAAGGATTCGATTGCACAAATTTGATAAGTTTTAAGACTTAATTACACTTCTTGCAAGTTTTAGAATTCAATCGCACTCTAGTGACAAGTTTTAAGGACTTATAATGCACGAATCCCTAAAAACTAATTTAAACAGAGTGACGTGGTGGGTTATGAACGGCCCGGACCAGAACAGAAAAAGGGCCGAATGTACGAGGCCCGTTTTCAACCCACGGCGACGCGGGTTCGGGCTTGAAGAGCTTTGGTATCATAATCGGGCCGATGCCAGCCCGAAATGTCACGACGTCGTTTTGATGAAATTCATGGACCGGCTCCGATCCGCCATGTCTCTATCCGTCGACTGCGAGCATCGCCATTGGAGTTGCGGAGACGTAAATATCTCCCGCTCTCACTCTCTCCCGCACTTCAGGACCACACCATTTCGCGAATCGAAGAAGCAGCAGCAGCGGCAGAAGAAGAAGAAGAAGAAGAAGAAGACTCCGTATGGATTTCGCCATGAACGGTTTGAGCAGTAGCTACTGCTTGAGCTCCTGCAGAATCTTGAACCGCAAGCCCGGCCGAAGCGGCTCCTACGGTAAGCTTGTATATCGTTCGATGCACGGTTCATAGGCTCTTCATCATGTTGCTAGTCGCAGTCGATTTCGCTGGATCAGGAGCTTTTCATGCTTCCGCGGTCGATTGGGCGATATTCCTTTGGCAATACCGAATATCCGTCCCGATTATAGTTTCCCGTTAGCGCTCTCGGCGATTGTCGTTTCAGTACTGGTCACCTTGTCGGCGTACCGACGAAAGCGGTTTTATGATTTTCGCTGTGTTTCGGAGTATCGATCGTCTTCTTTAAGCTTGTTATCATCTGAAAGGATTGAAGTTTCTCGAATTTTGTTCTCTGTGGAAGGGAATCGTGGCGCTACGGTCAAGATGGTTAGGAGATCTTCAGTACCTACGAAGCATCATCAAGATATTGCTCCTTCTTCTGTAGCTAGTGGTCTCACCAAGTTCGGGAAGAAGACATTTCTCTGTTCCATCACAGGTATCGCTCTTTTGATCTGACTTATTGGGCATATTTTACTTTCCCTCAAGTTATTGCTTCCAATGGAGAAGGAACGAGACGTTGTTCCTCTTATGGGGTGCGTCTGCGGCTGCGTGGTGCATGTTGAGTTGACTGCCTAGTTGATTTCAAAAGTGAACTTGTGCTGCTTGCTCTTTCTCGTATTTGCATTCAACTTCTGTCTGCCGCTCATTTGCTTGCTTGTATTTAATTTTGTACTTTGGTGGTGTTGGCGTGCTTTCAGTGGCAAATTTGGTTGCAGTAGATGTGGCAAAGGCATTGAGCACCGAGAATGTAATGGTAAGGACTTCTTGCAAATTCTATACCATGTATTTTGCCATTAGATATATGTACAAATGCCTACAATTTCGTAGCATGAGTTTGTCACCCCAAGTCTGTGTTGATTAAGTTTGAATCATGTGCTTGAGTATTACTTTCAGCTGTTATCTCAAGTAAATACGTCCAGTTATGGTTCGTGTGTATAACCTCAGGAGCTAGAATTATTTTCCTTCGGGTCAGGAAGTGGCTGCTCCATTTTGTACCATAGCTGATGGAAATCTTGGAGATTGGTTTGGAGGCTTCCTATATTCAGCTGGACAACAGGCCAATGAAGCTGTTCTAGATCAGCTTTCTGCACTCAGTTTTACTAGGTAATAAACCCTCTTTTTTCGAAAAATTCAGATATTAGAGTGTATGGTTGCTGTTGATTCACTTTTGTTACTTTTTACAGTTTGGCAGTTATATTTGGGGCTGGGCTTGTGACCAGCCTCTCACCATGTACATTGAGTGTATTACCACTGACTCTTGGTTACATAGGTAAGACTGCCTTCACTCCGGGTAGCAACTGGCAAACTTTCGGCGTCCCTGATTATGCTGTTTGTACATTGTCTTTCGTCATATTAACTTTATTCTCTTCCTTCTGCCCTACTGGTGTTGTAATCATGAAGGAGCATTTGGTTCTGGAAAAAGCAGGACAGAGGTACACTTCCTATTTGAATTCTCTAATCACTTCTAATCTGAATTACATTTTCTGTCTTTTTGTTTTGATGTTTTATAGATGTTAGTGAAACATAAATAAACTCTCTTTTTTCATATGTAGAGAACATTATGCACCACTTGATTTTTTAGTTTTTGAGACAGATTGTGAACAGGAAAAATGAGATGTCTCAATTGATTTTATGCTAATCTCTTGTCTATTGATGCCTCAGATCGTTGGGGATTCAATTGCATTTGCGTTAGGACTAGCTACTACGCTGGCACTTCTAGGAGTTGGAGCCTCATTTGCAGGAAAGGCATATGGCCAGATAGGGCAAGGATTACCCGTGGCTGCTTCTGCTTTGGCTGTTATTATGGGTCTAAATCTCCTTGAGGTAGAAATAGCTTAAAGCCAACTGTTTTATTATTTGTTATTTCATTCTTGTCAGCACTACTAGCACCTTTTGGTCTTTGGTGTGTTAATTTGTAGACTATTTCCCACACCGAGAATTTAGCAAGAAATTTTTCAGATAAGACGCTTCTCGAAGCATACTTAAATTAGGAGACTAATCCCGTCAAAACATAATCCGGCTTTGGGAGTGTGTCCCTAACATTGCTATGATTTATGAACACTTCCCGCGTTTACATATTGCGAAATGTCATCTTGGCAATGTGGTTTTAATTGATGAGCATATTTTGGTTATGAATTTTCAGATAATCGAGTTTCAGCTTCCATCATTCTTCAACAACTTTGATCCCCGTGCTGCTGCTGCCAATTTCCCGTCAAGTAAGTGGCCTTTCCTTAAAGATTCTGCCTCCGCAATCTTTAGGATATGTGCTTTCAGTTGATTTGAGAATATGAATTACAGGTGTGCAAGCATATTTAGCAGGGCTTACGTTTGCATTAGCAGCTTCTCCTTGCAGTACACCTGTTCTCGCCACTCTGTTGGGATATGTTGCTGCATCTAGGGTCTCTCTCTCTCTCTCTCTCTCTCTCTCTCTCTCTCTCACACACACACACACACACACAGCATCAAGATGTTAACTTCATGTCGTTTGCCAAAGTATGACTTCTAGTGATGACAGTGATATGACCTTTTACGCCGGAGTTGGCAAAATATACTCGTGCTTGTAGGCGGAATTATAGATCAGTAATGTAAGGATTAGTTTTCATTATTGGCGTCTCTTCTGCCAATCGATGATGTTAGCAATTCTGAGTGATTTCTGAACTTGCAATTGCTGTTGTTTTAAAACTGCACATCATTCCTGCAGGATCCGGTAATTGGGGGAAGTTTACTTCTAACATATACAACTGGTTATGTAACACCTTTACTTCTTGCTGCTTCTTTTGCCGGAGCATTGCAGGTAAATGTTTCCATGCTTTCGGCCAATTTGTAGCTTAGAAACCTTATTTTGATTACCACCGACCAAGAAAAGTGGTTCAGGATGTTCATTTCTTTCTCCCCTGTAAATGTATGATTTCTTTTGTGCAATTGTTTAATTGATCTCTGACTGAGGTTATTGTACTAGAGCCTGCTTTCATTCCGCAAGTTCTCGGCATGGATCAATCCCGTGAGGTACCTTTCAAATTTACTGTCGGCAGTGTCATGACCCGTTTCATAAATTGCAAGATCATTCACTGACACAAATTTCCCGTTTGTGACTTTTGCAGTGGTGCACTTCTCTTGGGAGGGGGCATTTACACATTTCTAGATAGGCTTTTCCCGCCAACAATGGCAATGTAGACGGTAAATAATTGTAATGAACTGATAAAAAGGATGTAACGAAGAATGAGTGCCGTTTTCTCCGCTTTTGATTCTTTTGTGCTTTGTTTTTTTCGTAAAATTGATTTCCTTTTCTGCTCCATCTATAGTTCTCAGGATAGACATTTGAGGAAAATGATTTGCGCTCGCTGTGACACTCAGGGTTTCACAACTTATGTATACGACAATTATCGGAACAGAAACAGTGAATGATTAAGACTTGAATGACGTCAATATCCTTGGTTTTTTTGGCAAAAACACGTGCATCACTGGTAAACTTTTAGAAGTGGGTACCGTGACCATCTAAACATTATCATTCTTTACAACTTTCAGAAACGTGCATATTTAGGCACTATCTAAGTCCGTGTTATGATTCGACCAAAAAAACAAACAAACGCCCGTGCTATGCGCTTTGAATGCCATGACCCATGAGTGAGTTTTTATCATTCTGGTTCCAGAGCACGAGCCCTGTACACTCGGTGATCATCAAGATAATGTCGATTAAAAAAATATTGAAGCATGAGTCCTTTGACAACTGAATGGCCGAGTTCCAAGTTGAATGTCGGGCTAATAGTGAGAACAGGTAGTGCAAAATTGGGTCTACCGAGAGTTGGTATATGTTTTGGTCTCTCTCTGCTTCTAGTCTCCCTGCATGGACTGCGCGTTCGCCTCTTCTTTTCGTTATGATTCTCCTTTGCCTTGTACGGCTCTTTAGATGATCAATGAATGGCATTACCGATCAACACGCGCAGGGCACATAAGATGAACACATGAACAACCGACAACGAATCCAGATGCTGGCAACATCAATCGTTGGCCAATACAAACAAGCGAAAACATTAGAAGCCTGCGCCATGGCCAATTAGCAATATAAATCCCTGGAAAATTGCAATGGATGCCCTCACAAGGAACATAAACTCAACAACTTGAGACTCCCAGGAAGTTTTCTAAATGTAGCTGACTGATGCTCGCAATTCCATAAACAACTTCGATTATTGTCCCAACTTCAGAAGCTTATGAATCAACATCCAACGAATTGCCATAAAATGGATTCTCAAAGAAGAGGCGTTGAGCAGCCACAAATGAACTAGTAGGAAAATTACCAGAACAGGACTCGTCGGTTGGACCAAGAAACCATCACATACTCCAAGTAAATGTGTGCAGTGTGAATTTATATTATTTGAATCATGAAACTAAGTTACTCACTTTCTCTGTATAAGAGTTGAATCAAATATGAACAAAAATATAGCAGGTAAAAGGAAGTTCCAAATCGCAGCTAAATTCACTTTTATTTCCCTTAAGGCCTACTCATACTAATAACTCTACCAGCTGATGTGAATGGAAAACCCGACCTGCCTCTACAAAATAGTGTACAATCCCAAGTGGAGGAAAAAGCTACTGTGAACACTTTCTTTTTTTTTTCTCATAAATTTAGTCGGAATGACAATGTTTGATCTCCTCAATGTTTAGAGAACATCCCTTGCGTTAATGAGGAGAAATCATAATCCTTCCCAGATTGTGATGGAGAAGCGGATGAAATGGGAGAGGATGATTGAGGTTTACTCACTTCAGCACTTGCCAAACCATTAGATGAGGTAGCTTGCCCCATCGTCTGCAAGCTGCTCAAAGCAAATGCCCAAATTAATTACCATAGAACAGACATAAAAAGGTTCAGTATTTGGCTGCAATTCAAGCTTGATTTAATGGTCTGTCTGCATGCTGTTTCGCCAATTCTATCAGTGACACTACATACACACCATCCTGCAAAAGCCACTAACATTCATTTGTGTATCACTTTAATGTTAGTAGATGAAATTTGAGTTTCATCTCTCATTTTTTACGATTGATATTGGTAATGTCTCAAAAGGTCAATTGCACTAATACTTGGATATTCTCTTGACGTTAACCAATTCTCAAGACTTGACTTGGATCTTCTCCACATGTTCAATGTAATTTGAAGACTTCATGTTAAACCTTTTTTCCTTTTTTGGATAAGTCACCTAATGGTACAAAACTTTTGTACTAAACCACAGTACACATCATCATAAAAATTATTTGTTCGGCCTCCTCTTTGATATGTTTCACAAAAAACCAGCATGTGCTCAGTGCAGAGAGACATTCATTATGTAATGGCATTTCAAGATGTAGCAAGATATTTAGGCTGATGACAGATTCAAGATGTATATATACATATCTTTGTTGCTAGAGCATACCTGTCTGTTGGATATGGCACAGACTTTGCCACTGAATGCGACAGTCCAATGTTGCTTCCCTAAATTTTCAATGAGATGATAATTAAGCACAACCATTGACAAAGAGAAGACATGGTGACAAAGAGAAGACGTGGCATAAAGCTAATTATATTTACCTGCATAAGCTTCAGCAGCTCATCTTGGCCTAGTGGCATCATTCCTGGAATTTGGTAGCCACTATGTGGCCAATTTGGGACAGATATGTTGGTGCCTTGCAGACCAGGTTGTTGCGCACTGCCACTTGATTTCTGATCTCCACCAAGAGATTTAGCTGCAGCAGCCATGAGAAGGGTTTGCTGCTGCGCCAGCATTGTCACTTGCTGTTGATGCATTGAGAATGGCGATACCATGTTGGACTGCACAAAGAATAAGCACATGACCACATAATTTGGAAGAGTGTTAAGCTAGTCCTTTGAATAATATTTCATTCGAGTCATCGTTACTTGAGACAAAAAATGGAGCACTGCCAAATCAATGTGTTTGCGGCACAGTTCAAAGAATCGTGAAAACCAATGCTTCAGCAGAAATAGAAGATACCTTTTCAAAAAGGCTCATGATATCATTTTTTACATCTTTCTGAGGCTTTCGTGGTACTGAACCCTCTGGAACCGAGTCTTTAAATAGATCCTCCACACCTAATGTAGGCTTTTGTGGTACTGAACCCTCTGGAACTGAGTCTCTAAATAGATCCTCCACACCTGATGTTGGGTTAGTGCTATTGTCAACAGCCTTCGTTGAACTAGATTTTTCTTTTTCAGCTGTTGAGGCTACTTCAGCAGCTGCAAAAGAGGGTAACAAGTCAGTGAAATTAAAAGCGAACAACAGTATCCATTGCCTAGATGCCCGGATCATGCTGACAGGAATCAGAAAGAACCAACCACACAAACTTGTCATCCCACCCTATAAAAACAGATAAGGACATTCCACATACACTGGAAACCGGCCCAATCGTCAACAACAGCAGCCTCTGAACCATTCTCACTGGGACCATCCATGGATAGCATGTCAAAAAGGTCGGTGGAATAATCAACCTTAGGGGGAGAAACAGATGGAGCAGCATCTACATCCTGCACTTTCTCTTCAAAAGCTGGTTCTGTCGTTGGAGCAACGGGGTGGAGCTTTGAAACAGGAATCACCTGATTATATACTAGATATGTCATTGGTTGAATTTCTCTTTTGTACTCAAAAGTTACCCTAAGTTATCCGAATGCTAAAGATCTGCAAATGCTTCACAAACTAGGGGCGCATCATTGAAAACAGAACCCTACCCTCATATCATTTCGAACCTATCAAAGAATAAATTGTTTCCAAAAGTTTCATTATAATAGAGCACCAGAATGCTAAGAAAGAACATGCCAAGTAGATCTAAACCAATATCAGCAGTCCTTTGTCAAGATAGGCATGACACTAGAGGAACGATAAAGAAAGGTACCTTCTCAGATCCTTTAGGAGGAAGTGGAATGCTAATCTTCATACTAGGAAGACTGTCCTTGTCTTTGGAGGCTTGAGGTTTCTCCTTTTCCTCGAATAAATTTTCTGAACTGCCCAAGTGTGAATGTCCACTTTTTTCCTCAGCTCCATGGATGTAGGATGAAGGCTTCTCTTCCTGCAGTTGGGAAGGTGATTTTTGCTTTCCCTCCCTCGCAACCCATCTCTTTTCTTCATATCTTCAATGATATAGAGAATTTCCATCAGTGAAAATTGAATACTTGCGCATATAAACGCATGACACTGGAAATAACAATGCAAGTTACTGTTCAATAGATCATAGTCCAGGCTTCATACTTTGCACGGATGAAATTTTCAATTCCTACTCTGTCATAATTTGGAGGTAGCTCTGCTTCCCAGTAGCTATTTGCCTTCTCGTTACCCATGGCTGCACAGCAGAAAGAGCCAGCAATTCTCTCACTCCAAAGAGCGAACAAATTAATCCATTAAAAATGGAAACCAAAAGACATATGAAAAGCGTACTTTGTATAAATGCAACCTGCTCTGGCAGCCACGTGTCCAGGGTTGCAGATCGCACCTACAGCAGAACATATAAATTATGAAATACAGAGAAGGTGGTCTAAAGACACAAAAAGCTTTACCAACATCCTATAGCAGCAGTCTTTAGGTTTTCAATTAAAAAAAAGGAGAATATTCAATTATCTCCTAAATCAAGATCTTGAATGACCATGTACTAAAGAATCTACAAATCGCTTCATATGGAGCTTATGACTAAACACCAATGAGAAACAGCATATTGCATGTGTTCTTATAAGGTGCAGTCCAATAGAGGTCCTCACAGCTGAGGATCACTTATTCACTTCTGATTAGCAAATTCCCTGATTTTTATATTCTGCTGATGTTCGAATCCCGTAAATAGTTTCTTTAGCAACTCTACAAGTGTCATAAAGATGATTCTTTCAAAAACCAAGTTACAATATTTCCTCTTCTTGCCCATTCCACCAGAAAAGAGAACTAAAATTGCTTTCTCTAACCATCTCTCTTTTTTAAGGTATAATTTTCAAATGTGTCCTCATCTGTTTCTTTCCATAATTAATTTCCAGGACAAATTAGGCCTTTCATCAGTGCTTCTTTTCCATCGAAATATAATTCCTTTCTCACTTTTCATCCTTACATTCTATTCTCTCCTCGATTCCATTATAACCTTTTCTAAGATGCAAAACATGATCTAAGTGTAGTTACACGATTAGACTAACGAAAGACTTTTGAACAAATAGAACATTTGTAAACTATCGATACACTTAAAAAAGGAGCACAGGTGAAAAAAGTCGAATTAGAAACCTTTGATATGTGTACCCCCAGACTTCGATGGATTCCAGAACACTGCATGCAGATAAAGATTCCTAAATTCACACTAGCCCATCTTGGACCTCTGCACATCAATTATCAGCATATCATTCAGATAAGAACAGCTTTGGCAACATGGATGCATCAGCCCCCATTTAACAGTAAATTGTCCTAAACTTTGGATGTCATGCTTCAAATTCGTGTCTGAAATGCCAATGTACATCTTATCCGGGACATACTTAGCTTTACAGTCGGCACATTCCTTATTCTCTGGCAATTTCAATAGACCTTCCAGGATCTGCATATGTTTATGTCATGGTCAAGATTAGAAGGAAAGACAAGGTTAAAGCATTATCAAAACAATTTGACAATTTGCTCAGCTACACATGCATATTTTGTGTGCGCTTCCATAAAGATGCCAGAGAATCAACCCCTAAATATCAGATTGTTCTTTTCGATGGTGTACTGAATTAAACAACGAACAATATCTCCAACAACGATTATAAGAAACAGAATCTAAGCGAACGATTATATCAGAAGCCTCCACGAAGGAAAATATTATTGCATGGTGGACCAGGTCTAGGCATGCTTTATGCGCATCATTAGAAACAGAATCCAAGACATAAAAAGCGTTTCTTGCAATCAGTGGGCACCGCTCTTATTTATCAATAGTACTAAAAAAGAAGTTAAAGCAGCACCTCAAATAACCTAATATCCATAGGATGAGCTACTTCCAGAGATTGTACTGAACGTTAGTGGCAAAAAACACAAGGTAAACTATTGAGTTGAAGAGTTCTCTTGAGGATATAAAAAGGCCCTCCAAGAAATATAAAAACTTTGAAGCACAGAAACCTTTGCAGTCATGATAAAAAAGGAAAAACATCTGCCTCTAGCAAATTGCAGAATTAGTGTGAAACTCCGGATCTCATGCCTAACAAACAAGAAACTATTATTTCAGAGGAAGAACGTCAAAAAGAAGCTCCTCATCCAAGATGAAGACCTTTGATCTACCATTCTTCCCAAAGGGTGAGCCAATCTTCTGAAGATAACTAATTTAACTGTACCATTTGCATCACCTGGTGCTCTCTGCAGATAGACTTCACATAGATTGGGTCTATTATCATAATTGCCACAAAATCATTTCAGATCCAACTACAAACCACACTAGCGGTCGCGCGATATGAAACCGGCACGGGCCATAACGAAACAGGCGGCGACGTCGATTACGCGACGCCGGCAGCGGCGCGGGGCGCAACTCTCGACCCAGAGAAATCCGGAATGCACTCGAACGACCAGAGCACGAAACCGAAAACAGCTCAGCCCTCGATGGGAAACTATTCAAACCCACGCCTCTCCAAAAACGCGCGGAGCTAAGATCGAATCCCAGATCGAAGAAGGGGAGGGAACCGAAGGGGATCGAGCGGTGAAAGGAGGAGAGGAAGGGGAACCTTTCTGTGCTTGGCATTGAGCTCCTTGGAGACGTTGGCCTTCTCGTTCATTGACGACGATCCACCGAAACGAGATCGAAGAAGGAGGAAAGGGAAGGGATCAGACTGATTTGATATTCTCGGGGAGGGATGGAAATGGAGTTGGTGTTCTGAGATTTGGGTAACGACGAGTCTTGAGTGGCGATTACTTCATCCGTGCGCGTTTCCTTCGTGAAGAAACAACGGCGTGCACTTGGGTTGGACGAGACGAGACCCGTCGACTCTTTATTAACTGTTCGCCCCTCTGGCGCGTCTACATGGAAAACACGAGTCTTTTCTTTTATGGCTAAAATTACCAATTTTTTTTTTTGATTTTTAAAAAAATTATTTTCTTTGGTGACAAAATCACCAATTCTATTTTTGTTGAAATTCACGTGTGAGTCATGTTTAGAAAAATTTTGTATCAGAGAATTCATGTTGTAGAGCAACTAGTAACTCATTGACTCGAGCTTTGAAGTGGGATGCTAAATTCAATTGGACATATTGACCGACTCGACTCCCTCTTGATGATCCGGTATCGGTTGACTGTGTACCTCGATCGGTACAAATTCGGAAACGACTTTGGCGTCACGAAGCTAGAAAGAAGGGAGCCTCTTTGGCTGTTGATTTCTACAGTTCAATACCCCTCATATTCACGGTGATCCATTCTCTTTTGAGCGCTCAAACGCAATTTCACTAATTCTTGAGCATGATTTTCTTCGTACGCTGGTTTTCTACAAGCTCAGGAGTTGCAGGTATACACAAGATGCTAATGAAGATTACATTCGATCGAGCTCTGAGATAAGAGACCTATTATGCAGGCATGCTGCACTGGAACATGATCCCGCTCATCTGGGGAGGTGAAACATAACAGTTATTCTGTCGACTTCAACTCTGCTTCTCTCCACCACGGGCCATCCTCGCTCGCGGTCGGGATCTCGAATTGATATGTTCAAAAAGTATACCTGCATCAGAAGCTCTTCGGTCACAAAATGATGACATGCAACTCAGAACATGTGAGACAACTTTGATTGCAGATCACTGAGAACGCTGAGCAGACATTAATATAGTTTTGTGTATGAGCCGTGCAAATAACCTAAAACCATAATGAAAACAGGCGAATCAAATCAAACATGCCACTCTTAGATGTTCATAGTTCACGCATGCAAATGGGCAATTCACGCTTCTTTGCAGAAGCTGTATGCCTACATGGTCTATATGGAGTTACCCTTCACAAGAGCCAAATTTGCAGAATCGTTTTTTTTATTTTATACATTTCTCGTCCTATTCCTACACAAAGGAAACTGGGTTTTCAATACGCGGTTAAGCGCAATGACCATTTAGCTACAATCACACTCAACGCATTCAGAGCTCTTCACAGAGAGAGAGAGAGAGAGAGAGAGAGAGAGACTACACAATGGAAAATTGGCACCAGCGTCCTCAATCGGCATCCTTCACTTCTGCTTCAACATCTACAACTGCTGTAGGAGTATTCTTTCCTGCAAAAACCAAAGCAGTCTTGTCTTGTTGAGCTGAATGATTAGTTCGGATTGCAAATATAAAAAACTACACAGCCATCTCTCTCCATTGATCAAAACAGATGACAATTGATCAATACACAAACAGGGACTTGGGATATAAATATCAAAGCACTGAAACAGATGGCACCAACAATGAACCTTTCTTGGGTCGAGTAGAGAACTCATTGGCTGCTTCTCCTTTTGATGTAAATTGGTTGGAAAATGTCACTGATTCCCGAACAAACTTGTTGTCCACAACTGAAAATCAATAACAGATCAGATGCACATGCCTTTCGTCATCTGTCGGCACAGACATTTTAGAGAAGTATAATTTTTAAATTGGCAAAGCAGTCCAAAAAAACTGGAGGCAAAGAAAACCTGGAACTGGCTACCTGGACATGTAAAACCCAAATGATACAACCATACTCCAAAATTCGAAGCAACAGCAAGTTGAGAGGTAAAATACAAGAGCAAGTTGCAATCTTAACAACTGCAATAAAGAAGAAAAGCTTTCAGACCGATACATCATGTCTTACCCGAGAAAGGTTGACTGCAAAAGGGGCATAATTGCAGTTCATCATTCAAAGTAGATCTGCAAGGAATTAAACAATCGCCTAAATTAAAAAATTCTTAGTAAGATATTCTTTCTTGCTTACAATCAATTAAAGCCTTCAGATATCTCTTACTTGAAAATCTGAAAATCGTTCCCACAGTTTGGACACTGCAAACGCAACAATGTCAAAGGAAATCCATTTCAGAAGCCAGACGGAAAGAGAAAGTGACCGTTCGAATGGTTTGAAGTTTTAGAGAGAGACTTCAAGTGAAAGCAAAGTTTCGAAGCATACCATGAACAAGAACCTCAAAATCTAAACATTAAGACAATCAGTTAGGCCTTACTATCTTTTAAAGTAATTAGCCTCGACAAGTCAGCTACGGAGAAATATTTTTGACGAGCTACTTCTCATAATCCAATTTCCAAAGCAAGTTCGCGAACACACTCTTGCAATGTAAGTAATGCAACATGACTGATGAAGAGGAAGCTTAATCATCTAGATCACCACTATCTACTGTGTAAAAACAAGAAATCATCCTTATAAACAACAAAAGCCATATCAATCAACTTCCTTCTAAGACTTTGGATCTATGTGATGTAACTCTGTTCACCGTGCAGGCATGAATTTTGGAGCTGTCATATACATGTTCCAGTTGCTTAGGACGCAGAAAGTGCTCGTACCAACATACTCAGAAAACTGTGATTGAACCACCAGATAGAAAATGAGAAAGAAGGGAAAATACATCCACAAACTAATATTGCAGGTAGCTGCCTATGTATAAGGAGATAATGGTATACAAAACCACTTGATATCCCGTAGAGTAATACCAAGAAAAGTAAAAGAGCGACAGTAGGTAAAATACCAGATAATGTCACAAAACGAAATGTAGATGGTGAAAGAATCCTCACACTGCTTTGTACTATATCTCGTCCTGCCCACCACAGAAATGCCCCCAAACCGACAATCGGTATCAGCACAACAAGAAGCTGGATCCAAAAGGCATCAACCAATCACTCCCAACTTTAAGAGCAAAAGAAATAGTCCTAAAGATACTAGACATATAACAGCAGAAAGAAACATGGAGTTTTATCCTAAGCTCATGACCAAGCAAAGTGTGTAAAGCTAGTACTGATCGAATTCATCAAAAATAGTCACGCGAAGGGGCAAAATGCCTATCTAATCGGGTGATCTCAATTAGAAAACTTGCAGCTCTTTCAGTACTTAGTAGGATCTCCTGCAAACACATGGCTACTATGTTAACATCTTGCTCAATGCTTTCTGTGAGCTGAAGCATGTTGTATTAGTAATTGCCATTAAAAAGTTTCATCTTCAAACACCAAGAAACTAAAAATATCGGTTCAAATTATTCAACTGTTTCAAAAAGGAATCAACCACGTGTTCCAATTCAGCAGGCAATATCCCCAAAAATTATCTGGAAAATGGATTTTAAAACTCCCTGCATCTACGGTTGAGATTCAAATCAAAAGCCTACATACGATCGATCCTTCACAAACTGTTGGTGCATATGTGTGTGTCGAGAGAGAGGGAGAGAGAGCAATACCCAGATAGAAACAATTGCATCCAAGACCCAACCAAGTTGTCCAGTCATGGAGAGATAAGTCAAGCCAATGGCCAAAACAAGATTACCCACAACCCTCGCGGTGGCTCCGTCATCTCTCCCTCCACCGCCTCCGCCGCCATTAAAGCCGAAACCTCGGTTAAACCTCACGACAACCACTCTCGCGTTCCTCTTCAATCTCTCCTCTTTCACCAAGATCCCATTTTGAACTCTTTCCACTTCGGAAAAAGACAACCTTTCTCTGTGAGGCTTCAAATTGAAGCTGTTTCGATGTAGCGAAGCAAGGGTGGGTCTTGAGATTGAGGAACAACTGCTGGGTCTTCTTGCACAACCACTGAGGAGGCTGCTCGATGCTGAAGAAGAAGTAACAGAGGGGTGTAAAACTGTAGACATGGCACGCACGAAATTATTAAAATTCCCAGACGGAATAATACGCTAAGTACGGATAGACTTCCCAATCTGAAACAAATGTAATGGGTTGGGTTTGTCCATTGGAGGGGAGGACTCCAAGGGCGGAGAGATCATGAACAAAACGGACAAATTTCTTCAGATTTTTCTTCCACTTTCTGGAGCACCACCTTCTTTTTTCTTTTCTTTCTCTTCTTCTTTCGCTTTCGACACCTCAAATCTTTCTCCTCGTTAAACCAGTCAACATCTACACTCAAACTATCAATTGCATAAAACCATATACTGATACAAGAATTACATCACAAGATATGTGAATACCGTATATGCTGTCCTCTTAGAATCCGTTTATTTTGTGTAAAATGAATGTTAAAACAATCAATTGTATCGGTTGAAATAATTAGTCGGTGAGAAATATTTCCATTAGCACAACAAATTATGTTTTAACATTTTCGTAGATTATGAAATTATATTTCGTTTGCTCATTTTTGTACGTAATACAAGCGATCATGTTAGGAAGAAATTTTCAAAATCGTGAAAAATGGAGTTTAAGTTGTGCAATATATACCCATTAGGCACACGGCCCACTAGTAAGGAAATTGAGTAAAGTGAGGACGTTTAGTTTTAAGTGTGGGGTTCAACTATCACGCTATGCAAATAAGTAGGGCAAAAGTTTGAAAAAGAGAGATGGGAGAGCAGGACATACAAAAACAAGTACTGCAAAAAGTATTGGGACATCATCATATCAAATTTCTCGACGGTTACTCTCACTAAATGACTCAAGTTAACCAGATATTTTTTATTTGTTCTTTGGAAACTTTTTATTTTTAAATGGCACTAAAAATTAATTTTATTTTGATACTATCTCACTGAAATTTCTCTCCTGACAAACTATCTTTCATCGAAGGTCATTCTTCGATTTTTAATTAAAGAAGACGGATTCTGTGGCAACTTTGGACAGGAAATATCAAAGGTGAGCAAGAAATCAACAACGGTAAATTGAACAGGATTATATAAACACAAATCGTGACAACAAGACCGAATGCAAACAAACTATGTCGAAATTTAATTGACAACACAGTCTGAGAACGTTGACATATTATGTTGGAATTTAATTGACGACACAATACCCACGATAAAGATACACACCAAAATTTAATCAACGATGCGAATTTGGAATCTACAGCTAAGAAACACTCTGAAATTTAATTGACGACGCGAGTCTAAAAGATAAAAGTACAGTTAGTAAATTTATTTAATTTGTGTGGGGCTCCTCTAGTAGACGACTAATGGAATTTATAGTGATCGCATGGTAACTGCTTTCAAATGATTTACAGCGTTTACATTTACGTTCCTTCACTTCCAAAAATCTTGTGTCCATTCTTTGACGATCCTATGATCTTGTTCTTGAGCGGTTTTTTCCTGAAAAACACATGCCGATTGCCCCACGATCTGAGCTGCTTTGGTGGCCTCACTCTTGTAGTCGTGCTTCAATACTCTTCACGTAAACATTCGCCAGTTGCTCCACAATCTCAACTGCTTTGTCTCATAGTGGTCTTGAATTTGTAACTATACCCCTATGCTCCCCAGACCTTCAAAGAACTTCCGACGGTTTGCTGCTCCTCATTTATCGGTTTCCTTGTCGATAATCTTTAGCCATTCGTTGTCGTATGATGATAACCGATTGATAGTAACCATTTAGGTGCACTACCAATATGTGCCAACACCGAATGCTAATATCATTATTGCTTCCTGTGGTCGTCAATGATGGGTCACGTGCATCACAATGTCCACACATTAGTCACATGATCGTCCATGTCGACGACTCGATTATTTTTTGGTGTAAACATATGCCCCTTTTAAAAGTGATACCTTTAATGTATGCACTCTTCTTCCACGGGCAGTACTAGGATGTGTATTGTCCCTCTGACACTTTGTACTCCGTGTGCAGTCAGCTAGTTCATAGTATCTCGACACGTTGCCTCGATCAACTCTGCTTGTGAATTGCCATCATTATGGATTGTATCTTTTCGAATTGTCATTTTTTAAATCATCGTCCTCTTAATCGCTAGTCTGATTTGATTTGATGATGATAACATCTATGTAGACCTCCATGAATTAACCAATCCTATCATGGAAAATGAAGTTCATCGCTCTCTGGCTCCAAGACATCCAAACGTTGTCTTGTGCACATCTTCTTCTACTATGAATATTTGGTTATAACCCGAACAGCCGTCCATTAAGGACATAATTTTATTGCTTGACATTGAATCGACTAGCATATCAGCCTCCGGCATTTGATACTTGTCCTTAGGGGTCGAAGCGTTCCAAAATCAATGCATACCCTTAGTTTACCATTTTTCTTCTTAACGGGCACTATCTTGGGGAGCCATGCATTCGACGTACCATACAGTCTTAATGAACCTTGTTATCAACAGGCACTCGATCTCCTCCTTGACCTTGAGAATGACTTCGACGAGCAAACCTTCTTGGAGGTTGCTTATGTAGTCGAAATCCATTTTCACTACGTATCTTCCCAATCCTGGCATTTCATAATAATCCCAAGAAAAGCAGTCTTTATACTTTTTCAGCAATTGAATCAACTGTGATTTGAAATCGTCATCCAATAAAGCGTTAACATAAATTGGTCGACAATATTGCTCATCACCGATACCGATATCTATCAATGGATCTTAAGCTTCGACCACTTTATCATCATTTTAAAGTGGCGATTCTTCAAAATCTGCTATACAATCGGTGACATCAATAGATTGCTCAGTGCGCTCAACCAAATAGGCCGCATACCTCTTATCGGGGTCGTCCAACAAGGTAAGGTTCTCCATGGACAACCTTGTTTAATTGCCCTGCCAGCTTGTCCTTAGGAATTCAATCGATGTTCCCTTTGTCGAAGAGGCAAAAAGCCAGATCTCTAGGGTCAATCCTTGGGGGTTCCATAACGCATGAATTATCGATGATCGTTCTATTTCAATCCCAATGAACTCTTAGTGCATGTGCCCAGGTCATGTACGCGTTATGGGTAGCTTTAACGTATTCAACCTTGTCTCCATCCAAAAGGCTAGCTTTTGGTGCAAGATAGACGACACACATTGGTTTCAAATGATCCATCGGCTTCTACAACGAAGAAAGCGGTTTTGAAGTCTTTAACCCAATGGTGAGATCAACGATGAATACTCCTTTTGCTTCACTCACCTAACCTGTGATGTCTGAGAGCTGGACATATGAGGGAATAATCTCTTCATCCCTTTTCCCAAGCTTCTTGGAGAATTTGCAGTGGATAAGGTTCAAGGTAGATCTCCCGTCGATCAAAACCTTAGGCACAGGTCTGCCGTTAATTTTGGTTGATATATTAAGAGCTTTGAGGTGTCTGGAGTTATGATCTGGTAGCTTTTCGAACTCCATTACTTCCTCGTCAGCGAACTAGAACTCAGCACGTTCCTCCTCATTGATGATTGCATCTTCATTCTTCGCCATCTCGATCAATGCTATACTGAATTCTGAAGACAGCTTAGCTTGGACTATATACAACTTGCTCGCGACACTGATCTCGAAAGAACATTAGGCCTTGGCTTAGGTTTTTCCTTCTTTGAGGATTCTGATTATTTTGGCTCTTCGCCAGTTTGAACTGCTTCTTCAGGCTTTCTCTTCCAAACCAAGTTCCTAACTCGGAATTTCTTTGGTTTATAAGTTGCCACAAGGGTTGGGCTAACCTGACCGATATGCACCTGACTGACTTGCTATTCTAGTTCATATATCTTCTTCTTTCTTTGCATTCTCCTTTTCTGAGTCCTAGACATGCTGCCCCCTGGACCTTGTACTTCTCCGAATTCTTACCATTGGCCCTCCGGCAGATTATAGGGTATTTTCAGTGTACGTCGGCGAGTTGGTGTAGACAAATCAGTATGTACAGGAGGTAGCTCATCCAACTCCTCTCTCCACCCAGTGGAGATGGCATTTCTAGAATATGGCGTCGGTGATCCATAACTGACATAAGAATCAAATTTATGTCTCGGCTCTCCCATCGTGCCTATAGTAGGATCCCCTTCTCATACCTTTGCTTGAATGATTTTTTCTTCACAGATTGCCCCCTAGGGAAGGCAATGCGGTCGAATACCTTGGGGCAACTCGTCGAACTGATGGCATCAGGATTATCAATAAGATTTGGTCGACGGTTGTGCCTCATGTTTTGATTAGGGAATCCCGCTTGTAGTATCTTCTCTTTGGGTGAAGAGTAGTAGCTTTGACTAATTTCCTGCTTACATCGAGCACAAAAGTTTGGTCGTTGTGGCCTCTTACCTTTTAAATGCACAGATACCATCCCAATCATAAGAGAAATGGGTCAACATCTATCTCCATTTGAACTTTTCCTTTCTCCATTGAGGTTCTTAATGATTTTTGCCCTAAAAGTTACTTTGATTGTGATAAAACTAAAATACATGAACAGATTGATCATTCAATATAGGGAGAAGTATACATGGAGTGCTATAAGTTGTGTATGGCGCTCACTTTAGTGCCAATAGTTTCAAAACGATTACTTAAATGCTAACTTCAGTATACTTGGCCAGAAATCCGATGTGGTAATTTTTTATTAATATATGAGCTTGCCAGAGATCCACGTGTAATTTTTTATTTTAAAGTTGAGAAATCTACATGGAAGCCCCCTCGCCAGATTTTTTTTTTAAAAAATTGACACGCCAGCAATTTGGCCAGAATTTCTCCGATTTAGCACTTAAGTGATCGTTTTTCTTCGATTTTAGTACTTAAGTGACTGTTTTGAAACTTTTGGCACTAAAGTGAGCGCTGTACACAATTTATGGCACTCCGAGTGTACTTCTCCCTTCAATATAAAAATGCAAGAAGCCCAAAACCCAAGAGGTGGGCCCCTCGAACTTTTTAGGAGCATAGGCCCAGCTCAACATCCTCATTTTGAGAGGGCATCCCAAAAGTGAATTTAGGCTTGGTTGGGAGGGTCCTCCCTCCATCAATCGGCAATGCGTCGTAAATATAGACACACTAATATGACAAATTGTTAGCCCTAATAACCGGTTGCCATTTTGATTCACCAGGACACATTCCTTTTTATATAAACCATTTATATGTGTGTATCTGATACGTCTGAATCTCCACTCAGAAATTGACACGTATAATCATTTTTCTCTATTTGCCAATTTATATCTGTCGGTATTCGTATGCCGTGTTTAGGAAACACAATCACAGGATAAGAATTGTTCAAATCGGGCTGGATTTGCTCATAATTGCGAAATTAAACATGAGCTCATTTTGAAAAACTCCTTTTTTGAACTTTCATTTAAATGTGTGAGTTTTCATGTCTAAAATCACAACGCTCAAGCGACCATCTAGGGTACGAATTGTTAGCACTGAAAGTCCAAGCGCTTTGCTCAAAATTGGCGAGAGGTACACTCGTTCTTACGGTGTCTTCAATTCATTTTTTTTTCATTAGATAACATATAATATCAATGTTGCTTCATGATATAGGATTGAAGATCCTCTTGTGTGCTTGTATTTCCCCTTGAGCAGTTAAATGAAGATAAGCTTAGTGTCTGTTCATTTTGATTCCTAGATCTGCGGTGAGTTCTGTCTAGATCAAGCAAAATCCTACATGATGAAGGATGATATTGTTCCTTTCTTGCCTAGATTGAGTCAAAACCCCTTTTACATAGTTTACTTTTGGACATGCGTCGATTTGAATGGTTGTGTGCAAGGGTTTTCCGATTCTCTTCGTTGATAAAAAAATATTTTTTACAAAAACCCTTCGAAGATATATATATCAGATTTTCTAAGACCATATAACTCAGAAACCCTTGAGAAATCGCCTCTTAGTTATATTCATATGCTTGTAGCCCTTAAAAAATTTTGGTCTGCCATTTTGATCCTTGAACCTGTCATGTTTTTCTCATCAGTCCTCCGATATTGATGCAAGCTGTTGATATTAACACCATAAGTCAAAAATTGTGACGTAGGATATTCAATAGTTGGAGGAGTACGTCAGACCGTGCATTTGATGGATTGCATGCCATTTGATTAATTCCATCACAGAGAGAATCATGTCTAGAATGTTTTACCCTCCTATTTGATGATTTTCATATATATATATATTAGATGACTCTGAGTTATTTCTTGATGACTTGAAGCATCCCTACTCTTTAGGCAGAAGAGAAGTAAAGTAGAGGTTCTCATTTGCTAATGATGTGGAGAATCCTTAGAGTTGTTAATGAAGCCTTGTTGTTCACTTGGAGGATAGATCTGACTTTGCTATAATCTATTACTTGATACTTGTTAGCATTAATTGTGCAATGCAACAGGATCCTGGAAGCGGCAAATTAATGCTCAGCATTGAATATTTCTTGTAATCCTTAGAGCCATGCTATTTGTTTTGTATGTTCAATATTTTTTACGATGATGTGCTATGATAAGAATTTCTCTAGGGTTTATGACCATGGAATATATGCAACTTCTGAATGCATTAGATAGAGCATAAAGACCAAAAAAATTGTAGTAAAAAAAGCAACTGTTCGCTAGCTAGTCATTCATGCTTACATTACCTGTCCAACATTTCATTAAAAGAGTGCATTTTTTCGTGGATAATCAACTGTTTGGAAGTGTTTTTACCAAAAATGATCATTTCAATCGCTTAGAAAAATGAACGAGCTAAAAATTAATTTCATTATCCGCCAAAATGTTTAGACATATATTGTTCCACAACATTTTCCATTCATTGATTTTTGTAAGCAATACCAACAATAATTTTCCGGAAAAGTTCTATAAATTTTGTTTGAGCAATGAGAGTTAATGTTGTGTTCCACGCTAGGCTTTTCCCATGTATATAAGGGGCTATCTAGGCTGTGCCAAAACTTGTCATATGTAATCTTAGTTCATTTGTGCATGTCTCTAATTCCATCTATAGTACTTGTCATGAGTATAACCCCAGTTTAGTATGCATGTTTAAGTGTAGGTCTATATGCACTACACGCATACTAGAACATAACAAATATGTTAGATTTTTCTTTTTCCACAAAAAAAGAAAAAAAAAATTGTCCGAGGGTTTGGTGCTTCATTATGAACTTGTGCATTTATTTGCAGGTAAAGCGATGCCCAGAAGGAAAAACCCTGCTCCTAGGAGACTAAAGCCCGCAGAGATGTTTGGTGAAGCAGAGATAGGACAAATGAAGGGACATAAGATGGAAAGTGACTATGTTGAGGTCGAATGCGGATGCACCCACAAAAGATTGGGCGATACGTCCGGCTATCTTAGGGTTTACAAAAATGGTCTGTTCCAAATCAACTGTAATTGTAGCTTAGGTTGCAAGAAAGGCAAGTTTACTTCTCTCTCTCTCATATGATAGATTTACTCTTTGTGGCTGAATTATGGTATTGGAAATATCCAATTTTCTTTTCTTTTGAATTTAGTTGTCTTTTCATCGTATTAGAGTCGTGTCATTTTCTTTCCATGAAGCATACTTAGCAAAACCCTAATATTTTTCTTGATGTTTGGGATTGCCTTGCTGATCTATTACGACGGCTTTTCCTGATGACCAGAAAATTTGACACCAAATGAGTTTGAGAGGCATTCTGAGAGAAGTGGGAATTGGAAAAGCCACATTTGGGTGACAATAGGTGAGAACAAGGTCCCTCTTGAGGAGACCCCTCTGATGAACTACTATCAGTTGGCTTCCAACGTAGAAAACCACCCCACTCGTCTCAAATTCCACCGTGACGAGTTTGTTCGCTGCTCCAAGTGCAAGAAGGAGCGGAGGTTCCACCTCCGCAGCCAGGAGGAATGCAGAGCTCATCATGATGTTGTCGCTAATAAGAGGTGGAAGTGTGGTGATCCTCCTCACAACAAGTAAGTATATGCAATTTATATACTGTAGGCTAGAGCCTAGAGCTAAAGAGATGGGCGACGAAAAGCATCTCCTCATGCTTGAACTCTGTTGTTTCAGGACAACCTGTGAGGACGCAGAAGAGCGTGCTGCTAGCAAACGGGCCAGAGGATGTCAACGATCGGCAATATGTGGAGGTTGCACTAAATGCGTGTGCTTTGGCTGCCTGAAATGCAGGTTCTTCGACTGCGGTTGCCGCATGTGTGTGGATTTCCTCAACAATGTCGAGCCCTGATGATGCATGTCGGCGTCTCTCTCGTCCGTTGGATCCATTCGCTTTCCCAGAATAAATAAAGAAAACTTTGAGATTGTGGTCTGGTTTCATTTTCATCTCTAGTTTCCAATACTTTCGCTGGCATGATTCGGCGAAGCATCCATTTGACTTGATGGCGAATATTTCTGGCACATTTGACATTTCTGAATATGGATGACTTTTTATGATCTGTTTATATTTGGATCGGGTCTTTCTTGATTCCGATTTCTCAGATTCTCCTTTCATTTGTTTATGACGAGCTTCTCTTCTTTAAATACCCTCGAACTTCTATTCTCAATAATTCTTTCTTCCATGCATGAAACATTTACGCACTTCAAACTTGCATTATCTCATTAGCAGACAAAACACATATTGCTTTGGTCTCCGACAACATTTGAAATTATGGAACAAGGCACGTGAACTTATACTTTGGATGAGGATTCTATATCTCCATCTGTGTTCCTATATAACAAGTTTTTTTCATTATTGTGATTGAATGAGGTTGCATATGAAGTTTATGGCTGAGTGCATCACAAGTTGAGATCTATTGGGACGACCAATAGAGTAGTAGACAAGGCAGGGATAGAATTTCTTCTTCTTAGGGCCAGGTGTTCCTTACATTACTTGAAAGTTGAGTGAAATTTATAAAATGACAGGAGTTGTTCATCTTAGAAGGAAAGGCACACAAAGTCTAGGATGATTCTACTATGTTCCGTTTAAGAAGATTGATTTTTTTTCCAAGCCGGTACATTTGTAAAAGAGTTGGTAAGTATCGAAATACTATTGGTTAAAGAATTACCGGTCATGTGATTTTCAAGAAATCTTTTGATAACTTACCAACACTCCTATGAAATTATCAACTATTTTTGTCAGTTTGCAAATTACCAAGTGTTCCTTACCAACTTTTATATGAATTTACCAATCTTAATTTGAATGGCTTAATAGCTTTCTTCCGATTAAATTACCAACTAGTTCTGGGAATGGAAGGCATGAAATAAGAGAATTCTGCCGTCTCCGTCGAAATTTCATTCATATGCTCGGAGTCGTATACCGTGAAGTATTGATAGAGTCAACCATGCCATTATCATTATATTCAAATGCAAGTTACAATTAAAAGATTATATGAGCCCTTCTCACTCGGCTTGAAATGCTTAATCTGGCCAGCTAGGCGGGGTCGATGATCTTCTTCTTTGTATCTTTCTTAAACCGAAAGTCAGTATGTCAACCTAAGACTAGTCCATGGCGAAAGAAAAATGGAGATCAGTCGATTTTAGAGAGGTGAAACTAGGTTTGACATCTCTTTCTAGCCTTTCCTGCAAAGCAGTACCTACCCAGTAGGCTAAAGAAACATATAATGCTTCAAGGAGCCGGCTAAACTTTTATTGAACACAAGAGCTGTCCACTTGCTGAGCTCTGTCAAGACACAATTATATATACCAGGATCTCTCTTCTGCTGAATCATTCGCAGCAAATTGCTTGTTTGTATTCTTTGAAACGAAAGGCTGATGAGAAACATGGGGTTCTCGAGAATAATCAGCTGTCACACATCGCTAATTTTGCTGCTGTTTGTTAAGGGTTCAATGCAGGATTCGTTTTTCAGTGGACCCAAAGGGGGTCTTCTTCTGTGCATCACTCCCGGGACTCGCTGCTTTCGAAGGGTGCTTTCATGTCCGTCCGAATGTCCTAGCCCATACTCGGCGAATTCAAAAGGGAAATCTTGTTACGTCAATTGCAACTCGACCACTTGCAGCTCCGAATGCAGACGTAAGATAGTTCATAATCCTTACTCTTTGCTATACTTTTAGCGATTTCGTTTCAAGCTGAGCAAAATCTGTTTCGTTTTCTTGGAAGATGAGTTTATTCGTCACATTTTCTCGAAAATGATCAAGATTTGTTAAATTATCAGCTCAAATAGATGTTAATGTATGTCTGTCCAGAATGCAGGACTCACCTGACTGACAAAAAGGTTACGTATATCTAGTTTACCCAAGCAAGAAAAAGTATCATATTAATACTCGACTGAGAATTATGATCCCAACTTGAAATCTCTGTTCCCTCAAGTGACTACACGAGAGCAAAGTCTTTTGTATGAGTTTTATTAACCAAAACGTAGGCAAACATCCCCTGCTTAATCAAACAAAACGATTGATATTGATAGTTTTCACTTTAGATCGCAAACCGAACTGCGACGGAATCGGATCAGCATGCTATGATCCTCGCTTTGTTGGTGGAGATGGGGTTATGTTCTACTTCCATGGCAAAAGGAACCAGACTTTCGGCCTTGTTTCAGATCTTGCCCTCCAAATCAACGCTCGGTTCATTGGCCACCGACCGATGGGCCGGAACCGTGACAACACATGGATTCAAGCACTTGGAATCCTCTTCAACACCCATGCCTTCTCTCTGGAAGCCACAAAGGCTGCTACCTGGGATGCCAAAATTGACCATTTGAGTTTCACGTATGACGGAAGCAAAATAGCGATAACCGAAGGTGCACTCTCCTCATGGTACTCCCCAGGAAGGGACGTAAAGGTTGAGAGGATATCAAACAAGAATAGTGTAGTAGTGACTTTGAAAGACATGGCAGAGATTATGGTAAATGTAGTTCCTATCACAAAAGAAGATGATAGGATTCATAAGTACATGTTGCCTTCAGATGATTGCTTTGCTCACTTGGAAGTGCAGTTCAAATTCTTTGGACTGTCACCAAAAGTCGAAGGTGTCCTTGGGAGGACTTACCAGCCCAATTTCGTGAACCCGGCAAAGCCCGGGGTGGCGATGCCCGTCGTGGGTGGTGAAGACAAATACAGGACCACCTCACTTCTCTCCGCAGATTGCAGGTTCTGCATTTTCTCACCGGGAAGCGCGTTGAACCAGGATAATAATTCATTGATGATGGCCACTGATTATGGCACATTGGATTGCACTGGTGGTACCTCCCCTGGTTCCGGCATGGCATTGTTTGCAAGAAATAAGTGCCAAGCTGCCAAGGCATGTTATTCGTCTTCCCTATGAAAATTAATCTGATGTTTACTTGCTGTGGAAACCCAAAGAATGGAATCAATGATGATCTCTGTGTTGGGTGTTATGTTCTGTTACAAATGAAACTGTCTATCCCCATAAGCGCAGACCATAGCTGTGCCGTCGTTTTGGTTGATTACCAAACTGCAATAAATTAGTCTCATCTTTCCGTGAATCATATGTGAATTGCCCTTGACATTTCTTTCGGGAGGGACAATCTTTAACGAGGTCAATCTAAGTCTTCATTTGTTAACAATTGGGCCACCCCTTCTTCTTTTATCATGGGAATTTTTGTGCATGTTTGTACTATAGCACCGTGAAGCATACTCCAATCAACTATGTCAACTTGTCAATAACATATTGATCAACAACTTTAATTGAAAGGTACACCAGAATCTATCCATCTATATAGAGACCTATGAAAAGCATTTATAAATTCAATTTGCTCCATCAGTTGTTTCCACTGCTGAATTTGCGACAACCCAGAAGAATAAAAAGTGCAGAGAAACATGGCGTTGTTAAGAGTCAAATACATATTGCTAGTTCTGCTACTGTCTGTGAAGAGTTCGACTCAACTATCTTATACTAATTTTTTATTTGATGGACAACTTTTGTACGTGTATTGTACTCTGGCCCTCGAGTATACTCGAAGAGCCACCCAATTATGGCCATAGTGTAATGACCAGATTAATTGAATGAAAGAACACAAAAAACTGTCTATAGAAAAGGAGGACAGCAGAGTTTCAATCATTTGCTGCATCCATCCATCCATCCTTCACTTCTTTTCCCTGCTATGTTTTACATCATGGCGTTGTTAAGATTCAGGATCAGCTGTGTACTCGCCATTTTGCTGCTGGACCCAGTGACGACAGCATTGAAGCAGTTTGCACCTCTCCGAAGAGCCGCTGCTATGGACTTGGAACGACCTGCCCCATTCGAATGTTCGGCCTACCCAAATGAGGAGGGAAAAAATTGCTATATGGATCGTACCCAATGCAGACGCAGGTGATATGGTTGCCCCCATCGACGGGGTGTTCGGTCGTCTGGCACTCTTTGAGCACCTGATCAACTTATATTTAATTGGGCGTGGTAGCCCCTTCTAGCTCTTCGTTAAAAAGAAAAGACAGTGAAAATTGATGAATCTGAAATTGAAAATTCGGTTTATTGGTCGATTTTAGTTCATTAAGTTAAGAAGTTGGTAATACCGAAGGTATGAAGCAGACTGATAATAATAAACACATTCACTCTCCGATTAAGTAATAAAAATGTTGTTTAGCCTTTTTAGAGTTTTATTAAATTAACGGTTTCCATATTTCTCATGTCAACAGTCGATAATTTTTTTAGTCTTGAGTAGTGCTCCCGGCGGCTTCGATGAGGAAGGCGGAGCAAAGGAGGCTCGAGGGAATTATATACTCTTTAGTTTTTATGAATATTCAATCCGATTTAATTGGGAATATACTCATTCTTGTGCTGGTCGACTATTGTTGTCCTGTTTCCTTTCGTCCTGTGTACCAAAGATGCCATATACCTATGATCATGGTCCTCGTTTTCTCTTCGTTGTAGATGCGTTCATGATTCATGTGTGCTTCTCTGCCTAATGGTTAGATATCATTACGAATTCTCTTTCGTGTAACGAGTTATTGATACAAAACTCACGTGACGGGAGAATACACGAGTACCAATTCTAATGCAGATAGGATCAAATATGCTTTGATTCACCTCATTTGACGTGCTATAAGATTAACCTTGCCCTTTTCTTGATCAGAGATGAACTGCGATAGATGCAACTCTATTTAGTGTCCGTACTCAACAAATGATTCTCAAGGCACTTGATGCATGCGAGTGCAGAAGCTGTCGTTTTTGAGGGAAGGGCTGTTTCTTCTGTCTCACATTCATATGCCACCATGACATCCACCAGTGTCTACTTCTCCGAAATTGTTGTCAGTTGGAATGAGGCTTTGTAAAAGGTGAAGCCCAGATCAAGGTGACCCCCTTCTAGCACTTGTATACCAAATCGATGCAAAGACTCGTCGAGTTCCACAATCTTCTCCTTCTGGTACTTCATTTTCGGCACATCTAACATTTATTTTGGAAAATTGTTAATAGCCGGTATAACCCTCGCTATACAATAAGAGAAACGAAAACACATACTTTGTGAAACAGATTTCTACAGGATACATTAAGCATGATGCCGCCACAAGTCTCCATCACACAAAAGCTTGTATTGCTTCAGCTGCTAAATACTTGATGTGATAGATTGAAATAGTCTAACATTTGGCAAATCTTACATGAAGCCTAGATTGCGTCCAACAAAAGGCTAGGACAACCCACATGAGATCCCTAACGTGATCGACTTCAATCCAGCATGCCCATTCTTGAGTTTTCCCATTTAGAATCGCAAGAAAAGAGCTGTGACTCACCAGGGCCAAAAGTGAAAAGAACGACTGAACCAAGGCCGCCATCTCCTTCAATGACCTCTGCATTCTGCACTAAGTTTGGCGTGACCTGTGGAAGGATAGAGTGCAGATCCTTGGACAAACACTTCCACATTGAATCAATCCCGACATCGACAGTCACTTGAGTCTTGGCTTCTTTCATCGTCAGCTCTTAGCTTGTAGAATTCGACGGAGACTGCAATATGGTATGATCTTGAAGTGACTGTTACTTTTGGTAACAATACAGAGGTGTTGTTCTTCTTATAAAGAGCAGTAAAGAGTACTGAGAAATGGACAACATGGAGCATCTTCCATCGTAACTGCAGAGAGATGGTTTCATGTGGAAATTAGATACCTCATCTCTTTCTTCTTATTGCCACCTTTCATCGTAAAAGACAGAACTGGTGGTTGGCACTGGGCAGCATGTGCATCCAGTGATGCTGTCACTTCTATCATCTTGATTTTTCTGCAACTACTTGGCCATCTTTCAACCTCAGTTTCCTAATTCCTATCTCTTATTATTGTGCATAATGTTGTCGCATTATTGGTGGTTGTCGATTCTCGATTCTTGCACAGTACTTTAGGTTAAACAACTGCTTTGTTGGATCAAATGAAACAGCTGCTTCAGTTAGAATTAGGATCTTTAGAGAAAGTAAGAATCGAAGTGCAGAAGAATAAAGAGAAAAACTTCAAACTACGAACAGTAAATGAGAGATGGATAAGGTGGAGAACACAAATAGAGATTTTGAATTAACGCTTGTATTGATTTCTCCCATCGTTTATCTACAAAGTGATGATGGGTATATATACACTCGCAAAGATTCTGTATAACAAATTCAGTTAAAATTTGAATGAAATTGAATTAGTTATAGATAATGAGCTATAGATGTGGAGAGGAGCCGGAAGTTTCTCTCTGAACCGATTTTTGTGGAAACGACTTTAACTTGTTCAACATCCCCCCGCAAGCTGACGAGGCAGCACGAATGGTCAGCTTGGACCGTAGAAGTCAAAAGCGGGCAGAGTACAATCCTTTAGTGAAAATGTCAGCAGGCTGATCTACAGATGAAATGAAGTGAAGATAGAGCTGCCCACGAGCTAGTCGTTCACGAATAAAATGATAGTCAATCTCCACGTGCTTTGTGCGGGCATGAAATACGGGGTTTGCCGTCAGGTATAGTGCTGATAAATTATCACACGAAAGATTAGGTGGATGTGTTGGAAGAGCATTTAGATCTTTCAAGAGATATTCAATCCACATAAGTTCTGCAGTCGTATCTGCTAAACACTTGTATTCAGCTTCTATACTAGAACGTGCCACGGTTCGTTGCTTGCGAGAGCTCCAAGAAATAAGATTATGACCAAGGAAAATGCAATAACCTCCAACAAACTGTCGATCGTCACGATTTCCAGCCCAGCTTGCGTCTGAAAAGGCCTGGAGGGTTGTAGAGGAGCCGCGAGTAAACTGAATACCAAGTCGAGGTGTGTTTGCAAGATAGCGCAAGATGCGTTTCACCGATTGCCAATGGGCTGTGGTAGGGGCATGGAGGAATTGACACGCAGTATTGACGGAGTAGGCAATATCTG
>BCNH02000006.1:28562478-28612952 GCA_001662345.2 Metrosideros polymorpha var. glaberrima | reverse complement strand
TTCAAACTACGAACAGTAAATGAGAGATGGATAAGGTGGAGAACACAAATAGAGATTTTGAATTAATGCTTGTATTGATTTCTGCCATCGTTTATCTACAAAGTGATGATGGGTATATATACACTCGCAAAGATTCTGTATAACAAATTCAGTTAAAATTTGAATGAAATTGAATTAGTTATAGATAATGAGCTATAGATGTGGAGAGGAGCCGGAAGTTTCTCTCTGAACCGATTTTTGTGGAAACGACTTTGACTTGTTCAACAGCTTCTTTAGAAAGCGTCGACATGAATCGTCTATGAAGTACCCTCCGAAGTCTGTAGCGCCGGTCGACTTTCCTACCATTTTGTCCATAAAAGAAAGAAAGTAGCATATAATTAGCAAGCATTGGAATTCTAGCTTGTGTCGTCTTGTTTTCTCTCACGGGAGCCAAAAATATGAAATCAAATGAATGTGGGGTTCTTTTAATCAATTGACTCAATTTACCCCTCGAAATTCTGAAACATGATTGCCGTGGTACTTGTAAATGCACCGAATTGTCTGACAACAAATATATCGGTGTAGAGAATACGCAACTTAATTTAGTACGAACTGAATGCTGCGTACATATTCCTAAATTTATTATCAAAATTTCGCAAACACTTAATATCATATGGCATATTGACATGGTATCATCCATTCAATTTAATTGGGATTATACTCTTTTTTTGTGTTGGTCGGCTATTGTTGTTCTGTTTCCTTTCGTCCTGTGTACCAAAGATGGCATATACCTACGATCGTGGTCCTCGTTTTCTCTTCGTTGAAGATGTGTTCACGATTCGTGTGTACTTCTCTGCCTAATGGTCAGATATCATCATGAATTCTCTTTCAAGTAACAAGTTGCTGATACAAAACTAAATCACAAATTCAATCACGCAAGTATTCACGGGAACATACACGAGCATCAATTCTAATGCAGATAGGATCAAGTATTCACGGGAAAATACAAGTCTCCACTACGACAAAAGCTTCACTTTTCTCAATTTTTTTCCTATTTGGAATCAAAGAAATAGTGTCGTCGCCAAGAGGCAACTCAACTCAAAAGTCAAACTTTTGACCTTTTGAGATTAAGGTCTAAATAAGTTGCCAATGAAAGGCCAATGCTATTTTAAAATTTTGGTTTGGAAAACGGGTTTTTACCTTTATATTGATTGGTTAAAAATCAGGTGTTGACACACGCACATAATACCGTAATGCTATCGCTTTTATCATCTTGATTTTTCTGCAACAATTATTTGGCCATCTTTCAACCTCAGTTTCCCATCGCTTATTATTGTGCATACTTATTGCTCATTGTGCATTCTTGGCTGGAATTATGAACCCAAATGCGCACAGGCCAGACACAACCCCCCTTCGAATTGTTTTATTGCCTCGAGAATGACTTCACTTGGAAACTAATGTCAAAGGTAATTTCTTTGTTACGTCGAATGAATGTGCACTGTCTTTATCCTTTTGTCTTTTTAAGCCAGCCTCATGAAACTGGTGAAGTATTGTTGAACAAGTACTTTGTTGGATCAAAGTGTAACAGCTGCTTCTTTAGTAAACGTTGACATGAATCATCTACGAAGTATGAAGTACCCTCCAACGGTTCTGTTGCCGGAACTCAACGTTCTACGATTTCTTTTTTCTTTTTTATATAGGTTGAGCAGGAAGTAACCGCGGACTTTCTCCGGAGTAAGGAATGACTAATGAGATTCGTCGCTTCATAATGGTCCGAATCTTTAGGGCAGATCGGTATTGCAGAGCTCTAGCTGCATTCTAGGAAAGATCCATATATGGCACGTGGACTTGTTTTTTTTTAAAATTGCCACATTATTAATTTGGCCGGAGTGATCGTTTTTATCGGATTTTGGCACTTAAGTGAGCCGGCAAAAATTTTTGGTACTAAAGTGAGCGCCGCACATAAGTTTTGGCACTTTTGGTGTACTTTTGCCGAGAAATCTCACATACTTCTAGTCTCACCGTGAAGTATTCGCAGAGTCAACCTTAATGGTCGTACCTCAGTGGAAGATGATGAGCATTCTGATTCCTATAAATACCCGACGTGCAACTTTCGGTTTTCTGTATCACTTTGGCTTCTAAATCATTTTCATCTCTTGGGGGTGTTTTGCTTCGCTAAAGAATTGCAAAGAAGATGGCCAAGATCAGCTATGTGTTCCTGATCCTGCTCATCTTTGTCGAAAGCTCGACGCAAGGTGATGTTGCTGGAAAATCCATCATTTGCTCACCGGGGACTCGATGCCGAGGGAAAATGATGGAGTGCCCAGAAGAATGCCCGAGCCATTACTCCAGCAAAGCTTGTTATGTGGACTGCGATTCGCCCACTTGCACTTCCCAGTGCAGAAGTAAGAAACACACACACACACATATGACCTCCATATCCACTCTGTGCATCTGCTTATTAATGTTATTTTACCTCGTATCTATGCTTTAATTTTCAAGAATTTGGATCCTCTCGATCAGAGGGAAATCGTTCTTGCTATTTGGATTTATCAGAGTCACGAACGGGCTTGAGTCGCGGTTTTAAAATCTAACATCAGTACCAACCCGTCTATCGATCTAGTGCAAATCGAGTCATCAAATATTTGCAATTTAAAAACCAAATTGATTTTTCATAATCTAAATCTAGGTATAGGACTAAAAGGGTGGCGTTGTCTCGTTTTATCCAATCCACATCCGGAGCTTAATCAGGCTATGCAGTCCAAGCCATTTAATTAAGGTCTGTTATTGGTCCTCAGAACGCAAGCCGAACTGCAATGGCATTGGATCAGCATGCTATGATCCTCGTTTCATTGGTGGAGATGGCGTCGTCTTCTACTTCCACGGCAAAAAAGACCAAACTTTCAGTCTAGTGTCGGACATCGATCTCCAACTCAATGCTCGCTTCATTGGCCACAGACCGACCGGTCGCTCCCGAGACAACACATGGATTCAAGCACTTGGAATCCTCTTCAACTCCCAATCCTTTTCCCTGGAGGCAACGAAAGCTGAGGCATGGGACGATGAAGTTGACCATCTCAATTTCAATTACAACGGCAATGAAATAGAACTAACACAGAGCCCTCTGTCCACATGGTACTCCGAGGCTAGGGACATCAAGGTAGAGAGAATAGCGAGCAAGAACAGTGTGATAGTGACTCTGAAAGACATGGCCGAGATCATGGTGAATGTGGTTCCAATCACGAAAGAAGACGACAGGATTCATAAGTACATGCTGCCTTCTGGTGACTGCTTCTCTCACTTGGAAGTGCAGTTCAAGTTCCTGGGCCTGTCTCCGAAGGTCGAAGGCGTGCTTGGCCAGACCTACCAGCCTGATTTCGTGAACCCGGCGAAGCCCGGTGTGGCAATGCCGGTCTTGGGCGGCGAAGATAAGTACAGGACCAGCTCGCTTCTCACTCCGGATTGCAAGCTTTGCATTTTCTCTCCAGGAAGTGATAATGCAAACCAAGAGAGCACATCGTCGAGCAACCAGTCCGGCATATTGGATTGCACTCGCAGTTTTGCCGCTGGCTCTGGCTATGGCATTGTTTGCAAGAAATGAGTATTGTCACTCATCTCTATCCCGATGGATAATGACAGAAGATTCTGCTTCGTTTGTTACATGTCTGAAATAAGTGAACAAAAAGCGGCCAAACACACAATCATGTCGCATCTCTTTGTTCACATTGTTCTGCTTTGTCTGTTTCTCTTGTACACGAGATGTCATGTGTATTATCATGGTCTTAAAGGTGATGAATAATAACAGAAGCATCTACTTCGCTTGTTACATGTCTGAAATAACTAACGTAAAGCGGCCAATGGTACTATTGCAGAAACAAGCGATTGAACAACAAAATTGACTAAACATAAATCGGACATCAGATTTACATCATTCAATATATCCACGGAGAGAGTAGCAAATAATTTCACTATAAATTACAACCACACTCGAGTCATTCAAAGGCTTTTAGTGTTTTACAGCCCCCAATTACAGCCAATAACTCAAGTCTCACAATTCTTTATGAAATTATCTCTCAATCTCACAAAAAAATTTACAAATCTTACCACATGATTTATTGGCTTCAAAACTGAAACTCTCAAGATGTAATTCATGAAAAGTCGCCTCTTTGATACTCTTAAAAAAGAACGTTCCATTTTTATATACAACATATAGGCAAGAATAAGATCTAAAATAGGAAACCTTCTTCAACTAAGAAACCTTTTCAAAATAGGAAACTTACTTGAATTAACAAAGTTTCCCCTTCATGCTCAAACTCAAGACATATTTTTAATGGGAAAGTTGTCAAAAAGTCGTAAAGTTATTGCACTTTTGCTATTTCAATCATAAACCTTTTAAATTTTCCAATTCAATCATAAACCTTTTGCATTTGTGCCAATTCAATCCTATTGACCAATCGGCATTGACATGAACCATTTTTAATAATATTTTTGAATTTTGAAATTTTTTTTCTCTTTCTTTTTTGCTTTTCTTCCCCTTGTGGCTGGCAAGCTCCGGCGAACTCATCAACCATAGGGGAAGAAGACCCAATAAGAAAGAGGACAAAAATTAAAAAAATATATAATATAATATAAAAAATATTAGAATATTATTAAAATTGTCCATGTCAATGCCGGTCGGCCAAAAGAACTGAATTGGCACAAATGTAAAAGTTTTAGGACTGAATTGGCAAAATTAAAAGATTTAGGATAGATTGACAAAAGTACAATAGGTTTATAACTTTTTTGACAAATTTTCCTATTTTTAACGGGTATAATGATGCCACATCTCTTTATTCACACTAATTACTAAGAAACGATCATGCGGCTTTTTTTTCGAGTAAATTGGACATATAGAGTGAGAAGTAAGAGCAGTCAGAAATTTGGAACAGAATCATTGAAGACCATCAAGCTCAAATTTGAGACAAAAGACTGAGAAAAAGTCTTCATTCTTCGTTAATGTCATTATATATATATAGCTGGTGGTCTTGTAAGCAAATCATGAAATTTCATGAGATGTGGTACGATTAGATTCATCTTTTCTGAGAGTAACACAAGATTGGGGAAAGAATCTCCCAAAATGTATAAACTTTGTAGAATGTGCATATAACGTGCATAAATTGTCAAAATCATTTGTTGCATTTTTATTGGATCTAGCTAATTAATTATGAAGTGTCTCCATAGCGCTGTAGGTGCTGAAAAGAGCCAATCATGGGCGAACTCGCCTTCATGATTCGGATCAGGAGCATATATGGTTTTGGTGCAACTGCAAAGCGTACAAAATGGCCCTCCCTCACCCAAAGAAATGGAGAAAACTTTCATATTATGATCCCTTGGCTAGCTGGCTTCTGAAACCTTCTTTTCATTCTCAAAGATGTTCAAAATCAGCGGCAATACGTTTTTCACTGTACTAGCATTTTTGGTGAGACGTTCAGTTCAACAGGTTTGGTTCGACGGCTTTGTCTTCTGCAACCGACCAGGGAGTCGCATCTTTGCACGCACGTTCCGATGCCCAGATGAATGCCCAGGGAATCCACATGCACCAAATCAAAGGGCTGGAAAAGGTTGCTATGTCGACTGTGATTCGCCCACTTGCGGCGGTTCCCAATGCAGAAGTAAGATAACCTCTGTTTATCCCTTTATTGCAGCTGATTCAAAGCAAGCAATTCTGCTACTTATATTGAATGCTTACTGAGACTCAATCGAAATTCAGATCGCATAGCGAACTGCATCGGAATTGGTTCGGCATGCTACGATCCTCGTTTCATTGGCGTAGATGGGATTGTCTTCTACTTCCACGGCAAGACCAACCAAACTTTCAGTTTAGTTTCAGACCCCGCCCTGCAAATCAATGCTCGCTTCATTGGCCATAGACCAGCCGGTCGAGCCTGAGACAACAAATGGATTCAAGCACTCAGAATCCTCTTCAACTCCCAGTCCTTCTCCTTGGAAGCAACAAGAGCCGAGACTTGGGATGATCAGATTGACCATCTGATTTTCTCTCACGATGGAAATGAAATAGAAATACCACGATACTCTATGCCCACATGGTACTCTGAGACAAAAGACATAGAGGTTGAGAGAGTATCGAGCGAGAACAGTGTAACAGTGACCTTAAAGGACGCGGCCGAGATTATGGTGAACATGGTTCCTATTACAAAAGAAGATGATAGGATTCACAGATATATGTTGCCTTCTGATGATTGCTTTGCTCACTTGGAAGTGCAGTTCAGGTTCTTTGGTCTGTTGCCGAAGGTAAAAGGCGTGCTTGGACAGACATATCAGCCTGATTTTGTGAACCCAGCGAAGCCCGGCGTGGCTATGCCGGTTGTGGGAGGCGAAGATAAGTATAGGACCACTTCCCTTCTCTCTACAGATTGCAAGCTTTGCATTTTCGCTCCAGGAAGTGATCATGAGGACCGAGAGAACTCACTGTCAACTAACCAGTATGTCGCATTGGACTGCACCAGAGGTGTCTCCACCAGTTCTGGCCATGGCATAGTTTGCAAAAAAATGAGTGTCTTCGTCATATGTAATCTTCAGTCATTGTCATTACAAATAATGTCAGATGCTTCTGCTTTGCCCTAATTATCCAATTAAGGGAAGGTATAAAAGGCCTAGTACCATAATCCGCATCTCTTATTCACATTGTTTTGCCTTACGTCATCGTCTCTTGGACACATGATGTCGTACTTGTCCTGTGACAGTCTTAGAACGATCCTTAAACTAATCTCCAACTTAGCTTCTTGCCATTTCAAGGGGAAACAAAACATCATAATTGGTCCTTCGGTTACAAAAACTCACACAAGACATCGACTTAAAAGTTGTCAAAACTGTAGAGCTATGATCTACCACTAATGTTTACAGTTCAAAAAGAGACCAGTCAGAACAGCAAACAGAATATACCAGAAACTAGTGAAAGGAACTGTTTACCGAATTAGAACATGCGGCTTTGCATCAAAAGAGGGTGCCCAACATCACCAGTCTCCTTGAACTAAGGAAATGGGTCCAAAGTTGTAGCTGTTTCGAGAAGACGACTCGGGAAGAGTTTTCAGATTTATCCCTCAAGCATCATAAAGAAATCAAAAGACAACAAGAATACTTGTACAAAAGAACATCTGGAAGAGGAATCATTTCAGACTGTCTTATTCCTTATACTCATTCTGTAAATGCAAGTGTATAAATCCAACGAAATCATTACCTTTTCTTATCGCTAAAAAGAACATGGGCATCTAATGCCCAGACAAATTGAGAATCACAAGAACAATAGAATCTTGAAGGTGCACTTATAAAACATTCCATAATTCAATCAGCACCTAATGCTAGTCTACCCAAACTCCATGAGATATTCAGCTAAAGAACAGGAGAAAAATGACGAGGAAGAAGAAACGAAAATGGATAACCTCCATCCTATGATTAAGGAGGTTTCTTCTCATCTTCCACGAGGATTTACCAGCTGAGAGAACACAGCACTTGTGGCAGCATCCTCAGCATCATCATCAGTTCCGCCATCTATAATGCTCGTGCTGTTGTCGAAGGGCTCCAGGGGTGTCAGCTGAATGCCCAGAATATGGTTCGTGCTGTTATCATCCGGCTCCATCAAAGCCGAGGATGTTTCCTCGAGCTGGAGGGCATATTCGAGATTCCACAGTACATCCCCCATTGACGGCCTATCAACTCCATGCTCAGCCAGGCATTTCTCAGCAGTCTCTCCAAACTTCTTGAGAGATGCTGGGTTAACCTTCCCCACAAGATTTGAGTCCATGATTTGATCCAACATACCCTTCTTTTGCCAGCTCATCGCCCACTCTGCAATATTCACCTGCTCCCTTGGAAGTACAGGGTTCAAAGCAGGTCTAGTGCAGAGAACTTCCATTAGAACAACTCCAAAGGAATACACATCAGATTTCTCAGTTAGCTGCTGCCTTCTGAAGTACTCGGGGTCTAGGTAACCAAAACTGCCCTTAACTGCAGTGCTAACATGAGTCTGATCCAGAGCGGGCCCCGTCTTCGAGAGGCCGAAGTCAGCAACTTTAGCAACGAAATTCTCGTCCAATAGAATGTTTGTTGTCTTGACATCTCTGTGAATGATGCTTTGAGCTGCACCTGTGTGGAGATAGTGCAGTCCCCTTGCAGCCCCAATGCAGATCTCCAGGCGCTGCTTCCATGGAAGAGGAGGTAGATCTGTTCCATACAGATGGCTCCTGAGCGGCCCATTTGCCATATATTCATACACGAGAATCATTTCTGAGCGCTCATCGCAATAGCCAATAAGAGAAACAAGATGGCGGTGGCGGAGCTTAGATAACATTTCGATCTCAGTTCGAAATTCAGCAAGCCCTTGCTCGGATCTAGGGTTACCTCTCTTGACAGCCACTCTAGTTCCATCTTCAAGCGTTCCCTTATAGACCCTGCCAAAGCCACCAACACCAAGAAGCAGGCTCTCGTCAAACTTGTTGGTCGCATCTAGGATTTCTTGGAATGTGAAGACCCTTCCTAGGTTGGAGGAAGCCAAAGAAATGCAGCTAGCAGTTCCACTTTTTTGAGAGGTTGTGGACATCTTGGTCATGGTCTGGGAATTTCCATATAAAGGCAGTGGTAACCATGGATGTGGCTGGTGAGCCGTTTTTGACCTCCGAGCTGCCAAGCAACAGTAACAGAAAACAAGAAATGCCACGGCAACCAGACCTCCAACAATACAGCCAATAATAATAGCTATCCTGCTCTTCTTCGAAGACGACTCTGGAAGAACGCTCTGAACAGAAGAGAACCCATCTAAGCTTTTTGCTTCATTGCTGATTTTCATGATCTCCAGCCCATTCATTATGGCATTAGTGACATCGGCCATAGTGTCTGGACCTACGCTAACAGTAAAAGTACTCGATCCGTCGGAAGAGTTAGAGATAAAATCCTTGTAGTATGGCACGTTCAAGCCATCAGTTGAGGATGAGAGATCGAGGCTTCCCAGAGCATTGTCGGAGTTTATGTAGAGGTTGAACACGAGAGAGTTTAGGGCCTTGCTGACTATATCACAGAAATGCACCCGCACGAAATACTTGTAGTCAGGATCAACACGGAAGACCCAAGTTATGTTGAAGTTTACATTAGGAACATTTGCATCTCCCATGGTTTCAGCGGTCGCGTAGACCACATTAGGCGCTATCTCATTCGTGACTGCGACAGGATACTTAATTGATGAAGGGTTGACAGAGACATTTGCGGCAGAGCTGTTGACATGGAGATATTTCACATCATTCTCCCAAGTTCTTCCAAGGGTATCATTTTGAGCAGTGAGCAGCGGACCCCCCATATTCAAACGGTACACAGTTTCAAGTGCAAGTTCTGAGAGGCCGCTGAAAGGGGCAGATGGATTTAGAGCAAGTGCTTGATCAGGCAGCGCTATATCTGGAATTGAGACGACTTCAATCGCATTTACGAAAGAGACCGAGTCGTTCAAGGGGATGAAAGTGAGACTCAACATATCTGAAGTCACGTTGATGGCATACTCTTTCCACATGTAGGAACCATTATAGTTCTTGAAAGTAAAGTTGTTGAGGAGTACAAAATCATCAGCGACTACGGTTATAGGGGAAGCTGTCAAGTCATGGCCGGAATTCGGAAGAGGGTAAAAGTAGAGGCGGACCCAATGGCGCCCCTGTTGCTCAATATTGAACTTGTAAGAGGCTATGCCAGAGAAAACCCGAGCATACTGGTAGATAGGAGACAGAATGCTAGTGTTGGAGCTAGCAACAATGGAATTCCCCGTTCGTAACACAAGGGAAGATTGCACTGAATCGGGGACAAAAGTTCGTCCCTGGACTGTAATGTTTTGCGGAGAACCGCAAGATATCAAGTAATTGTCGGAGGGCACAAATGCCGCTTGACATCTCAGGCATAAAATCTCAAACAGAACAGCTACAAGAAGCAGGGACACCGACTTCTCTAGCTTCATCTTCGCCATGACTATTAATAGTAAACCCGAATCCCACAGCTTTCAGGGAAAATGACTGTCCCAACTCCTCCCTCACTCAAATCACGAATCAGCGATCACTAAAGAGGTTGAGTTCCAGTTCAACAAGATCTGGAAACCCCCCCAACTTACAAAGCAGAAACGATCAAGCTCTCGAAAGCTACAAAATCTCGAAAATCCCAATCCTCACTCACCCAAAAGCTCAAGTGACCAAGCTGCTAGAGAAATGCAACTCTCTAAGCTTGGTGTCGAAGATGAGCATAGGCACGCGAATCAACAAGAAGACCGGGGGGCTGTTCTCAGGGCTCTTACCTTTTGGCAGAGCAAGAATGCTCGGAGAGTACGTGTCCGAGTCGCGCGGCGAAAGAGGAGAGGGTCCGAGCCAGAGTCAGAGAGGCCAAACCCAGTAGAGCTCGCTCCACATTACGCGACAGGAACGCCGTGCCACCGCGAGAAGAGAGAAGAGAAGAGAAGAGAGGAAGCAGCCATTAAAGCCGAAGCCTTTCTAGAGCAAAGCGGCTGCTAGTGCTACAACCTTTTCCAGGCTGGTGATTAGGCTGTCATCTACTACTACTACTCCCGGGAGCGAAAGAAGGGAACGAGGACCCCACAAGCCCATTTGGAAGAAAAAAAAACATGAGTTGTAATAAAAGACTGGAAACACTCTCAATCATATGATCTTTTGCCACCCGCATCCACGAATCCCAGCTGTGTTTACGTGAAGATCTTTTGCTCTTTTTCGGTTTTTTCCTTTAATTTCTATCTGGACGTGACGTCATGCGATGCTCCCGTACCTCTCTGGTAAAAAGAGTTGGGAAATCCTATAGAAATTACAGAGGACGACGACGTCTGGTCTTGGGATCTTTGCTAATTACCTGATCCCAGACGGCTAAATGAAAAGAGATTTGTTAGGCCTTGATCCCATAATTATTTTTCTCTTGAATACGACTTAACTGTGATCTTCGCTGGTCGCGGGACTCGCGGTGCTGGGACCCCCGGCCACTGGAGTGGGGCCCGATCGCACGCGGCTTCACTTTTTAACGGCGTGGGGGCGGGCGAGGTTCGGCTGCGGGCGTCTCCACGCGGTGTACGGCGTTGCTCGAGGCAAGGGCGAGCGGTCGGGCTCTTTCGCGTCGCTTTGGCGAGCTCCGGGTCCCACGTCTTCGTCCTGGTTTCTGATTTGCCATTTGGGCTTTTTTGTTCCGTTGCGTCTTTAACCCCCGCTCGCTCGGTAAATGGCACCAAAAATTTTAAATTATGTACATTATAATATATTTACTTTAAAAAAAAAATTAGTATCATAAAATATTTCAAACTTATACATATATGACGTATTTACCCTCCGTCAAAATTTTATCGATGAGAATCATTAAAAATTTATCAATATGGACATTAGAAAACAAACAATATTGACATGACTCTCGCGAGAACCACATTATTTTGATCGAAAAATGGTTCAAAAAAACTTTAACAGAGGATAAATGTGTCACATAAGTACAACAATTAAATTTTGAGATAAATATGTTACAATAAAGAACATAGTTTGGAGTTTTTTCGTCAAAACAAATTTCACGGCAAATATGTCGCAAGAACATAATTTAAAATTTTCTTTCTTTTTCCCTTCAGTGAAAAAGGAAACTTCTTCGAATTATGCTTTGGGGTTGAGCTTGGAGCACGAGAAATCTGTCTCACGGTGCACTTTTACAGACCGGACAAAATTTTCTTGCAAAAGAAATTGTCTAGCCCGGCTTTTGACGGGACAATTTGTGGGAAGGTTACGAGATAAGCAGTATGATTTAACAAAAAGATGTAAAAAGAAAAACCTTAATTTCAAGTATGTATGATCATCCTACGCATGAGGATGGAGGGATGTAATTTCGTGTTGTTTTAATAAAATAAAAATTACATTCGAATAGCAATTACAATCATTTGTTTGTCATTTCAACGAATCAAGAGACGAGCGTATAAAAACTAGATTGGATCAATAAACTATGCATTGGATATCGTAGATTGATTAGTAAATAGATAGATTCGCTAGTGATTTCATAAATTATCAAGTGCATATTAGTTTCGTGCCACTAACACCTCAAGTTGAGTCGGTTGAACAACACGAACTGAGAATCGTACGGTTGTGATAATCGTGCCATCGCTCATTTGATGGTAAAGAGGGATAGTTGCTCGGATTCCCGTGAGATGAGGGATGGGCAGAGAGAGCAAGCGGTGCGTGACTTTGATGTGACCCCTCGTCAGCGTCGGTGATGGATGGTGGAGCGGAGAACGCCACAGCGCGCGATCGCAGTGGCTAGGCAGAGGCGAGAGAGGGGGGAGGAGAAAAGACGTGAGTAGGATTTTGAGAAGTAATTGACTTACGATAAGGTATAAATTAAAAAGGGACGCGCATCATGGCGTTGTCAACCGCGTGAACTAGACCAACCTGGTGTAAAAGCCGTTTGGAAAGCAAGACAAAACCTCGCGAACGACAATCACCATCGGAAAACTTCCACGAAATTCTTGAATGTCTGCCTCGAGTATTGACCCAAAAAATCCAGGGACCAATTCGAAAAGGCTATAATTTCTCTGTCCAGTGAACGGAGGGTCGATGTGCAAATATAGGGGGAGGTGGGGGGTGGTGGTTGCATTAGTGACGGAATCTGGAAACGGAAGACCGTTAGGAGCGGGACGTCAAGCTGTCAAATCGAGTTCTAATAACCGCCGCATAGCTGCACATGGCCACTCGTCCCCTAGTCTCCGTCAACTTTCCTTATTTTATTTCCCTCGTCGCATCAACCCCACCACCGCTCCCCCGTCCTTTTCTCGATTTCCCCTTTTTGTTTGTGTTTTTTTTTTCCTTCTCTTTCTCCGCTGAAATTCAAATCGGACAAAATTCCGGGGACGACTCGTAATTTTGGGTACGTGGGTCTTCTCCTTCGGTCAATGCGCTCAGTTGCAACCCTTCCATCACGCCGTTGATTGACTTGATGTTGGGTACGTCGGTTAAGGCTTCGTCGGTGATTTGCACTCGCTCTCCGAACTTGGGATGGGCCGGCCAAGCTTGGATGATGGTGTCAAAAGTCAAAAGTCGAATTGGTTCGAGAGGGGGGAGCCCATCACCACGTCCCCCTTCGAACCTATTTCTAAGGCGACACCATCGATTTCAAACACTGGGCCGACGACTGGTGAGCCTTTCGATTCGTTCAAGCCCAAGAGATCGGCGTGCCGATACCCGTGCGATGGAGGATCGGACATCCCCTTTGCCCGATCGCCACGATCCATTCCCCACGAAGACAAGCACGTCTTTATCTTTGTATGAAATCTCTCGGTTTGGGATGATGCTTCCTGTCCGCAGTCAGATTTCAGGAGAAAAGTCAACCAATCACCCGCCATTGAAGGGGTGTGTGATTTATCTTCAATGTCTTCGTGTTAGTCATGACGATACGATCGCAAGCAGCGCATTTTGATGTGGTTGGTTTGGTAGACGATGTCGGAAGAAATCAGAGCACTAGATGGACTATGTGATTTGCATTTATATCACATTTACAGCAAAAAATATGTATAAACTAAACTTAGAAAACTAGGGCTCGAGCCCGACTGCATATACTTCACAGACGATCTTAAGTACGAGCATACCAAAGGTAAAGACATGGGCATCTATCACGTTGTCGACAGCCGAATCAACCCGCTCTTCGATGGCATTGCGGACCGTCCCAATTGCATGCCTTTGTGGATAGAACCTCAATGCGGCGCTGAGTGACGAGGACTACTAACTTCCTAGCCTCCAACTGAAGATTGGCATGGATTAGAAATATCGTGGTTTTTCGAAATTCTTTCCTTTGTTTGTTTTGGTATTGATTTAAAGGGTTTTATTTCACTTTTAATTCGAGAATTATGCACTTTGTGCTAGTACATAGCATATGGAGTTGCTATGAATTATAATAATAGGCATCCATGATATTCACCAAGTAAAATAGTTGAGATCATGACAAACATGCACAGACCCTTCTGTTCTAGTGAAACAGTTTAGCAAAAGGAGCAATCGAATTATAAAAATTAATTCTTTATTTTCTCACAATGTGTAAATAAGTTTTGGTAAAATTCTATATATGGAGTGAAACAGTATCGGTAATCTCTCTACTTTTACCAGAAATTCAAAAGTGTTTCTTTCGTATTTTCCATTTAAAATTGTCTTTTCACCTTTTGAATTGTTCTACCATTAATCTTTCCATTATACTTTTCGACTGACGGTTAGTTTTTGCTAGTGTCGATTGTGTTGCTAATATGAACCATTGGAGTACATGTGCCATCTTGTAAGATACTCGATTTTTGGGTGATGCCACGTAGGTGCCAAATCATCAACACAGAAAGTCCCCAATCACCCGCATCCAAACCTTCTCATCGTAGGTCACTGCCATCCCTCCACGGCCATTCGCCCGTAGCCTTGGATCACCTACCTGTCGTTGACCATATCGCTTGCGGTCGTCCCGTTCGAATCTGGTGGTCATGGCCACAAGCTCGAGTGACCAGCAGCAATGGATGCCACGAACTTGAGCTCGAGTGGTCATGGATGCCGTGAGCTCGAGCCAAATGAGATTGCAACCATGGATGCCGCGAGCTCGACAACCACCGGTCATGGATGCTACAAGCGTGAGCTAGAGTGGATTGTGGCCATGGATGCCGTGAGCTCAAGCTCAAGCGGCCATGGCTGCGATGTTACACCGTGAAACCAACAAAAATGGGGGATGACACAGCCGTCATTCTACTCAAAGGACGTAGCCTCAAACAGACAAAAAAAAATGTTTTCTTCAAGAGACCATACTTAAAATCAAACTTCCTAAAAGCCCTATCGATGTCACTCTCGTTTTTTTGGCCAAAACTCGAGGAACCTGAAAAGATTTGTAAAATGAGGGATGAGCAACCACCGCCCAGTGAGTAGTACATATTTTCAAAGCAAATTGAGTACCCACTATGCATATATATGTAATCATAGCAAAACTCAATAATCTCAAATTCAGTTAATATATATACCGTTTCAAATATATAACTTGTTTCCTTTCAGCAAAATAAAATATCAATGGTCCAGTCCATTAATTAATCTTATAAAAACACATACCGATGGTCTATTCCATTAGCCAATCTCGTAAAAACACGCCAATGATCTATTCCATTAACCAATCTCATAAAAACACGCTAATGGTCTATCCATTGATAAATCTCATATCACATATCGATGGTCCATTCCATCGACTAATCCCATCTACTGCTCAATATCAACCATGGTCACGCATAACACCCCGTGACTAGGCGACCAAGCTCCCCCCTTAACGAGGTCTTTACCTACATCGTCGGTAACTGGCACACAAGGATATTCTAACTAGCATGCATACCCACAAGCCCCTCAATAGGCTCATAGCGATATTGAACACCAACACCAACATTCCCCAAATATCAAAATTCAATTCAAAATCAATCTCATAATTAACCTCATAAACCAAACGTATAATCTTCCGTTCAGCAAATGAAATACATTTTACAAAATATTGCTCGCATTGTTCTCAAATACAAAATGGTAGTAATTATCTGATTTAAATTTTATGCAATAATCATGCTTTAATAACTAATGTGATACTCAAACATTTATCATTTTCAAGACATGAGTTTATAAAATTCATAGAAGATATAGCACCACTCACTTAGGAATGCCTACGACCAAATAAAGCGTGGCTTAATGAGTCGACGACTTCGTAATCCTATCAATTAAATAAGAATCGACGTCAAAATCGAGTAAAACTCTACAATAACTACAAATCGGCTAAATGACACATAAACGCTAACAAAACAACTCATACACGCTAACAAATCGCACATCCAAAGCAAGTATTTATAGCAGTCCGCAATGCGTAACTTGCACGTCAAACTTTGTCATGTCATAATTTTCTCTACCAAACTCTATATCAAGCGAACTTATAGTCAAAAGAAAGATCGTTCGACATACCAAAAAACCCATGGCTTGGACAATCCAAAAACAAGCCAGAAATCGACAAAAAATGACGTGGAAGGCTGATGGTCGTATTGTTCACTGCGCACGCACAACTTAAAAAATTCGTTTATTGCAAACTGTCAGTCCAAATCAAGTTCCGTAAAGTCCTACTAATCCACAACACCCTAAATTATCATTCACCTAAAATTCCTCAACTTTTCGACTTCAAAATCTGATTTCGTGGCTCAAAAATCACTTAAATCCGAATTTGAGCCATAATTCTGAAAACTATTCATATCGGACAAATGAAGGGCCCGAGCACTTATCGGGCATTGCAATACGTAGTTGGATCGACTTGGCGAGGTCCCGAAGTGCGACGCACCCCTCTCTTCCCTATTCTTCTTCGTTCTTCTTTCCTTCTTTTCTTTGCGTGTGTTCTGTCGGCCGAAACTGAGCACCCCTTCTTTTCCTTTTCTTCCTTTATCTCTCGGTGGTCTTCCCTTTTCTTTCTTCCTCTTTTTTTTAATTTCTTGTGGGCCCCACTTTGTTTTGACTTTTTGACTTGAAAAACCAATATTTTACATTGCGAGGAGAGAGGGCGAGATGCAAACAAGAGAAGAGGGGCAGAGAGAGAAGAGTCGTACTGTTTTTAGAAACAAAAGTGTACATATTTAACCGCGTCAAGTCCAAGTTAACAAATTCTATTACTGGACCAATTCAGGAATGGTCGATGACACTTACTAAAAGTAGAGAGACGAGTTAAAAAAAAGAGCATAAAGGAATAATTTTGAATTTCACATAAATATAGAGGGATCATTAGTGCCGTTTTACCTATATTATAAGAGCGAAAACTATTATTCTGTTTTATTTCTTGTCATTTGTTGCTGGGTCGGATGATCGTCTTGATGGACAGTGTTTGGTTTTGCTGACTGTTCTTACATCACGTTGGATGTGAATCATCTGAGTTTGTGTATGACAACATACGAATTATTAATGGTGAAAGATGTTTTTAGCTGAACTGATGTTAGAGTCCAGAGATTGTCCATCGATTAGCACTAAAAAAAAAAAAAGGTAGAATTTTTGGGTTTGCCTCTACGCTATGCTGCGATACAAAATACACACGAACAACGCTGTCGCTTTCTCACACGATACCATTACGGTTCACGGGCTCCCGGTGGCTTCGCTTTCTCCAAAAGCAAAGGAAACCCAAAACCAATGCCCGACCACGCTTCAAAATGAGAGCCGAATTCTTCACGGATTTTCTGCACCAAGCTCTCATCGCATACTTGTAATCCACAGTCCTCGTTATGTGACTGGAGATTCGAGAACTGGGTCATCTTCCATTCTCGATTTCCTGTCGAAATATTGGATCTTTTTTTTCTTGTCTGTTTTCGTTTTGTTCTTGTTTCCATGGAGGACGGGAAATATGCGAAGGAATTGGATGTGGCCGTGAGAGCAGTTCACATGGCGTGCGCTCTGTGCCGGAGAGTGCAACGCGGGTTAATTTCGAGGACCGGTGACGAGGTCAAGTCGAAGGATGACGATTCCCCAGTTACTGTCGCAGGTATCTCTCTGTTTTCCTCCCCCACCTTGTATTTAAAGCCTTTAATCCGTGTTGTTATCTGGGTTGTTTGTCCTTTTTAAACCCATTCGGTCGTGCTTTCGAATGGGATGTTTGCCATAGGAAGCGCATCGATGAGTGTTTCACAAACTTGTTGGATTCTGTAATTGCAGAATCTGGCTGCTCGATCCTGCATTTTGAGATTCTTGACTGTCGGGCTGCTTTCTCATGGTCATGACGTCGTATAGTCGGAGGTCTACTGATCTGATCTTATACAGCCATCAGTGTTTTTAATATTCATCCGTAGACCAGTCATGCACGTGTGTGTTGATGGCGACCATACAATATACGTATGAATATTTTAGGCTGTGATATATAAAAGAAGAATTCTTCTTTTTATAGTGGGGTAATTTAAGGTAGAGCTCCATGTACTTATGAGAACCGAGTTTGAGGGAGAAGAGAACAGCCCTTTTTCATGAGAAAGCGTGTAATATCGTGCTCTTCCATTTATCATTATTGTTCCTGGAAGACACAGAGCATCCCTTAGGCTATAGAAATTGAATTCGACTTCTTCTGCTGAAATGATCCTTAATTGGCATTCAACTAGTTGATGTTGAAATATCTCGCTGAGATAGTCTATTCTGCCTGTGTTCAATTCCTTTGAGATTTTATGTTGTCAAATCTTGTGCGGGTGACTGTAGATTTCAGCTAGTATCTCAAGCTGTGGTAGAAAGCATGAGCTGCAGAGGTTTTCTTTGTCTTGGATTCTCATCGACTCCATTATATTGTTGTTCAAGTTTGTCAAATTTTTACTAGATTAGGTGATTCGATAGTTGTTTTTGGTTACCTCTTTTTTCTTGATTACCTAAATCTTGATGAAGTTGTTACTGCATAGATTGGGGTGTTCAAGCCACTGTAAGCTGGATACTGTCAGGGGTCTTTGGAAGTCAGAGTGTATCAATTGTTGCCGAGGAAGACGTTAAAGCTCTTTCCAAGAGCGATTCAGCAGGATTGCTAGTGGCTGTTGTTGATGCAGTCAATGAATGCTTGGATGAAGCACTTAATTTTGGTCTTCAAAAACCCGAAAAACACCTCACTACTCAAGAAGTCCTTGAGGCCATCAAGAGATGCAACTCGACTGGGGGTCCAGAGGGAAGGTATTGGGTGCTTGACCCTGTGGATGGAACTTTGGGGTTTGTGCGTGGAAATCAGTATGCTGTAGCTTTAGCTTTGATTGAGGATGGGGAAGTCATCATTGGAGTGCTAGGATGTCCAAATTACCCAATGAAGAGAGAGTGGCTGAATTATCATCACCATTACTATCAAAGCACCTCCCCAGCTACTGATGATTTGTGGGAGAAAGGATGCGTGATGTATGCAAGGAGGGCCAGTGGTAAGGCATGGATGCAGCCACTACTCCGTGGAGATGCAAATTTTGAATCACAGTATGAGGCCAGATTGATCCGGGTTTCTTCTGTTGATGATCCTGCTCTGGCTACATTCTGCGAGCCAGTTGAGAAGGCCAATTCAAACCAATCCTTCGCAGCAGGACTTGCTCACAGTGTTGGACTCAGGTTCGTTTCATTTGACCTCTTTCAGTTAGTTGTCACTTTAGGCTTGTGAATTACATGATGGTTGTGTTCATCTTAGTGGATGGGTAATCAGCCAACATTGGATAAAGCTTCGGATGCTTTAATTATTTCTAAATGAGGCATGGAACTGATAAATTTTAAAGACAGCATCTACCCTAAACTCTCATCATATTGGGCAATAGTCAATCTTATCTAGATTTCCCCCATCTATTGTGGCAGAAAGCAGCCACTGCGTGTTTACAGCATGGTCAAATATGCAGCAATAGCCCGGGGAGATGCTGAGGTTTTTATGAAATTTGCAAGATGTGGATACAAAGAAAAAATATGGGATCATGCAGCTGGTGTCGTTATTGTGCAAGAGGCCGGTGGTGTGGTGACTGATGCGGGAGGGAAACCCTTGGATTTCTCCAGGGGAATCTATTTAGAAGGTCTTGACCGGGGAATCATTGTTTGCTGTGGCTCTACACTTCATGAAAAAATTGTTGGTGCTGTTTACGCTAGTTGGGATTCCTCAAATCTGTAGGACCTCGGAAGACGTGTGATTAGAATGGCAACCACTGAACTTCAATACTAATGGCAAGGTAATGTTGCTAAAACAACAATTTCTTTTCCGCTGCGGAGGTCGGCTTGGATGTGTTATGCTATGTTGTATGTTTTTACCTAGTGTCACATTTGTTCTGTGTGCTAGTACTGAAGGTTGCTACATGTCTATTGAATATTTCTTCGCGGTTTGGTTGTTTGCACTTGGTTAAATATCTTATTAGCGGTCTCAGTTGGCTGGTAATTTTCTCTTTGTAAAGGTGCCGTTGTTAGAGTTAGTTGGCACAGGGAAGTAAACTCTATTGAGATGCTTACAAACCCATTAGAAGCAACGTCCATTTTCCTTATCAATAAGCTATCTTTTCTTTCGTTTATCTGAGGATCCATTAACCTTGGTTAAGCTTTTTTTTTTTTTTGGACGGAAAACCTAAGGTAAACTCTGCGAAAATGAAATGGTGTATCAAGTCTCCTACTTTCAGCTTGAGGTTCTTTTTTTTGGCACTTAGGGTGAAACGTCCAAATGAAGGTTGGAGTTTCTCTACGAATATGAGCTGAAGATCATTGTGAATTTTTTGCAATCAATGATTCTGTTTATCATCTTGCCATCTCCTATTTGTAGGCTGATATTGAGGCCTTACTCATCCATTTTTATGATCTTTCTCCAAATTCCTCTTCCTATCTTCTAGACACTTTGAACCCAATGTTTTGTGCTCTATGTAACATGCTTATATTTGGCTTGTTCTGTTTTTCATGTCTACTTGAATGGATCAGTACATATAAGTATCTTAGATTGTTGGAGGATCCTCATACATGAATAATTTTAAATTATTTCAGGAAAATGATCTGCTCTGAAGGCATGCTGTACCGTTACTGCTCTCTTACATTGCTCAGATTTTATGTGCTCGGAAGAAAAGCGGAACGAAGCTATTTCAGTCTTTTGAGGATATAGGCTTTCACAACACTATACAGATGGTATAAAAGAAATGAATGTTGATTGGGCATCTAGTTTTTGTATATGTTGCTCATTATCGTCATAAATAATATTTACGATGGATTTTCCCCCAGCTTTGTGCATGACAGTCACGAAATATACCTTAAGTCAGTATTTTTGCTTTCAGTTGAAAAGGTGCAAGCAAATTTTTTTTTCGTGGGATTCATGTTAACGAGTGCCAAGGGACACTAGTTGAGTATATTTTATTTGGAGTAATTTGACTTTCGAGGTACTGATTTTGCATAACACGGGAGAAATGAGTGTATTGGAAACTATAAAGTTTTCTTAATTGGATGTTATACAAGTGTCGTTGGAGCACTCGCTAACATAATGCTTATATGCTTGATGGCTCATGTTGTGATTTCTTCGATGCATACCAATCTAATGATGATGCTAGATTGCTGGATAGTCAAGTTGTTCCATAAAACATGATTTTAGCGTTTGTTTTCTTCACCGGACAACAATGTACACTTTTCTCAACTGGCAAGGATTTGATGGCCTGCATTAGTTCGTGTAAGTCCTTGGTCTTGAGCTGAGCTTGTGATCTCAAAGATATAGATTCATTACCAAACAGAACATTATTCATCTTATTGGGTGATCAGCAATTGATTCTTCAGTTACGACTGTTCTTTACGAAATTTGCAGAAGTAATGACAGTAGTAAACTTTTCGGTTAATGGAGATGCAGACTGTCGCATTTCGCCTTGGAATTGCAATATTCAGTTACTGTAGGCATTCTTCATCCACCTGCTGTAACATTTGGACAGTAAAGCTGGAAAATTGTCATTTGAAAAGAGCTAGTTTATGTATTCCAATGAACAAATTAGCATCTAGACATAACCAGATGAGCCATGTCTGAAGTATTTAATACAGCACTTCCATGCACAGAATTCACACAGATATTACCATTTCACCTAGCCAAATGCTATAATCTGCTGTTCACAGTTCCTCTGAATCATCAACATTCCAATACATCAGGAGAATCATTTATTTACATGTCCTCATTGGCTACGCTCTGGGCGACACGGCAGCAAGTAAATCACATGCACGAAAAGTGTTGCATGACGAGCCTCGGGATCCCCTTTTGTGTTCTCTCACTTCTTAAAGTGCATCTCTCCACTCCCTGATATCATGTACTCCCCTCATTCTCTCTGCCATTGAAATAAGGACTCGGGGAACCCTGCCACACTCTTCTAACAATCAGCTTGGCTATTTCTTGAACCTCCGGAGAAAGACAACATCTCAGGCTCAGCTTCTCCTTGAACAAATTCTCTGCTGCTTCATCATTTAGGGGGTCCACTTGGAAACATTCCCGGCAAGCCATTCTCATGCACAACTTTAAAGATCTAGCCACCAGAAACAGTTTGCATCCACTAGTATGAGTCCGGAAACCAATGTCAATGTTGAAAAAGGTTTAGCCAAGTCATACAAAATGAGTAAGCTTCTCTTTTTCCTTGTCAATTCCATATGCAATTTGCCTTCCCTTCTCTTAAAATCTTCCGCTTCGTCTCTAAGGTCAAGTCCTATTGCTTTCCCAATCTCCTGCTGCGATGTGTGGATGCTGAGATTGTCTGATGCAGTGACCCAGAACAGATGATCAAAGGAATTGCCGCTGCTCAAGAGTCTGTTGTTAACATGCATCAATATGGCTGTTTTGCCAACTCCCTCTTCCCCGTAAACACCGATCTTTAACACTGCATCATCGTTTATAGAAGCACATTATTTGTCTATAATCCTTTCTGTTGAATCTCCCATCAGTTGAGTGGTTAGCAACACCTCTCGCTGGTCGGATGCGTTTTGACTGCAAGTCCCTCCGAAAATTTCCCTGCTTAAGAAGATCTTCTGTTTCTTGAATGTTCTTCTCGAGAGGGTTTGACATCCACACCTGAAATGAGTCCTTCCTCTCTCTGGCCCTTTGTTTTAGGACGCAGACGTGCTGCTCTTCCTCTCTACTTTTCTGAACCAATTCTTGACCTCTCTCTTCTGCTTATGTCCACTACAGCACTCATCATGTCGCAGAATCGAGGTGACGTCCTCCTCCAAGCTACTCAAATGCTCAACCTTTTTGTCCAGAATGTCCATCTGTTGATTCAGATGATTCTGATAGTTTAAGGCCTCAGGGCAGGCTCCGATGACAGTGTACACATTCTTGAGAAGCTCCACCTTCTCAGGTAAGTTCTCCACAAGCGCCCCCGGTGTAGCAAGCTACAAACCCATTTGGACCAACTAGTAACTGCAGCATCAGATTAGCCTTTTCAATTCTCATTCAACCACGGACAGGTGTGACATAAGGTACTGATGAAGTATCTCAAATTCACTAGGAGGAAACATACAGTTCGGTATAAGATTGCCTAAGGAAACCTGGCGATATGATTGTCTATAGAAAGCTGCCCATTAGAGGGAACATATAGTTCAGCATAAGATTTCTTCCAAGTTCTGACACATTTCCATAATTGGGAAATGCATCTCCCGTAGACTGTAGTCCTTTTCTTTTGGCCAGAAATGCAGCCTTACGATATTATGTTGCCTGGAAAAAGACTAAACAGAAACTTTTCTAAGAGATGACAGTCTCAAGGAAGTAGTCAGTGTAATCTACAACATACCGTAGATCATATCACACAATTGAAGATTTTACTTTCTCCTATCTTAGAATAGAACAAGCATATTGTACCCCCACCACCCAAAAAAAAGAAAAGAAAAGGACTACTCGCTTTGGAGACTAACCAAAGTGACGAACCTTAGTCAAGATTGATTGTCAAACGCTAAAGAAAACGAGAAAAAGCGACGGAAAAATCAAGAACCCCCTACAGAGACCCTTGAGCCGAGAACGACACACAAAGATGCGAGTAAGCTGTGAAATCAGGCCTTGACAATATTAGAGGGAAGTCAGTACGTCTGATGTCAAGACTTTCCATGGATTAGGTACAGGAACCCTTGAATGTCACAGTTATATTTGCAAGCTGGTTTGACATCTTGCTATGTCGATGGCAGTAAACGATCCTCGAAGGTCCGTCTCCTCTGTCCAGTTCCCTTGTGTTCTCCGCCAAATCAAGGTGTCCACGTTGTCCCACAGAAATGATTGAAAGAATGTCTTGCTGAGGATGTGAGTTTATTGTTGTTTTGATCAGGGAAGATGAGAATGAAAATAGTGAGTAACTGCAAATTGTAGGAACTGGGGAAAGTTGCATGAACAGTATTAGAGACATAAACTGAAGAAGATAATTGCGAAAGATCATTCTCCTAAGTCTTGTTTAACTAATGGTATCTAAAGCATAATGAAAAACCGAAAATGAGAGAGAGAGAGAGAGAGAGAGAGAGAGAGAGATGGAGAGTTAATTTCCATACGACATGTTGGTGATTCAAAAGAAAGAACATAGACCAATGTGAGGTTTTGAACTATTAAATGGCACCTAGTCAACGGAGAATTCTTTATTCTATCTTTCATCATCATCTCAAAACAAGATAATGATGTTATTATCAATTGGGCTCGGTCATGAGTATGTTTCAGTCATAAGCAGCAGGTATATAATGATGTCAGCTTTGTCCGTTCAGGTGATTAATCATTACTAATTCAATTCCTTGTTGTTCTGGGGACCCTGTCAACCCCAACTTCGTAAATAGCATCAACCCCAGTCATCGATGCTATAAGAGCATGTTGTTGGAGATGGCAAGTGTTCCTTTCTATGGCATGATGACTGGCATCCCCTTGGTCCTCTGCTCGTCAAAAGCGTCTGATGTTGCACGTGATTCATGTTGGTCCGAAGCTTTGTTGGAAATCCGAGCAGGTCTTTGCGAGTCCATTCGACCCGATTCTTTGGTTCCTAATGGAACTATTTGGACCATTACTACCTCGGGGAGTTTAAGTGTGGGCAGTGCTTGGAATGCACTCCATGCTCAACAGCTTGGCCACTAAAGATAGGGTTTATCAAGTGGAATATATGCAAGTTATTCCCATCTGCTGTCTGTGTAATTCTGCCAACGAGGACAGGAACCATCTGTCTTTTGGGGCTGTCATGTTTCTTTCAAGGCGTGGAAAGTCTATCTTGCTTCTTCATTTGATTGATCATGCGCCTGGTTATTGGACTGCTGAAGCTACACGGGACATCATTATATTTTGAGGGAAATCCTTTGCCTCTCCATTGCTTTCTAAGGGCGCGGATAATAACCATTTTGTTTCTCTATTTCTGTTCTAGAAATAGTTCTGGAACAAGAATTCATTTGATGAGGCAATTTTATTTTTTTATTTTTGGAACAAATTTTTAGTCTGAAAATAGGTTTGAAAAAAAATGATAAATAGAAACAGAAATAAAAGCTATTCTCTTTCTCTCTTCTCTCTCTTCACGGTTTGCTCTCCTTTCTCTTTTGGCTCCCTGCCTCCTCCCTCTAGGGCTGCCACCCGTGGCCATCCACCTCCCACCGTCGCTAGCCGCTGGTCGCCACTATAAGGAAAATAGAAATTTTATGTTGTTATCAAACGAATTTCTATTTCGGGAACATAAATTTTGTGTCGTTATCAAACATTTTTCTCTGCTTAGAATCTCGTCCATAAATCAGAAATTGATTTTTGAAACATAATGGTTGTCATTTGCACTAAGAACAAATGTTTGCTTAACTCTTCTTTTTTGTTTTTTTGGTCGCATCTTAACTTTTCTTTTGCTGTTAATTCTTTGTACTGATGATGGAAAATGTAATTTGATAAACTTTTTTAGGGAAAGAAGAAACGTACAAGTGGCATTGGATGCAACAGATGGGAATTTGAATTTATAAAAATTCCCATGCGACTATAAAAATCGTTTCCCGAGATGAGATCCGGATTCTCGGAATTTAGTGGACCGGTTCATCTGGTGGGAGTGGGCCGAGTCAGCTCTTTATCTGATGTTATGTCCTCGTGCACGTGTTCAAATTAATAAAAACGCTGGAGATTAGCGCCACTTCATCCGTCTTTGCCCGGGGGAACTCTCTTGATTGGGACCGGCCTCTAGAAAATAATCGAGATTAGCTTTACGAGCTTTGACAAACAGAGGTGAAGTGCATATACAGACCGGCGTCGCGAATCGCTCTTTCTCAGCCGGGTCGCTCTTTATGATTCCCGTGTTTTCTTGTCGATACTTCCTCTCCCCCACATTCATTACTTTGGTTTGAATATGTGGCAATGCAATTTGTACCCCACTATCAATTTATCCAGAATTGCCTTTGCCGACGCAAATTTGATCATGTTAAGTTGACAGCATGATTTATACAGACAAGTATGCATTGCCCACACTGTTCCCTTTGCTGCAAGCAATTCGTGTAATGAACTACTTCTCACATGCATACAATTTTATTATATCATATCAAAATCAGTAGCGCCACAGCCTTACTCGTTGTTTAATTGAATGGAGTGTCGTCTAGTAGAAGACCCAACCGTCTTTATTCATAATAAACTCAATGGGGGATAAGTATATTAGGTCAAACACTTTATTTGTAAGCAAACGGTGTTATGAATTAATTGCAGGATAATTATCCTTAAAGTCCTGAGCCTATTGTACGGTGTCCAATTCAATTCTAAACTTTTCAATTTAACTAATTTAATCCTAAACATTTTGACAATTTACCAAGAGAGTCTTTTCGACCATGAATGCCAGCCATCCTACTTGGTACGGCTAGCGCTAATGTGGATGATTTTTTTTGCCTATTTTTTAAATCTTTTTCCTTTTCTTCCTATTCCCTCTGCCGATCGCTAACCACAGGTGTGGGCCGGGATGCCTTCACCGAGGCCTAGCGATTGGCAGAGGGAAATAGGGAAAAAGACAAGAGAGAGAAAAGAAAAGGAAAAAAAATCAGAAAATTTAAAAGAAATTTATAAAAATCGTCTACGTTAGCGACCGTTCTACTCACTGGCCATGTCATGTAAAACGGCCGGTATTCACGTCAACAATTTCCGATCAAAATTGGTAGAAATGACTACATGGACAAATCGTCAAAAGGTTCAAAATTAGCTAAATTGAAAAGTGTTACAAGATTGGCTAAATTGAAGAGGGGAGGGGGGGAAATCTCGTTTCAGCTATGCACGCGCACGGGGACAAAAAGCAAAGCAAAGGAATGTGAGGCGGGTCCCTCAGATGGTGGTGCGAATTGAGAGATGCGAGTGCGAGAGCGATGACGAGAGAGACTCGAAGCTTTGTGGCTCCACATCGATGGGAACATGCCGGTGAAGAACGCGACTTTGTGAAAACATCGTGCTTCCCTCCAAATCATGAAAAGGACTACTTTACACAAAATGGTTTACCACCCTTCTTCTCCATCCCTCTTTGTATTCCTATAATCGACCAGTGGCCCTTTAACATTTGTGCTGTCAACGCTCGCGAGCACATCAATTCGCCGAGATTAGCGGCTCGTCTCGAATTCCCCATTGATTATCAAGATGTCGATATGGTACCCGAAATAAAGATTTCGGATTACAGATGACTAAACCATGCATAAAGTATGACAAAATTCATGCCATTGCGGGAGAGAAACTACGTCAACTGAGGGCTTTTACCAACCAGCATTATTCAAATACAGAATCCCAAGTCGTCGTACTCGCCCGGTCAGCAGCAGCAGGGAGGAGACGACCCGGTTGCGGTTCCCTCCCCTATTTATTCATCGGCCAATCTCACCGCTCACTCCTCTCTTATTTGAGAACAGCTTGGTTTGGTAACACAATCTGAGGTGACGCAGACCAAAGCGCGTTCCTGTACAAAAAGTCTCGCCACCTATTCTATTACCGCGACATCATCCTCATTCTTCCGCCTCCCTTTCTCGCTTCTTCACTCCTTTTGAATTGCCGAGCTCCGATCCTAAAGACAAGGGAGTTTCCGGTACTTGATTTCTTTTCTCGAGTACTGGGATCCCCCCAAAAGAAGATCTTCTGCAATTTCTGGGTCTGCAATTTCTGTCTTCTTGATTTGATTCGCTCTGTGAGCGAACAGGTTTTGAGGTTGTGTGCGTACACTCCGTACCTGCTCCTGCTACTTCACTCCCGAAACGACGAAGCACCCACAATTCAGAAAGTGAGCATTTCGTTCCGTGACATTGCACTCTCTCTTCGCGACCTTCGAATTGGGATCTCGACCCGTCTCAGTCGATAGAGGCTAGATCGGAGTAAGGAATCTTCTTTGGAGGAAAAAAGTTTCCGTTTTTTGGACAAGTTCGGAAATGGGTAAACGATCTTCGTCGGCGAGCAAAGACTGGGCTCAGATCTACGCCGTATACGGCGTCGACCAGTGGCAGACCCTGCTCTTCCTCTTGTTCCACGCCTTCCTCTTCTCCCTCCTCTCCCTCCTCTTCCTCCTCTACTTCGACCCGATCTGCGGCTACTTGGAGGCCTTCCTCTCCTCGCCCGGCGGGGCCCGATACGCCGCTGGGTTCGCCGGGGCGGTGACGGCGATCTCCGCCGTCTGCCTCTTCTTCGCCGCCGGGAACTTCCTCTACTCCGCGGTGCCGCTGCACCAGGAGATGGCGCAGCGGATGGTCAACACCGTGAGCGACTGGTCCGCGGTGAGGAACGCGCTGGACCTGGGGTGCGGGCGGGGGCAGCTGCTGAACGCGGTGGCGACGCAGCTGAAGAAGACGGGCAGTTCAGGTCGGGTCGTCGGTCTGGCGCCGGGCAAGGGCGCCGCGCTCTCCACTCTCCGGACGGCTAAGATGGAAGGTAAACTTGAAAGCTATTCATTAAATACGAGTGAACTTCTCGATTTCTTGTCTAATCTGTCCCACAATTCTTTCTTTCTGTTGACTTACGCCACGATGGGTTTTCCCGTGTTCATTACCGATCCAATCACGATCGCTAACGACGTCCATGGATGGCAGGCGTGCAAGAGTACGTCACGTGCAGGGAGGGCGACGTGAGGAGCCTGCCGTTCCCGGACAACTACTTCGACGTGGTGACGTCGGCGGTGTTCGTGCACACGGTGGGGAAGGAGCACGGCCATCGCACGGTGGAGGCCGCGGCGGAGAGGATGAGGACGATGGGCGAGCTCGTCCGGGTCCTGAAGCCCGGGGGCGTCGGGGTCGTGTGGGACCTGCTGCACGTGCCGGAGTACGTGCGGAGGTTGCAAGAGCTGAAGATGGAGGACATCCGGGTGTCGGAGCGGGTGACCGCCTTCATGGTCGGCAGCCACGTCGTGTCGTTCCGGAAGCCCAGCCAGCACGTGACCGGCACGGGCGAGGTCCGGCTGGACTGGAGATGCTGATGACCCGGATTGTGGGAGAGCTAGTAAAATCCCCAAATGTATAATAACATTAGGAATGTCAAGGAACCCAAAAAGAAATAAAAAAAAAATGGAAAATCAAAGAACCAGCAAAAGGAAAATAATAATTATTTATTGGTAGACGGGCCAGCAAACAAATATAATCTTGTCTTTCTTTCTTTCTTTGTTTTCTTTTTTCTTTTTCCTTTCTTTCTTTTTGTTGACTGAAAGTCTGGGGAGACGAAGCAGGTATTAACTATTGTATACAGACACTAATGTCACCGTGTTCGGTTCTTCTTGTCCTTGATATAAGTGGTAGATAATAGCCTACTCGCAGTTGTAAATCAAAGGGAGTTAATCCCGTTTCGCGACAGAAACGTAAGATCTTGAAAGAGAGTGCACGGCGGAGATAGAAGAAAGGGACGGCAATCATCGAATTTAAGAAATTTGATCTCAATTAGATGGATGATGCCATCGCCAACTTCAGAGAAAGCTTCCGATATTCTTTAGCACTTCTTGCTCAAAAGACGTAGGTGTTGGAATGTCACTTTTGTGACGGTGGGTGTGAAGTGATGCATCGGATGAAGGGTGGGGTCCTGATTTCATCTGCAGAATTTGGATTCTTGTTTACGGTGAAGCGCTCGAATTTCGACTTTTGAGGGGCAACGAGTTGGAACTTTTGTTTCAGTTGGGCATGAAAAATAGCTGAATGACCTCAGTTCTGGTGATTAGATGAAGATCGAGCTGTAATTTAACCGGTGCTGTTGTTATATTCTCAAATCAAGAATGCCCCGTGCCATGAAAGTTAAAAGTTAGGGAAATTTCTAAGGTACTGTGGTAATAAAGATCAAACCTAAAAAGAAATGGGTGTTGAGGGACAAAGCGTCAATCCCCCTGGCCGGTGCAAGCAACCTCTAGAATTTCCTTTTTAGCTTTTCTAATGAAGTCGAAGCTAGGATTGGTTAAGTTTACTCCTTTTTCCCTTCGCAACTTAAGCCGGACAGCATCATCATGATGGAACATCATGATATTCGAAGGGCTAATTCAAGTTAAGTAACTATTCCACTGAGTTGGTTCCTTCTTTTGGGCGACAGAAGTCGATGATATCACTCTCTAGCCTGACTAAAAGTAAAAGTGATTGGACAATTAAAAGAAGCCCCATAATCCCAATTTGCATGCCTCTTTGCATAACCTAAGATCCCTTGAGATCAAATAAGACCATACTCACCATGTAACATTAATCATATTAAACATCAACTACTAAAATCAGTGCGGTCCATCCAAAACGGTAGGATCTAGGCCGACTGCATTGGTTGGTTGCTTCATGCTGCATGAAGCAACATATGCCTCTTTCCCCTCTACTTGGGCTTCATTAAATTTAATTACTTAAAACGGCACGATTCGATCGTCGTGGAATGCTGATGGACATCAAAATATTCGATGTGTGGGATGTTCTATCTCCAAAAACGGTACTTAATAAAAAAATTGGTGAAGTCAGGATTACCGAAGGTCCCATGGTCTAGTGGTCAGGACATTGGACTCTGAATCCAGTAACCCGAGTTCAAATCTCGGTGGGACCTCTCTGTTTTTTAATTTAACCCCATTATCTGTGATCTCCCTTTCCTTTCCTCTTTCTTCCTTCTCTTATTTTTCGCTTCTTTTTGGAAAATCACTCGAGGCAAAGCTTGAGGATTATTTTACAATGGTGAACTTGAGCGAGAGCTCAATTCCAGAAATATGAAGCTTGCAGGAAATGCTCATTGCATTTGCATCTGAAGACCAGCGTCCATGGAGTTAGGAGGGCGGAAGGAAGATCAAATTTGAAGGTTGATGAAGATTATTAAGACAGTACACAATCCAGCTTCGAAAGCAATCTTGGATTGGGGACTCTGTTCGTAGTTTGTCCAAATAGAGCATGGTCTTCTCCGCATTTCATTATTTTTTGGGGGATGAATCTTACGTGCAATTATGCAATTTATAGCGCCTCTCGAAGTTCCATTCCGCAAGTTTAGGACGACTGAAAAGAGGGATCATCATTCGTATCAGGACTTCCACAGTGTCAATGAGTGGAAAACTGAAGCCTGAGAGTAAAACCTTTTTTTTGCCTCGGTCACTATACTCAAAAGTGTTATACAACAAAGAGGACAGCAAAATTCCCGCTGTACATGAACCAGGAAGTACAAGGTGGCTGGGACGTAGAACACCTGAATAACTACCTCGCACAATAAACTCAGCTACTCTTTTCATTCCCTGAACAACTGATGAAAGAAAAGGGATATACAAATCTGGAATCCTGTAAAATTTCTAGTAATTACTTACCCTCTTTATCTCGTCTTACTCTGTTTGAAAGAAAAAATCTTACAGGTATCGGAAATGGCATGACTGAGTTGAGGAGCGGACTAACGGAAGAGCAGGTGAGGAAATCATGCCGGGATACAGAACGAGGAGCTGAGGGCCGGAGGCAAGACACAGACCAGGTGTGGACCCGCGGGATTGCAACTGATATTTGCTTTGTCAATGTTTGGCAGCCCTAGTTGTGGGGGACGAACATAACCAGCCACCAGTGGCACGCATAATATGGAGATAATTATTCTGGAACCTGCCATGAAAACAGATCGGTGGCGCACGATAAGTAACTCTATTGAAAAACTACTCAAGAAATGACAAACAGAAAAAGGAGGGACTTTCAAACCTTGATTTGGAGATAGAGAGACATGCCCTCTCTTCCTGCCAGCAATCATCCAATTTACAGAATTTGCACTGACTTCATATAAGACCTCATCCTGTCATACGAAAGTGAATAGTGAAATGAAAGAACAATTTTGGAACTATTTAAAGTAGGGTGCAACGACACTTCTACACTGAAACCTGATTTTAGACCGAGGTTCTTTTCATGCCATGAGCTACTCCTCTAGTATGTAGATTTAAAATAACTAATCCTCATATTTTATCAAAACAGAACAAAAGAAATAACTAGGACTCTTCATGGTTTTTTTAAGGTTCATAAAGTTTAGTAATTTGACGGAGCATTAAAGCAATATTTTCTCCTTTCGTTTTCCCTTCAAGCTTTCAGAAAACCAGTACACCATGCACTAAACAAGGACTTCCAGAGGATGGTGAGAGCCAGCCGATAATGGAACCAGATAGTGGAGTAGAAATTCAAAACTTGTGCATCGTTAACCAAGATAATCCATAATAAATCTAATTGGCTAGCTATTTTATGTCCACTCATTGTCTTGCTGACCATCTTGTAGTCATTCTTGACGTTTTACGAACACAACATTCGCAGAAGAACAGGTGATGAGAAACAAAAACCAATTTAACTAAAGCAAGATCAAATGATAGAAGAATAGGCAAAGCATATGCTCTTTTTACTTGTAACTGCAACTTTAATAAGATGAGTCTAAAATCCTTTTTAAAAATCCTCCAAGTATCTTAGTTTTCTTTGTGAAGATATCTGTACTGCTGACTTACATTGTGGTGTTGCAAGGTATCAATGTCCTCAAAATCCTTCAACCTTTCAATTCTCCATTTAATTGCAACAAGTTGTCCAACTCTAAGCCCGCTAGAAGAAAGAGGCAGAAAACCAACAGCCAAACATGGATCAAGCACAGGCGGCTGCAAAGAAAGAGCACTCCTAAAGATCAAATCACGCCCATCACATCCAAGTCTGTTGGAGTCTTCTGCAACAGGTGGGTGCGCACCAATAGTGCGATCACCAGAAATTCCATATTTGATATTAAGTATACTCTCTCGCTGTGCCTCCATACAATCTGTAAACCAAAAGAACCATGGAACACAGCATGTAAAATCATTAAAATTAGTTCCCTTTGAACAATCTTGAATGAAACTCCCCAGAATCAAAACTTAGCTTCAAGTTACACTAAATCATCCGATAGGAGAGAGGGTGCATTATCCTCGTAACTTTACAATCGCCTGTGTGTGAGAACTTCAAGCTTCTATCTTAAATTTTATATCATCATTTACTTGACCAGGAAAAAAGGTCTCGTCATAATAAATAAAGAAACTTAAGGCTCTTCACAATAAAAAAATGAAAGAGAAGCTGCATCTTATACCTCCAACTATTTTCTCCGTACATATGCTGAAGAGGATCCCCGCACGAGTGTTTGGAGAGATGATGAGAGGAAAGAATCCTAAAGTAGGTCTTCCGTCATCTTCTCTAATATGGACAAATCCATCTTGAAGATCCAGCCAAGCATCATAGATAGTCAATGTGGCATTTACTTGCGATTGGAGTATAACCTGGATGTTGCACAGCGAGTAACTACAAAGTAGTCAAAAGAATCTCCTACTTTATACTGTAGGGTGACTAATCTTATGTGATTTTTAATATTTAAGTTTGTAGAGCAACTTCTGTACATTAATCATTCTTTTACAAGGATTCAGGATGAGTTTCAAACACAACTTTTTTCATGTGTTGGTCTGGCAATCACTTATCACATATCTGCCTGCGAACCCCCTCCCACATTCCTCTTACCCCTTCCCACTAGCGCGGTTGTGTGTGTGTGGGCGTGTGTGTATGAGAGAGAGAGAGAGAGAGAGTTCTGGACTAATCTTCACATGATTGCGATTAATGTAGCCTAACTGGTGAATCAAAGAAGTTCCAAATTTAGGATGCCTGGTTATAAACGGATGTCAACTTCCAATTTGATTGACCCCTTATATCAACCAAAAAGTGTTCTGCCAAGCTAATTGACTGATTCTTCATTCAGAAGTTCAGATAAGCTATTAAGATAGTCTGCCAATCTATAGCATGATTCTGTCAATGCAGTGTGAAAACTAGCCATCCCTCAACTTCCAAAGAAAAAGAGCACTTAGCCTTAGGCCCCACCCAAAAGTATATCTCTTGCGAGAGCTATATAAATTGTAAGGCATGCTACATAGTTCAAACAATCAATCCATGCTGCTCAAAGTTTGAAACATACAATACCTGCAGGAGCAAGGTACCATCATTGCATTTATCTGCAACGCGTGTGCTGACATGGAAAGGATTGGTGAAGTGCACAGCTATGGTCCTGCAACACGATTTAGAAAGAAGATTATTGGGGTAAGGGTAAGTGGCACAGGATCCAGAATGGAAGGGACATGATGAATGAAATTATGCAAATGTAGAAAGCCATATTGATGGAGAATAATACCTGTCAAATATCTGGTTGCGAGACACTCCAAATTCAAGTTTTAAAGCTATTGTCCTCATCCCATCTACAATGCTTTGCTTCTGGGGGTTGACTGTCCTCAATCACAATGCGAGAAATGCAAAGTCAATTAAGCAACACTCAAATTCTGGATAAAACAAACAGGTAACGCATATATAGAAACATTAGCATGGATACTGAACTACACAAAGATTAACAATTAGGAACCTGAAGATGATCCTCTAGCAAGCTCGCTACTGATGGCTCGAATTGGAATCCACAGAATAGAAGTCATACTGCTTGCCCATTCTGGGAACTCTATTCGACCATTTCGGAGTATTAACTGCTCCAAATTTTTATGATAATTATTTGAAGAATCCTTTTCCCAAGCACCATCCTCTTTCCCTATATTAGCAGTATTCTGCAGCTCATGGTTAAAGCTCTCCATCTCAATGGCATATGAGTCCTCGATCTTCAGACCTGGACCAGTGTCAATATGAAGGACAGCACCTTTCAAAGAGTAGTTGATAGGCCGTACTATAATTCTGACCCATTGCAGCTCGTTTATTAGCAAAGCAGATGAAACAGACGCGGTAAGATCAACCAGAGGTCTTGGATCGGAGACCTAACAAAAAGAGATACTATTTCAGCAATTTATAATTCTAGAAGTATGTACAGGAAATAAGCAGAAGTATGTGACCAACTCCCAATTTTGTCCTGACAATACCCATGCCTATTTTTTGGGAATTCTATTCAGTACAGAATCATTACCTTCAAAATTGGTCTTGTTGGTTTCTCATAGCTCATAAAATCGTCACTGTCAGCAGGGCCACCCTTGGAAAAACCATGAGATCTGAATCTCAATTGCCCGATCTGTCCAGTGAGAACTCCCAAGACATAGGAACCTGGTTTTTGCGGGGGTAAATTGAGGGTGATAGTATTCCTACCAGGAATCAGAATGATTGCACCGGAGCTTTTCAATGCCTGAAAAACAAATAAAAGATTGGGGACAATAGCAAACTTTGTGAGCCTATTATTTCTCCCTCTGAGGACAATTAATGATGAAAATCATCTACCTAATTAGACACACCTTAGCTCCTTCATCAGCATTATTTGTAGCCATCAGGGTGAGGTTAAGCGAATCAAGGGTTATATCATCCGGAAAGTCGCTCCAAACGGTCACAGATAGAGTGCCCGGATCACCATCACATAATTCCAGTGGAGGGCCAGCATTGCCAGAAAATGTAATCAGTGATGAAACGTCTAAAGGAACAGGATTCTTCAATTCACTGTGTGCCAAACGAACCACTTCAGACTGAAAGGCCTGACGTTCTTTGGTCAAGAATAAGCCTTTTTCCAATGAAAGCAATCTCACACAAGAAGATAGGTAGCCAGCTTGGTCATCTAGTATCTTCTGACACTTGGCCAGGTCGGGCAGAACTTCAGCCAATAAATCATGCCATCCTTCACCAGCATAAAGAGCACAAACCTTCTCATAAGACTTTGCAGCTAAGTCAAAATTTCCATGCCTAAAGCAGACAGCAGCTATTTCACCATCAAGGACAACTCCATGCCTTTTCCACCAGGAATGGTGGTAATTGTCAGCAGCACCTTTGGTTAGCTCCAGATATTTCTCCTATCATGATCAAGTTTTAAGAATGAGAAATTAAAAAGAGTTCCTCTCCTCTTTCAAACCCCCTTAAGGCTGGGTCCAGAAAAGGAAGAGTTTCCCATTAGAAATTACCAACACAGAAAGCAACCTCTTAAGTTTAGCAAAACTAAGGTTCATAAGCAGAAAAACACAATACTAGAAAATGCTCATAATGAAAACAACAAGCAAGCGAAGGAAAGATAAAATAACATAAAGCTACTAGTAAATGCTAAGGCAAGATTGTGCTTAGCAATGCAGGAGTCCAAGTACATGCCGGTGGTTATACCTCGAAATCCTCCAAAGATGAGAAAGATTTCCAAAGATCTGGACTTGATATGGTATTGCGAAGAGCATGTTCTGCAGCAACATAAATCTCCGCAAGCCTCATAGGCCTATCAATTGAGCTCTCAAATCCTGGCGATGAGTTCGTTCGTGACATAATGGCTGCATGAACTTTATTTGATGGGGAAGTTTTTAAAGATACATCTGAACCCAACCTGTTGACAAATTGGAATGATGAGAAAGCCATGTAAACAAAACAAAACAGTGCCACAAAGTTGGTAAATAACCACAAAATTCATTACCCATCACCAAAACCTGGGCGACCATCAAAAATTTCAAACATGTTTCCAGCAGATAGAGAAGCTCTTCGACGGTTAGCCTCACGAAGCAATACTGAAGGTTCAAGAGGCAACTGCTTCCTGTGAATACCAAAGTGCTTGACTCTAGGACTAGTTTGTAGAATGATCTACAAGAAATCAAACATGACCATCAATTTCATACATTGAAGTGGACTAAGAATGCCTTTAGGAGCAACAGAGAAGATGCAGAGTCCAAAATGAGCACTATGAAAAGTCACAAAGGCTTATCAAGTAGTATGTCTTCATGTTTCTCCTACTTTATAATATTGCATGTTCACAAAGACATTCCTCTAAAACAGAAAAGAAATCCATAATACTCAACAGCAAGTTGAAGAGAGAATATTATTAGATGTAGTTTTTGTTTTCTGGAAACAACATTGTGATATTATCCTGGACATGGAGCCTCATGCAATAGTTGGTATGGAGGAATAAAGCATGCTATAAGGGTTGATCACACAACACATTCAGATTACTCAATCAATGCAGTAACACACATTCAAAGCTCTTGTATGCCTTAAAAGAGCTTATTGATTTCAAACAAAAATAAACAATCTAAAGCAAACAAAGTTCCATAAAATCTGTCTCCTGATGCTAAATAGTTGATTTTGAGAACACATTGCAATTTATAAAGCATCACGAATCTACCACATGTTTGCTAGTTATTAAATATATTTTGACTAGGTGTGAAAAATTGCACACCACTCTCATCATACCCTGAGTAACAATTGGGTATGTCGCTATGTATGAGTGGTTAAAGTTGTATATTGCTCTCAAAACAAAATCATTAGACAAATAATCACCTTAAAGTGCCATATTCTCATCCACGAGATTACCAGTTTGGCTAAAACAAATTGAAATACATGTCTACTGTATGGTTTACTAACTCATAAACTAGGTCATGGACTTGCCTTTTCTTTTATGAACACCTCAGATGAAGCATCTGGTGGAATAGATGGCCAAATTGCAGGTTTGGGCCAAGGTAGCATACTGAGCGAGGCACTGCATAATATAGGGATGAGATCAAATTTACAACAGCTAAATGGATAATTATGCTCCAGATGAGGGCAGTAATGCAGCTCGTATATATGATTATACTTGTCCTGGGAATTCAAGCTCCTACCTGTTGACAGGACTTCTTTCCATATGCGTCCCATATCCAATCAAATATGCCAGCCTCATAAACTGCCATCAATAACACAATTCAGCATAGAATCTCATTGGCAATAGTTAACTTGAGTGAGAGAAAAGAAGGATGCAATGGTTATAGCATATGTCCCAGAAGACCTGTAAAAAAATTGAAAGGAATCTCTATACAAGGATCTCATTGTCCAGCATATTAAGCATAAGTCTCTGGTTTCTGCCTAAAAATGAGTGAGTAATCTCCAAAATACCCAATTTTCCGAACTCTCCTTTTCTTCTCCGCAGCAAAACAAATCAATTGCTTTAGTCAAACATTCATGGTCCTCAAAATTCTTGCCAAGTACTATAAACTATTAACTGGTGTCAATGATGGTAAGATCTAAAGCTAACACCTATACACTAAATGATTTCCAACTTGTTAAAAGCATCAATCAGCATTTGTTACATTTATAAAAGAGAACACATATAAATGTCTCACCTTAATCCTACATAGAGAATATAGATCACCCTGAAGACGGTAGAACTCCTTTTCTACCTCGGAAGAGACGAGTCCATCTTTGTAATGAGAGGAAGTTGCTCTGATTAAAGCCAAGCATGCAGTCACAACCCACACTTCACGCATACAAAATGGTAGTATACTCTGAAAAGAGTTCCCAAAGACCAGGAGGTAAGGAAGAAAGAAACACAGAGCAAATTCTCTACAATTCAAAATGTAAATCAATTGAAAAATAGAGGCAAGAAACATTAAGTAAATTTATGTACTTCATATACTGCCAGGGTCTTTGAGAAGCTTATTATAAATGAATAACCCCTCGACGCAACTTCATATGGCCGACCAAGTTTGAATAAAAGCTGCAGTGACGGATATGTTAGTTAGGAACAGCAATACCGAATAAATAAATAAATAAATCCTTTAAAGTAGCAGCAAACATTTTACGACCCAAAAAAAAGAAAAACTTACAGCAAACTAGAAGTCCATTCTACTTAAGCATCAGAAGAAGAGGAATCAAATTGGTAAAGAATTGCACACCTTTGACTGACAGGCAAAAAGATATTGTCTAAACTCAAATTCCCTGAATGAGTCATCTTGAACAATCTGCGCAAGCGCCTTATTTCCGGGATTGAGGAGTGCTGCTTGATCATCACCCTTATCTAGTCCTCCAAAGTCCCTCTGTTTTACAGTCATGTTGGCTGCATTTACATTAATAGCTATAAGACTGATCATAGTACAGAGGTGAGCAAGGATCTTCAAAAGAACCAACATAATAAGCTCCCTCTGTTTTTGCAGACATGGCACGAATCTATATTGACTATGTTTACAAGTAATGCCCTCACAATGGATATCCATCCTCACAATGGTTGATGTCCATGCACCGCAAGATAATACATTGCCTTTTATGAAAACTAAATCAAGATTGTATATTTGGTGCCAACTGCCATCCCGATACTAAGCCAGAAATCTGATATTCAAGGCAGTTTGTCGACTTGTATTCTATGCTGTCCTTCTCATTACATAAATTATGATAGAGAGCCAGATTCTCAGAAATGTGTCACAAGTTACAGGTAGACATAAAAAAACAAGTAAGAAATAGATGAGTTGGGTCCCCATAGCAATCCATCAGAATAACAAGATGCCTCCATTATGTGAAAACTCAGTCAAACAAAGACATGTTTCTCATCAGTGACATAGAAGTATCAACAAAGCATTCATGGAATACACACCTGTTTCCAAGTAGCAGAGTTCTAGTTCATCATACTCACGTAATGCATCTTCATGAAGTTGAGCCATTTCAAATATAAAAGCCAAGCTCTCCTGTTGACCATTACCAAAAATTAAAAACGAAAAAGGAAACTGCAAGAATAGGTAGCAGAGAAAGTTTGAATTGATTTGGAATAACAGGCACAAGAAGACATGAAATTTCTGAGTAATGTGCCTCATATTTGCATTAAGTACTATGCGCCTCATAATTGCATTCAGATGAATGGATTAGACTAATAGACCTAAGACTTATGATAGAATGATTGTGCCAATGCAAAAAAATGATACATGCGAGGTAAAAGGTATGCAGGCAACAGGTAAATCAAAACAAGGCAACTCACTTAAGCTAAAGTTACACTTCATTTGATAACAATGGTCCACAACTTTGAGAAGGGAAAGACCTTCAATATGAAAAAATTACAGAAGTTCCAAATCGGCATGAGTCGTTGTTCACTGAGCTTCCGTATCTCATCCTCATAAAAATGAACACGCTTATCCAGGGTATTCCTGATCGACTCTACAATTTTCGATTCCAAATCTTCCCAGAAATTTGCTTCAGGACCGTGTATGTCATATTTGCAGCACCTGAGACAAGGACATGTTCAAATCTCAGAGCATGGTAAAGGCCTACAGTGACTTTGGAACCTAGTAAAAAAGTAGAGAAGAATAACAAAGGAACTTGCAACTGATCAAGAGAAAAATTACTCCTCGGAGAGAGAGAGAGAGAGAGAGAGTCAATCTTAGCCTCAAGAGATGATAAGTGCTCAAGCGACAATGACATAGTCATACACCAGGGACACCTCCAGGTCACATCCACTCATAATTGCAATAGAGTTTGGTGATTAAGTAAAAAAACTCCCAGGTGACATAGGTATACTTATCGACCTACTAAAATGAGTTCCAAGAGCTAGAAATAAATAAAAGCTCTAATAAGAAGCATGAGTATAACAGAGGGATACTGCTTAATCACGTTCTTTCTTGCTGCTCTGGTTTTGTTAAGAAGAAACTAAGAGGAACTACATGAAATGATTAGTACCTTTCTCTTTTCTTGGAGCTGAAATCAACTTCAAGCCTAGCATATACCTTTTTGGCCAATCTAGTGGCCTGATCATTAGTTGGATGAGCTCTGGACACAAACACAATAAACCATTCTCTCTCATCATTCTGTACGATTAGTTTCAGTCGTGGTTTCAGGATGGTTTTGAACTCGTCAAGATCCTGCAAAAGGGTGATTTGGTATCAAGGCGTGTTCCACCAGCAAATTTGTGAACATGAAGAAAGCCGGCATTAAATCTGAATGGGCCACTATGACGCTTTCCGAATCTGGTCCGAAGCATTTTCAGATTTAGAGAGTACCATCAATCATCCTTGTGCAATATATATATAACCTATGTGTATGGGAAGTCAACAGACAAAATTGCTGGAAAGTGTTGAATTACAAGAAAAACTTCCATAAATAGCACAAGGACAGAAGCTTTGACTGACAATGCAAATTCAATGCAAAAGTAACTCAAGCTCGCATTCAAAGTTTCTATCAGGTGGCCTTTCATGCAGTCAACCAAACAGCAACTTCATTCATCGGTCTATATACTCAATTACATGTACATATACATGCAGTAAGTACCACTGATCATGTAAATTCCAATAAATCTGAAAGTAACAATCACCATGATGAAGCAGGCCCCGCATACATTATTTACTTCATTCAAAATAACCCAATATCAATTGAATGATGTGCACCTTCTTGTAGATTCAAACCAGGACTGGACAAATACATAATTCGTCATCATGGACTATCAAGAAAGCTTGTAAAGCTTAAAAGGAAAAGATAAATGGCTCAAAAGGATGAGGCAAGGGACGACGAGCCACCTCACAGGTCACAAGAATCACGGTAGCATATGGCTCCCGAAACCAAAACAAAGACTGTTCCTGCGGAAAGCGGCTGCGAAGTCTTGCATCAGTTGTCAGGATGAATTCAGCAGGCAAATTCTCAACAGGCACAGGATTACGGGTCTTGTTATTCAAAGAAGCTCTTTTAAAAGGCAATCTCTCCTCAAATCCATTCTTGATAGTTGGCCACAAGTCACTCACATCTTCAACTGGAAGTCAGTTCAGAGTAATTTAGATCAGAAGACACATAAAAGAAAGGTCACCCCGAATGAGTAAAAAAAGTTAATGCAAAGACAGTTGGAGAACGGATGAGAATACTCATGACATTAAAATTAAAACATAAAAGTGGATGAAGGTAAATTGATGACACTGAGAAAACTAGCCGACATATTGATGAAGCCCAAATAAGATTAAATAAGCTAACTTATCATGCATAGAAGCTCAAACCTATACTCAGAAGCAAAATTGTAATAAATTAATTAAAGAACTGCATGAACAGTTTGAACTAAAGCCTGAATCAACCCAGCAAAGATACATTCCTCCCTAAATTCTGCAAGTTTCGAAAAAGAAAAAGATGATGCTTGATGATGCTCATGTTTCTCTCTCAGGAAAAATTAAAGAATGAGGGAATTGCAGATAATGCAACAACATTACTTGTTTCGTATATGACCCAGCTCTTACAGAAAGCACATTTTAGAAAAGGTGAATCTCCTGCACACTAAAAGTCCAGCAAAAGAAGTTTCGTTGCCATGACCGTGAGAAATTAGATGACTTGACAAATCAAATAACAAGAGAATAAATTACAAAGTGGCTACACTCGGCGGACATTCGCTGCATAGTATCACCTGTCAGTTCAGTTCTGAAGTACAATGTGCCATTAAAACAATGACGCCCAGCGCAGAGCTAGGAAATCAAACAATTCCAAGTGGACTGAAGCAAAATCTCAATTTGAGAAATCACCAGCGTAAGTAAACTATTTGGGTAGGGTACACCACACACGGAGTGAACTTAGACAATTCAATCTCGCGCGATCTTAAGCAAACAATTTTGCGGATCGCGATCGAGCGTCTTCATTTCTAGAACCAATTCAAATCCAACAGTGAATGCATCTGAACTCGTAATAAAACTCGAAGCAGAAAAAGATCGTACGCAACGGCATGGAAAAACACTGTTCCTAGGAGCTCCGAGAGTGAGGAGAAAACTGACCGGCAATCACGAGGCGATCGCAGGAGCTCTTGATTGTCTGAAACTGAGCTAAGTAGTTCGCCATGCTCGATGCACGAGGACCATGGGCCGATCACCACGGACACGGGCGTTCGCATGTACGCGTACACACGCGAACGGCGCGACGGTAGGGAGGCGCCATGGCGGAGCGACAGTGAAGGAGAGATTCAGTGGAATCTTGTGAGAGATTGCTATGCTCGCTCGCTCGCCTCTCTGTACCGTCTCCGAACTTCGGTTGCTGGGGGATCCAACCTCGGCGTGGATCCAGTGCTTCGCGGCGTACAAGGTTCGGCGATCCGGGCCTTGCCCACGTCGTACGTGGCGGCAGATGGTTGGCTGGGGGGGCCCGGCGGACCCTGTGCGGTGATGTTTGGTTTTGAGGACATCTCTATCCTGGGCCAGGATTGGTGCGCGATTGCCGTGATAATTACGAGACTGACCACCAGAAGCACAACCTGGTTTTTTTTTTCGCTTTACGACATGGAACTCCCTCGAAAAAAAAATAAAAAGACATGGAACTCCATTTTCGGCCCATGAGAATTATATTTCTTAATTTAGAATTAAGACGAAAGTGGAGATCACCCGAAATCGATTAAGATTAACTAGGGTCGCTACAGATGTTTGGGAGATCATATACTTTCAGAAAACCTATAGCAACTAATTATGTTTTTTTTCTTAAACAAACACTCGGTAATCTTCAGAACGGAGAACTCATTTTTATGCGAGGATTAAAATCACGAAAAATCTCAAATTAATACACATGTGATAAATTTATCCAAAATTAATTTTTTATCACCGTAAAACCCTAAATTAGTATACATATGACAAAGTTACACTAAACTAATTTTTTGGTCAACAAAAACCTCAAATTAGTACACGTGCGACACATTTACCTTTCGTTAGCTTCTGTCAAATTTTATTGTGAAATTATTGATCTAGATCATACATGGCAATAACCTAATTGGCATAACAAGTTTGCGTGGAAATTCATAACCATATCTCTTCTAACTTTGTCAACGAAGTTTGTCGGAAGACGATTTAGGGTTTTCCATGCTATGAGAAAGATAAAGAATGAGCCTTATTTGTTTTCAAATTATGGCTAATCGAAGAAACAAAAAGGGAGAGTTATGGTTTCCACGTTATTGCCATGTGTCATCATCCAGCTCATCAATTTCATAATAAAGTTTGACAAAAGTTAACATGGAGTAAATATGTTGCATATGCACCAGTCTGAGATTTTTGATGACCTAAAAGTTAACTTTTGGTAAATTTGTCATATGGGTTTTTGGTGATTCAAAAATTAATTAGAGTAAATTTGTTGCAAATGTACCTATTTATAATTTTTCGTGGTATTAATCCTTTATACGATACTTTTGTCGTATCTTTAGAAATATAGAAATTTCGAGTTTGCTACGTTTGAGTCCGTATATATTGAAATGATTAGATTGACAAACTCTGATTGATTCCGTAACTTTTGAATCCAGGTCAAATCTTGATAAACGTGATTGTATAAAATAGGATGGGACGAAAAGGAAAACATTGGTCAAAACTCATGAACCCCAAGGCTCGAGAATTCTCAAATTCAATAGCACTTCAGAATTGTCAAAACAATACTGCCTTGCTTGCATTGCTGATGCTAGTTTCTACTCGGACCAATTCCGAAAGCACCCATCCGATCCAGACCAAAATTATAAAATAAAAATAGTAATATTAATAATAACAAAGGCTAGACTCCAACACCCTTGAAGATCAAAATTGATGCAATTTACAGGGAACTCGTCCGTTGAGCGATGAAGGAATCACTTCGTAAATATCATGTCCCTGTACCACTTTTGTACACGTTACGAACGCTCTAATCTAAAGCGCTCAAGCCGTGGACATGGTGGAGAGCCTGCTCGGTGTCGGCCTGAAGCTCCACCTCCGGAGGCTGAACCGGCGAGCCGGCGGCGTCAAGGCCCTCCTCAGAATCTCTTTGTTTGCCTGATTCCTATTCACTGCCTTCTCGTCGGGCACGACGTACCTGTGGCGGCCACATTGGACCGACCCGGGATTCCTCAAGCACGTGCAGGCCAGCCGGCGCCGCGGGGACGCCACCGGTGAGGAGCACCTACGGCTGCCCCCATTATCTCCGGCGAACGAGACAGATCTCTGTTGAAGACGCAGCCTCTGCGATGGCTTCTCGAGCAGGACTTGCATGGTCTTTTCGAAAAGCTTATTGGGGGGAGGACGATGATCTGCGTTCTCTAAGGGAAAAGCGTTGTGCTTGAGCTTGTGAGGAATGGAGATTTCTATCTTGTTCGAGTGGTTTTGATATTGGGATGCTGAGGAGAATGTTCATGAATTTCAACGAGCGTAATTGGCAGATGAGAATTGACTGGTTCAAGACTTGGGGAGGACTACTTGGACCACGCGTGAGATTTGACCAAGGCAATAAAAGTAGCTAAGTCAAACCCCACAATTCGATCTTCTTAGTGGATTCTGCTCCGTAAGTGCCTTTTCAGCAACATTCGTGGAAACTTTGAACGAGCTTTGGACCGTCTAAAAGAACCCTCTCCGACAATTAATTGACGTGGGAACGCACCCAATACTAGGAAGCGGTTTTGTTAGACGAACAAGGGGAGATGCTTTGAAAACAGACCATAGACTGGAAAATCAAATGGCGTCTATCGAAGGCATCTGTCTTTTGTTAACCCGCGCAGGTCCAGAATGGGTCGTGGGCCAATGATTGTCGTGAACTCCGGCGATTTTGCGGACCACCTGATCTCAGCTCATGTCGGTATGAGTATAACTGAGATGAAATTCGACAAAGACACGGCAATGTGTCCTATGTTTTCTTCATACCTCGGTGTTGTTTCTGCACTCGGAGTTCTGGTGACCCCAGAGATCCAAAGTGGGAATTGGAACATGAGCAAGCCAGTGCTGATCTCTGGTTGAATCTGTGCCCATGTAAACTCTTCTATTTTCAATGTAGAAATCACAGGTCTCAGATTGGCTGATCATCCATCATCCTTTTGCGTCCCATTTTCTTTTTTCCTTTTGGAAATCAACGAGAGAACTGGTATGAATATGTTATCGTGGAGCGAATCACTCTATCTAATTCAAAGTCCGCTAAGCATGTATGGTTAGGGGGTGAGCGACCACTTCGTTCGACTCGAGAACCAATGAAATTGTCTTGGCCGGCTAAGGTTTCCTCCTTTTTACTCTATATGCACAATCTTATGCAAAGGCAGAAATCAACATCCGAAGTATGAAAAGCAATCTCAGTCCTAAGGATGTCTGGAGATGAATTTGCACTTCATAGCTATTATGACACTTGTACCGAAACTTTTGTGCCATTAATTCAACCAAATATATCCAAACCAAAAACTAGAAGAAGATAAATAATCAAGAAGGTCCACGCCTTCTCGAAAATACCCGGTACGTGCACCGAAATTCCGACCCGAATGAGAAATTCCTTGTAAAGAAATTGTATATTCCCCTGATTCTGTCAAAAGCTTTCTGTGAAGAAGGGAACGATATGGGTCACTCAAATATGAAGCTCACCGAAGCAGGAATTCATCTCTTGATCTACCTCAGTTACTTCAGATGCGAGATTTGCTTCGCTATCGTGGTCCTCTGCCAACAAGTGCCTGACCACGCTTGATGATGAGAGGTGGAATCTCATTGAAAGCAGGCTCTCGATCGCTCCCAGATTTGAAACATTGGCCCCGGAATCGCTCCCTGTTCAAACTTGCTCTGGACTACAGAAACGAGCAATACCCCGAGAAAGGTGCCAGGTCTTTGGAACTACCTGATCCCTATACGACAGCAGATACTTGTGCAGATAAGATAATTAGTTCGGAAAAGATTAATTCAAGTCAGTTCTTGAGGCCATTTATCCAGGAAAGCGAACCATATAGGCTATTGATATGTCTTCAACCTCAAGTTAGGGGAAAAAAGACAAGACTTACCCCTCAAGACATTTCTCATTGCAGCAACTAATGAAATCGCCTGCATATACTTTAAACTCACTGTCGAGACGTTCGACCAATCTTGTCGCATTCCTTAAGGGCAATACATCCCAAATCTTCAAGATTTGGATGTATCTCAGCTCCTTAAGTATGTCAACGGTGCACGGCATGTGGAGACCTTCGACCTCGAATTGCTTCACCATATGAGAACAGCTTTTAGGGAGTAAACCCACATTGCTCTTCTCAGGTCTCCAGCCACCAGCAAGTTTGGATAAGAGGTTCATGATTGACATCTTGGTCCTAAGTGACGTCAGATTTCTGAAAGACTTCACAAAGTCGTCGCCGAAGAAAACCTATAGAGACGAATAGTCAACAAGAAAGAGTATTGTTATTGATACTGCAAAAGTCGAATGTTCATGTCGAACCGACAAATATAGCAAAGAAAACCATCACGCAAAGTCCTTTACCCTCCACCGAGCATTTGTAAATAGGACACTATTGCCATGGAGCGGATCATCGAGCCGAATAATCTCTTTCTGCCCGTCCAAAATGGCTTTAACTTCATCGGTACTGGAAGAACATTCTCAGCTCTTAACATCACGAAAGCACTTTGCCCTCCACCGCGCATTCCTAAATAGTACACTACTTCCATCAACAGGATTATTAAGCTGAATATTCTTCCCATCCAACGTGGTTTTAACATCATCTATGCTGAAGAAACATCCACGGCTCTTAGCATCATGAACCAAAGCTTCCCATACAGATTTACTTCTCGTCAGCGTTCTCCCGCTTCCCAAAATCCAAAGAGAGTATCTACATAGAGGCAGCAAAAAGCAGGGATTGTTTGTAAATAACATCTTATGGCGAAATTCAAATTGCCCTGGTTAACCAGGAATAGAAGAGACTACCTTGCCCTGGTGATAGTGACATTGGTTCTCTTAGTATCAGAAACAAACCCGATAGATCCGCGAGGGTTTGATCTCACGGTGGATACTATTATGACGTCCTCTTCACCCCCTTGGAACCCATCCACTGACCTCACTTTCACTGTAAAGCCTTTGATATTTTCATATCTTCTTCCAATATTCTTTTGTATTGCAGCAACCTGAGCTCTATATGGAGATATCACGCCAACACTCAGATCTTCGACTGAAGATTTGCATGCTGCAGAAAACCAAGACGATATAATTAGATGAGGGAGAAGCTACGACCACACTAACGTGAAAGTGTTGTGTACACCTCCGTATACTGTCTTATGTGTCCTGTAAGGCAAGTTAATGACCTAAATGACAGGAAAGCACATCATCTCCATTGTCGAAATGCATTTAAAGCTATGCAAATCTCTCTAAACATCCCAAGAAACTAAATGGACTTTTGGTAAGATTGAACAGATATATTCTTTTGCAGCTTCGGCAGTCAACAACTACCTGCTCATGCTCTACGACAGTATAGCAAAAGGGGCATCCACATATATAACAAAACAAGTGCAAAGATATAGTCATTATTTGAGTTAATTCATACAATTTGGCAGGAAATAATATAATCTGGCGAAATTCTCTCATGGCATACCTCCGTAGAGATTCCTCAAGATCATCGAGACAACTTCTACCTCAACATAGTTTCTAAGGCTACGTCCATCATCCCCACCTTCTTCTCTTCCATTAGAAATATTTATGAAGGAGTACGGGCCAAACATCGGCCACGGCAAATGACATTTTCTGTAACTTTTGCTGGTAACATTCGACCCATTCCGAATTTGTTTTTGGTAAAAGGTTGATGTTGGAAAGCGACTTATCGCAGGATGCATTCGGTACTGAATATTGAGAAGGTGCCTTGGATGACCCAGAGAACTCAACCTTTCGAATAGACTCCTTCCAAAGCCAGCCTTGCTAGAAAGCTATAGAAATAAAAATACACACAAACTTAAAGGTCAATTAAGCATAGAATCATCATGTTTATGTATGCTTGTGTTAAAGGTCAATCAAGCATAAAATCATTCATGTTGAAGTATGCTCGTGCACGTTCCTAGTCAAACATTCCGCGATGACATACCTTGCTCTCAACCATAGCAGGCAACTGACATTCATCTCCAACTAAAATTGCGTGCCTGACACCAGGAAGTTGTAGTGGAATCATTAACTCGCATTCTTTCAACTGTGCAGCCTCATCAATCACCAATAAACTGACAGGCTCCATTTCCATGGAGTGGAGCTTATATGAGTTGGAGGCAGTGCAGAAAATCAAGGAAGCCGCTGGATAACAGAACTCAGCTATCTTGCTCTTACATGTCAAAGTTGCAAGGTTTAGCCTTCTAAGAGACGTATTAAGAGTTCGCAAAAGAGAGAGGCATTTACGTCTCTTCATCAATAATGATGTATATAGTGGATCTGTGTGCGTTTGTAATGAAGATGGGTTCGACGAAAATGCTTTCTTCAACTTTCTCGAATCCAACTTCTCTCTATATAAAGAAATTTCAAAAGAATCGAGTAAGATGAGAAGGGACTTAATATCCCGGGTAACTTTTGGATATATGGGTGCATAAGATAGAAAAGCATCTTCGGAGAGACTCTGCACTTGACCTGAATCTGCGCTTGAAAAATTCCAGAAATGATTTAAATTCAGGTTTGGATTTCTTTTTGCTGCTTTTACGTTGGCTTGCAACATCATTACCATTAGGCTTCAAAATAATCTTGCGTTCATTCTCCAGAAAAATGTGGTATTGGCGGACACAGTCATTGAGAGTATCAATCATGGAATGTAGACAATGCTGCCAACCGGTGAGTACAGAAAAGCATCGCGCAACACAATCGATGCGATAATCCAAGAATATTTCCTCCATATCTGAATCTATTTTCATCCGATCCTTGTTCCCGAAACATAGCATGTCTCCTAAGTTATAGAGCAAGCATTCCCCATAAGATTTTGTGCAAACCGATTGTTTCACCAGCTGCAAAACACAAGACGCCAATTCCTTGATGGCAACATTTGTTGGAGCACAAACAAGGGTTCTGTGTTTCCTTTTCAAGAGAGTAAAGAGCGGCACCGCAACAGTTTTGGTCTTTCCTGTCCCTGGAGGACCCTGTATCATTTCCATGGCTGACCTGTGTTTACACTTGATTGTACCAAGACAAGCCAGAACGGCTTTTGTCTGGGATTCATTCAGACTACCAAACGAGTTCTTATTGAGACTCTCATGCCCAGAACCATGACTTTGAGTAATACAGAGATTGCAATCTTTCTCAGCCTGCAAACAAACACATGCTCTTTTGAAATTTCACTCCCAAATAACCTAAGCGAAACTTGGAAACTGTGTCCTCTGGTTTTAGCCTTTAGGCGATCAAATGAGTATTTTTTTCTTTTTTTCTTTTTTGGGTTTAATCAAACGAGTATTTAGGTGGCGAATAATACTATTGTATAGTTATTTGGGCATTTTGGCCACTTTATGTACTCCAAAATAAAAAAGATCTCCATCATAAGAAAAGAACCAGCTCATGGAAGCAGTGATATGACTCGCCATGACTAAGTGAGGTTTGGGGCGACACGGGCCTTACTACCGCGAATTATGCTATCAATATACCACTGTGAACTTTTCTCTTTCTGTTCTGGAAAGATAACAAGGTTCAGATTTTCTGTTGTTGTCTTGCCTTTCCAGTCTTTTTATATTGAAAATTGCATACAATTTTTAGTGAAAAATTATCAAAGAAGTCTCAAAGCTATTACAATTGTGCCAATTTAATTAATCCTGAAAAATATACCACTGTGTTCATGGTTAGCGGTGACGTGAATAATTTTTTTTATAAATTTTTAATTATATTTTGAATTATTTATTTATTATTTCTTTGCTTTACTTTTTTTTTTTTGCAAATTTGGCCAGTGATCGAAGGCCACAGGCAAGGGTATCGAGCCCTCGTCCAGATCCAAGCGAGGCCTGTGAGCCCCTAGCCTGTGGCTGGCGAGGGCGTCACAACCCTCGCTGGGATCTGGGCAAGGGCCCGATGCCCTCGCCTGGATCTTGGTGAGCGCGTGGAGGCCCTAGGTCATGGCCAGCGAGGGTCGCAGGCCCTCACCTATGGTCGACGATGATCGGCTGGCAGCCTTGTTGGCCAAAGTTGCAAAAAGAAAAACCAAAGACAATAAAAAAAATTCAAAAAAAATTAATGAAAAAATTCAAAAAAGTATTAAGATATTATTGAAAATCGTCCACGTCATAA
>BCNH02000006.1:28540390-28562447 GCA_001662345.2 Metrosideros polymorpha var. glaberrima | reverse complement strand
AGGCCTGTGAGCCCCTAGCCTGTGGCTGGCGAGGGCGTCACAACCCTCGCTGGGATCTGGGCATGGGCAAGGGCCCGATGCGCTCGCCTGGATCTTGGTGAGCGCATGGAGGCCCTAGCTCATGGCCAGCGAGGGTCGCAGGCCCTCACCTGTGGTCGACGATGATCGGCTGGCGGCCTTGTTGGCCAAAGTTGCAAAAAGAAAAACCAAAGACAATAAAAAAAAATTCAAAAAAAATTAATGAAAAAATTCAAAAAAGTATTAAGATATTATTGAAAATCATCCACGTCATAAACTAAATTGGCACAAATACAAAAGGTTTAATACTCATATCGCAAAAAAAAATAAGACTGAATTAATATAATTATAATAGATTTATGACTTTTTGGGTAATTTTTTCATTTTTAGTGGGATCTTCACTACTAGAGTTGACCGTTTGCTTGTTTTACTTTCGCATTGGTGCGAAAACACGTCTCTCCGCGAGCGGTGGCAGTGGACTATGAATGAGTTTTGGATACTGTCTTTTCGTGTCCCTCTCGTGACCTTAGCTAAGACATGTACGGTAAAAGTAAAAGCAAACTTCATCAAGAGTAATTTTAGATTATACTGCTAGAGTTCGTAATAACATCGTGGTTACGAACATCAAAATAGAATAATCACTCAGACTTGGAAGAAATCAATATACATTTGATATGTATATGAAGGTTATCATAATATGCTATGGGAGAGAGAGAGAGAGAGATTATGGGACAGGATACAGTTTGTTTTTACACATGCAGCGGTAGGAAATAGGGCAAGACTCGGCTTCGATGAGCCGCGCCCGTGCACAAGTTGAGCCTACTGTTACCAATTTACAAGGAGAGCATGAACCACATGCGTGCGAGCAATCCGGCAATCTTGACCCGGCAATTCGAACCGTGTGCACCACCCTCTTCACATAGCTCGTTGTCTCCTTGCTTTCTATCGATGGATTCTGTTCGTGATCATCAACTTGTTTGTCTCCAAGAAGATCTGTCAAAAACCCCAAACCCTATTACAGTATTCTTCAAGAATGTGATTTCAGATTTGACACTGCGATTAGTTACTGTTAAAACAAAGATAGCAATCTCTTCTATGATTAGTCGTTACTCTCAACCGGTAACTTGCTCGTTTCACTCGGTGCTCGACGCTTCACATCAATCTTAGCTCATGCAAGATGTTAGTTAAAAGCGTTTGCTGCAACTATCTTAGTTTGTTAGCCATGTGCATCGACATAGTATATGATATCAAGCATATTTTTTACCTTCTCAATATCTATGAATTTAGTACTAACCTAAACCTTCAAGACAATAAGCATGACTGGAGACTATTAATTTACCCAAAAGCTTAAGAGCATCGAGAGAGCAGGTCCATATACATACTTAGAAAGTCTTTAAAGTAAAAGGGAAAGGAAAACATATGTTATCAAGGTACGACGATATATATGTTGGGGACGCATACACGGCGGAGCGCAGTCTGTTTGCCTGGTCGACGAGTTGACCCAAAGAAGGAGGGCTAAGAAAGCTGCAACGGTGCATACAGAGAAACTCATGGCTGATCTGATGGTGTTGTGCGTGTGTGCTAAGTGAGAAGATCGGTCGTGCATGCGGGCGTGTATATATACATATTAGAGAGAGAGAGAGAGGGAGAGAGAGAGAGAGAGAAGTGGAGGTGGTGGTGGGAGGAGGATGGAGGTATTGAAGGGTATCACAGGCCACATAGGGCTGCGACTGCGAGGGGGAGGGTCACAGGAAAGGGGTTGAGGTCAAATAATTCTAAGTGCTGCTCACATGCTTTCTTGTACCGCAGTCAATTGCACTGCGCTTGTCGCTAATGAAAATCTGCATCCTCGTTCTCCTGGGAATAACGTGTGATCTCCGAACCAGTGGGAGAAGAGGACACGAAGATGGCGACACGGGCAAAGCGTCTGAACTCTGAGCCAAGAATAAATACGATGCATGACCAGACCAGGAGCTACCCTCGTCTCAATCTCCCTTGAGCACCAGTTCACTCCTTTTGGGCCAATTTGTTAAGCCCGACTGATGCAAGGCTTTTCATTGCTCACTCACACAACTGTGAACGGGGCCGAATAAAAACTAATGGCTTCTGGGTTTGGGTAGCTCGGTTGCGCCTAAAACTTCTTGCTTGGCATGGCCTAGACTTGTCTAAATGTGTCATACATCCATTTCTTAACCCAGGCTTTGATGGGTTGAGTCATTATATGGGTTAGCTATGTTCGATAAATGTGTTTAGAATAGTAAAGCCTAAAATAATGTGGGCATTAAATTGGTTCACAACTTACTTAGATCCAATCCATCTTTATAACTTTCTTTTCGCTCTTTCTTACTCTCACTCGATCTCACGCTCGCTCGCTCTGCGCTCTCACCTCAATTTAGGTATGAGTATTTTTAGATTTGGTTGAATACGGAAGTGTTTTAGCAATATAAGTCGGGATGGCATGGGTTGGTTCGGATACGAGTCATTATATTTATATTGCATGAATGTTGGTTTGGATTTGACAATTTTCAATCTGACCCACCCATTTGATAAGTCTAGCTTGCCGTCCATAATGCCAAAAGAATTTCATTCAATTCATGCATAGACCTAATGTTGAAGGTACTGGGGCTCTCACTTTTCTGAAATTTCAATTCTCTTAATAACTTTTTTACTATTGTTTTATTAATTTGGCCTGGAAACAAGTTTTACCCCCCATTAAATGTCTAAAAGAAGTGATACAATCATGTCAATAGTGAGTACTCTCATTTCAATTATGCCACCCATAAATTGATAAAGCTTCACGAACAAATTCTAAAATCATGAACATGGCGTTACTGTAAGCAAACAAAACCTGCTCGGCATTAATTTTTTATCCTTTTTTGTGGCCAGTTGATCTCAAGGCCGATGGAACCGCAAGCAAAGTTACGCCACGCGTGCTGAAGTGGCGCCATGTCATTGGACCCCGAGGAAGTGGCTTGCTGCTGTCCGAAGTGCCAATTAGGATGTCCCGATCATGACCCGCACCGAATTGCAAGGTTCAGATCAGCACGTTCGGTCGGGAAAAGAGTCAGCATGGTGTACCTGGACCCAATTTTAAGACGTACAGGTGATATGGGGTGGGTTCGAGCCTCGTGATCGTGAAGTAATCACGTTGGGTATTGATCCCAGAACAGTCCGAAAAGCGCGCCATGTCCAAACTCGCCCGATCCGCCGCTACATTTACTATACTAGTCGGGTCCGACGAGCTTCAGGGGGAGACACAATCCCCAAGCTTGCTCGATGTAATTGTACCGGTACCCTCTTATTTTCGGATCGGGCCAGGTCGATAGAGAAAACTCGTCGAAGATTACTTAAATGATGAAGAAGGACGAACCTCACCAGTCCATCAAACCGTCGTATTCACAAATCGTAAGCTTTTGTTTCAATTTTTCTAATCATTCGTGTGCTCTTCAACTTCTTAATCAATCAACAAATACGAAAAGAAGGGGGAATTATTTTAGCACATGATAGGCAATTTTCCTTTTTCTGGACGGCATCCCGAGGTCGGATGTGGACCGCGGATCTAACTACAGAAGCAAGCGGTGTAGGTGTTCTTTCCCACCGACAGCAAGTCAACGTCAATCATCGATGGCAGTTACTTTCTGGCGATTCATGCCCATCCATGTCCCATTTCCCTCAGTCACTCCTCGTCCACATATAATAATAAGAAATGGGCATTAGGTTAAGCAGAATTTAGCTGTCCAACACAAGCTGCTGCCTGAGCTTCATGCTCAAGATCCGTCGGTTGCTTTTCTTGTTGGGTAGCAGGATCTGTCAAAGTAAAGTGACTTAACGCCAATTTCCTGACATTTCAGAGAAATAAAAATATGCAGATGTACTGTAACTCTCTCTCTCTCTCCTTGCAACCGAAAAGAGACAGCAAGAGAGAAAAGGACAAGACTTGCGTTTCAAGCAATGATGGGAGTGCTGACTTCTCAAGCGACTCAATTTATTTGTTTAGAATCCACTTTTTTTGGTGGAATATGGGAAGGCCTTGCAGCCACTTTGCTTCACATTATCTTCTTGCGATTTAATTTTACCTATTTACTGCTGCAGCTGAAATGGTCACGTTCGCTTGAGTGGTAGCTTGTCCTTTTCTTGTGGTGGGTTGCTTTTGAAATATTCTTTTAAAAACGAGGGCAAAGAAATGGAGTGGCATCTGATGCTTCTTCAACAATTTGCACTGACATTGAGAATATATACCTAGAGAGAGAGAGAGAGAGGACCAGAGGAGAGAGTGTTGGAGAGAAGTCGAAGAGGAGGAGGAGGAGGAGAAGAAGAAGAAAAGGGTCGGATCAGATCCAGTTTCTGGGCGAAAACATGGCTTCAAAGCTGATCTTGATCGCAGTCTGCGTCTTTGATGTCATTGCCTTTGGACTTGCTATTGCAGCTGAGCAGAGAAGAAGCACTGTAAGTTTGCGTTTGTTCTCTAGGAACTCTCTTTCATGCTCATGAGTTGCCAATTCGGTGGCAATGGCTACTGTCCAAGTCGTTGTTCAGTAATTTCGTGAATTTGTTCATGGATTGCATAGCACCAGCTTAGTTGAGAAAAAATAGCATCCTTTCTCCTCCCAAGGTCCACAGCAATAGTACCAAAATACCAATCTTCTGCTTCTCATAATTAGGATTCACACCTAGTTTCAAAAAGCATGGCAACCAATAGAATTTCCAGATCTACTGATACCGACATTATTTCTCGCAGAATTCCATCATTGAAATACCGATTCAAAGAGAAAAAAAGGGTCTAGCTAGATCTCGCTTGTCGAAATCATGTTTCCAGATTAAATCCTTCGATAAGTATACGTACATTGTGGCAAAGTCCACCCCTCCAGGGCTCCAGAGATCAGATACTGCCTTAATGCTGCAGTTCGGATCTATTATTACAAATTACGCTGTTGTGCAATTCCGTTGAGGAATTCAATTGAATGTAAATCAAACCCATGTGCTAGATCCTTGTTTTCCTGAAAGCTGCAGGGAGGAAAGTGAATGCAAAACAAGCGGCAGTTTGACTTTTGCACGATGAATACTCCCTCATATGAATAGATATCTTTGTATTGTATATTCAAAAGTTGACCTTAGCTCGCCCAAACAAAAGCATTACCTGCAAGTGATGCCGCACCTCTGAAGAAATTAATAAAAAGAAATGAACTTCCTGGACATTTCCAAATTTCTAACGCGTTTCATTTCTGCTGGATGTCAACTCTCAGAAGCATGTTGGTGGTTCCCAACTAAAATGGATTTGTCTCTTTTCAGGCCAAGATTGTCCAGGACAGTGAAGTCCAGTACAATTACTGTGTGTATGACTCAGACATCTCCACCGGCTTTGGCGTCGGAGCATTTTTGTTCCTAATGGTTAGCCAAGTCATCATAATGGCAGCCAGCCGCTGCTTCTGCTGCGGGAAGCCCTTGAGTCCCGGAGGCTCGCGCGCTTGGGCAGTCATTCTTTTCATTACCTGCTGGTATGCTTCAAGTACTTTTCTCATATGTAATTAAAATTATGTATTGGGATTTTGTCATTCGGTTAATCATTTAATCGTTCCGGCGTTTGAAATGATCCATCAGGGTGTTCTTCTTCATCGCGGAGGTGTGCTTGTTGGCGGGATCGGTGAGGAACGCGTACCACACCAAGTACAGGACCATCTTCAGCGAGAACCCTCCTTCATGCGAAACCGCGAGGAAGGGGGTGTTTGGCGCCGGGGCTGCCTTCATCTTCTTCACGGCCATCATTTCGGAGTTCTACTACACTTGCTACTCCAGGGCCATGGAAAGCTTCCAACCTTATGGCAGAGAAACAGGTGTGGGCTTGGGCGCCTACAAATGAGAGTTTTCCGTGGCTTTGGGTTGATCATATTCATGACCATGGATATTCCATAGGTATTGTCTAAGTCTTGAGGTGGATCTCATCTAGTAATAGGTTTAAACCTAGTCGATCATACCCCTGTATTGTCTGAACAAACTCATCTCATGATACTGCATTTGTTCTTTTTGGTGGGTTTTGTGATGTATACATTAATAAGGCAAAGAGATTGTTTTTTTTTTGGTAAGAAGGCAAAGAGATTGTTTGTGTCCATAGAAATGCAAAATACCATCGATTAGGCCGATTAATCGCTCGATCATTCCGAGTTTCAGCTTCAAATCCCCATATTTTGAACTTGGAATCGATTGTACTAGCTTTGCAGTCGCAGCTAATATAATGAATTTTCAACTACAGCCGTGCTTGGAAATAGACTGATCTAGTTTCAAGATTACTCATCTACAGTTATGACCAATGCGAAAATTACAACGAAATTAACAACGAGAAGAATAAAAGAACAAACAAATTTACTTGAAAACAATTTGTGGAAAAAACTACGAAGAGAGGAGAAGCAAATTCACAATGGAAATTCAAGGGTTACAAAAGGTGGCTCGTCAAATCTTAAGACTCTTTCTGTCTCTTCTTAAAACCTAATAACTTGAAAAAAAAAAAAAAACAATATTTTTACTACTCCATACCACATAGCCACACCCCCACCAAGAATTAGTGTTGGGCTACGGGCTTAGGCCGTTGCTACTAATACTAAATCTCCATTTATTTTTCTCAAGTCAAGTCACCACAAATTTCAATTCATGTATCAATACTCAATTCAAATCAAAAATCCAAAATAGAATTAAAGACATACTCAACAAAGTTTAATGTTGATTGTGGTTAGACTTTAAGGTTTAATTGACAAGAAGCAATGGGCCACAAGAAAAAGCCTCGATCAACGTGTGGACCTTATACAAGTATCTCGAGGGCATCCGAATTGCTACATTTGATGGTCCCACTTAGAACTCATCATATGTAAGGGTCTGAATGTATTTCTAGGTATGCACTCGCCACTCGGTGCATCCAATGACTAAATTTCATCCATTGAAGTTTAGTGAAATACCAATCCAATCACTAAACTTTGATTCCCATCGGCCAACGCATTAACCTCTTATTGTTTTACAACCAATGTATTTTGATGGTAACTCAACCGGTTTTCCCGTGAACTACTGGCGTGGCAAACTTGTTGCTGGACTTTCGAATGCGACATCATTGCCACGTGGGTTCCATTTTGTCGGAAATTTGGTTGAATTCCAATCGAAGTGCAGCCACACGTAAAGTTGGTGTACTTGAGGCCTCAATTAGAGTGAGGGTATCATATCAGACGATCCGATAAACAATGGGTCGATCTCCACCTCAATCTAGCCATTGGATCTTGCACAGCAAGATTGGTGTGCAAGCCCCCACGACACAATAGAAGGACCTCAACTTCGGTATACGAAATCAAGATGGTTATACGATGCAACACATAATGTTTGTTTTTTGAGATAATGAATTGTTTCGTATGAAACGAGACACGAAAAATTTATGCCGTGGCTTTTCTTTTAGAACTCGGAATCGTGACGAGGGCCTGCATTTGAATAGACACTTGCCTTTTATTGCTGATGAAGTCACAAAGCGTGAGGACATGGGACTGCTTACAGAAGCAACGGGAGACCTCTTTCTCTGTCTCGTGGGTCGAGGGAATCAAAGTACGAATGGCAATTTAGTCCAATGGACATCCTTGTGTAGCTTCTTGCTGACCCACACTTTAGTCGTATATTCCTTGTTGGCAGACACTGCAGATGTGTTTGTTTTTCTTTTCTCTTCCAAAATTCAACTTCCGTCAAAAATTGATTCTTACCAAAATCAATTCTGAAAGAAAATAAGAAATAAATTTTTAAAATATTTACCAAACGCGCATTTATTCTACTTTTACTTCTTGCAAGTTTACCAAATGGCGGTCGAAAATCGGCGACCGACGGAGACCGACGATCGGCAACTGACGACCAATAATACAAACCCACCGACGGGGACCGCGATCGGCGGCGGCCGCCAGCAACAGGATCGACGACGGCCTACGAGCGTGAGAAAGAAAGAAGAAGGAAAATAAAAAGTGAAGAATCATTTCTGGTCAAAATCACTTTTGACCCTAGAGAATCACTTCTTTTACCAAACACAATTCTCATTCAAAAGTAAAAAATTGCTTCAAAAGTAATTCTCTACCAAACGCATTTCTATTCCATAATTACTTCTGGAACAGAATTAAAAATCCTAGAAGGTTATCAAACGTACCATGCCTCCATCATCAATTGAACTCCCCTTCTATATATATCTTTTTGAAAAAAAAAATGTTATTTTTATGAAAAATCTCAAATCAATACACATATGACAATTTACTCCAAATTAATATTTTGATCACAAAAAATCTCAAATTGGTACACATATGACAAAGTTACTCCAAACTAATTTTTTGACCGTAAAAAACTTTAAATTTGTACACATGTGACAAATGTACCCAAAATTTTAGGGTTTGTTGAAAAAGATGAATCGAGCCATGTCGTTGGAAAATGAGCTAATTGAAGAAATGTCAACTTATTATTTATAAATAAAAAAAAATTAAGTTTGGGGTAAATTTGTCACAAATGTATTGATTTGAGATTTTTCATGATAAAAAAATTGGTCTTGAGTAAATTTGTCACGGATGTATTAATTTGGGGTTTTCCATGATCAAAAAATTAGTTTAAGATAAATTTATCGCGAATTTATCAGTTTACAATTTTTCGTGGTATTAACCCTTTGAAAAATGATTTGTTCTTTGAGGTTTGATGTATCTTTCATGTTTAGCTTTTGTTCTCTCTTTTCTAGAAAAAGGTAACACAAAGATCCTTTCCATTTAGGAGATAAGCCGTTATTAGTTGATGTTCTTCGAACTATTATTGCTTGTGAGACTTTCACGAAGGATCGCAACAATGCCCACGATTCTCCATACATCGGACAAGTTCGGAAAGGGAACGACTTTGATGGTGCAAGGAATCGCACCCCTCAATTCCCAATATAGAATTTCATTCTACGTAACGCTCTTGAGATCAAGACACGTGTGCCCATCGTTGCATCGAGCAATTACTTTTGAGCGAACGGGTGCAATGGTTTAGGGTTTTGATATTAAAGTCTCCGTTTCTTATTACATCACCTACCTTGTGCTAAATTCTTATTCACGTATAGCTGAACAAGTGGGATGCTAGTTCCACACATAGGGTGAGTTTGGTTCGGCATTCTCAATGAGCTTTCAGTCTCTAAAGCTCTTTAAAGAAATGTTATGATGCTTCGTAATCGGCTTTTAGCTAAATTTTAGCTTTGGGAATGCTGAAAGCCCATTGCTAAACCCAGTATTGGACTTTGAGCATTCCCAAAGTTGAACGAAATGCGCCCATAGTCGCTTCCCAAGAGCACAACTTTCACAAATTTGTCATTTCGTACAATTTAATGCAACGCCCATCAACAGGCGACCGAAGAGGAATTCAATTATGAATACATAAGCGGGGAAGCCCATCAGTTCGTACCTAAGTGCTTCGATGCGTGCAAGCTTTTCGAACAGGACCGCACGTCCCGTGGAACTGGCAAAATTAATGAATGATCTCTTTTCAGATCTCCACCAAGTTCTATCCACTGCCGGTCCATATCATTTGGGTCGTGCTGTCGTTGCCCGATGCCTTCAATTTCCTCATCAAGTTTTACTTGACGTCCATGGCGATGTAGCTTTCAGACTGTGAATTTCGAGGAAGCATTCAAGTTTCCCAACGAAACCCATCTAAGTCGACATGTTTGTGCACGAAATGTGCATATAACTAAGTGTAATCAGGATTGTTTTGAAGCTCATCATATATACGATAGAAGAAGACAATTCTCAACGGAGTCCTTTTCTAACGTGCCATCTCTGTTATGAAATTCTTGTAACTTCGATTTTCGGCCTAATTGGCCTCCCGACTCTAACTAAGTCCTCCATCTTCATCTCAGGCCGATGACATCGCCAATCAGGCCACACCCACATGTTCTCCCAGATGTCTTAGGTCTACCTAATGAAGCAAGCGAGCTTTGTTCGCTCTAATCGATTTGAGTATGTGCCGTACAATTTGTATCGAGGGAACACGTCCTGGGAACGACACGTTCGTGTGTCAAAACGTCGACTGTGTTGATTTCGATGGAGCTATGATTCGCCACGATGTCAAAAGGGCCAAACTCTGGAACAGGTCGTGGCTCGGTTTTGCCTGGACTTTCTGCGTCATCTATGTACGCACTTTGTTTACAAGAAACAGTACAGTGCACATGTGACTGTGAGCTTGTAAACGAGGTGGAAAAATGTCACATTGGCCAAATCTTCTTTAAGGACGTTCCTCTTGACCACTTACATGTATTTGGATTTGCAAAGATCGCGGTGATTATCGTTGTCGATTTTCTTTCATTTCCTTTGTTCTTTTTGTTACCTCGATTCAATGGCTATCAAATTAGTTCCAACCGGTTCGTGTTCTCTCGGCACACTGAGTACAAAAGAAGATTTGAGCCGGGGCATTGTCTCCTGGAGACAGAATTCCCGAACTACCCGACTACGTCGGATTACGTATCCATATGGAAAAAATCATCGTCTTTTAGATAGTGTTGTCGATACGCTTTGCCTTGTTTCCTCTTCGCGTTTTAATGACTTTCGCAACTTCTCTTTGAATACCCTTGATGCGAACGAATTGAGTTTGCCGAGTGAATCATCACAAATCATTAACAAGAAAATGGATAATGACACAAATAGTCATTAAACTTTGACCAAATGTCTCTAGACTTTTGGTACATGTTCAAGTTAGTCCCTAAACTATATAAAAATGTTCAATATTATCTTTTCATTAATTCAAGTTCATGGACAATATTGAATATTTCCTTATAGTCTAGGGACTAAATTAAACATCTATCAAAAAGTTCATATACCATATTGAATAAATTAAAAATTCATGAACAACATTATATATCGGACCAAAGTTCATAAATTATTTGTGTCGTTTTTTCAAAAAGAAATCAGTCCAAATTGCAATATTGAATGTTCGTGGCCATGAGAGTGGCCATTCCTTTATTTTCTCAAAGCATGCACCCCAGTTGGGATAAATTGCTGGCTCTTTTTCCCGATAATCTTGTTGCTATGCGTGTAGAGGTATAGACCTCGGTACTCTCAGTACTACAATTTTTCACGATTACGTTCGGGAGTGGAAGTTATCATCATATCTTCTGTGTCAGGAGAATCAGATCCCGTGTACAAATCACTCGTTGTTGTCACAAAGGGCGACTGATGTCACCCTCGGTCAATTCGTTTCTTCTTTTGGTACCTAATGTTCTCTTGGCTCTTTCGTGGCCCTTTGGAATTGCAAAAGTAAGTTCCCTCATTCCCTAAATGGCCCGAGTATCTTAAATGATTGCTGCACTTTGCACCTACCAACCTTTTTTTTTTTCTTTCTCTAGGGCACGTTGCATTGTGAACCCCCTTCCCAATCTCATCCTAATCATATTAATTTCGTCACCATGCATGGGGTAAATGTGGTGATTTCGAAAAGATCAACCCTCATTTTGTTTTCGTGCCTCTAGAAAGTTCGTTCTATTTTTAAAACGTCTTTACGTGATAATCTTTCGGGGATCGAATGAATGTGTATCTAACAAGTGATATGACGGAACTTATGTAAGATTACCGAAGTAGTTGAATCGAATGAAAGGGCGCTAACTTGACTGATATAATAAGAACCCTAATTATTAGTCAATAATGCCGGGCAAGCATATCACATATGGTTTCGAGTTTGGATAATGAGGAGAGATGCAAAAGGGCATGTTAGATCCCTGTTCATCTCGAGTTTTACCTTGCCCTTCGCAAAATTAAGCTCCGGACAGGCTGTTTGGGAATCAAGCCACGTGGTGTGTCTACATTCATTGTTGGAAACTTAATTATTGATCTGCCTAGGTTTTCTGCTGAACATACTAAGCTTAATCACAAGCGCACAATAATGTGGTTCTTTGAACCTTTTGATGCATGAGTAGAGAAAGGCATCTGGCTTTTAAGAATTCATTTAGTTAATTTTTTCTAATTATTTTAAATTTTAAATTTAGTGGGGGGCTTCCTTTCTTGGATTTGTATAGGTATATCGCCGGTGCAACATCTTTTCACACATGCAGTTACGAATGGAAATTCCCATTTACTGATGGAATGAATTCATTTTTTTCAAATCTAAAAATTGTGTCCATGTCGGCGCCTGAAGAGTAAAAAAAATTTTTTTAACGTCGCTGCTAACCAAATGAAAAAACCCTTCTTTCGTACCCTTTCTCCATTTATTCTGGCAAGCTAACAACATTAGAATATCTCTATTCACAAGTCACCCCTAAACAGGCCTTAGGAAAATCTATTTTCAAAGCCAAAACAACTCTGGTTCGGGTTCCACAACAAAACCATGGTCGAAATATAATGCATGATGCCCCGTAAAATATAATTGCGACTTTTGATTAATGAAACAAGTGGTCTCTATGGCCTCTCCCGGAATTTTTTCTTTTAAGGAGAAATCCTCGCAGAATAGTATTAAAAGAGAATGCTAGAATTCAAACACTCTACATACTTCGACATTTAACCGTTTTCCTTAAAGAGTTGAAATCGATAATTGAAAAACGGACCAACATTGTATATCGATTGTATACTTTAGTGCTTTGAATAGGGTTAGCTTGAGAAAATGTATGTACGTAAGTTAGCACGGAGTCACTAAACCTTGGGGTCTTGTTGATTCTGAACTTACCAGAATCGAGACTTTCAATAGCAACGATTTTCCCTTACAAAAGTCAACGGAATAACAGGGTTGACTTGCCGACCCTTTTTACATATCGACGCGCCAATCGCAAGCCAACGAGGTCTAAGACTGGGTGGCATTGGACCGACCAAAAGCCACCGCCGTCAAAAAGTAGTCGCTGACCATTTGACTTCTCACGGTGCGAATATTTCGAAGGGCGGTGAGCGACGTCCATACTCCTCCAGAAAAAAAAAAAAAAAAAAACCAATGTTTGCTTCCCAGTCGAGAATTATCGCCGAATTAATCAAGACAGCATCAGTCAATAATCCACCAACTTCCATTGCCAGTAGATAACGAAGTAGTTCCGAGCTTCTTCTTCTTTTTTAATCAAAGTCATCTAATTTGTAGAAGGTGCATATTCAACCCGCAATTGTTACTAGTCTGTCGTTTTGAGTACTAATTTCGATGCGACAAATCGAATCGTCAAATTGGCGTTCTCCTTCTCCCACCCCCCCGGCCCTTTTTAGCTTTGTCGATGACATGCAGACAGAGAAAAGAAGTAATCATTAGCGCGAAATGATGTGCTCTCCCACACAATTTGAGGACGTTCTTTAATCGAGAGGTTCGTCGAGTTAGGCACGGAATCACAAACTCATCATTCGCCCCACATAATCTTCGTATGCTAAGCTGTGCTGTGCAGGGCACTTAATTTCAAGTGAATTTGGATAAACCTTAACGTGCACGACATAATCATAGCAATGGAAAAAGGTACAAGCGGTGCATGTTTGTCTGTCTCTAGTGACGGTTTCTTTGAGCAACCGCATTTGGGATGTAGTGTCGTGAGGTGTTCGGGCTCCGAAACCAACCGTCCGCCACCGCCATCTCCTCCTTCCTATCTTCTTCCCCTCCCTTTGACAGACCTTTATAGTTAAATTATACATTGCTTTAATTATTTTCACCAACAGCAGTCGAAGATCTTCAATTCGTTCAGTTTCTCCCCCTGTTTCGGACTATGCCAGCAATTTAATGCGATGGATCAAACTAGGCATACACATGCAATTTGAATCCCACGATGAAATGCACGTATTTCCAAAAAAGACAATTTCAAAATATCATGATTTTCTTCAATCACACCTCTGATTGGTAGGTTACAACGGCCATGTACGAATGATGCCGTTGCTCGTGCTGATTGATAGGAGTAGAAAACATTTCCTCTCTAGCAAAACCTCCACGATGCCCTCCGCGCTTGAAAAAGCGCGAGGCAGAAATGTAAACGAAAGGTATGCCGATTCAGGCAACACGTTTATTTCCGCTCCCTCAATGGAAGCTCGAATCACTGTATCTTGCTCATTGTGCACGAGCTGTGATGCTACTGAATGTGCATGTGAAGGTGGAAAGAAACCTTTTGAAAGCAAAGGGGCATGTCCAACTACAAGCTCGAGTTTCCAAAAGCCACTCCCTCCCAAAGGGCTTGGACTCATCTGTTTCGTTTAGTTTCTGATTAACCTTTTGTTTCCTCGGCCAAAAGTAGCCCCATCCTAACTCCTGTCTAGAGCTGGTTAGGCTTCAGCCTGTGGTAGGGTGGAGGAATAGCCGCTCGACTCCTAAATTTGGAGGGCCCGAATCGTCCTAAGATCATGTCACGACCCGTCAACTTCAAGAGAACTGCGTTCGCATCACACCCACGAACTCTCTCTCCTTCCGAGGGGCACCCGCCTCGAAGAAGATTGAATCTCCTCTTTTTTGTCATGGATCTCTAAAGGACACGTTTATTCATGGATGGGAGATCTCGTTTCAAAAGTCTAGCTGTTCTCTAGTAGGCATGCATGCATGCATGAGATCAGGACCTAAAGGACAGAATAAGACGAACTCGCCTGTTGAATCCTCAGGATAGCTCGAACAGACGGACTAATCCTCGCTAGATGTGACTATAAAACTATAATCGTATCTTAATGTTAACTGTTCTAAAAATTTAAACCGTTAAATAAAGGCACTAAGCTTAGATATATTTAATTGGAGAGGCAAATGAGGCCCGGTAAGATTTGAACTCGGGATCTCTTGCTTTGATATTATGTGAAATTTTGTAAGATCACTACCAACTGTTTAAAAAGCTTAGGTTGCTAGATGAAAGCGTTGTTTAATAATTAAGTATTATATACAGAGTAATTCTAATATTCCTTGATAGTTATAAATCGGACGGTTCATATTTTCAACCCGTTCTGTGTGGCATATATTTCAGCCCAAATTGTTAGACCCATAAAAAAAATTTAGTTGTTTTTTCTGTCGGTTGTCTAGCATTCAGGCGAGCAAGTTCGTGACTTGTGTAGCACACCGTGCGAAAAGAGTATGGTAATTGTTCGTGTAATTTCATTGTAATTTTAAACAAGGTCGGGTTTACTCATTTCTTTAAAAAAAAGTGCAGTGTATAAAAAAAAGACATGTGATGGTCGTGAATAAGACGTTATAATTGTTGTTTTCATAATCCATTGCTTAATGAGTACCTCTAAAATATTCGCTGTAAAGCCATGTTAATCAATGTGCATAGAACATCAATGACAAAAGGATCCACATGATCTTTACAAGACGCGTGTAATTTTAACGTGTAGTAAAAAACTAAGCCGCTAGGAAGCTATGTGATCCTTCAAATATCATTAACGAGTGTTCACGAAACAATATTTACATTACATGAAAGGGCCGTATAAAAACAGAGAATGTCCGGAAAATCGAAACGTGTTAAGAACACTCTTCTCCGGGTCTCGAAGCACCTTTTTCCTTATCATTCAACACGACCTAAGCGAGCGCTTTAAGGCAAATTACATGTACCTGCAAGGAGAACTTATAATCACATCACATGCGACAGCGTTTCGGAGCTACAAACAGACGCGGTACCGCCCCCTGTCAAACTCCAGCATGAAGCTTTTAGCAAAGAAAGTCTGTGCACGCACTCGAAGAGGTCGTTCGCGCTAGGCCTGGAGGAAAGTGTGCACAGCAAACACTACCGATTTGGTGACCGTTTGGGGACCGTCCATTCGATTTCGAATAAGGCTGAAACTGTCATGGTGGTTTGGCGTTTATGGTCTGTACTGAAGAGAAAACAACATTGTCCTGCAGTTCTCTGTTGGGAGAATTAATCATACAGTTAGCTCCCAAAAGAAGAGAGAGAGAGAGAGAGAGGAGGGAGACGAAATTTAGGAAGTTAGAGAAATTTGGCCATGGAAAACATGCTCAGGCGGGGCCTTGGAACCCTTCTTGTCGATATTTGGAATCTAATTATCGCTATTTAAGACATGCTCCACGGAGACACGACGTGGATAAAGGTTGTTTAGACGTATTACTTCAGCAGACCAGATGATAATTAACTAAGAAAGTGCAAAAACATCAAGAAGAAATTAAAACTAGGAAGCCCTGCAGCCCCGCCCTAGAGGGTATATAAGAAACGGGCCTAATTCTTTGAAGAACCCTGGACTTTAGGCTCAATTCGAATTCTGGCCAGAACCTTTTTTTTTTTGTCTAGAAAAGAAATCACAAACTTTTGCTCCGGTCCCAAATCTACTATGTTCCCAAAAACCGCCACCGGTTTCTTTAAAACTATCAACATTGGGAGGCTATTGTTGTTCCGTACGAATGGGATGGTGTTGGTGAAGACATAAGTTCTTATAATGAACCTTTAATTGGCCCTGATGCCAATAATTTTGAAAAATTGGTGACGATATTTGGACATAGGGGCAGATTTGAAACTTTAGTGAAAGTTGGGATTTTTTTTAGACAAAAAAAAAGGGGCAAAATTGAAATTGAACTTAAAATTGGGATTTTTTCAGGGGACCTAAGTTATAAGAAAAGCGATAGTTGGATAATGCTTTAGGGGTTTGATTAAAGTGATTTTGGATCGGGTTTTGATGAATTTATATAATGCTTGCCTAGGAGAATTATTAGTTTTAATATGGAGCTATTACTAAAAAACATTAGTCATCTTTTTCCCGAACTTTTAGTTATCTTTTATTACCATAAATTTGCCAAGTGGAGCACAGAATTTCCTCATTATATCTTACCGTGGACGGCAACTATCTTAAAAAAATAAACGATCGTCATTGTTTTATTTCTTTTTTTCCGAGGAGATGTGTTGCTAGTTTTGCTCAAACTAAAGCCATACAACAAGCCTCTCGAGATATTTATAAAAAGGTTAATACTAAGAAAAACTCCAAACTGGTACACTTATGACAAATTTATCAAAAACTATTTTTTTATTACAAAAAATTTCAACCTGGTACACTTGTGTTAAATTTACCATTCGTTAATTTCCGTCAAATTTTATTGTCGAATTGCTGAGTTTGATGACACATGACAATTAACAGGATGTACCAATTTGGGGTTTTACTTTCTGTTTGTCATTGGTGTGCCAGTTTGTGATTTTTTTAAGGAAAACTAATAAGGGGTAAATTTATTATAGATGTACCAATTTGAAATTTTTCGTGATAAAAAAATTAATTTGAAGTAAATTTATCACATGTGTGCCAATTTTAGATTTTTTGTGATATTAACCAATTATAAAATGAATCTTATTAACTAGCGTCCTACGAATAATTTTCTCAAATATATTATTATTAAACGAGGAGGGTCAATACCTCTCTAATGTATCAATTGCAAATATAAGAAAAAAGATTCATATGCTAAAAACGATAGATTTCTCTTATTCGATCGCTCAACAAACACCGTGAGGACACTCTATGGCTAAACCTAGACAACATACGAAGAAATGCATAAGTATTATATTATTGCCAAAGAGGATACGAATATCATATCGATCGAACGGAAGGAACCGATACGATTTAACACATCTATATAAGCAAAATCGATAAACTAAAAAGAACACGAATTTAAGAAAGATCCAATTTTTTTTTTTGGGCATGCGAAATAAAAATCACGGCATGTCGCAGTTTCGAGGGCTAATCATGATATAGGATTGGTCCAAAATCCCTTGTGCTCCTCTAGAGGAGGGAATATTCCAGCCAAAGCGCCAAACCGTACCGACGCCGACGCCATCAAGCCACAAGAGACCAGGAAAGCAGGGCTCCAGAATACACAGACAGAGTCGTCGCTCGTTCTTGCTTTCTGCCCAGTTCCCTCGTAATCACAAGTCAAAACTCCATTTTCACTGCTCCCAACTAAGCCCGTCGTATGTTACTGTCTCCCTTGTCTCCTGCCTCTCTCTCTCTCTCTCTCTCTCTCTTCGATCTTTTAATACGCACTCCCGCTTAGAAGAGAAAGAAGGGGAAGGAAAAGAAAACGATCAGTAAACTTCCCCCCGCTGACAAAATCAAGAATCCTCCAATCGCGCCGATACGCACACCCGTTCACTCGCGTCTCTTCTTGATCCTTTCTCGCTCTAATTTTCGATACCCCAAATCTTTGCAGTCCTCCTCCAAGTTTCCCCATTTGCTTTGCAGAGCGAGAAACAGAGACGAAGGAAGGAGGGAGAGAAGGGAATAAAAAAGGAAAGGCAATCGCCAAACCCCAACTCCATCAATACATAATATTCAACACAAACCCCACATAGAGAGGTATAGGGCTTCGTTCCTCTCCACTCCCTCTCTCCCTCTCTCTCGACCGTCATCGGATCTGGTTTGTGCCTGCAACCCGAATACCCACATAGCGTTTTGTCCGATCTGTCTCCCCAACGGTCCCTCTCTTTCTCTGTCTTCCACTTCTTCTGTTTTTTTTTTTTTTGTTTTTCTCGTTCTTGAAAATTCGCCGACGACTGAGGACTGAGAAGCGGAGAAGGGGGAGGGGGAAAATAGGAACTTTTTGATTCGATCCCATGAAGTGAAGGGGCATTTTCATTTCTTGACCGGATGAAATGAAAATGCCCAGCTCATATCCACGCGAAGGATGACCAGAGCGATCGACCTCAGCGACGAAGACGAAGAAGAGCGTTTCTACGAGTCCCTCGATCGCCTCATCTCGTCCTCCTCTTGCTCCTGCTCCAACTCCGAGGATGAGCCCGACGATCCGAACCCGGATCCGAATTCCGCCTCCGATCGCCCCTTCCCCGTGCCCGGGTTCCCGGTGGGCGTCTTCCGGTACGATGTCTGGATCTCGCAGCCGTCTTCGGTGTCGGAGCGGCGGTCTCGGCTTCTCCATGAGATGGGTCTCACCGCTGACCCGTCCCTTTCACGGGCGAAACAGGGAAAGGAATCGGGTCACGCCGACTTTGGAAGGTCAGTATCGGCGGATCACTTGACGGGTCAGCAGAATGGTCAGAGCGCCAGTAAAATGCGGTCGAGATCAGATGGGTCTGTGGATCATGATGCCTCCTCGAGTGACCAGTGTAATTCGAATTTCTTGCAGCCCATTCGTTATTCTGCTTCTATTCTTTCAATTGATAGGAATGGTTCTTTTGTAAATAGTAATAATTTTGTGGATGGTATCAATGTTGAATCGCGGGGTGCTGGGATTGGATCCGCGAGTGCCAGTCCCCTTAGATTGGATAGACCGCCAATCGTGCAGTGTTGTGAAAAATTCAACGAGATTAAGAGTGATTCCACGAGTTTAAAAGTTGACTCGAATGATCTTTGCCTTACAGCTGAGGGTGATTGTGATATGCAGCATAATGGGACTGATGATAGGGCAAATGAGACGGTTTGTACGATTAAAAACCTTGACAATGGGAAAGAGTTTGTGGTGAATGAGATTAGGGAAGATGGTACTTGGAACAAGCTCAAGGAAGTTGGGACTGGTAGGCAATTGACATATGAGGAGTTTGAGATTAGTGTCGGGCATTCCCCAATCGTGCAAGAGTTGATGAGGAGGCAAAATGTGGAAGAGGGTAATAAGGATCATATGGATGTAAATGGGATCGGGGGCGGTGCAGGGGGGTCAAAGTTGAAGAAGAAGGGTGGGTGGTTTAAGAGTATAAGGAGTGTGGCGAGCACAATGACTGGTGTTAATAAAGAGAGGCGAAGTAGTGATGAGAGGGATACTTCTTCCGAAAAAGGTGGTCGGAGGTCAAGTTCGGCTACAGATGACAGCCAGGATGTATCATTTCATGGACCTGAGCGGGTAAAAGTGAGGCAGTATGGGAAGTCTTATAAAGAGCTTACAGGGCTTTATAAATGCCAAGAAATACAGGCACATAGTGGGTCTATATGGAGTATCAAATTTAGTTTGGATGGGAGGTATCTTGCAAGTGCAGGTGACGATCGTGTAATTCATGTGTGGAAGGTGGTGGAGTCCGAGAGGAAGGGGGAATTATTGATGGAAAAACCAGACGATGGGGGCTTCCACGTGTTGTTGGGGGCTAATGCATCCCCGGAACTGAGCACGTTGTCGCCGAAGATGGATTATTGTCTTGAGAAGAAGAGAAGGGGGAGATCATCCATTGGCCGGAAGTCATTGACCTCGGACCATGTTTTTGTTCCAGAAGTTGTGTTTACGCTTTCAGAGAAACCTGAATGTTCGTTTGAGGGACATCTTGATGATGTTCTTGACCTCTCGTGGTCTAAGTCCCAGGTTAGTTACCATCCTCTGATTCTCCAAATCTTTTCCTTAACTTTTGATTGGTCATCGTCTTTTCATGTACATGTATCATTTCTAATTGTGTATGGTCTGATTGGGGATTTTATGAAATTCATTGCTTAATGACTGAGCTCCCCCTGGCTTAGCTATCTTGCCTTGCCTTGGGGAGTTCCATCTTTCTTGATCTGATATGGAGAAAGTATACTAGTAGTTTAGGATATACTTTCCAGAGCATATCATGGCAATCGTGTTATTGCCACTTAAAAAACCTCCATATGCATATTGCCAGGTGCCTTGTGCGAGTTTCCCCTTTCTCTGAATGTGTGTGTTGAAGCATATTTAGTGTTATTAGGCATGTTAGTGGTTGAGTCCTAAATAAGTTAATTAGGGTTTTGGGTGTCTCTCATTTTCCATAAATAGAGCCATCTTGGATACTCTTTTATTAAATCATTGAATAAAGATGAAGCCCTTAGTTTCCCTCCACTCTTCTCTTATTTTTTTCTCATTTGACAAAGTGAATCTGGACACAAGATCAGTGAAATATGCTAAAATGGAGCGTGACACAGCTCATTCAACTGATTTCTATGTAAATTATGCTAAAATGTGTGTTCGTGTTTGTAAGGAAAATTTTTAATTACTCCTTTTGGAATCTTCATTAGAAAAAGTGCATTGTGAAAAGTCTGTCCCATCTGCCCCAACGGTTAGTTATTGCAGGGTTAAGAGTTGGGCTCTGCTGTGAAAGTTTCGCTTGAATGCTTGTTATCAGTTCACTTCATTTCATTTGTATTTAATATATTGTTCTAAATGCTTTTGAAGTGCATTTTGCTTGTTTCTTGATTTCAGTGAATTTAATTCTTAACGAGCTCAAAAACTTCATCTTTAATTGATTTTTATGGACGTATTGTGGTGTTGGAAGCCCTTCTGAGCATCTGCTTTTGTTCAATGGGACTTGCCTTTGAGTCTGTGGTAGTGATCCGCAGTTGGTAGCTTCACATGTATGATGGATTTCTTGGCATGGCAAGTTTTTGTATCTCATTTAAGTGGAGGAATCTTCATTCTTTTTCCGCTTAAGGTCCTTGTGGTATGTGTTACGGCAGTTTGATGGTAGATAGATTACAGGCCTAAACTTGATGAGTTTGACCCTGAAAGTCAAAAGTATGATATTGCCTGATTTAAGGTTTAGATGTGAAAAAAGACATGCAAATAGAGCCAGGTGGACCAGTTAATACCACCTCATCTTTGTGCAATATATACGCTCCCTGACGGAAGAGCTGTTGTAAGAAACACAAATTTTCATGTCAAAGGTTTGCCTTATTCGAAAATGTTTAAGGTTAGTGTAGCTGACTTCGATCTTGGAGCTGCAGTATCTTCATGAGAGTGATGTCATATGTCGAGTTGACGTTTGGCGTGTTATTTTTCAATGTTTCGAGGGCTCCATGTTGATGTCCTCATGCAACAAGTCTTAAAATTGTTGCCTTCTTTACCTGTTCATTTGAAGCTATCTATATAAGTTATGCCGACTGTAACAGGTTTGTGCTTTATAAAAAAAAAAATGCTAAGGATGAGTGAGGATTGCAAATACAAGTAGTCTTTATAGGAGGTCTCTTTGCACTAATTATGTACCATGCAGTGGCAGACTCTTTGTTATCAATATATGCAACAGTTGCATCATTTAGTTTCCTTAATCACGACCTTACATGCTAACCTGAAGTTTTTTAACAGCACTTGCTCTCATCTTCAATGGACAAGACAGTTCGATTGTGGCACTTGTCTAGCAAGTCTTGTTTGAAAGTTTTTTCCCACCGTGATTATGGTGAGTTTTTTGTCTGCTTATCTACTTCCAGTGGACATATACTTTGGTGGTAAA
>BCNH02000006.1:28480749-28532645 GCA_001662345.2 Metrosideros polymorpha var. glaberrima | reverse complement strand
GGCGTTTCCGGCCCACTTATCTGTCTCCCACGCCATGTGAAACGTACGGAATCTGACAGCTCGCCCGGCCCGGACAGCGACGTGCCTCCGCAGTGTCGCTGTCTGCGCTTCGGGGCGACGCGGCCCTTTGGAATCTTGCGCGCGGTGGCCTCCTTTGGCTCGCTGTAAATTAACTCCTTTGACGCTCGTCGTTTGCATTTCCTTGTCCGTTTCGCATTCAATTTCGTTGAATATTCTCAGTTCTTACCATCTAGAACCGATGAGTCTCCGCCCCTGGGATCGCAAGCAACGGTGCGCCGCCCGAGGACCGACACACATTCATGATCGGAATACTAATATGATAAACAGATGATGTCACTGCTTAGGTTCGTATTTGAATAGACAAATCAATTATAAGGGAGACGATATTCTGTAAAGGAGGGATCTAGTAAACTTGAGATTCGGTTCGATTTGTCCCGCTCTAACGGGAAAAAAAAAACTCCTATAGCTCTAGGAAAACATGGCGTTCTCACGTGGCCAAGTTGCCATCTTGACAAAAGGTTCGATCCTTGCAAATCATTAAATATCAAGGGTGCATTTGTTTTGGGAGAAATGAAAAATTTGGAAAATATTTTTTAAAAAATATTTATTGAATCACTTATAAAAATGAATAAATGAAAAATATTTTCATCGTTCATAAAATTATTTAGATATAAATCGTTATCGATAATAATAATATTTTTCATTGGGTAATTATTTCAAGCGATACATACCATTATTTTTTAGATTAAATTTTACAAACCACTCATTTTTCGTGAAACAAATAGAACCTAACTTGAGAAACACGGGTTTTTGTTTAAGTTAGTTGCGGATAAAATAGCTTCATACACAAGATGGATCAAGGCGAAAGAAAGAACAGCCTAATTATTTTAATCAAAGCAGGTGGGTCTCGATGAACCGCCAAAACATTAGGAATTGTCTTTGGGCACCAAAAGTGGAAAAAAGAGGAGATAGTCAATTTCCACACAAGATAAACATTATTTTAGACGCAGAGAGAGACCAAAGAAATGGAAAATTTGAAGGGCGATGTGATTGTCCAACCACCTATCGCAATAAAACATTAATTTCTGCTCGCGTTGGGGTTTCGGACCATATTAAATGAACATGCTTTCCACTTCCAATGGAAAAAACAAAGAACCTCCTAGATTACAAATTGGACTTTTGGGGATTGGACCGGGACTCCGGCACCTACGGTCGATGTCCGTATGCGACCGTATCAAACATCAACCGAACGGAAGATTGAATTAGGACAGGTGAGGTAATTGAGAACGTTAATCTTGGTTGGGTTGTTCTGCATTCTTTTCGTAGCACCGGCAATGTATATGGCTAGAAATACTCATCCATTGGGTCTATTTATTTTTTCACGAAATAAACGGTAATAGAACTTTTTCCACTTAGGGAATAGAATAGAAATTAAATAGTATCCCTAGGGATCCGCACCAAATGCTTTGCTATTATATCATGTACCTTGGCAATAGAACGACTTTTCAACCAAGTATAATCTAAGATTCAAATAATGATCTGCTGAAGAGTATACATGTCATGTACTTGCAGAAATTATCCTAAAGTGACAAGTCTCTCTCTCTTTTATCTGTGCACCTATAGTTTAGTGTCTAAATTAAAAGGTGAAAATCGAATCAAATGACATAATGATGCGCACTCAATCTCGTGAGTGATGCTGATTAAAAAGCATATTCTTCAAGCTAAATCACAATAGTTTGTGTCCGTTACTACTATCCTGAGTTAATCTCCATTAGGCACGACAAAACATGTGCAGAGATATTCGTGAACACTACTCCCATATAAAGTCCAATGATATGTTATCAGCTCATTCTAATTATCTCTCCGATACCTTATCAGAGAGAGAGAGAGACCACACCCACTAAGCTACCTCATTTCCATTTTTGCATTCTTTTCAATAAAAAAATCATTTGGGAATATATTAGTTGTTGAACTAATCGGGAATATAGAAAATGTGCCAACTAAGATAGTGAGCTATTCTTTAACAGTCAAATTTCCATACACGTTAAGATTTACAGAAATTAGATTTTAAGAATTCCGAGAAAAGAAAGAAGAAGAAACCATTGCGATCAACATGCATAATGTAATTTATCAACAATGTAGAAATTCATTTTTGAGGATTTGTTGCGCTGGTAAGGATGCAACAAAAATATCAACCTGAAATAGTTTAAACTAATCAACCCAACCCAACCAAATTTTAAATCTATTATACTCACATATATGCACATGTAAAATGTGCTTTGGCCATTAATCATGTAAATTTGATGAATTTATAAAAGTATTCACTAATAAAGTCTAGGATGAAGCTTTTCCTAGGGGGTCCTTGTCGATAAAACTTCAAAGGGTGGGTGTTTGCATGCGACAAAGATTCCATAAGATGCTTTGCATATCCCATTTCCTGTCCGTAGGATGACGACAAACGATATTATCGTATGGCAATCTTGACTGTCCAAATTGATTTCCGAGGGATAAAGACGTAAAGTACCCAAAAAAAAAGAAAAGATGACCAATCTTTGGGAATGCCGATTTCTGTTCCCGGCCTCGGACGTGACAAGACGGCCTTTACTCCTTTCACTTTCTTGCTCGCCAAACACAACTACTCGCAAAAGCCGAGAACTGCAATTGGCCCCGGTTCGGTGCGATGCTTATTGGTCCTTGCGAGCTGCCCGCATGGGGTCATTAGTCTATCCATCATTGAAAATTATTCAAAAAACCTTAAATTTATTACACCTTCAACAATTTAATTTTAAATCCTTTAATTATGCTAATTGAATATTAAACATTTTCACGTTTTGCCAATTAAGTCTATCGGACCAATTTTAACTGAAAATCGCTGATATGGATGTCGGCCATTTTATATGGCACAATCGAGAACAATTCTTAACAATATTCTTTTGAATTTTTTTGTTAATTTTTATTCTTTCCCTTTTCTTTTCTTTTCTTTGCTTCCTTTTACAACTCTGGCCGACGAGGGTCGAGACGCCCTCGCCCAACCTAGCCCATCACTGCTGCGAGCAAGGCAGCCTCGCTAGCGGCTGCAATGGTCTAGTGAGGGCTGTGAAGCCCTCGCCCTAGTGGCCGATGAGGGTTTTCCAGCCCTCACCTGTATCCAATGAGGGTCTAACGACCCTCGCCAATCACAGTAAAAAATAAAAAAGAAAAGAGAAGAAAAGAAAAGAAAAGGGGAAAAAGGAAAAATAATAGAAAAAATTTTAAATTAAAAAAAATTAAGTAGGATGGCTGACGTCCATATTAACAATTTTCTGTCAAAATTGATCGAACGTACTCAATTGGTAAAACGTAAAAATGTTTAAAACTCAATTGACACAATTAAAAATTTCATGTTTGTATTGGGAAAAGTATAATAAATTTATGATTTTTTTTTTTATAATTCTCCTATCATTGTACCGTTGAAAGATGCTATCGTTGCCATGGCACGCGCGCGACGTACATTGGACATAGCAAAACATATGTTGTGTCAACGATTCACAACCATCGCCCGAATATGCAAAGCACTCTACCATTCGTGCTTCATGAAATTGAGATTGTTCACTAGCAATCCATCCCTCGTTTTCGTAAGCTTCTAACTTATTGAAGTCGATAAACTTCTAGCTGTGAAAAGAGAAAGCAAAGGGTCACCGCTTTTCATCATATTCTTCGCGAGTGTCGTCGTACAATCTATATCCACGCCTACGACTAAATTTTTTTTTTTTATTATTTTCCTCTCCTTTTTGACCTATTATTATGACTGAATATTTTGTTCATCAAGCTCTAATTTGACAGAAAATTGTAGGTCTTCAAGACCTGCTTCCGTCGAAGCAGGAAAAAGTTTCAATCATCTAATTGAAAGCTTTTGTTGCACGAAAGCTGGATTGGTTGAAAATAATTGCTAATCATTTCCCATGTGATTATTCCAGGATTCACGGCCTTCGACGATGTTTGGAGGCGGATGTCCACTACGGAACATGAGCTGACAAGACACGAAGAAGCAAACAGAAACCCCAAATTGAATATACTAATTTAGCGTCTCTAAGCCGATTGATGATAAATCATTAATGGTAGCTAATTAACAATATATGCTATTATCTCGCATTGCTCGACTACTGAGCTTGATCATGCCATGCGCGCGATCTCCACCCGTCTATTAACTTAAACTTTTGGGTTTTATAGATGATGTGGCCGGACTTACAACTTTGTTTAATTTAATACAAAACCCTAATTTGATGACTCTCTATTCTGAAGAGCATGAGAGAAGGAAAAATGAGAATGAGCTGAGATGAGCGGGTGTTTCCTTTAAGAAGCAAGATGATGCGGGGAAAGGGCATGAGAGGGCATACTTCTCATGAGCATTACCCACAGAGAGATCGTTGAGGCGTGCTTTCATCTGAGATTTCTGCAGATCACTGCCGATCGTGACTTCGAATGGAGTGTAGTGTGTGGTGGGGCATGGCCTAGATCCATCAGCCGTACCGATATTTGTCCCTGTCGAAATTATGACCAGTTGCGCTCGCGGAGCGGTACCCTCTTGTCTTGGATCGTCGCCGTGGGGCACCGCTCGGAATAGGCCGGTGGATCGCTCTCAACCTCCACATGGTGGAACCCCTTGACCTGAATCATATCTGTCTTCTTCTTCCTCCTCTTCTTCTTCTTCTGTCCTCGTGACAGAGACTAGTAATGAAAACAAAACAAAGATACAGAAAATCCAGCAACAGCAGCGTCCTCTATTTTGTCTGGGAGTCCACAAATCATGCTTGGTCTTAATTACCACAGCATTGCTTGTTGGCGTGCCTCTCTGTCCATTTTGGGTGAGCGAAAGGATTTCGTCGCGAAAAACTCGGTCCTCGGCTTTCATGTATTAACTGAATCCGAACCGTGATGACTATGTGTATTGAATCTAACTATGTTTTGTCATCAATATCGCCAAGATCCGATGTACTATGCGTAGGGTCAATCGCGTTGATTGAAATTAGTGGTAATAGTTTCGCGTATCGATCCGACTCTTATGACAGGTGTTTCTTGATGCAGTGACCTGATTCGCGACAGTATTTCAGACGCTGCAGGTCAAAGTGTTGGGTGGTATCAACAAAACTTGCCAACCTACGAAAGCTGTCCAATTTATTTTCGGGCCAACATATGGAAGCTGTCAACTGAAGGGCGATCAGAGGGTGTAGTGGGAGGCATCTACTTCCCCACTGCCCCCATTTATGTTGCTATGTCAAAGTGAAGCTTTCACATATGGAGAAATGACATAAATGGTCCATGAGCTTTGGCTCAATGTGCAATGTAGTTCTTGAATTTTCAATTTGTTTAATGTGATTCATAAATTTTAGCATAATGTTCAATGTGGTCTTTAAACTTTTAATTTGTTCAATATGGTCCCTAAACTTTTAATGCATATTTGAATTAATCCTTGTACTATATAAAAATTTTCAATATTGTTATTCCATCATTTTAAGTTCAAATATAACATTTAACATTTTCATATAGTCTAGAGAGTGATTTGAACATGTGCCAAAAGTTGAGGGATCACATTAAACAAATTGAAAATTCAAGAACCACATTAAAAATTGATCTAAATTTTAGGGACTCTATTGAACATTGAGCCAAAATTGAAAGACCATTTATGTTATTATCCCTTCAAAAATTGAACCAATCTAATCTGAGCCCAGGCAGACACGTCTCTCTCTCGCGCGCGCGCACCCCCACTTGGGCTACTTTACCAACATATTAGCGGACTTTCCTCCTAATTGCTCCATCACTTGCTTTCTTAAGCAAACTCAGCGACATCTCATGGCTGTAGTTTCCCTCTAGAGAAGTCAAAAATTATGTGGTTCTCTTACTTCTTTATCATCCATCATCTTCAATCAACACCCATGAGCTCCCGGATGCTGATGACGGGCCCACCATGTGTCCATTCATCTCTGTTTCAACGAATCTTAACGCCTTTCGTCTCTCCTCCGTTTAATAGTGAAGGTTCTTTTCTCGTGGCTCAGATCCATGAAGGAAACATCGGAGAAAGAGACGTGCCCCCGCTGGTGCGGACTCATGACTCGTTCGCTCTACGAGCCAACTCCTTTCTTCTCCCAGAAAGCAAAGGTTCTTTTCGGGTAAACTGAGGAGAAAATATCTATTCGCGACGTCACGTCTCATGATTTCTGTCGCCATTGACCGAAAGATGTAATAAGATGCTCTTCTCATCTCACATCATTCAGTAAAAGGGTTTGAGTCTTCAAGATGGCGGCAAAGATCAGAGCCATGGGATCTTTTTTAACAGATGATCTGCACGCACTAGGCCTTTTCATCGCAATTTTCAAAGATATCGAAGGCCATCCCGTCGATCTTGAATCACACATGTCAAGAGGGCAAGCCCTAACATTCGCTCTTCTACATAATGCGTGCATGCCTTCCGTGTCGATTTGAATATACATATGATCTTGCATTTACATCGTGTTTTTTTGCATATAATAAGGCGATATGGAGCATAGTTGTCATATAGATGGCTTTCACATCAGCTTACTTATTCTAAGTTGGAAGTAAAATTGGCAGAACTATTGTCCTTCATTGTGCATTAATGCAGCCTTTATTATTACCGTCCACTTAGGGATGTGTTGCGATTATTGGGGGGGGGAGAAGTTTTTTGGCAGTTGAAAAGTGGATCTTTTTATAGACGTAATTAATGAATGAGATGAAACGGCTGGGCCTAATATATGTTTAGTGAGATTGGAGCAACGTGTGGTCAAACAGTGATTGTTATGAAGTCTTTAAAGCCTCTTAGGATGGGTTTAATTCAGCTTTATAAATGAACTTTGAGAAAATGCAAATACTAAAAACTTAATGCCGATCCCTCTAGCATTGAACTTTCATCATTTTCAAAGCTAAAATTTGGTCAAAAGCCAATTGAAAAGGCTTGCCAAACATCCAAGTATTTTTTTAAGGGGCTTTGGAGGCCAAAAACCCTTTGAGAATGCTAAACCAAATCCATCCTTAGCTCGGCAGGAAAGCTGTGTTCACACATGATCCCTCGTGAAGAATTCCCAACGCGATGTCTTTTGTTCTAGAGAGATGAACTAAACAGGGTGGTTGATTGTACCTCGTTATATGTCTTTTAGAGAGGAGAGACATGTCATGATGACACTCGTTGTCAATGAACATTGCCAAGAGATTGCTAGCAATGCATTGTGGGAATGATAAGAACCGATGCACCACGTTACGGCCATGCGTCGCTTAATCCAATTTTACGTCTCATCAATCGGGTCCATGCTACAAATGACGTCGCGCAAGATTTACACTGTGGTGCCCGATGAAACGAATTAATCCTATATGGTCAAAATTAGACGAATAGCTGTTTTGATCCACAAATGTCAAATGTGTTGACCCTTCTTTTGTTCTTTGGGTTTACTCCACATCCAATTTGAAATGGGTGTGGCCTATTTGATGTGTATGCTTGACAGCAGCAAAGGTTTCTCACTGGTACCGGAATCCTAATTAACAACATTGATTGTTGTCATTAAGAAGCTTGTAACTTCCACATGCTTTTGTTTTTACCTGATAATTCTGGCATGAATCCACGTGCTCTTTTCACCGTACCAACTACATTGCCTTTTATTATTTTTTATTTTTGCTGTTAAGGTAGTTGGAATGCAATGAAGTTATGATTATTTAATTAAAAAAGTTAAAAGAGCTGACGCATTCGCAACTTTCGTTTCTTTTCTTTTTTCATATTTCCTTTGAAGTTTCGTGCGTCCACCTCGTTCACACTATTACTTTTACGGTGACAAGTTGTTAATCTGCCCTCTTTTTTGAGGTCGCCGGTACATATCTGGAGTCATTTTTCAAAGGGAAAAAGTCACAAAAAAAGTCAAATTTTATTTTTTGTGATAGATTTATTTCAAATTTATTTTTGTAACACCAAAAATTCCAAACTTATTCCCGTATAACATATTTACCTCAAATTTTTTTATAACACAAAAAATCCCAAACTTATATTTGTGTGACACATTTATCTTATCTGAAATAAAAAAACACATTTACCCTCAAACTTTTTTTTTATTTTCACTTTTTTATTAAATAGAATATTTAAAAATATTTTTTTTAAAGGAAAATTAAGGGCAAGGGCAGCAGGTCCTCGTCGTTACTGCCCCCGTTGCTAGAGAGAGCCAGCAACCCTCCAACCAGAGCTGGGCAAGGCTCGCCGGCCCTCGCCTAGCGGTGGCGGCCCAGGCGAGGGCCCCAGCGACCCCCGCTGGCCCTCTCTAACGACGAGGGCAACAGCGGTGAGGACCTACTGCCCTTGCCTTGATTCATCTTTTTTGTGTGTTTTTTTTTAAATATTCTATTTAATAAAAAAAGCTAAAAGACGAAGATGCCCTTGTATCAAGCAATTTTTTTGGGTAAATACGTCACACGGATATGAGTTTAGGATTTTTTGTATCATAAAAAAAGTTTAGGGTAAATTTGTCACACTATACAAGTTTGGAGTAAATGTGTCACACGAATATAAATTTGGATTTTTTGTGTCACAAAAAAAATTAGGGTAAATGTGTCACAGTGGGCAAAGTTTGAGATTTTTTGTGGCATTTACCCGTTTTCAAATAACAACGCTAGCCAAATAGATTATTATTTGAGCGAGGACCATTAGGAATAGGAAGAAGGTTTAGACTTAATTGATTCATGGGATTTACATGGAGTTTCACGAGTCCTCCAAGTAGTCAGATTTCTGTACTCGTGTCCCTATATTATAGAGAAAAGAAAAACCAAACGCCCATTATTTCGTGGAAGAATTGTTGGTTGAGTTGTGCAAAGGGTCGTTGGACAAGGCAATTGTCCAAAAAGTCTTAAATATACGAGCTGCCAATTCAATATGATTTTTTTAATTTGTCAAATGTAGTCGTAAACATTTTGATTAATGTAATCATCTTAGTCAATTTAAGCCAAAAATTGTTGACGTGACGGTCTAGTTTGCGTTGGCCATCTTATGTGGCATGAGCAATGATTTGACGTGTTTGATGAGGCTTAAATCTGCGTAATTTTGAATATTTTCTTAATTTTTCTTTTAATTTTTTTTTTCCCTTCATATTCCTGGATTTCTTGGTGGTAAGGTCATTGAGGCCTTGGCGTTGTCGACCATAGCCAAGTGTCGCAACTCTCTCACCTAGACTAGGCGAGGGTCAGTTGGTGAGGCCCCAACAACCCTGCCAAATGAAAAATCTGAAAGGACGAATGAAACAAAGAAAAAGAAAGAAAACAATAAAAAAAAATTAAAAACTTCTTAAAATGACGCCGTTTTAAGTGGAGTTAGACACGTCAAATCGCTAATCATGTTATGTAGGACGAATTTCTAACCTAAATTAGTTGGACGGATTACATTAGAAATTTATCAAATTAGAAGTTTATAATTAAATTGATGGCTCTATAATAGATTTATGATTTTTTGGACAATTTTTTTCTTCACTTGAGAAAGACCCAATTTCTAATATTCGCAAATGCCGCAACTTAAAATTCGAAAAGTTCGTTGACCCCGAAGCACATGTTTACATGAGAACAAAATCACGTTGAAATTCGAATTGGCACCAATGATCTGCCGTATCCGCTTTAGAATAAGTCGATCGATCGGGGAGAAAGACCAGACTTATTGTATTCGCTTTACCGTTTGACCAACGAAAATATTGCCAGGAGAGAAAAAGAAAAATAAACAATGTATATACTATAGTTGCAGGATACAAAGGGGGCCCCACACGTTTTGGTACCTTCTGTCGTATCTGTTCCCAACACCCATCTCTCCCTCGCCTCCTCCTCGTAACGTCGCTCCTCTATAAATCTTGACCTCCTCGTTGCATCACCACCGCCACCGCCACCGCCACTCTCTCTCCCCCTCTCCCCAAGGAAAGATCGTATTTGCATGGCAGCTGGGTTGTTCAGTCACAGAGTCAGCGACCTCTGCCTCGGCAAGCCCGCTCTGAGGTCGCTCTCCGTCGCCGCCACGGTCGGTGATGCCCTGTTCGCCCTGAGGAACTCCGAGGACAGCTCCCTCAGCATCTGGAGCTGCGACCACCGCTCCAACGCAACGGCAGCGTCGCATGAAGAAGGAGAAGGAGCACAGTGCCGCTGCGTGGGGAAGCTGTGCATGGTGGACGTCATTTGCTATCTCTCCAGCGAAGACAATCTCTCGTCTCCTTCGGAGGCATTGAAGGCGCCCGTCTCTGCGCTTCTGCCGAAGATCCCCGGTCAAGTCGTGCACGTCGAGCCTTCTAAAAGGTGAGCCACGAGAATGGGTGACGGTTCTTTAATTCGTCCCTCTGAATCATATTCTTTTTCCGGGTGCGTCTGGCTTCTACTGTGAACAATTTTCTTGAAGGATCGACAGTCTTTTTCGATGAACTTAGTAACCAATTCTAATGTAATTTATGGAGATCATGCGAGAATGGGGAAGTTTTTCTTTTGTCTTTGCTCAATGGGAACGTTACTTTATGTCGGGGTTTCTAAGGAATCTGTTTTTCTTGGTTGGCTTTGAATTTCGCGTGCGTTCTGCTTTTCTGTCGCATGATTTTGCCTCAAATTCAGGGTCTTGTGCTACAAATTCAAAGTGCTGTATCCTTCTCAGACATGAGGATTATCCCCTCCCGTTACAATTTGGAGTTGTTGAATCTCTTTTCTTTAAATCTTCAGATTGGTGGAAGCAATAGATCTCATTCTGCAAGGAGCTCAAAACCTTGTGGTGCCAATTCAAACTAGATCCACAAGAAGAAAACAGCACCAGAAACTTTCTTCCACAACAAGTCCTATCACATTTCACAAGGGGCAAGAATTCTGCTGGCTAACCCAAGAAGATGTGATCAGGTTCCTCCTCAACTCCATCGGCATATTCTCTCCGATCCCCGCACTAACTATCGACACTCTCCGCCTTATAAGCACCGAGGTCCTCGCGGTTGATTACCATTCCCCTGCTTCGGCTGCGCTCGAGGCCATCTCTCGCTCGCTCATCGAGCAAACCTCGGTAGCCGTGGTGGACGGGGAAGGGATCTTGATCGGTGAGATCTCGCCTTCTACGCTCGCTTGTTGCGACGAGACCGTTGCCGCCGCCGTGGCGACGCTCTCCTGTGGCGACCTCATGGCCTACATCGACTGCGGCGGCCCGCCGGAAGATCTCATCCGGGTGGTGAAAGAGAGGTTAAAGGGGAAGAATTGCAAAGGAATGTTGGAAGAATTCACGATATCTTCAGCGCCGAGCACGATGTCGTCGTTGTCGTCGGACGAAGAGAGCTTTTCGTCTCCGAACGCTAAATCGGCTAAATCAGGGAAGTATAGCAGGTCTCACAGTTACTCGGCTAGGATGGTGAGGAGGTCAGAGGCGATAGTTTGTCACCCCAAGAGTTCATTGATGGCAGTGATGATTCAAGCCATTGCACACCGTGTGAATTACGTGTGGGTCATTGAGGATGATTGTAGCTTGGTGGGAATTGTCACATTCTCTAGCATGTTGGAAGTCTTCAGGGAACATTTGGAGAATTTGCAGTAGTGTCCTTCTCTGTTTTCGTTTATTTTATTCTATCTCTTTTGTTTTTGGTTTGTTTTGGATTTTTCTAGTTATTATTTTCCGGGTTAGGATGCTGAAATTGTGTAATGGGAGGATGGGAAGAGAAAAAAACTGCCCAAAAAAAAAAGAAAAAACTAAAGCAAGTGGTGTTCATAACGTGCTCTGAGCTTTCTGCGGTTTCCTTTGTTTAATCAAAGATCATGAGGAGGGTCTTTGGCTCGATGGTTTGATTATGTTGCTTCCCCTTTTCTGAAGGAAACCCTATGAAGCTTTTGGTCATATGATATTGGATTTTGGGGTGTCTTTCTTGTGTAGTGACGCCCCTGATTGTCTTGAGGTTCTTGCGTTACTTCATGGATCACCACGTGGTTCTGTTCGAGATTGGGTCGTGCGCATGTGCTCGTCCGTTGTTGTCTCGTTCACAAATAAAGGGAGGGGGAGGTGTTTTTGGGTCTAGAGGAATCGAGAATCAATCTCTTTCATGTGTATGTGTGCGTCTCTTCCGGGCTTTTGCTTCAACGTTTCCTCGACCAGAACAGGGACTCCTCTGCCTTCTGTGACCGTCTATCCTTGTGCTTTGATTCTCATTCTCCACATTTTCAGGCCCTTTTCGTGCTAGCGTTTTCTTCTGGAGACAACGCGATGTCCGAGATTCTTCGGTACCGAAAGCGTTCCATACTATTTGTGGTAATCCTCGAGTCACCGGCGTATATCGTGTAACATCCTAAACCTCGAATCACCGACACAGATGGTGTTATGTCCTAAAACAGAACAGAACTGTGTTATATCCTAAAACAGAACAAAACGGTGAACGAAAATGCTTACCACTCTTGAATAAATAGCAAATTTTTTTTTTCTGCTGGCTTTTGGATGAAGGGGATATCCTGATCTGTTTAGAGAGACCAAATCACATGCTCTGTGGCCTGTAATGCATTTTAAGCACTCTTAAAAGAGCCTTTCGTTTGCACAATCAACAATTTAGATCTTAAGTATCGAGATTTCCAATTTCAGAAGAGTTGCATAGCTCAGTCATGCTTGGATTGATAATATGAAAACCTCCAGCGAACGGGGAAAAGTATAATCAAGAAAAATTTAGTGGACGATTCAACATTTTTCCGATGGTCATGCCAAGGCCCCGATCGAAGACGTCGGACTAGCGGCGAACCACTTCTTAATCAATTTTGGAAAGGCTCGATCCAGTTATTTATTCCACGACAGGACATTCCAGGTAGCTTTCAGGTAGGTAGAAGAGCTATAATCTAATCATATTAAGATAATACGCGAGTAAAATGTGTTGAGAAAACTCAGCTGTTGGCTAGACCGGTCAAAGTTGAACGGCATTGAAGTGGTCCTAATGGACGGACCAAAGCTGAAAGAATTGCTTGGAAATGTCCTGATTTTTGCTGTGAAAGCTTACTACTTTTGGTCCGTTAGCCTAACGGTGAAGGCTTCAAGATGTGCATAGGCAGCAATACCACATTGGCACGGCACAGACGGGATTTCATACAACGGATTAAGAAAATGGCAAGCCAATTAAAAAGGGTTGATCATGGAGTCACCTCCAGTGCTTATCCTAGGAGATGCTTTTGATTCATCTTCAAGGAATTGCAGGGTTTCCAGCTCAAGTAGATGGTTTTCCAGACCCTCGCACTGAATTCTCTAAATCCTTAAATGCTCAAAACAACGCGCTCTTTCTAATGCTTTCAGTTTCGACAAGGGTGGTCGAGTTCAAAGTAGGAATGGCAAGTTACTAGTCATCAAATAATTTGCCAGTCTTCGTTATGCATAGAGAAGAACAGTTGCAATAAATCAGACAGTGTCAAGAGAAGACCCGCCATTTTTAGATGTGGCTGCACACGAGGAATTGAAGGCCGGGTCGCAATTATCACGATAGGTCAGTGCGGCCCCGAATATGCAAATTTCAAAACTTTTTACCCATTTAAGCTTCTCTTACTTTGCGAAAACCGAACATTGTTCGAAAATATTTTCAAAGTAAATCATTTTAAGAAAAGATTATGTAAGTTTTTCAGTTTTCGTTTCAGTATATAGAATGAGCGGGAAATCAATTCTGATCTACGTGAAAGGGATATTTCTAGTGCTTTCAATTTTGACAGCGCCGATCAACCTAAAAGTATGAATGGGATATCATCTTGGCATGAATTGGTAACTTCCATCATCTTGGCTTGTACATTCACAATGCAACCCTTCGAAGATGCGTTTCGCCATTGCAGCATCGACATCATGCTAGACTAAATGAGGAAGAGTTGATAGATGGAAAGTCTGACCCTAAATTCAAGCTCTTAATTACTATTCATCAACCTCCATCAGAAATTTGGGGATCAGTGATGATGGCTTAAAATAGAACCATCAACCATTAAGCCATTTCAGGCCGCAGGCATACATAATTGTGAATGTTTTAAAACAAGTCGAGCTGTGGGTATAGCTCGTCGGGAGAGAGAGAAAGCGGATTGAATTTTTTTTTTTACAATGCCACGTGTCGCATGATGAATGGACGTGGGCACAGCTGACTTGGCGCGGCCTGGGTACGCAATATTTTCTCCAACACCAGTGATTATTAGATGACTTCGTGAGTTGTTGAAGGATAAGAAGGTGATGCCGTTCTCCGTCCAAATACCCACCAAAAGAATTGATATGGAGGTGCGACAAGCATGATAGAGCTCTGGGAAGAAATCAAGACAAGAAAATGATGTAGTGATGAGACCATGTTCAAATTACATATGGTGCGAGTAGCTTGCGTAAAATTACAGGTCTCCAATATCAAGCTCCCAAGACAAAAGAATGATTTAACTCGGAACGAACACAAATCACTCTATAAAGGCAGATAGCAGTTCAGTTTCTTTGCATAAAGAAAGTAGTTACAAACTGTATATAGTGGAAGAAGCAGATCATCAGCCTGGGATCTTGTCCTTCAAGTACTTCAAAACAGCTTTAGTTCCTTTATCGAGAATTGCCCTTCGAATACTGTACAAGTGAAGACTAGACCAGGATCAATTGTACATGTGAATGCACGTCTCTTTCTATTAATTTGACAGTGGAAATGTAGAAAAAAACCAACAAAGTTTTCTTCTGTGAAAGCATAGAGTAGAATTCAAGTATACAACAGCTCTTCTATCTTCAGCTATTTGCATTTACTAAAAAGAAACATACATAAAGAATGGCATGCAAGTGAAGAAGCAGCAACGTGAGAGTTTGTCTGGGTTGCAGCTTATATGGATGACATTCCATTTCAATAGGCTAGGCTGGAGTTTGGAGAGATGTTTTTGTGCCACCCAGGCCCACAGCCCACTCCTGTTTCAATTCTTACCAGTACAAGTCTGTTTCGTTGACACAGTACTGTGAACTAAAATCACTCTTAATCCCTTTAAGAAGGTAGTTTCTGGAGTTTAACATTGACTCTGATCCCAATGTATGCATTGAAAATGAGAGTCATCTCAAGCCAGCATTCTTGAAGTAAAACCAAAAAGACATTCTCGATAGTCCCAACCCAAGTACCTGACTAAAGAAAATGAAAAAGCACAGAATACCTTCTCAATGGATTTCCCTCAAGTCTTAAGGCCTGCAGGCTGTCTTGGAGTAATCCCTGATCAAGGAACTTTCTATTGAGAATACCATCCGTTATAGCCTACTCTACTACAAACACAGATAGATATACTAATGTATTTAGACTGGGAGTGGGTCATGGCATCGCATATCAGACGTACAAGCACAACTCTGACAAGGTCAAAAGAGCTCTGACAGTTCCTGAGGTTGATAAAATAAGTACAGTTTCAAATTGACATATGAATGCAAATATAAGTAACAAAGTACAACCCCAGATAAGTCAGATTCTATTAATTTAAGGGTCAAAAGCCAAATGTGACATAGAGATATACGCCCACCACGACAGACAATAAAATACCAAAATTACTTGCTCCACAGAGCTTAGTCTTTAGAGAACATATCTTACTAGCTGAGGAGGGAGCGATGGTATATTGTTGTTGGAGAGGTCAAGCTCAGTAAGAGTTGTGAGAGTCCCAATCTCCTGTATGTCAGTATAAAAAAGAAACATACAATGTTGCAAATCAAATGGCAAAGGGATGCAAATAGAAAATGTTCTGTTACCGTGATAAGACTAACAGCACCATAAACAGGAACATGCCCATGTTGATATACTGTCTAGTAAGCATACCACCCAAAAAAACCACATGCATGTGCGGGCACAGAGAGAGAGGGAGAGAGAGAGAGAGAGAGAGAGAGGGATTGCTACCTCTGGAATATTTTGAACGGAATTTTGGCTCAAGTCAAGGATTTTCAAGTGCGTCAAGCTCAATATATCTAATGGGAATTCTTGAAGCTGCATCTGTCTAAGTAGTCAAAACAGAATTTTGTAAATGCATCAGGACAGTTACGCCTCATAAAGATAAAAAATGCACAAAAAAGATAAAAAAAAAATGCACAAAATACAAATGAATATACATAGAACTCACCGTAACCATAATGTCCATTTAGTTACCTTATATATAGTTCCTGCAATTGTTGCAAGCACAAAAATGCTGGACTTCTTGGCAATGAAGCAGCATTACCGCTTAGATCCAAAATCTGGAGCATGCTTACAGCTTGAAATCCATCAGGTGGAATCTGTAGTCACCCATGGTAACAGTCACATAAGAATGATTCAAACGCATGGAAGAGGCAACAGAAGAAAATAGAATCAACAGTCATGATTCACACAACAATTAACACTCAGGGACAATAGTTACGGTTCTTAGAGAAAATGAGTGGAATACAAGCAACAACCACATGGCAATCACCAAGCCAAATAACTGAATGTAGGAAAGTAACAAATGATGTTTCCATCAGTAAGAGCTCCCTATAACTTAACCTTCCTGTTACAAGGCTGGAATTTTTTTTCCAAAATACTTCTTGACCAAGTCCATAAGTCTTTTGATCTAAGTGCATACTGGAGAGGATGTTTTACTTTGTTATTTTGTACATGACTATCGATTTTTCAAAGGTTAAACCAGAAAGCATTGGACTTCTTATTTATAGGCCACTGAGAAATTTAAATGGTCGGTCAGAAGCGAAGACATCAAAGCATCAATATCATAATGAAATAATCAACGACAACGCATTGGTTAGCGCAAAGCAACATGGAAATGACTTGGCATTCTTTCTTTTCCTCCCTAAGAGAGCTTAGTTTTATGCATACCAAAGGAAGAAATAGCCAGAAACAAAGCTTTTCATCGTGTACTTGATTCTCATCAAATTCACCTAAGTAGAAAACAATCAGGATTACCTGACCGAGGCAGTTGTAATCCAGCTTCAAGCAAGAAAGATTTGTAAGTGGCTTTAGAATTTCACCAGGCCACTCTTTGATTTTATTCCTGGACAATACCAAAGTCTGCGCATTCAGACCATTAGAGACCGGCTTTTAGGCAGAAAAAATTGAACATTAGGAGCAGCACATATATCCAAGCTGAAAATTTACCTGCCACATTCACATTTACTATGTTAAAAAAGTACTGCATGTCAGAGCAACAGATCCATGGACCTTATTGCAATCAAAACTGTATTGCCATTGGAAATGCATAAACCTATGAACAAAAAAACCCAGCTACAATAGGCTTCCCTCCCTCCCAACAAGGGTAGGAAGTGTGGTTGTCTGCTGAAAGCTTAATTCAGATTAAGGGGAAACACATATAACTTTGACACGTACTTATTGACTTAGAAAGGGGACATAGGATAATCAGAAAGCTGGCGCGACATTTATATGTACCCTATGATAATGCCAGCCATGTCTCTAGATCATACATTTTCATGAAGTTAACCAGCCTATTAATGGATTACGCATAGGCCCTAATAGCAAAGTCTATTTTATACAAAACCAGGACAGGATACATTTTTCTCAGTGGGGCAGATATATTTTATGAACCTTTAGATAAACAAAAGTAAGGAGTGAAAACTAAACGGATGAAATGAGGAGGATGCTAGGCATGTGGAACCTGGACAGGTAACAAAAAATGCTAATTGTTCTCCATAGTTCTCTACTTTGAGATAGAGGAAAGTTTGAAGAAGGGGAGAAGAAAAGCGAATTACCTGCAAGGAAGAACACAAAGAAAGCTGAGAGGGAAGCTCTTGGATGGAATTCTTCGAAAGACTGACTTTGACTAGATCACCCGCTTCCCAAACTTCTGATGGCACCACATTTAAACCCATTCCGTCTAAAGAGAGTTCCTGAAAGCCATAAAAGGTAATTCAACTTCATTAATGGCTGAGGTGGCTAATGTCTTCTCATGTAGTCTAAAACCATGTGCTGAAACTGAGTGTGCATTCGTGTGCACGCCTTCTTATGAACCTCCTCCAAATTTGTAACATCTCATTAAAATAGAAGTTCACATTATTAAGTGACCCAACCAAAGCATTGTGGTTGCTGACCACGAAAGAAAAAAAAAACCCTAAAGGATTGTGGTTATCCCCTTATTCATATTCTCTCCAACCAGATACATTTATTTCAACATTAGAAGAGAGACTAAGCCATGGCCTTTTGACCCACTGGACCAGCTTTAAATTACTAGAGAATAGCAGGACTAACAAAAGGGGAGGTATCAGTTTTTTCTCTCTTTTATTACCCATTCTTGTTCGTACCCATCAGCCAAAATGGTAAATTATTGGGCTCTGTAGTTTTCTACACATGAAATTAAGCATTCACCTATAACATTTTTTTCCAATGACAAGTTTATTTGTCCTATTCTACGACTTATCTGGAGATTGCATAAGCAATGTACCTTTGAACTGATAGATAGTCGAGCAGCCATTGAGATGACATTGTCTTTTGTTGTAGCAGCTTCAGAATCTATACAAAAAGATGACATATCAGCAAGTGAAGAGACAAAAGCAGTGGCAAAAGAAAAAAAAATAAAGAGTGCAAAATTTCGCAAATAATGAAATCATGAACTCCTACTAATAGCAGAAGCACTAAAGATCTAGAAAGAGATGAGATAATAAAATAGTGCAAGCATGATGCTCAGACTCATTTACCTTCGCTTTCAGAAAGCCTACTTCGAAGGTACCTCAGTAAGGCAGGTGTAGGTCCATTAACCAACGAGCTGAAAATGGAAAATGTTGTATGAGTGAATTCATGAAGCTTCAGATCCGCAGCACATTAACTTACAAACCTTCTAAGAGTTCGCAGAGGATTTCCAGTAAGCAAAAGTTTCCGCAGAGTAGTCATCTTTCCTACACGATTAAGAAAAGAGTTCATTTCCTACATGTGGGATATGAGAGAGACAAATGTACTCCATGGTGTTCATTTGTAATATGCATAATAAAACACAGACACTGCAGAGTCAACCAAACATTAAGAATCGCGACCCACTCTTTTATATGACTGCTTCCTTCATGAATCCACATATACCAAGCTTTATATCTCACATGACAAGATGATTACCTTCTTCCAGTGAACCTCAGAGCAAGTAAAAGAGTGACATTAGTCTATCACTTAGATGCTACAGAAGCAAAGAATTTGGTAGTGTCTCAAATGCAATATTGTTTCCTTATCTTTGAATATATGCTTACTGCCAGGTAAACAGCTTGATTTATCTTCAGTAAATCCTAGCATGCCACAAATTGTTGGATGTTATCCCTGGGGCTATATCACCCTAATTACAAGAGGGATTTGTTATCTAGTTTAAGAATTGTTCAAGAGATAATCAATTTCTATATTCAACTAGAATGGGGTTATAGACACACACACACACACACATATATATGTGCTTAACCCTACTAAAAAAATATGGGTTACTATTCTACCCTCATTACTAACAATACTTTCCAACAAGAATAAATTCCCCAAGTCTTGTTACAAAAATAGTAACACAAAACAAAAATCCAAGTGCAATGTCGTGGAGGCCACCTTTTTAACATACATTCAGAAGAAATGGTTGTGCCATCAAATGTCAAGCCAAATGCTGGGACAAGAATATTTTTATTCCCCACTTACTCTATGCAACATCTAAAGCTGAATTAACTGGTTAACTAAATTGAACAGAAAAAGAAAGGTAGGATTGTTAACCATCTTCAGATCAGAACTGTTATACCATTAGATGCGCTTACCAATTTCTGGGGGCAGTCCAGTTAAAGAATTATTGGATAGATCCAGGACTGAAAGGTGCAGCTTGCATGCCTCCACAGAAAAATCTTTCAACTGAATAAATAGGGACAAATTATCAACCAATCCAACATCTATTAATCTCAAAAGATAAGACGCCTAAAACCCAGCTTGGTAAAAATCAAAACAAGGAAAAAAGAAAGAAAAGCCCGACAGAAAATGCACGTGTGGCCAGATGATAGGGTCAATAAAACTTGTCCAAATAAGCAGGTAAGAAGGAAAAACAAAATGAATTTCACACACCTGATTTCCACGCAGATCTAAGGTGCCTAATTTAGAAAGTTCCCCCATTTCTGATGGCAATGAATGCAGAGAGTTATTCCTGTAAGATGAAGTCAAGCATTCAAGTTCAATATCAAAATTCATAAGTCTAAAATCAAAACTATCTTAGTACAGGAATAAGACGTCACCCCATATATAACTCTGCCAGGGAAGAGCAACCCCTGATTGACTCTGGTATTGAAGAAATTCCTGCAGAAACACACCATGATATGTCAATGAACAGAATGAAGTGCGACACTGGGAAGTTAATATTTAGAAAGGAACCTGTGGCTTGATTTACTCACGGTTTTGATGAAGGTCCAGACGGATGAGACGGGAAAGGTTTCCCAGGTTCTCTGGTATAGCATTGAGCGAATTTCTCGCTGCAACACACGAGAGAGAAGTCAATTATCAAGGTGTAAAAGAAGACTAGAAGAGAATATACTTGCCTGCGTTGAGCTCTGTGAGCTTGGTCCATGATGAAAACATATGGCCAGAGAGAATTGTCAACTTGTTTCCCTGCAAAATTAGCAGGAGAGATTTGAACTAGCATAGAGCTAAAAGGTAAACCAGTCAAGTAACTAATGGAACAAATACACATACCTCCACTTCTAATTTGGTTAGTTTGGAACAGTTTGCAAGATCTTCAGGTAAGCTGATGATGGTGTTATTTGATGCCTGGAGAAGTCATACAGAATACAAGTCCAAAATTTATAATATAGGGAAAGGAGAAGGCTTATATATAGAAGGCATAAACTCTTTTCAGCTGTGAAATCATTAACCCAAAAAAAATCAGAAAGAATATTATCAGCTCTTGGGCAGAGATAAGTCACGAGATTTGTTTTAACGATTAGCTGCATAAACATCAGTACAGGTAAAGTTTACACAGTGAGAATTATCTGCAATTAAACTTCACAAGGACTATTCTTTATTCAGACTTAAAAAGACATATGGCAGTTCCCTTTCGGATGTACCGATAAATGATGCAAAGATCATAGATTAGTTAAATTTATCTATGCACAGTTCAGCTGACCTTACGGCGTGAGCTGCCATTATTTAATTTGAAAATTACAGAATCAATCAGTTAATTCGGTGAGTCGACATAAATCAATCAAGATGGTCATAAGTTACCTTAAATTCTGAAAGGTCCAAACATCTACTAAGAGATAGAGGTATTTCCTTCAATTGATTGTTTGAGCAATCAAACCTGTAAAAGGTTAATGGGAAAGCAAGAAAACTTCAATACAACCTGCTTGTGACCAAACAAACCATATGCAGCCACCTTCTGATAAACAAGACAAGGAACCATCATTGCTGGCACATGAAATCCATATTGACTGCTAATATTCTGTGCATACCCTAGCCTTACAATCATTAATATCACATGTGCTAGTCTTATCAGTTGTTGGATGGTAATATTCTGCAATCACTTTCCATCCAGAGGAAGGGTCAAAGATTATGACCAAATTTCGATAGAATGACCACACCAATAGACAGCAGAAGTCTCTTGTTGCATACTACCATTAATATCTTTCTAAAGTGCAGAATTAAGGTACTTGCTCTAAATAATGGTCTTAGAGGAAATTTCTTATGAAAGCTATTAGGGAAACAGAAATAACAAGTAATTGATCGCAAACAGGCGATTCTTCCATGAGCAGTTCAAAATTAGAAGACTATACAGGATGAGTAGCTCTTCCACAATGAAAGTAAATGTGACCTGAGGAGGAGTAGCAAGATCATCAAAAGATAAAGAAGATGCGGCAACCTACTTGACAAGCGAAGTTGCGGATCCAATCTCATCAGGTAAACCAGTAATTGAGTTGTGGGAGACATCTAATGACTTAAGCATCGGAAGCCTGGGAAAGACATTGCTCACAAGAATAAAATGAGCACTTAAGAAGGAAAATCAATTGAGATTAGAAACGAATAGGAAAACTTACTCTCCTATAGCAGCTGGAAGATGGGTGAGTTTATTATGGCTTACATTCAGCACAGCCAGTAGGGATAGGTTTCTCAAATCTTCTTTTAGAATTTCAATGTTATTATGAGCCAGAACAATCTTTTGTAGCTCCACAGCCTACAGAAATACAATAACTAGATCCAGTAAAAGCGATACAAGATATTACATGTAAAGCAAAGACTAAAAGAAAAAAAGAAACTAAAAAGAAAATCTGAAGAGGAAAAATTACTACCTCCCACCACTTTTCACCATTGCCAACTGCATCCAAACTTCGGTAAACCTCATCGGGCACATCTCTAGGAGCAGACAATATCAACCAATGAGCTCTCACGTGTAAATCCACCATGTAGCATCGAGATTCATTCAAAGCGACAGGAAAAATAAAGCTTAAGGTGTAAAGCTGTCTGTGGTCCATCTGCTCTGCTCCCCCATATTTTAGTCCTAAATTTTGTTTTTCCCCATGGGCATTATCGACAGAGTAGATAAATGATTCATTTCATGATTCTACGTTGGAGGTAATGACACAGTAGCCTGAAGTTCAAAATGGCAGAGAAAAAAATAGCGTTTAGCATGCCCAACAAAGCAAGCTGAAAGAAAAGAATCGCCAGCCAAAGAATGAGCAGAGCTGAACTAGGAATCAAACCATAATTTCAACCAGTCCTACCGAACGCAAAGCTTGAGTCAATGTCCACCAGTTCCATTGTGTCCCCGAAGAAAGCACATCGAAACATTTCAAACCATTACAACACTAAGAGAGGAGATGGTGGTTCAACATTCTCGGTTGGGACATCAAAGAAGAGTCGGCCGCTATTCTGCGTCTAATCTGGCTTGGACACATTACATCCATCGATGGCAAGAAATGCATGGAAAAAGTAAAATCCAGGTCGTGCAGCATCAATTTGAAAAAAATTAGAAGCGGGATCGCGAGCTTCTCCCGCGCAATTGCTAATGCTCGGAGGAATAGTTCTCTGGGAAGAAATGCCAGAACAGAGACAGCACTTTCCTCTGTCGGAGCAGACTAATTGAAGTCGCTCTTATCTTATCCTAATCAATCGTCAACCTTCGTCGCCACTCCCCGGCCATGCAGACCGGATCGTGAGAAAACAACTAGCCTTAAATGCATTGGTAATGCTAATGCTGACTCAGAACTTCATCCTTCACATTCATAGACAGGGCAAAGCAGAAACTTGCGCTTTAAACCGAAAAGTACAGAGCCAGCTACGACACACGGATCGAGCAAGCGATCTCGCATCGATCCATTGCGGAGCGCTGCAGCGAGAACAATTGATGGACGAAGAATCGATGGGTGGAGCGACGGGGAAACTCACTCGAGCGAGCGATTGGACAGGTTGAGAGAACCGGATGATCTCGCAGCTTTGAGCAGCCGATCCATGGCAGATCTGGGAGGAATGCGAGGCAGCGCGGAGTGAGTTGCTACATCGATCGGTCGATGCAGAAGCGAAAGCTCGCAACTGGAAACGTGACTTCGCCACTGAATATGCACATCTTTCTTCTCCGTATTTTCTGCTTTTTCATGACTTAGGATAGATTGAAAGGACGTTTCTCTTTCTCTGCTTTTTTTTTTTAAATCGAAAAGGAACATATATTTATGTAACAAGGTCAATTAATTTTTCTATTTTTCGAAACAGAAATTGTTTCCGAAAATAAATTTGGAACGAATACAAAATGTAAAAAAAATTACTTTTTTATTCTCAGAAACTAAATAAAAAATAATATCATTTTAGAGAAATAAGTTTAACGTAATTTAATACTCATTTTTACACCCCACAAATCAATTCGCTGCCGATTGCTAGCCACCATTACCTCCGGCCACCACCACCACCAGCTGCCAACCCCCTTCGCCACCGTCAACTGCCTCTGGTGGCTGATCACTAGTCACGATCGCTATTGCCTCCAGCCATCAATTATCATCGTCTCCGATCGCCAATCATCATCGCCCACCACCGCTAATTACTAATAGTCGCCCACCAATGCTGCTCGTTGCCATCGATTGTTGGTCCCAATCGCCAGTCTAACTCACTAAATTGAAAATTTTGGAATATAAGTTTTTAGGGCTATACCAAATGCATTTATTTTCTTTTTTTCTATTATGGGAATATAAATTTTATACAATTAAGCGTTCTTATGCTTTGAAAAAATTATTTCTGAATAGAAGTTGTTGCCGAGATTAGAAATGTTGTACAATTACTTTTCCTAATTTATAGTAATTATGAATTAAGTCTTAACGAAGAGTTGGGAATAGTCTTTTTTTGTTTACGAGGCGAGAATGCTTAGCAAGATAACAATTTAAACTAATTAGAGTTTTCCCTCAACATAACCATCGTTATCTTCCCTATCTCTCTCTTTTTTTTCTTTTTTTTTTTGCCTCAGCCTAAAAACAGTTGAGTAATGTTGGATATACTAAATATTAGTTTAGAAAATTGGTTTTTCAAATGATATGTTAACCGGGTCCTTTAAACAATTATACCATATTAAAGAACTAATAACAACACGACACATTGCTTAGAGTCTAGTTGGTACAGTTGAGGCGGTATTGTGTTGTGTCGAAATAGTGCGTTTCACAATATATATTTTTAAGTTGTTGTTTTCCGCAGCTTCAAATAATTAAAGCGTTATGCAAGGTGATAAAAATATTTGGCTTCAAATGTAACTATAGAATATGATTGTAATATTCGAAAGATTTGTGCTATGCAGTATATATATATAGATAAAGCGCATTCAACATGTTTAATAAGTAATGAAATTGTATTTGCCTCAGATTTAGCAACTGGCGTGTTTGGTAACCATTTTGCTCTAAAAGTTAACTTCTGGGCAGAAGTGATTCTGCTCTAAAATGATAAATGCATTTCTGAAGTGTTACCAAACGTGCCCTTATTCTATTTCGGCAACTAGCAATCGGCAGTGGGTGGCCGCAAGGACTACCACCCTTGCTCTTGATGTGGGGGAACAAAAATCACTTCTGAAGGGGAAAAGAAAATCACTTCTATAGTAGAAATTTTTACTTCTTTTGCCAAACGCAATTCTACTCCAATAGTAGAAAAATGCTCTATAAGTGATTATTTATCAAACACATTTCTACTCTAAAAATGCTTCTGGAGCAGAATTACAATTTTTGAAATGTTACCAAATGCGCCCATTCTTGAGTGCCAATATGGACTGGGCCTAGACAGAGAGGTAGAAGCACGGCTTGGCCCGTAATACGTAAAATGCATGGATCAGCCGACGTAACTTAGGCCCGTCTAAGACGGCCCATGAATCAGGTCAACTTGGGGAGAGATTGCTACGAGCCGAGCCGAGCCGAGCCGCCATCAGTGCGGGGATGTTATGTCGGCCTCCTCCCGCCTCCTCCGCTTGCTCTAAACCCTAACCTTTCAGTGTGTCGGTCTCCACACCTCATAGTTCATCTTCCCAATCTTTTCTTCACCAACTCGAAGATGGCGAAGAAGAAGGAGAAGAGCGTCAACGTGTCGGGGAAGCCGAAGCACTCTCTGGATGTGAACCGGAAGGATGGCAAGAGCGAGGCTCGCACCGCCGCCACCGTCCGGCGCCTCAAGATGTATAATTCGAGGCCCCAGCGTAACAGCAAGGGCAAGATCGTGAGCCACGAGCTTCAGTCCAAGGAGCTCCCGAATACGCGCATTCAACCTGATCGTCGCTGGTTCGGTGCGTCGACCTTCTCTCTCTTTCTTGCCTTTTCCCTCTTAGCAAATTCATTTTCACGTTTGCTAGCATGACTGCGTATCCGTGTGTCGAGAAAATCGATGCCTCGAGCTCATTTCAGTTTGACGTAATCTTGAATTCTACTGCTGAAGAGTTAATTTGTGCGAGGCACTGAGAGAGTTTCAGGAACTTGTTCTTCTTGTTTATTTATGCGGTGTTCAACTGATTATGACTGCTGCTCCCTCGTAGGAGGGTGTGAAATTGTGATTTGCTTTGTTGTTTGGAATACTTGCTCATTATGTACCCAGAAAGCTCGCAGCGCAGATAGTGGGATGATTTCTTATTGTGATAGGGGGTATTTGTCGGTGCTGATGCAATATTCACATTTTGGTGATATGTTGAGCATTTTAGAGAACTGAGTAATTGGTCTTGATCTGATATTTGACAATGATTGATCTATCAATAGTTCAGATATTTCAACCCGCCGGCTGCTCTTGTTTTATGTATATAGGGAACACAAGAGTTGTCAATCAAAAAGAACTTGAATTTTTCCGGGAGGAGCTGCAAAGTCGGATGTCAAGTAACTATAATGTTATTTTGAAGGAAAGGAAGCTGCCCCTGTCACTCCTCAATGATCCTAAGCAAGTAAGAGACTTTTCAGTAACTTATATCTGTTATTAGAAAGACTTGCATTTTCAAGTTGTAGCAACAAACAGCCCCCTTACCCTCACCGAGTGGAGGGCGTGTGGATAAAATGTTTAGCTACTTTGCAAATTCTGCGGCCTAGATCTGTATTGATTTATTTTTCTTATTTGCAAACAAGCTACCAACTACAATTAGTATGTTAGTGTTTGTTGCGTATTGCGCGAATTAGATTTACCGTATTGTAATTGTGTATTTTTCCCCACGATGGGCTTAAGTTGTTTGTGGATATCATGCAACTCTTAATTACCTAATTGGTTTCTGCATTCTTTCAAATGCATATGAAGCAAGCAAGAGTTCATCTACTTGATAGAGAACCTTTTAAGGATGCATTTGGCCCTAAGAAGAAGAGGAAGCGGCCGAATCCCTTGGCAGCAGATTATGAGTCATTAGCTAAGAGAGCCGGAGGATCTCAGGGTGAATGTCCTTTCTTTATGTACTTTCCCTTCTCTTGATTATTAGTTATTTGTTTTTGGCTGGAGGTGGTCGGAGGATGCTTTTTTATCATTATATCAGTATTTTGAGTGCGCAATAGGCCAGTCTCTTCTGATTCAAAAATTTAATAAGGAAATTTTATTACTAGGGAAGTGGCCTGTAATGTTTTTAGGGGAAGGTTTATTTGTTTTTGGACAATATCAGTCCTTCAATCTGCAAATGGCAATTCATTGATATGATATCTGCAATTGGTAGCAGTGAATTTCATCCTCATTGCCTTTCACTGTGCAGACGCTTTTGAGCAGAAGCATGGATCATCTACAGAAGGGAATGAAGAAGATGGACTCAGAGACTTGGTGCGCCATACAATGTTTGAGAAGGGTCAAAGTAAGCGCATATGGGGTGAACTCTACAAAGTCATAGACTCGTCAGATGTAGTTGTTCAGGTACTTTACTCTCTTTAGTTCAGTGGATTGGTATTGGTCTACTATTTGAAGAATAAAGCCATCCAATAGTAGGTGGAAGCATTCATCCTACACTTGATCCTTGTCTGTGGTCTGTCTAGCTCATGTTGTGTTGTTTATCTGTGCTCTGGAGTTTGAGAATTTTTTTACTTGAAATAATTTAGTTGCTCCGTGGTTTCTCATTATGTCGAAAGCTTATATGCCCTCATGGTCTGGCTCTCTTTCTTTCTTTGCTTCTTCTGGCCTGTATCTCACTATGAATGCTGAATTTTTTCGTTCAAGGTTTTGGATGCTAGGGATCCACAAGGTACGAGATGTCGTCATTTGGAGAGGCACTTAAAAGAGCATTGCAAACATAAGCATATGGTTCTTCTCCTAAATAAGGTTCGTTTTGGGATTATTTGATACTCTGGAAGCTAACTTCTCCCAAATTTTTCACATCTCATGGAAATTGATTCTGCAATGCAGTGTGATCTGATTCCTGCTTGGGCCACAAAGGGATGGCTTAGGGTATTATCCAAGGAATACCCTACACTTGCGTTCCATGCAAGTATTAATAAGTCATTTGGCAAGGTATATGGCAAAAGCTCTTTTTTTTTTCCTGGAGAAAAATGGGATCGACATTTAGTAATTAGAAATTTTAGCTTTATTGACTAGCCTTTCGCCTTTTCTCTTCTAAACTATATACTCTCTTGTTTTTAAGTTGTAATGGTTCACTTAATCAAAGTTACTGTCATCTTCTGTTATTTCTCTTGTGGACCTTAGTGTGGTTAGTGATGTATTACTGTAAACCTTTGTTTTCATGCTGAAGTTAACAAGAATGGTTGCCATTCAGGGTTCGCTCCTCTCAGTATTGAGACAATTTGCTCGCCTGAAAAGTGACAAGCAGGCAATATCCGTGGGATTTGTTGGCTATCCAAACGTGGGAAAATCGTCAGTGATTAACACATTGAGGACAAAGAATGTAAGTTTGTCGTTCTTTTGCTAGTTATCGCCTATTAATACTCCTGTCTTTAGATGAATAGCAGAGAGTATGTTGACTGCAAGAGGATTCTCAATTAAAGTTCATTTGCCAGTGTGTAGAATAATGCTTGCCATATTCCACTCCACTTTCTCCATTCTAATATAGTCTGTTGTCTGCAGTGCTCACAACTAGTAACTTCTGGATTTACAAGCTACTTTGTCACTTATTTGTCTGTCCCTTCCATATATAGGTTTGCAAGGTTGCTCCAATCCCGGGGGAGACAAAAGTTTGGCAATATATAACACTCACAAAACGGATTTTCTTGATTGATTGCCCTGGAGTTGTATACCAGAACAGCGATTCTGAAACAGACATCGTATTGAAAGGCGTGGTATGTTATCTTGTTTTATGTCAAATGAAAAGACGTTCCTGACGAGCATTATTTATTCGTCCAGAGCTTGCATTTGATTTCTGGAATTTTTCTTTAATTGGTGCTGTTTGATGTTTTCCTTTCAACTCGGAATAGACCATCCTGCTTCAACATGTTACCTTTTAGTCAAGTAGGACCAAACTTTTTCAATGCACACTTGCATTTGCTTGTTGAAGGCTAAGGCTTCTTCAATGCACCACCCGAAATATATTTTAGCTTGAAGATTGAGATTTTGTTTACATTTTACAGTTTGTTTTCTTGTCATTCCGGTACTTATTACAGAGACTAGATAAAAGTGTGCCCCCATTGCCACACATTATTTCAGCTTGTACATGTGGACATTTCGAGAACTGGTCCAAGTCAAACAGTGATGATTTGAGTCACTGTTCATTTGTGTTTTGGTATTTGTTTAGGGAAAAAACCACAAAAAACCCTAAACTTTGCCCTCTATGACATATTTACCCCAAATTTTTTTTTGTGACACCAAAGACCTCAAACTTGTACCCATGTGTCATATTTTTCCCAAACTTTTTTCCATGACACAAAAAATCCCAAACTTATACTTGTGTGACACATTTACCCCACTTGAAATAAAAAGACACATTTACCCCAATTTTTTTTCAAAATAATTTAAATATTCTATTTAATAAAAAAAGAGGTAAAAGATGAAAATGCCCCTGGATCAGGCAATTTTTTGGGGTAAACGTGTCGCACGGATAGAAGTTTAGAGTTTTTTGTGTCACAAAAAGAAGTTTGGGGTAAATTTGTCGCACTATACAAGTTTGGGGTTATTTTGTGTCACAAAAAAATGTTTGGAATAAATGTGTCACAGAAGGCAAAGTTTGAGGTTTTTGGTTGTTTTTTCCCATTTGTTTATCCATTTGAGTAAAAGTTATCTTGTACTTACAGGTGAGAGTCACCAATTTGGAGGATGCTTCTGAACACATTGGAGAAGTCCTGAAACGTGTGAAAAGGGAACACTTGCAAAGAGCATATAAGATAAAAGACTGGTATAACTAATTTGTGCCTCTAGTTAAGGGCTTTAAATTGCGATGTTTGCAATCATTTATCTGTAATCTTTCTTGATAGTGGCTTATCAATAGTGTTCCAAGATGATCTAGTTCAGGATCTTGCTCGATTTCAGCATCTCTAAAAACAAGTTTCTTGCTCAATGTTGTACTGCAAGTTAAGAACATGTTCTTACTGGACATTTGGGCAGGATTTTAGCATCTCAAAGACCGAATTGAGTTACCATATAAAAGAGAAAATTAGACATACACGAGGGAATCCATTATATTCTTCATGTTATTCGGCATTTTTTTTTCCTACTTAGCATAGTCCCTTAGAATCACATGATTCTAATCGACACTATATTTATGCAACTTAGTGTAGATTTAAGAAACGAAGTCTATGGTATTTAGGTTGCATGGTATCTTTGGGCTGCTATTTTCCAAATGATGTCTTTGCTTTCTTGGTGTAAGCACACAGTTGTCCTTTCAATAAACCATACTGGTTTTTTTTTTCAGGGAAGATGACAATGATTTTTTAGTTCAGCTATGCAAATCAACTGGCAAATTGTTGAAGGTATATTTCTTCCTCCATATAGAGGAGTCTCATCATCTAAATGTAATCTGTTTGCATAGATAAGTGTGATATGTAAGAAAGAAGCTACCTTTCCATGCTTGCGTTGTCTCATGATGGCATGAGGCCATCATTGAAGCCTGACTCAGTAATCATTAAATCTTGGCTCATTTAGGGTGGTGAACCGGACCTGACGACTGCAGCGAAAATGGTCCTACATGACTGGCAAAGAGGTAAAATACCCTTCTTCATTCCGCCGCCTCAACAAGAGAAGGAATTGTCAGAAGAACCTGCCAGTTATGGTGTAGAAAAAGAGGCAGCGGTGGACAGCGACAAGGCATCTGCAGCATTCAGAGCAATCGCGAATGTGATCACATCTCAGCAGCAGAAAAGCGTGCCTGTTCAAAGAGACCTCTTCACCGAGGACGAGTTGAAGGGTGAAGATCACGGGTCTATGGAGGATGCAGTGACCGAGGGGATCCCAGCCTCAGAGTCAGAGGACGATGATGTGCGGCCTTCCACAGAGGAAGACGTGGAGTAACCGCAAGTCTCCAATTTTAAGAGAGCCTTTTCGTATTCTAGAAATGTTATAGAATTATGGCAAGTGTAGCCCAGCTAATTATCCGTTTCATGCGAAGAAAGCATAAGAGGAATAGTTATTGTATAAACGAGGTCTGTAACTGGTTCTTTCTGGCTAGTTCGAGTTTTGAAGCTGGTTCTCTGTCGCGGGAATAATTCAATTTTGGTAAAGATAATCTCATCAAGTGGCATCATCAATTTTGCTTTCAATGTCAAGTTTGAGGATGCTGAGAAAGAAAGAAAGAAACGCAAGACAGGACGTATGGTCGTGTTTGTTTTCAATGTGACGCGCCATTCACTATCTTTCGATTCTTTCCCTACATAAGTGCAGTGCACTTTTTAGACGTTTGCCATTCGTACGCGTTCCCTCGGGGTTCTTCAATATTGGCCGGGGGCTCCATAGATCGGTTGGTGTCGACAACCAATCAAATCTTTTGGTGCCTTGAAGTTGGTGAGTTGCGCCGGTGTGATGTTGTTTATTAATCTGTGTTCAATATATGCTGAATATTGTCACACGCAAGTCTCACTAAAAAGCAAAATGTAATTCGAATCTATATCTTACGTTGTGATTTGTTACATCCATCACTTAATTTAACGGCCACTCACTCAAATTAAGCCTCGTCGGCGGCCTCAAAATCGAACACCCTTTTCGTGGGCATTGAATTTCGGTGGGACTTAGCTAATGAGATGCCCCGGCGTAGCGGGCTGACATTATTTCGGATCGGGCCTAGCCAACTTCACCGCAAAAAAGGGAAGCGGGATTCAATTGAGAGGAGCTACATTAAGGTGGACGAATTTAGGTAATCTGTCACAAGATGCAATAAATAGGAGTCGCTTTCTGCCACCGAGCCTAGCTAGCCATCTTCGCTGTTTTGCTTCAGATCTTCTCTCATATTTACTGCTCGTTTATGGAAACCTCGTAGGGGATATTGAATTAGGACTGCATGCAATTGTGGATTGTGATAAGCCAGGATCATGGGTTGGATTAAGAAGAGAACGTAATCGAGGGGGTCCGGCACGAGCACATGCGTCGAGATGATCATATGGCTTGCGCTGAATGATTGATCTGAGGAGTCGCGTGCTACACGAGACATGCTTGGACCTAACAATCGAACTCTCATCGGTTTGTTTTCGAATTGTAGCAAAAAAATCTCGTGTGTGATGCTTCTGAGCCTGGTTTAGTCACTCTCTTGTTATTGACACTTTAAGAGCAGATAACCTCAGGCGAACCATTCGACCAAAAAAAAAAAAAACTCCGGCGAGCTTGAGCAATGTGTGTAGTTTTCCGTTCATTCCAAGATCAATTTGTCCGCACATGATCTGTAATAGAAGATAGCCTCGTTCTTCCGGTAACACGGTTAGACGAAATCAATCATAAATCGATAATTGTTTGGGATCCATATATATGACGATTGGAGCGCGAGCCTGTTTTGTAGATGTTATTCGTTTTTTGTGAATGGATTCTCGAATTTATGCCTTTCTTTAAGCACACTGACTTTGGAGATTGGGCTTCATCTGTTAGGAATGAACTAGGAGGAGTAGTCAATTAGCCTGTTACCTAATTGACAACGTCATACAGCAAATGAAGAGAGTGTTCGCACGTGAATTTACAGCTTCATTGCCAATTCATTTATGTGGAATTTGGCTTTCCCTATTATCTCCCTTGCGTTCCTACAGCGTGAGTGGTTAGATCTTCCTATGTCGTTTTCAAAATTACAGTTCATATTCAAAGAGTCCTTATTGGTGGTCAAAGTATGTGCCTAATCTTTCCTCGGGCGCATCAAAAGTTTCGATGTCCACCTCAATCACCGAAAAAATTGTCAAAAAATTCTTAAAACCTATTACTTTTTTACCAATTCAATCTTAAACATTTTAAATTTATCAGTTCAGTCCTTAACATTTTCGTATTTTACCAATTAAGTCATTACGGTCAATTTTGGCCGAATTTCGTTAACATGGACGCCGATCGTTCTACGTAATGCGATCGGCATTGACGTAGATAATTTTTAATAATATTTTTTTCTTTCTTCTTTTGTTTTGTTTTGTTTTTCCTTTCCTCCTCCTCCTTCTTCTTCCTCCTCCAACCGGTCACCGGGCCTTGGCGATGACTGACGACCAATCAGAGGTGACAACTGGCGAGGCCTCGCTGTCACTGGGCAAGGCCAGCCTCGCCATGACTGGACAAGGCTCGGCCTTGTAGATCTACGTTGGATTCAATTGGTAAAATATGAAAAAATTTAGAACTGAATTGATAAATTTAAAAGATTTAAGACTGAATTAATAAAAATGAACTAAACTCGGGATTTTTTTGACAATTTTCTCTCTATCAACGCTTCAAATTGCACGGTCTGACGTCGCGTCAATAGGAAAAAGCGAGTTGCAACCTCGAACAATTGTCATGGGAATCCTACAAGTTTGGTTATGGCAAGACCAAATCTACTGTCTTTGGATGCTGTAAAGAACAGTATTCCTTCATGGAACGCAGAATCTTTCGGAGAGCCAACTTCAAAAGGCATCTGACCAAAAAAACTTCAAAAGGCAAAATTGCAGACCAGATTCATCAAAATCTACCTCGTCCAGGACTTGTTCCAACCGGACACGAATCGTTCCCTCAAAAAGAGGACAACTGGACCCGCAATTGGTAGGTAGGACGAGAAAGATTCAGGCGTCTCTGATGGTCAAGTTTGAAGACGACCCATCACAGATGATCGTCAAAATTGACAAAACTGCAGAAAAGAACAAAAAAATCAGAGTCCCAATTAATTGATTACCATCTGGGAACTTTTTGGATTGATCGATAAACGCTTAGGATCAGATTGCCCCGGTAAAATTCAAAGACAACGTGTTGGACGGGGTCGGACTCTCAACGTGAGTATCCCATGGGATTAAATTTGATCGCGGCAACTCGAATTCGATAGTCAATGTGCGTTCACCTAGGTTTATGGTCATTTCTACAGTTAGCTAGTGAACATGCACCATGACACCTTCTGCGGTCTAAACCCTCGATTGGTTTGCAAAGCTTAGACCAAAGGAGTAAAAACAGAAGAAGGGCGTCGTCCTAATTTGACCAGCCTCGCCCGTATTGCACTCCCCATAAGACTGACACGACCAAGACAAATTCGATCGTTGATTGGAATCAAAACGTGTCATGTCTTCTTTTATTACGAGCAGTAGAAAAAAAAAAGGATAGTCTTTATTGGCGGTGCATCCATATGTCTTTTCTATTCTTTTCATGAAGATCTTTGATGGTGGAGGACAAAACGTTCAAATGACAAGGGACGACAAGTCACTATACTTTCGGGAAATTAAAAAGGTTTGATTCCACGACAATTTTATTATTTCAAGAATTTTGAGTATATCGGGCTCATTGAGAAAATTTCCCGATTAACCCTAAGTCTAATATCTGGATGCCAATTCAGTCCTAAATTTTTCAATTTTGACAATTTAATCCTAAATATTTGCGCGAAATTTCAATGTAGTCATTTCGCCAGATTTTCACCAAAAATTACTGGCGTGCGGCGGTCCGGTCATCGGCAGTCGTCCTACGTGGCGCACTGCTGCGTCGGTGATATTTGGCAAAAATTGATCGGAATAATTAAATTGAAATTTTGTGCGAATATTTAGAATTAAATTGATAAAATTGAAAATTTTATTATTAAATTGACGTCCGTACAATAGACTTAAAACCGATTAGACAATTTTTCGTAGGCTCTTTATATTGGCGCATACATGAGCATCTTCACACTCGGTCTATAAATTATAGAAAGGGCTATGAGTATTAGTATTTGACATTTCTATTATTAAGAACATTGAGATAGCTAGAGAACAAATCACGGCAATCAAAAGAAGCAAGTCTTCTTTGCTCGTTCATTTCCAAATCTAGGAAGGACTTTCGAATCTCTCTCTCTCTTTCTCTCTTGTTTTTTTGTCCCCATTATAGATTAATAAATCAATTAGGCTCTAAAGTTAAATTAAATTTAATGTTATATCTGCATTGCATGTGGTGGCGGTGGTCTGATTTGCACACATCCACATGCCTCGTGTAAGCTGAGTGGCATAACTATTTTTCTCTTTGAATTTCTTAATTTCTTTCTTTTGTTTATTTTCTTGGACTTCCTGAAGCTATGAACAAATTTTTTTCTTTTGGGTTAGAAAAACCCATGAATTTGGACCTAATCAAAGTCAAGAAATGGTTGTTAACCTTGATTAGACAGATTAAGTAAGTTTAAATACATATATATAAACCCTTTGTTCCCAATTCACGTTACTTTTCTACCCCCAAATACCTTTCCTTTATTAGATTTATATTCACGAGAAGTCTCGCGTTAGATCAATTTGCTAGGCACGTGGTCTGTCCCACACGTTAATTTTTTATGTCCAGACTTACTTGAATAAATAAATCCCCGCAATCACATCACATGAAAAGAGTCAAGCTACGCCACACTAGAAAAATCAATTATTAAGTTCAAGCAATACTATGGTCTAAACATTAAATACTAAATAAATCTGAGCGTCACCTCGAAACATGTGACTTTTGAATTATTCAGACGTCATGGTTCCGAAGATTCCAAGTAAGTAGGTCAAAAGTACCTTTGTTATGTGAGATTTACATTTAACATTATATGCCAAAGTTTTGATATATTAGTCTTTATTTGTTTCACGAAAAATAAATAATTTAAAAGATGTTTTTAAGTCAATGAAAAATATTTTCATTGTTGATAACAATGTTTGTTAACATTTTTGTGGTTGCAAACGATCATTTTTAGCCAAATATTTTAAGGAAAATTTCAAATAAGGGCTTTAAAGTGCTTATATTTTTTCAAATAAGGACATGAAGTAAATCTTGTTTCAAACAAGGGCCTAAAATAGCCAAATCATTTCAAATAAAGACTTAAAGTGGCCAAATCATCTTAAATAAAGGCTTGAAGTGACCAAATCGTCTCAAATGAGGACTTTTGGCCAGCCGGTGACTATTTTTGTCATCAGAGAGGGGCATTTTGATCCCATCATTTATAAGTTTGTTTGTTTTTTTTTTAATTTTTACTTTTCTTTCCCTTTCTCTCTTCCCCTCCCCTTCCCCTAGCCATCCTTGCCAGCAACGCTAGCCTCAGGCACGGGCGGCCCTCATCGGCGTCGGGTGAGGGCGACCCTTGCCAACATTGGGCGAGGGTGGCCCTCACCTGGGGGGACAAGGGCCACCCTCGCTTGGGCTGGCAAGGGCGACCCTCGCTCGACGCCGCCAGCCCAGGTAATGGTGAGGGGGGCCCAGCCTAGGCAAGGGCCCCCCTCACCGTCGGAGGTCACTAGCAAAGTGAAGAGGGAAGGGAAAGAAAAAAAAGAAAAAAAAATAAAGAAATTCAAAAAAACGGTAAATGACGAAAATGTCCTTCGGTTGGCAAGGGTAGGCCATTTTTTTAGACTAATATGGTAACTTCAGACCCTTATTTGAAATAAAATACACTTCAAGTCCTTATTTGAGATGGTATGGTTACTTCATATCCTTATTTGAAGCAATATCTACTTTAAGTCATTATTTGAGAAAACGATGACACTTTAGGCTTTTTTGGAATTTTCTCAATATGTTGCAAGTCATTGATTTTTCGCCAAGAGTTTAAAATAATCGCAAAGATTGTGGTCAAGCCGAATGGCAATTGCCAAACAGGTCAAGAAGGGTGGGCCCAACATTCCTCAGGTGTCACAAAAAGCAAAAGAGCAAAGAGAGAATTGATGGGAGGGAGCTGAATTCGTGGTGATTAGCAAACTCAAACCGCAAAACACAGTGCGTGTTAAGAACGCGAATTCATGGTAATGACACGTCTTTATCCTTATTAATCCATGTAATTTCAGGTTTCAATTTTATTTTCATAATAAAGAAAAATTTAACTAATTTGTATGCATTTTTTATATTTTAATTAAGTCATTCGTAAAAAAAAAAAGTGAGGTTTGCTCGCAACTCAAAAGGGTAACAGGAATTCTCTCTTTTTCAAATTTTTTTTTTAATGCTGGAAACCTCGAGGTGCTTAACCATATGGTCATCACACCACGAGAAAATCTCTTCAAATGACTCAGCACTAAATCTCATGAAATCTGTCAAAAGTGGTTTTGATATTTACGTAATTTTACTAACTCTATGTGCTGCTTTATCCAACGTTTTCTTTTTCTCGAAAGAACACTATCCTTTTCAACTATGTCATTCTTTTATACTTAGAAAATTTTCAAATAAGGATTTAAAATATGACCCTTTTCCTCGAAGATGACTTGAAATGAATCTTATCTCAAATAAGAACCTAAAACTGTCTCAAATAAGGCTCCTAGCTCATTGGCCAGCCAAATTTTCGCCAGCCAACTAGCATGTGCATCTCGCATGCCACTTTTGTGAAATGGATGTTCTCACTAGCTGGCAAAAATTTGATCGACCGACAAGCTGGAGGTGTTATTTAATATAATATCCATTCCGAGCCCTTTTTGAGAAAATGACGATACTTTAGATCCTTAGTCGAAATTTTCCCTTTACTTTATAACACGCAATGGCCTTAAAAATATTTTCAGGTGGTAAACACTGCTCTTTCAATTTTACTCAAGTATCTCTTTTCGACAATTTGAATTTTGCGATACTTCCTTCTTCTCATGGCTCTTTAATTTACGACGAGAGAATATAGTTACAAATGTATGACAAATTTCTATCGATATTAAGAATATGAAAATAATTTTATGAAATGTTTTGTAAAATAGCGTAAAAGAGACTAATCAAATATTGGAATATGATCTGCTTATTCAGATATTCGCTTATTATTTTTTTTTTTCATATTATGCTATAAGTTAGAGACAATTATGTGGCAGGTCCTAAAATTTGCTTCTTCTACTTAAGTTTTAAAACTTTCATTTCATGTATTTAAATCCAAAAATTTGAAACTTTTGGTCCGATCAAATCCTTCTGTTTGAAAAAATCCACATAATGTATTGAGGCGACAGTTTTAGGACATGAATAAAATGAAAATTTTAAAACTTAAATGCACAATGCTGATAAATTTTTAAGATTTGCCTTGTTATTATCCCTTAATCTCATAAACCATGGTTTCTACAACTTATTCTTTTTTCTTTTGATTATCAGGAGTCTATACTATTCAAGAGTGTATTTGTTTCGTAAGAAATGAGTGATTTGAAAAATATTTTTCAAAAAATGATTGCTTATATTATTTAGAAAAATTAGTCAACAAAAAATATTTTCATCATCAACAATAATTTATGCCTAATTATTTTTGTGGATAATGAAAATTTTTTCGATTCATCTATTTTTCGAAACGATATAAGCTATCATTTTTTTAAAAATATTTTTTGAATCACGCATTTTCAGCGAAACAAACGCACCCTAAAATGTACCGTACCTTCTAATCTTTTCATGGTCGAATCAAAAAGTGAAAAATCACAACTTTGCAAATCGAAATCCCTCAGAAGCGGTTGTGAGATCTTTATATTTCAATGCAACGATGAAAAATTATAAGAAGACGGTTTCTTGGGATCCATAGAATCACCCAAAACTTTTGGGATCCCATTCTGTGAACTGTCCTGTCACTTTCTTTAATTGAATTTTTTTTATTATTTTCTCTAGAGGAAAACGAGAGAGAGAGAGAGTGCGGTTCCTGCTCGGCGGATCTGCTGGCGAAGGCGGTACATGGTTCCTTCCAGAATCTCCAAATAAAACGAAAACCGAGACTGTTGTGAACTGGAGGTCTGAGCCTCCTCTCTCCTGCCTTTTCCATGGTAGGCCACCCCCCCAACAGATTCACTCAAGAACCTCTCACCTTTGTCATTTCCTCCACCTCCTCCTCCTTCTTCTCATTCATTTCACAGCGAGCTCCATTATTTTCAGAGAAAAGGAAGAAAAAACAGAGTCCCCTCCATGCAATGTGCCAACTGTAATGTAGCATTTGGTGAAAAACGAAACACGCTTTCTTCTTCTTCTTCTTCGCAAACAGACCCACCTCAAACGTTTTTGATCTCATTTTCTGGAATCTTAGAGGTGTTCTGATTTCGAAACGCTAAACCATTTCGATGCATCTGGGATACTCCGCCTCCACTCGTTCACCAAATTGAACGTTCTCTTCAACGGGAAAGTTCCCACCTTTAAGTTGAGAGAGAGAGAGAGAGAGAGAGAGAGAGAAGGGCGGGTTAAGTTTCAGCAAGTTTCTATCTTGTTTTCAGGATTGGAGCGTGCTTGTTTTTCTTGATTCGGGGATTTCCCTCTAAGCCTGAGTGACTGTAAGATCTCCTAAGAAGCTGCAAGTGCAAGTAGCATCACATCAGAGGAGCGTCTGGATCAACCATTGATACATTCGCAAAGAAAGCGAGCTCATTTTAGAGTTTCAAGTCAACCTTCTCAGTGACTCTGGCAAAGTTTTGATTTTCTGGAAGAAAAACTCCATCTCGGGATCAATGCGGTATTAAATTCCTTTTCTTTTTATCTTCGAGACCTTGAAGGGTTATTCTGATATTTTGGGTCATCACGAGCCTCAAGTTTCATCTTGAAGAACCTTCTTAGGGATTGCAGTTCTACTGGGACAATTTGCTTGAGAAATCATAGTACAGTGTAATAGTGCCTGGTGAGACAAATACCGAGACTGAACTTCTATGTCGTGGATGCTTCTTGATATGCATCAAAAGCAATGTTTTGGCTGTACCCATTTGGAGAATATGCTGGAATTGATGGATAACAGGTACCTGAGCTAGCTAATAAGCTTAAATCTGTGCGCCACGGTTAGCAATCTTCAGTATGTCAGAGAATACACAAGAAGTTCGGTCTCTGGGCCTGACGCCAACATGGTCTGTTGCGACTGTATTGACAATTTTCGTGGCGGTTTCGTTGGTTGTGGAGCGCTTAATTCACCGGTTAAGTACAGTAAGTATCATTCAGAAAACATCTCGAGACTCTCCAATCGATACGTAGAGTTCCCCCAACATATGCTCCTTTTGCATTTTGAAGCCATGATGTTGGATGATAGTGAATAAATCACAAATGTCTGTCATCATATATCAGTTGTAAATCTTAAACTTTCTCTAGTTTAATTTCTAATTTTGTACCATTAGTTTAATTTTATGGGATAAACTCTTGATCGTGAGTCTGTTTAGTGAACTGTTCGTTTGTGTTATCAATCTAATTAGCCATTCTAATTCGTGAATAGGCAGCCTGATCATAATCTATGCCGAGAATTCCTCATGATGCAGTAAAAATTAACTAGTTTTTCATTCGGACATCTGTGGCAAAAAAGAAGAATCATTTGGGCACCATTTTGCTGAATCTCCCAATCTTATCTATCTACAGCATGACTTCAAACCATGTGTAGCCCTGCATATTTGGCATGTTTCTTTTGATTTTGATTAACACTCTATTGTCACGAGTTATAATTAAGGTCCCATGGGAATCCCCATAAACAGAACTCGTATAGTGTGAATAAAATGTAAATAAGCTTGCTCTTTTGAGAGATCACTTGTTGAACTTCTATAGATGTTCTTCGTTTCTTTTTTTCTTTCTTTACTTTTTTGGGCTAATACTCATACAGGAGTCTGCAAGATGGTAAAACTTCCCTGGATGTGGGAGTCTCCCTGTTCTTGCTGCTGGTTCTAGTTAACAAAGATCTTAGTGATTGGACTACAAACGTAGTGGTGGATAGTTTAGGCATCTACCAGACTGAAGCTAGATTAAAAGTAAGGCTTGTGCCAAAATTGTGGAAGCTTGTCCAGTAGCCCAAAAAAAAAAAAAATTGCTTCTATCGTTTACATTTTGAATTTGACTTTGGTCTCACAGGCATTATGCAAGGCTTGTTATCCTTGACCTACAATGCAAGTTTATGTCATTTTTCTTTTTCTCCTTGGATACATTGAACAATGCAAGTTTATGAACACAAAGGTTATATTGAGATATTCATTAATCATGAAGACCGTTGCAGCTCACATGTCTATCTTCTATTTTTTCCATTTCCTTCTTGACATTAATCTATTAACTCAAATTAGCTGATGAAATTTTTTCTGCATGGTGTTACAGTGGCTGCATAAAACTAATCGTAAACCGTTGCTTGAAGCTGTTGAGAAAATGAAAGAAGGTATTTATCCCACATTCTTACTTGGTCTTGATACTATATTCTGCAAAAAGAAGGTCTCAATAATAAGCTTCTTTCTGCATTACTGATGATTGATTACTGAGGATTTTTGTCTAATTCCTGTGATCTTCGAACTTCGTTTCTCAAATTTCGTGACAGAGCTGATGCTGCTTGGATTTATCTCTCTCCTTCTGACGGCCACCTCAAGCATGATAGCTAATATCTGCATCCCGACCAAGTTTTATGATCGTGCTTTTGCTCCATGCTCCAGGTCTCAGATTGATGAAGATAAAGAGAACAGTAGTTCCAAGGAACGTAAGATGTTAACGGAATATTTCCTGAATCACTCATTCAGGAGAATGTTGAATACCTTGAGTCAGAATTCCTGCAAAGAGGCATGTGGTTTATCAATAAGTTTTAGTTAATATCTCATCAGTCATAGCTTTCGAACACGTGCTAATCTCACATAATGCTGAGAAACTTCAATTTTTCCAATTGAATTATTATAGTAATGGAAGTAACTGATCTCTTGCTTTAGTTTGTAGTGTAGTGTGACATTCTTTAGTCATCTGTTTTTTCAGGGTTCCGAGCCATTTGTGTCATATCAAGGTCTTGAGCAGTTGCACCGCTTCATATTTGTCATGGCAGTAACACATATATCTTACAGCTGCTTGACAATGTTGCTAGCAATAGTGAAGGTGAGAAACTGTTCAGAACAGCAGCAAATTCACTACCGATTTGCTGTCACACACAAAAGCCACGTTCTGCAGGCTAGATTCTGCTGTTGCAGTACACCACCTACCGGTGGATAACTTCGATGAACTGTGACCCATGTTTAGTATAATATCACAGGATTTTGTACACTCTGATCATGTTGGAGGACGAATCAGCCATAACCCTCAGCTCTTTGAAGATAATTGATCCTGAAAAATATAAAGCTTGCATGCTAAAGTGATCTAGTATTGACATTTTCATATTCTTATCCAGATTCCTCCACTCAATGACGTATGTCACACTTGTTGTAGATTACATGCTGCATGTTGCTCCATCCCTTTTTAGGCTGGAGCATTGTCATTATTAAGTAAAAATGTGGAAGATGAGGCGTGAACATGGAATATTTTTTGGCCACATGGAAAAACATATTTTAAAACAGCTGTTACGCTTTTTCCACACATTGACTTGGGCAGATTCACAGTTGGAGGCTATGGGAAGATGAAGCTCATGTGGATCGGCATGATTTCTTAACTGGTTAGTTCTGAGCTGATTATTACACTGCACAATCAACTTTCTCATTCTTTTCGGCTTATCTCTCACATGCCTCTAGCTTCTTCTTTTTTCTCAGTAATAGAGAGCTCCAAAAATTTTCGTGTTGGAAACTAGTTTTGATGAGGAGAAGGGACTTATAAAGAGGGCTTTAGGCTTCAAAGAACCCTCATATTAGCATTGAAGAATGTGCACCTGGCATTGTGCTAACAAGTAGAATAATATTTGTGATGAACAAGTCGAACATTGGTATTCTGATGATGGAGAAGGGCATGTTTATAAGCTTTGAAATCTCATAAAGAAGGAAGGAAGGAAACTCTAAGCCTATAAAGGTCTCATCCTGGATCTCATGTTGTTGTAATGCTTCTCTAGTTAGTCATGTCGTTACTTAGCGGATGAAAGATTTTGATTCGAGGCATTTCTCTATTGTCTAAAATTTTCTTTCAAGTCAGCTGTTTTGATCTTTATTACTTTATGAGATCCATGCGAATTAACCACCTCTTCTCCTAGCAGAAATCACAAGAGAGTCGGTATTACGGAGACAATCTACTTTTGTCAAGATTCATACAGCAAATCCTTTGGTCAAGAATGGCTTCTTCATCTGGGTGGTATGTAGACTAGTTCATGTTCTTGCATCATCGTCCTCCTCGTCAATTCAAAATATTTTCGAAGTAAGGGGGAAACAACCTATATAGGGGGTACATTCACAGAACATAAAAATCTGTCAGATCAAATAATGAAAAGATGTGAAACTTTGGTTTTGCCTATTTTTATAATATTAACAAATGTAAGCATCTAAACTTTACGTTTAAGAAATTATTCCTTCTTTTTGTAGTGAAAGCTTTATTACATGTTCTTGTCTAGTGGTTGACGCCTAGTGTTGAGCTGGAATTTGTTGCATTATAATCTCATAACTGGGAAAGTACAAACTTTTGTTTCAATTGGGTGTACTGATTTTGTGAAACATACTCGTTCTGCTTATTTAATCACTCTCTCTCTCTCTCTCTCACACACATACACGCACCCATGCACGCACGCACATTTTGTTGTATTTTCCTATAGAAGTATGTGCCAGTCTAATCTTGAGATAGCTCGTGCAAGTGAGAGTTCTTTCACTTAGTTCTTTATTCATTTGAATATGCAGACTTGTTTTTTCCGTCAGTTTGGGCATTCAGTGGTTCGTGACGACTACTTAACTTTACGTAAAGGCTTCATCATGGTATGGAATTCTGAAATATTATCCTGAATAAAATTCAGATGCTTTTTAATTAAGTCAACCTTTTGACTAGCTTAGAATTGCTTATCTTTGTACAATGTGGGGAGAAAATTATACCTTATAATAAGAAGATCAATATGCTATACAATAGGAACTAGCTTAGGCAATAGGAGAAATACGTGAAATGGAAAAGTGTATATACAATCCATTTATGTCATAGCATTTTGATATTTCCTTGAGAACCTCTGGCTTTCTTTCACTTCAAGCAGATTTCCCTTGTTTATGTGTTGGTAGCATAAAAGGTTGGTCGTATCATCTCCATGAAGCTTATTCTAACACTATTTTTGTTGCAAACAATGACTTTCGGAATCATCTGTTTAGCTGTGTTGTAGTATGGTTTCAATACAAAGGGCTGTTTACATGAATGGAACTTCATGTAGATGGGGAAGTTGCAAATGACTATTAGTCACCATACCAAATTGTATTCTGACCATTGTTAACTTCCCAAAGAGGTTATCTATACACTGTAATTGGTAATAGCTTCAAGGAAAAAGAAAAAGAAAAAGCTGTGACACTTGGCTGAAACAGTACCTTAGATTAAAGATTGTAAGATCATTTCCTATGAGATCACTACACAGTGAGCATAGTCTAGAGAAGATTGTTGCTTTAGAAGAAGCGATAAGTTTCAAATACGTCTTGCCCCCTTTTTATCTTTCATTTTCTTCCTCAATTTTCTGTCAAGGTGGGCTTTGATGTTCCAATATAGTCTATCCATTGTCATTATGATCCCCAGATCATAGTTACAGTCTAAGTAGAGAATTACAATGCTATAGAATTCTTGACATGTTAGAAAGAGTTGCTGTCACTTTTAGATTTTTACTCCTCATTCTATCTTAATTTTTGGCAGAATCACAACCTTCCACCAAAGTATGATTTCCACAGCTATATGATTCGCTCTATGGAAGAAGAATTCCAACGGATAGTTGGTGTGAGGTGAGATGTTCGCTGGGATAGTCCTGTTAATTTTATCTCCACAATTTTCGCTAAAGTTACGATCTTCTTAGTGAAATCAGCTTTCTTCATTGACTTTGTGGCTATGCTTAGCTAAGGAAGTGCCTGGAGTTAACTTTGGCAATACCAAATTTTGAACTCATCGTCTGTTTATCTTATCCAATTCTTCCTCAGTAGTATGTTTACTCTTCTCCTGAATAAGTGTCCGACATGTTCATGATGATGAACAAGTACCATTGTAAACATTTTATGAATGATATAAAGGAACTTATATAACATACTCTGTAAGTGGAAAGACTATAAATTCGTGTTTGCAGACAGTAAATTTTAGACTTTAGACTCCCTTTCTGGAGTGTACCTGTTTACAGGATTGCCTGGCCCTTAAATATTTTCTATAGTAACATGTAATACAATTAATTTCTGTAGGAATCTGGGAAATTAACATCTCTTATGTTTCTTGCAGTGGTCCTCTATGGGGATTTGTAGTTGCTTTCATGCTGTTTAATGTAAAAGGTAATCCATGTTTCCTGAATGAAAGGAGAGCTTCAGTTATTTTTCGATCTCATTTTGAAATTTGGTTGCTTGTTGATGTATAGACTTGTATTGCCAGATGGATTCACTCACAATTTCATTTTATTCTTATAACTTTGCAGGGTCCAATCTCTATTTTTGGATAGCCATTATTCCTATTACGGTAGGTTTTCCAGGTTACCTGCTTCATCTTTTATCAATTAGATGGACATTAATTTAGGTTGAAATTGGTTAGCTATTGGCATTGACTAATTGCATGTGCTGGATAGATTATAGGCTCATCCTTTGAACTTTTGAGTCGATAAGTAGATCCATAGATTGTAGCTAGTGTTGTCCTTTATAACCAGTCGAACTTGTGAGAATACCCTTTGTCTCCATTCTCTAACTTCATGTCATTGCCATGTGGTGCCTTTTTTGCGTAGCTCGTTCTTCTGGTGGGCGCAAAATTACAGCATGTCATTGCAACCTTGTCATTGGAAAATGCTGGAATCACTGGATTCTTCGCAGGAACTAAACTGAGGCCTCGTGATGACCTCTTCTGGTTTAAGAAGCCTGAGCTACTTTTGTCCTTGATCCACTTCATTCTGTTTCAGGTTAGAATAATTATCTAGATATGTGAGAGCAGCTTATGTTTTTTTCCAGAAAAGCTATAAATTTTTTATATAGTTAATTGAAGCTGATGTGCCTCCTTTTTCTGCTTGAATGACTTTTGTGCAGAATGCATTCGAACTAGCTTCCTTCTTCTGGTTTTGGGTAGCTGCTCTTCCCCTGATCTTTCATATGTGTTGTGGCAAAAAGCAGCCATTAAATTTATCACCGTTTAATATATTATCATTGTCAAACTTTGCCCTCTGAAATTGTCACCACCTTTTACCGTCAGTTTAAAATGAAGTTGACTTCATTTCAACCAAGTTCTTAAGTAAACGAGAAGACGATATTAAAAGTCCCATAACTTTCGTACGACGCTCACTTTAGTGCCAGAACTTTTTCCCGGATCACTTCAATGCCACTTTGGAAAGAAAAAACAATCACTTAAGTGTCTCTGACGACAAAATCTGGCAAAATATATATGTGACTTTTTTTAATTAAATGTTAAATATTGCGTTTCTTTTTTATAAAAGAAGAATGTCCACGTATGCTGAGACTAAAAACAACGAAAAAGTAAAGGAACTCAATCTCTCTCCACATCGTTCTCTTGTCGGCGAAATAGATAGCGGAGGAAGCGTGCTTGGCATGGCCTTGAGGGAAGTAGAAGACACTGGAGTTCACTGGAGGTATTTAGGCCATCCCTCCCGCGCATGCATGCCAAAACTGTGGATCCATGCTCCAATCTGGTTCCTTCAATACTGTCATCTCCTGCTTTTCAATCGTAGAGCTGGAATTCCTTGCTTGTTTTTTGGTTCTTTCTACTTTGTTGTGAGAGTGAGATTGAGAACAAGGATCAAGATTGAGAAATTTTTGGGGGAAAATAGGAACCCATCCAAATTCAAATACAAGAAGAGTGAAAAGAAATGAGAGTTTCCATTGGCTGAATTGCAAGATGTCAGAAGGGCAAAGAAGAAGATATTTTCCTTACCTTAAGACTTTTTCAGGGACAACAGAACATCTTCCAAAGGATCGAAGAAGAGGGTTTGAAGAATCAGGTTTTAAAGAAGAGGGGAAATGGCTTGATTTGTCTGAATTATGGTTTAAATTTGGGGCAAACATGTCGAGCGACATCGTTTAGGGCTATTAATGCTTACTTGGAGTGCTGGCGAGCCACGTCGGTTGGAAAATATGATAAAATATTGCCACGGCGTGCCAAATCGGTGATAGCTTTAAGTGATTTTGTTTTTTTACAAAAGTGGCACTAGAGTGATCTGGTGGCGAAATGTTTTGGTACTAAAGTGAGTGCTGTACACAAAAGTTATGGCACTTCTAGTGTCCTTTTCCTTAAATAAACAATAACTGCCATTACATTTGCACGAGCTAGGAGGTCTCACTTTGGTCTGTGTTTCCTGAAACTTGTTTATTCAATTTTACAGTGGCAGTTTGGATATAACTCGTGCTTCATTACGAACCATTTGGTTGTCTACTTAAGACTGATTCTGGGGTAAGGATGGATTTCCTGAAATCATACACTTTCAATGGAGATATTGTCCAGTTGTTGCATGACTGTTTCAATAATGCAGGTTTGCTGGGCAATTTCTCTGCAGCTATAGCACATTGCCTCTGTATGCTCTGGTTACTCAGGTATAGTGCTGTTCTCCTTAATCTGGAGTTCAAAATGTATTCGGTCACTAAGGCATAGTAGAATTGCTTTTCAGTGTAAACTAAACTTATGGAGGGAAGTGCAAAATTCATTCTTTTAACTTATGCTATCAAGTAATCATCAGCTTACAATGTTGACTGTTCACTAGGGGTGAGCGGTTCTAGGTTCCGTACAGGTTCCACCTAGAACCTGGAACCTACCCGTCCCTACAGGTTCTTCGTTTTGTGGAACTTGGAACCTACCCGTCAGAACCTGGAACCTGGAACCTACCCTGTCACAGGTTCCAGGTTCTTATAGGTTCTTTTTTTTTTTTCTTTTTTAGTTAAGCAAAAAATGAACGTAAACGCAACTACAAAAATGAAAATTTCCCATTTGTCATAGCAACAATCCATTAAATATGAAAACGTAAGATAAAATAAACAAGAAAAAGTTCAAAACACGTAACATAAAACCTAAATTATAGAACTTCAGTGCATGGATATGCCTAAATTATAAAACCTAAAGTAAGTTCTGTTTTTGCGCTACATTCGCCAAGTGGCCATTACGCAACACGTAGCCTTAAATTTTACTCCATCTTTGGTCTACACTAAGACCTCCTGAACTTCATCAGGAAAACTCTCCTTATGGATCACAAGGATGTGGTACCTACCGGCAATGAAAGCAAAATACAAAGGAAATGAGAACAGGTTTCAGTATAAAATGCTATCAACTTGGTAGTAGAGCAAATTCAGAAAATCAATTAATCATCTTAGAACACTATCAAGCAAACAGACCAAGCAAGAAGTACCAACTTCACAATTGCAAACACTTTGAATTCCCTTGGTTAAAACCAAACAAAAAATCGAAAAATTCACCTTGATTCCTTCAGAATCAGCATATGCTTTCAATGCATCGGGATCTACAGAAACAATTGCTACCAAAGAAGAGTTCTGGCTATCACCTATCATAAGCTAACACATAGGTTTCTTTTTAGTGTCCGGTTCCTAATCGGTTCTCGGTTCCCGGTTCCTAATCGGTTCTCGGTTCCCGGTTCCGGCGGTTCCTAAAAAATGGAACCGGGAACCGAACCCTCTCATATTAGAACCTAGAACCGTGGTCCGGTTCCGGTTTCGGTTCTCCGGTTCCGGGTTTTACCCGGGAACCATGCTCACCCCTACCGTTCACCCTCCACATAATTGAAATGGCAACATAAGTTTTTGACAATCTTTTGGGCCACATCTAGTCCTTGTGCAACAATTAAAATTGACATAACTAGATGCTTGCCCTTTCCATTATCAATTCACATGTTAAGCTGTCCAAAGCCTTTTGTTGCCACACCCTATCTCATAATGTTAATTCAGTGACAAAGTTTTGCAAAAGAACAGTTAATCATCTAAAGAGATATGTATGGACTAGTGAGAAAGTAGTTTTGTGCTTTACCAATCTTGATTCTTCCTTTCAGATGGGAACAAACTACAAGGCAGCCCTGATTCCACAGAGAATACGAGAAACGATTCATGGGTGGAAGAAGTCTGCTAGGAGGAAGAGAAGGCTTGGCATATTAGCAGATGATTCAACAATACATACAGACACGAGCACAATTATGTCCCTGGAGGAAGATGATCAGCAATTGTTTGATGAACCCAACAATCCAGCTGATGCATACATGGAAATTGAGTTACAACCAGCTCCTCCTACAATTGTCATTAGTCCTCCTGTTGCTAACGAGACTTCGAGTAGAGTTGGTACGCCTCTCCTCCGCCCTTCTGCATCTGCGTCGTCATCGGCCACAGCGAACTTCAATACAGGTGCCTTTTCAAGATGCGCTTCCATGCCAGCTAGAAGAGAATGATAACTAAACTTTTCATGGCTATAATGGGGGTGGCGAAGAGCTTGACTGGTTTTGTTTGTGATGTCTAGTTAGAGGATATATTGCGAAATGTAGGTTATAAAATTTCCACGAGGGATAGGTAAGAAAGTTAAAATGTAATAGAATTGGTGTAACTAGTAGATACTGACAGATATAGATTATAATACAGGCCTTACAGTTTCGAAAGGCTTTGTTAAAAAGTTCCAGAAGTTGTCTTTCAATATCTATATGCGAATAAAATAAAATGAATTATGTCTGCATATAGTCTTAAAAATACATTCTAACTCAGTAGTTCACAGAGCAAGACCCTACCTTCTTTCGGTTGTGGTGCAACCTTATCAAAAAGGCCATGATCTTCTTTAAAATTTCTGAAAATAGTAGTTCTTCTGAACTCACTTAGTTAGAGAGATGATGCGCTATGCTCATATGTTACTAGCTGGCATAGAGTAGTCGGCTTCTCATTTCCTTTAAACTCGGTGATCATTGAATGTTTCAGAGAATCTCCTGAAACCCATCTACTATTTCGGTGGTACAATATCATATTGACCTACTGGCTCTGGATTTTATGACAAGTTGGTTTGTTTGCATTGCCATGGCTTATTAAAGATGTTTTCCTCTTGTCATAATGGGAAGGATAGAACATTTTCTGAGAGCAGCAATGACCACATCAAAGAACTACTGGCAAATTTTTCCAAGTGTTTCCCATCTGCCACGAGTTTCTCGGAGCGTATGATTTCAAGTCTACACAAAAGATCAGGAAAAAAAAAAGCCCTTGGCTCATCTTATAATCTCTAGCTCTTTTGTGGCAAGCAAATTGGCCTTGAATTCATTTTGGTGGAACTTGATGAAACCAAAACATTCTTATGACCATCCCGTGAAGGTTCTATATTGGAAAGGTACATTAGCGGCTACGGGGACGGATCTTCCATTGCTCACTAATAATTAATGGTGTGAATAAGCTCCATCTGATCACGAGGGTCTTCATCATCAATCTTAACACCTTGGGCAGCCACGTGCCCACTAGCACCATTAGAGAGTCCACTGGAACCATCTGTCTTGTGTTCGTGATGTCCTATACTTGAGAGAGCTCCCTCCATAGCAGTATCGCCTTCTGATCCTTCAGTGTGGCCCATCTGATTTTGTGTTTCTGCTTCTGCTTCCGCATTTTGATGGGAAGTGGATCCCCAAAATGGTGGCAATGGACCTCCCATCACTGGTAGCAGCATTCCGAGAGGAAAACCATAATGGACACCAGCACTGGAGCCTGATCCTGATCCAGGGCTCTATAATGGACACCACCACCGGAGCCTGATCCAGAGCCAGAGTGGCAGCCACCTCCCCAACCGTGGCTATTACCTCCACCATTGCCAGATCCCATTCCACCTCCTGCTCCATAACCTGGAACATGGCCACCACCTTCAGTCCCATATTCTCCACCATTTCCAACTCCCGACTCCCGAGCCAGACCCGACACCAGTTCCAGGAACTGGTGGTCCTTGTCCTTGCACACCTCCACCTACAGGTACAAGACCGGGCCACACCAATTGCCATCCTGGCGGGTAACCTGATCCACCACTAACAACACCTGAACCATACCCAATTCCTACGCCAGAACCTGAGCCAAAGCCACTACCCCTTCCAGACCCATACCCAAAACCACTACCACCAGTCCCACTACCACTTTTATATCCATAACTAGCTTTCATGGCAGTAATCTCACTTCCCATTCCAGCATCGCTGCTACTATGACTCACTGGAGACATCCTCAGAATCCATTCCAAAACCACGCGTGCTAGCTGCACCTAGTCCATCCGAGCTGCCAAAGATTCTACTTCCACTGGCACTTTCAACCTCACCTGCCTCGGAATGACTGCTAGAGTCACCAAAACCAGTTCCGTCTCCACCAAAGCCACCACCCATGTCAAAGCCACTACCAGAGCCAGACCCTGAATTGGCACCAGCTCCCCAAAACTATGTTCCTCCATTTTCATTTTGGGTGGGAGGATCTTGATGGTTCTGACCAGCTTTGGCATCCCAGATGAGACTGTGAGCACAGCTGAAACCTATGCAGGAAAGACGGAGACGACTCATCAAAGCACATTTTCTGGATCCCATTTTTGCCAGAACTTTTTAGCCTAGCATACTAAAATGAAAGGCTTGTATATTCATAGATGGGCTTGTATCCAACAGTGAATGAAGACAGTCCTAAGTGTCCAAGTTAATGATATATAGTTGCTGTTGCGTGCCCCCGGAAATTGGGGTCATCAAGACTGCATGATTATAGAGGAGAAATTTCTGTCGGGTAGTTGTAATCTGACCAAGAAATTTTCGTGGAGTCAAGTGCAATTCAACATCTCATGAGACTGCTTGCTACTACTCTCATGTTAGATTGCATTCGAAAGCACGTCATGCATCATGCACCAAGAGTGTAGCAAGCGCAATGCCAGTGAAGAGCAACTTAATATAAATTTTTAGGTGACGTTACAGATTTGCCAACTGTGGTTCGCTCCTTTTCCAGGAGCAATTATTTTCATGCGAAAACTGGGAAGAGAATTTAGTTTTGAATGGCACTACATCAAGTATTGCGGTTACATAGACGCAGAATCTAATTGAACAGTGCTCTAAGCTTTAATGGCTCCACATAGCTAATCCTGAAACCAAACGATCTCTTGATCGATAATACTATATCCTGAAAATCAGTCACTGCATTTTATGGTCAGAGTCGCAACCTACCAATTGCCCCAAAAAGAGCGAAAAGGAAAGAGAAAAAGGAACATCACCTCGATCAGAAGAAAATGCTGAAAAGCTTGCCGATGTTTTAACAGGAAACAACATCAAGAAAATGTTCCTTTTTTTTTGTGGGG
>BCNH02000006.1:28463050-28475293 GCA_001662345.2 Metrosideros polymorpha var. glaberrima | reverse complement strand
GAGTTCCGTTTCAAGTAAAGACTAAAGAGCTTCGATTCTGGAGGAGGTGGAGCTCGCGGCGGTATTACACCCTTGCTCCTCCGTCTCATCGGCTACAATCTCGCTGGTATCGGGTACACCATCTTCGCTTCTGCGCGCCATTTCTTTTGCCCTTGTTTCTGTTCCTTTGAGATTCATCCGATATATAGCTTCGCGGATTCGCTGATTGCTGCTTGGCCTTTGACTCGATCCATTGATTCTCGGAGCTCGGTTTTGCTTGGACCTTGATTGCTTCTTTGGTTGAATCGGCCGTGACAGTGGTTGCCGACGCCACCCTTCCTGTCTGAGTATCGTTATGTCGTCGCTGTCCAGCGATGGTCTTCTGCATTTGAATTCTCAGTTCATCGGAGCCAATCGCTTACTCCGTGTGGACTACCAAGTCTCTGCTTGGTTTTGCATGATTCGATGCGGGTTTCCAGAGTCTAGGATAGCGTTAGGTGGAGAGCCGAGTGATGTGTCAGGCTTGTTTTTACAGATCTCTGTCTCCAAGCTGCCGCTTTTCCTATTGCTGTGCTGGGTAAATCCAAGCTTGAAATGGCCGTGCAAATTTGGACTGGCCATCTCAGATGGGATTTTCGTAATTAGGAGGTCTGTTCGATTGAGATGATCGAACTTGAAAATGCTTACCTTATTTTATTTTGATAAGGTAGGTAATTGCATTGACGGAAACTGTTCAAGTACATTGAGAACATGCAACAACGGAAAAAGAGTCTAATGTGGATGAAGTACAATTTAAGAGATTGGTACATGTAGACCATAATTGATTAAATGCAACCAGAATAAATTGGAGAGGAAGATTCAGATCCTTAGAAAGTTCATTTGTTTCGTTCCTTCCAAATGCTTGCATGATGTGCTCATTGAAATGCGTAACTTCTCTTCACTGTTCTTTAGGGGGATCTGGCCATAAATTAGGTTTTCAATATCAAATTCGTGATAGCTGGCATATTACGTCAGAATACTCTAGGACATCTTCCATTTACGCAATCTTACATTCGCAGACCAGGCTGTTAACTCTGTTTCAATATTGTTGCTGTCTTTCCTTGATGAGATCCACAAACGTGGTTCAGGCGGTTGCAGGGTTTACCCATTTTTTCTTTCGCGGGACAAGTGTCGTGAATTGATGGGTGAAGATAGCTGCACACATTAGTCTGCCACTTATTTCCTCAATACATCATTGTAGACTCTTTTTTTTTTTTTTTGTGACGGTTCATAATAAAAGATAATCTGTGCTTGCTATTTTTTGTTCAAGCTTGTTCTTCTTGGATGCCATTTTTAAATTTACTTCCATATCACTTGCCATCATACAATTTGAGCTAGTGGCTTATATTCTGGAAAGGCTCTTCCTCAATGTCTAACATGGTAACTTTTGCATCTGCTTAGTGAACCTCAATTGCCCGTTTTCACTTGACCTCCTGCAAACACATATAATTGAAAACTCGCAGTTGTTATATTTCAACTAGTCTACCATTCTTGATTCGTTTCAGCATTCGACTAGAGAGCTTAAAGAGGCATTGCTTCTTGAAAGTTGCCATGTTACTGGAAATTTTGGTACTTCCACGGTGCCAAAACGAGCTGTCTCTTCATATTTTATGATGCACAAATTGTTTTTCTAAATAGATGCATGTTAACCGTTCTTTGCAATATAACTTGATTTTTCAGGATACTGTTGGCTAATGGCTTTTTGGAACAAGTATCCTATTTAAAATCATTCCCCTATATTTTCCCTCCTCCTGCTAGACTGGTGAGAGAAGGAAAGAAAGAGGCTCTGGAGAGGGAAGAAATATGGATTACAGCTTAGCAGCGCTGAAACTGCTGAGCTTCCAGTTGAAGGAGGCCATAGAAGCCACATCATCCTGCTCCTCCTCCTCCTCATCTTCTTCTCCCAATGCCTTCACTCTCGGTGGCCTCCTCTTTCAGCGAGCCTGGTTACAGGTATGCCTGAGTATCTCTCATTCTCTCCTCACCATTTCCATTTGCTCCAATTACGCACGAATGTCAGATTTAAACATACACTGACTCCAATGCAGGGCGTTCTAGTCTTGGTGTGTGACAAAGAGCGGTTGCTGATTGATGATGGCACTGGAGTGGTCGAGCTCTCTCTCCCTGGCGAGTTTCGCCTCTGCCCCTGGAAAGCAGGTCAGGCAATCGATCACCTGTCTCTTCGCCTCTGGTGCCTTTTAGTATTCTTCTTCTCGAAACTGCTGGACTACGCCAGACTCCTGTGTTTTTATGTTTTTTTCTTGGCAAAATTATACATACCAGGAAGCGCGATTTTGATTTTGATTTTTCATTTTTTGACTTTGGTTCAATCACTTAATGTGGGTGTAATGTGCAGGAATGTACGTAATGGTTGTTGGAGCATATTTTTTGCACACAGGAGAGCTCCCTATGATTAAGGTATGTTAGTAAAAGTTCTAAAAAACCGTGGTCTGAAGTCTTGGATTTTTTATATGTGATTAATAATTTAATATGTAATGGTAATTTTTCAAATGTGTCAATCATTTCGTGTGTGAACTCCATTATCTCGCTAGTGAATTATCTAATTGTATTGTTGAAGTACGAAAACATCACGAACTTTATAGACTTGTCTAATATGATACACCGATATTCGGGGAAAAAGAATCTCCTCTATCATCTGTGTTCGTCTGTTAACAATCCTTTTGTTGGGGATTTTTGAGAAATTGATCTATACATGCTTTGATTGAATCATCAGGTTCACAAGATGGTTGATCTCTCAGCATTTCCGGATCGAGAGGCCATGTGGTATCTCGAAGTTCTTGAGGCCTACAGATTGTTCTACAAACCATTGATTGAGGAGTAAAACTGGATTGCCTTTTACTATTGCTTTGAAATTCCCTCACTCCTTCGTGTCCCAAAAATAGGTGCAATGCATCTTAAGTTAATCGTCTATCCCTGGACAATGCAATGGCCTTGTACTTTGCCTTAAGTAATGAATTCGAGGTTCATTCGATTGCCAAAAGCTGCATCTATTTATCACTGTAACTTGTAAGTGGTTCTTCACCAACACAATGAGATTAGAATACTTATGGTAGAATTCTCTCATTGATTTCTTCTTCTTTCCGTTTTTATTTAAGTGGCCTCCGATAGAGCATTTTAAGGTCCTATGAGGAATTCAACTAGGAAGCTTTGCAATGTGAGGAGGTTCCTAGTTCTTTCTTGTCGTGCCTCAGGGAGATTGTTTTCAGCGGCTTTAATTGCTTGTGGGATGAGATGAAGCTGGTGACGTACTTGTTGAAGAACTGTAAAGTCTTGCTGAGAACGGCAGTGAACTTCCACCATCTTGTGGAGGAAACAACAAAGTGGAAAGAAGAAATACTGAAGGTACATAAAACGCTTTTCTGACTAGTTGAGTGGAATTCTCTGGAGGCGAAGAATGATTTAGGAGTTTGAATTTTTTTGTTTTCGACCCTCTGCAACAATGTAATTGGATACAAGAAAACAAGGAGGTGCTTGCGCAGTTTGTAATGGAGCTGATTATGACAATTTGGTAATAATTTATGCCTCTTTGGATCCGTTTTATTCTATTTTTCTGATTTGTGTCGTTTCGGGTGAGCATTTTCACAAGAATATCTATATAAGCATCCTATCCTTCAACAATGGTTACATATTCTTTTCTAACAAATTTTCATTTGGCATTGTGCATAGCTTGTCAGTCATCGTGGTTGATATGGGTATTTGGCACATCTTGCTCTTACCACCTCTAATCTAAGGATGTTACTCGTATACTTGTTTGTAAATCACTTGCACTGCAAAATTATTATATCCTTGGATTTATTCGGAATAATCATCCATCGCGTGATTGGTTCATGCTGGATTTTTCTTCTTTGTTAATTCTAGGAGTCTTGTTGGTAATTTGATGATGCACGGGTGCACCGAATATGAGATAAGAAGTTCTTTGATAATTTGCTTTCATTATATAAATTTTGCTTTTGTGTTGAATCCGGATTAAACGCAAGTTATATATATGAAAATCTGTTGAGGAAAAGAGAAATACAGTACAGAGAAGAGTAAACATTGAAAATTTGGTCTATTTATGAAAGCTCATTGTTGGAATATTTTTTTTGTTTTTTCGAATTTTACGGTACACATATATGAACACCAAAGTTGTCAAATTTTTTGTAGTTATGAACCTTGACTTTCATATCATAACATATGAACTCCAATTCCTATTGAGACTCGAACTCATAGGGAAGAAAATCGAGTTATGGATGGAATCAAATATGCAGTATTTACAGTCAAAAGTATTCAGTTATTGGGGAAAAATCAATATACTTGTGTCTCGTGAACAAACATAATTATCGCATTTCTAATATCTTTCTGAAACATTAATATTTATTAAAAAGAAAATTCGAAATTGGTTAGTCACACACAGATTTTCATGGATTTCAAACTTCTGCAAAAATAAAAGCTTGTCGAGACAAATTAAGCCCAAGTGCCTGTTCAAAATTAAATATAATTGAGCGTAATGTCTACTTGAGCGCCTGCTAGGTGTGCTTTGTGTTTAGTCGCGGTCTCAAGAAACGTCATGATTTCGATGATTAAAGTTTAATCGAAATCAATTGATGGCCAATTAAAATATCAAATCTGACTTCAAAGAGAAAATTAGATGGATTTAAACATGCCATGAATCCTCAAAAGCTTTGTAAAACTCGAATTACTAAGACAATGTGCAGCCAAATAATTGGAAATAAACAATGAAAATTGCAAAGAGCTTCTATTGAATCAGAACATATGGTTTATATATTTGGATGGTCATGTTTGCTCGATGACAGAATTTGAACACAAGGTCAATACACGAGATTAAAGCCCCACAAGCATTTCCACCTGATGGACAGTGAACTTGTCCTGACAAACTATTCCATAGAAAGAAATGAAAGAGCAGCCCATCCGGTAAGCGACTAAAGCCTATCTTCACCGCCTCGGCCGCGCAATTTCTTGGTAGACAACAATCACTTGACCACTCTGTGCCTTGAGTTCCATAAGTCTTGAGATTTGTAGTTGCTGCATGAGTTAGTCAAGAGTAATGGCCAATCTAGAAGTGCTTTTGTTAGTAAATGTAAGGTTCTACCCCCTACGCGTGGATTTACATTACTTCCGCTTATACTATCTCATACATTCTTGTTCTTGTGAAGAAAAGGAGATCCATAGTTGTTTCTCATTTCACCTCAGATCGAAGAATGATGGGTTTCACGGCGGGAGAGAGGAGATGAAGTTGGTGAGGTAACTGTCAGGGAGAACTGTGAAGTCTTGGACAGGATGACAGTGCAGTTCCAGGGAGAAGTGCTTGCAGAGGGAACAGCAATATGCGAGGAAGTAATACTGAGGATAACAAGTGTTCTTCATCTTGTGAAGTAGAATTACCCGGAGACAAATGATTATAGGAGTTCAGTAATTTGTTTTTTCAACCTCTGAGATAGTGTAAATGCCGACAACAGAACAAATGCTTCTTTTGTTGATGCTATCTTTGAGCTCTGATTAGATAGACTTGGCAGCTCATTCCTCAAAGAGGCAACTCGGCACCTTTACCCTTAACCTTGAAGTCGCTCGTACTCCGTATGCTGCCCTCTCTCTGTACATTTACTGGCCAATTTCAAACACAGGCTTCCTGTCAAAAACAAAATCCGTGCTAGTATCCAACTGAACTGCAAGTTACCAAGGGCTCGAGTCCTGGAGTCAGCAGTGCTCGAGCTGCAAATTACGGCGCTGTGCACTAATTCTCAGCTAGCGTGAGCGGACTGCGCTGTGCAACCCTTAGGCACACATTCTGGCACCCAAAGGAAGAGCCCCATGTTTGTGAACCAACAACCCTGAAGGTCGCAGAAATGGCACGAACTGGAGATGCCGGGAAACTGGTGGGAAAACATGTTGCTGCCAAAGCCGAGATAAAAGAGACGAGCACTATGAGCTGCAATAGCTAGTGGTAGAGCCCTTCAAGTCCAACATGATCAGTGAAATGGAAATGAAGCAAGAGAAGTTCTTGACCAAAAACAGATGCTGCAAGAACACCCACAACTCCCAATAAAGTCTCTGTTTTCTGGCTGATCTCAGCGCAAAGAGCAAAACCAGAGAATATAGCAAGGTGGAGAAACATGGTCGCGTGCTAGATTCTATCGAGCTCCAAAGCAAGGCGGATGAGAGGGAAGTCAACCACTTGCGGCGAAGATCGCAAAGATAGAGAACGAGAACACGAGGACGAGCTCGGATTGCTCAAATATGGGGCAGAGCCAGGGAACGGATACCAAAGTCGTCATTTAGTTGTTCGATCCTTTGAGGATGTAGCTTCAGGATGTGTTTATGACGAGCCATACCATAAACAATGCAAGGTGACGGCAAGTCCTGGCACCAGGTTCCCAAGAATTGTTCCCATGGAAGCTCCGGAGAAAGTAGAGAGGGTCTTTTATTTTAGAGTCTTGGACAAGGTTTTTGAAATTCTTGTGCAGATATATTTATGCAGAGGATGTTCACAAAGGGAGAGGAGTCCAACGTGGTGATTTGCCACGTTGCTTTGCATGTGTTTCCACAAAATAAAGATTTCAGAAAAGGACAGTCCAAATATTTGCACACTTAAAGGCAGAGTTTTGAGAAAAATGGGTTGAGAAACCACAGGCTGAGTGATATCAGCATTTCAGGAAAGTGGATTGAACGTTGGTTCCATTAAATTGCAAAGTTAGTGGCAAATAAGAAGTTCCCACTTGTTCAAGAGAACCATGCCAGAAAGAGTTCTTTGATTGGGAAGAAGTTTGCAGATTCCCCGCATATGAACCCGTCTTCGCTTCGAGAGGCAGCGCGCATTGGTAATTAGATCGCTTTGGTTCGTCATTAGAACACAAGAGATGCACGTACTCAGTGAACCTGACTGTCTCCACTCTGTGAATAGACTAGATGATATGTTTCGTGCATTGTTTCCCCATGATAGTTCGCAGGATATCCACTTTTGATCTTACGAATTATGCCTAAAACCTCACAGCAAGTAGAACAAACTTCCTCAGCTATTCCGGTAACCACGGTTAACTTCGTGAATGAATAGGATAGGAACCTCATGAGTATGGCATACATAGAAACTGAATACAGAGTTTCTTTACCCCCAACAAGTAGCCTGCAACACTCACGAAACAAAGACAGCAGACCACACTAGCAGTTAAATTAACCTAAGAAGTCCAGAAAGAAAATGCCCTTGTGGTTAATATATATTGCAAGCACTCTGAAAAATCAATCTCGGCTAATGTTTTCAGCAATTCTTCATGAAAGTCATGAGGTCCATCTAGAAAGAGCAAGTCTCTAGACACTCAGAACAAGCTTCAACTAAACCATGGGGAACCCCACAAGCAAGCTTTCGCCAGATATGATGCCAAATCATGTCATGTCTACTAGGTTCGATTTGAATTATACCTATACTTCATGGTCTCCAAGTTGGATTTATCATGATTAATTCCAACCATAATACTTCATATGGATTGAAAATCAACATTCTTTCAGCACTAGAAATACTACCGGTTTATGAATGGCAAATGATACTTCCAGAAGCCACGAGGTGATTCTTCTGGCTTACTCAAGGTAAATAACCGATTTACATATATGATACTTCTCAAGTCAGAGATGTATGTAAATAGCTTACTCAAAGAATCGCAAGTAGATCAGAAACCACGACTGCTCACTCACATACCTCACATTTCTTATTTCTCCTCCCTTAACCAGGACACAGGTAACCACATACAGAAGTATCAACACATTTCTTCTAGAACTTATAGTGCATTTGGGCACCCTATTAGCAAAATCACAATGTGGATTACAACAGTTGACAAAGCTGGCTTCCCTCTAGAGAACTTCAAAGCATGATTGAACTTTCTGTTCACCTAATCGTAATAACAGGCTGCTAGCCATCAAGCGAATTTCTAATTGTTTTCCTTTTTGGTCATGCAATTAGTCGACATTAAGGTTCTAAAATATCTGAGGAAAAAGAAGCCAACGCAATAAGCATTAGTTAATAGAGACATTCCCAAAAATGCCACGATACATCTCACAATAATGCAATATGGCCAGAAAAGATGAACCCGACTACAGAAATTGACCTAGAGGCAATGAAACCACGAAGATCACAATAATACAGGATTTCGATCTACATTACGAAATTCCTTATTGGTGTACATCAGAACAAAGCAGTACCATAACTTCGTTTTGATAGATAACAAAGGACTCAATTTAAATTAGATATATATTCTAGTACATCATAAATCTACAAGGAAAGAAGGAAGGAAAGAACAGAAAAATCGAAAGAAAAACATCACAAGACCATGAGAAGTTACAGCAAGATATCCAAACTTGCTAAAAGAATACAAGATAGAGGCAACCCAAGATTCTAAATCTTCTTGATAACGTAAAGAGGAGCCAGAATTCTTGCAAGGTCTATTACAACAAAATCAAATCATTACCGAACATTATACTCAAGATTACCACATACTCATGATGCAAGATGTCTCGGCAAGAATCAAACATCAACAATACAATACCTAATGAGGGGAGCAGCGCCCTGATTGACCAAGAGTTCATAATTTGCTGTATATCACGTTACTCCAATGCCTAGACCTCACTAACACGTAAAGCAACGAACCCATGAAACAATGAATAGGAAGTAACAGCTGTAGATAAGCACTAGCAGGTGCAGGGTAAGTAGAAGGAAAAAACCACAGAGACTGCGAAGGTGCAAAGAATAAAGCAGAAACAAGGCGAGATTAATCACCCCAGTCATATACGTAATCAGAACATTTTCGACATATTCTATATCATGGCCATAGGAAAAAGACCAAATTAGAGATGAATCCTCAACAGCAGCAGGTTTCGCGCCACAGAAGCTATCCTCATGGCTCTGAGTTTCCTTGCGTTGACCCCGACTGGATATAAAGATCACAATTTCCACATAATCGCATTCCAAACCCATTGTTAAGGGAATTCTCAACAAGAGAAGCAGATAGCTGTTCTATTTCTGTAAAATCAATTGACTGGTCTTCCCACTTCGCCGTAAAGATCGAGGAGGAAGCAGCCTCAAACTCGTTCTATTTCTAATTGTATGCATAATCTATCGCGTCCGCATGATCCAAACTTAAACAAGAAAAGCGTCCAAAACCATCGAATGGAGAACACAAGGACATTCCATGAACCTGTTGTATATCAATCAGTCTGTCAATACCATTATTCCCGCAGAATCACAGCACCATAACAATACACCTCAATCTCCACTAACCTAAACCAATCGTCACATACCTAATAATTCCACCCCGCCCAAAGCCGACCTTAAGACCGACCGACATCGCCATCGCAACAGCTCCGCAAATCGACCTGAAACTCAAGCGACAGCGATGGGCCGTTGCTCGGAGGGCTCCAGGCTCTTCTTACTCGCGGCGTCGGCGAAGTCCTCGGCGTTGTAGATGACGGTGATGTAGAGAGAGCAGCTGGGGCAGCGAGCGATGTCTTCGCCGAGGCGGAGGTCGTCTTTGGTGATCTGGAAGAGGTCGCCGCAGGGACAAGGGTAGGTGTACGACTGGAGCTCCTCGTTCCATTCCATGTCCTCTATCTCCACGTCGTCGTACGACATGGTCTCCTCGATTCTTCTGCTCCGGGATTAGGGTTCTCCCCGCCGCCGCCTGCTGCTTTTCCTGGGAATCGGCGACGGAGACGGCGCGTGGGATGGAAGAGTCGGTGCCCCGGGAGATTGCGAGGTTGATTAAGGTCTCTCAAGAAGAAGGGGCAAAAAGGTCGGTTCCTTCCTCTTAGTCGATTCATTCGTTATTTTCTTTTTCTTTTCTGAAAAAAAATGCTACATACATATTTCATTTTTTTTTTACGAATGACTGCTTACATACATTTATTTTTACAAAGATTAATACCAAGAAAAACCCCAAACTAGTACACGTGTGGCAAATTTACTAAAAACTAATATTTTGACCACAAAAAATTTCAAACTGGTATTTTTGTGACAAATTTACTCTCCTTTAATTTTCGTCAAATTTTACTATCAAATTTTTTAGTTTGATAACCCGTGACAGTTGACGGAATATATTAGTTTGGGGTTTTACCTTTTGTTTGTCACATGTGTGCCAGTTTGAAATTTTTCGTGATATTAGCTAGATTAAATGGAATTTAAAGAAGGGTAAATTTGTCACAGGTGTATCAGTTTGGAATAAATTTGTTACAGAAATACTAGTTTATGGTAAATTTATCACAAATATACCAGTTTGAGGTCAAAAAATTAGTTTATGGTAAATTTGTCACAAGTGTATCAATTTGAAATTTTTTATGGTCAAAATATTAATTTAGGATAAATTTGTCATAAGTGTACAAATTTAAGATTTTCGTGGTATTAACTCTTTTTACAAATATCATTCACACTCTCCTAATCAAAAGTTTGCCAAATTTCTCCTCCTTCCAAATCGGTTTGTTACACAATTTTTTTTTATTGGTTTAAGGGTGGATGTGAAAATTCAGAATTCAAGCTCCATTTGTCTTACGAAAAATGAATAATTTGGATAACATTTTTCTAATAATAATCATTAGTATGAAGATGAGAATTTCCTTTTTCCATAACCAAATGAAAATTTTGGGATGTTTTTATGCTTCTATCAACCGATCGTGTGTCTATCTAGTCTTATGCAAAGAACGTGGTTTATGTAATAATTTCGTTTGGTAATTTGGCATGAGAGATAGCGAGGAACCCTCGACAGTATTTATATTACTAAAATGACTTGGGCGATTCATATGAGGAGGACGGATCCTTATTTATACGAGAACCTCTCTAATTATCATATGTTGACACATAAGTTTTGTTGACTTCTTTAGGCGTGCATTGCATAAAACCCTGATCCCTAAATAAAAATATCTTTTAATTGCATTTGCATACTAGAAGCATTTGGCATTTATGGTATTAAGCCCACATAAATTGCATTGGACCGGAGCTAATAAACTCAAGCAAGTAGGCCCCAAATTCAATTAAATTATATGAACTAAGCCCCCGTGAATTAAAATTCGGTCAAGCCCGCTATTTCCTCGAGATAGCCGAAAATGTCACGAGCTTAGCGCATGGGGTGTTTTAAATTTGGAAAAATTGGTTTATTGGGATAAAGCTTGGGGAGCAATTGAGATATATTGTGTCAAATTTTTTGGGCCTAGGAAATAAAAAAGGAGTATGTTCTAATCTCCTTTGTAATCACACAACTTGGACTGGGAAATAGGGATATTTTCCTAATCTTGAAAAATGCGCCTTAGGCCAAATTTATATAAACACGACACTAGATATATTCAAGGGAAGGGAAGAATATTGACTGCAAGAATAATATATATTTTGGAATAGGAAAGAAAATATGTGGGAGGTTATTGAGACTTTGAGCTTTATAAAAGAGCCACTTCCCACGAAGGTGAGGGTTCCTTTTTCTTTCGGATACCAATAACAACCTCAAGAATACCTTTTCCCTCGCTGTTGCACCGTGCTTGCCGCGCCAGCCGCTCCCTGAGAGTCCCTCACGGCAGCCGTCCAGCGAGCTCAGTCCAGCACCGCCAGACCACCGCTGTTTTGTCCTGGGGAACCCGCGGCGTGAACATTGGTGCCATCAAAATTTCAGACGAACTTCTTGTGTTCTTTCTCGGTGCCTTTTGCAGGTTTTCCGGCGGATTTTCACCGGAACTAGCTCGTCTTCCCGGGTTGACTTTGTTTGCTCGCTCAAATGGACAGATGGCCCTTGCCGCGCGGGTCCCCACGTCCTTGTCGGTGGCCATGAGCCCCTCGCCGCCGATTTCGTTGGAGTTAAAGATTTCGAATTAGGTAATTACCTACTAAGCTAGTCCCAATTGGTATGTAAGATTGCCTAATTTAGATTATTTTAATTCTAATGTGACCTGGTTTGAGATTTTAGGCGTAGTCGAGGTTTCGATCTTTAAGACCTAAAATCGGATCCCCGATTATCATTATTTTCTATTTTGCATGTGAAGAATTTTTTATTATTTGAGATCGAATATTGGATGCTATTAATTTAGGAAGCTATCCTATCTTGAAAAATACAAAAAGATTGTTGCATTACTTTTTAGTATAGAGTGCATTCATACTAGTTTTCTAGTTTAAAATTGCATATCTAGGAACCATGTAGTGAATTAGGAAATTACATAATTTATAATATGATTTAATATAAATTATTTCCT
>BCNH02000006.1:28441607-28455846 GCA_001662345.2 Metrosideros polymorpha var. glaberrima | reverse complement strand
GGGGGGGCTTCAAAATGTTGTACCCACCTAAAAAAGCACAACCGTTGTCTTACTCAGGATTTACATATGTCGTGGGCAGTTACAGACACATGCATCTATCTGGGTAGAATCATGAAATATGGAAGCGAAATGAACCAGAAGGAAGAACCTGTTTTACTTCTGCTAACCAAGCAGTGAACTCAGGACGTTTATTCCTGCAGCAATTTATTGTCCATGCATTAGAACAAGATCAATAAATGCATAGAAGTTAAGCATTCAGAACCTGGAACATACAAGATAAGGGTGACAAAATTAATAAACCATGTAAATCCATGTTTGCAGAAAGCCTATCTTGACAGTTGGCCTTCCAGTTTAAACATGTAAAAAGTTGTACATAACTGCGAAAGAAAGTTTTATACTGAGTCATGAATAAACACAAGTTCCAACTTTCATGGGAAAGAGGGTTCCACCAGAACCTATGATCTTGTGGTAGGGTTGCCTCACCAAAGGGAATAATTTCCCGTCCAATCTCAGCAAAGGAATATAAAAGAACAGATAAAATTTTGACTTACATTTACCCCGATCTAACTTCCATTTATCAATGGCATTCAATTCCTAAACAGGTTTTAAAGATATTCAGTCCTATATTGTCTCATTTCGAATGCTTTGTTGCTAGGAGTCTGAGATAGTCCTCTGATGCATCTCCAACAGAAATGGTCAACTACAAATTCTGCTGTCTGTGACATAAATTTATCAAGTCCATCAAATCTCAACACCTGATAAGAATGGACAGAGACGAGCGCACTGTAAAGTACTGGGTAAGGACATCTGGGTTGCATAACATGGTTTACAGAGGGAAAAAAGTGGAAAGAGCGAGTATCCTTCTGACTTGTGTTGTGATCCCTAAGACGAACTAAAGCATCGTAACTATTATATCAAACGGTCAATTCAAACCCAGTCGTCGTTCCATATAAAGATGAAATATGCAGTGACATTCTAAACACGATCCTCTATTAAGCAGGCCTAGAAGCATTATTTTGTCATGCTGTCATTCACTATAAAGAGAAACTAACTGAATCTTACTGTTGATGGCAGAAACAAGTCTCTCCATCTCAAACAGTGTAAGTCGATTCTTTCACTTTTTCAAGCAACAGGACACAAATATCACAACAAGATCAAAGCACAACGTTGAACAAACAGCGAGTGGCAAACAATTACAGTCTACTGTCCGGCGCTACATGGCCATCTCAAAATCAGATCACAACAGTTTACTTTATGTTCATCTTCCTCTCGACCACTCGTCCTGACATAATTCACCCAATACCAACAACTGATAATTGCAAGCACTAGACAAAGAAAAAAAAGCGAAAAGAACTTATTCAATGAGGTTCCTTCATTCACATGGTAACCATTCATCGTCTATGAAATATTCATAGAGAATGAACGGAAGATGCGCTCAGCAAGACAGCAACTTTTTCCCCCTCTAGCATCAATAAAGAGGCATGAAATAGCACAAGAAATTGAGTTTCGACCATGGAAGACAGGATTCATTACCACATATCAGTTTCTCTGATAATTCCGTATTTTCCCCAGGAGTTGGTCACTGCACCAGTTTTACCTCTCTCTGCTCTCTCCTTCTCTTTACTCTTCTTCCTCTCTTTCTTCTTCTTCTTCTTCTTTCTTCTCTCTTCCTCCTCTTCATCGTCTCTCTTTCTCCTCCTCTTTTCCTTGTCTCTCTTCCTCCTCTTCCTCTCCCTCTCCTCCTCCTTCCTCCTCCTCTCCCTCCTCTTCCTCCTCCTCCTCTCCTCCTCGCTCTCGCTCACTGAATCCGAACCCTCCGATTCCGATTCAGAATCGGCATCCTCCGAGCTCGAATCGTCCGCACCAGACTCGCTACCGTGCCGCCGCCGCGACCTCTTACTCTTCGTCCTGTCGCTCTCCCCGCGTTTCCTCTCCCCAATCTCCTCGGAATCCGAGCTCCCTCTGATCTTCTCGCTCTTCCTGCTGGATTTACCTTCTCCGCTCCTCAAGTCGGAGCTCTCTCTCGATTTCTTGCTGGTCTCGGAACTTTCGCGCATTCTCCTGTCGGTCTCGGGAGCTTCTCGGGATTTTCTCCGGGATTTTCTCTCTTCTTCCTCGGGCGAATAGCCTGGTCTTTCTCGCATTTTCTTCCAGGTTTATCTGGCTCTGGCGATTTTCCTGGGAAAGGAAGAGGAAAGAAAAGAGACTTTTCGATGGGAGGGTTTATATATAAAGCCCATGAGCCGAGGCCCGACAATTAACTGGGCCATCATAAGTTACTTGTTTCTTTCGAAACTCCAAAAATTAACCCATACATTTCCCCTTAATTACGTTACGTGCCACCTATTTATGGTTAGTTGATAGTCAATCTTAATCAAGGTTAGTGATGAGTGATAACCACAGTTTGCTAATCACTAGCTTCTTCGATGCTAAACTGAAATTTAATTTTACAGAGGACAGAAAGGTACGAACTTCAATAGAACTGTCGATAATATTTAACTTTACACAAACGTTTCATATGGTATGGGACTCAAGGGTGGAGTGGAGACAAGGGGGAATTGGGATGGTAATTTTGTACTTTTCCATGCTTTGTATTTTTATTTTTATTTTTGCCAGGATTTATTTTATTAGTTCAAGAAGCAAATACACTGGCTTACACAATGTACAATTCAGCTATCCAGCTCAAAGTTTGAAAAAGAAAATCAGCAAGATTTGCATCAAACTACACTGAACAACTATGGCAACGAGAAGATACTGAGAAAGAAAAGTAATCTTGAAGTCCATTGAATCTATTCAGCGAACAGGTAACCACACAATACTGATATCATACCCTTGCAACAAGAAGGAAAACTAGGACACTAGGAAAGTGATGGAAACAACAGTGTTTTTCCCCATTGTCCTCTTCCATGAATCCTGGGTCTTGCAATAATCTTCTTCGGTGGCCAGTGCATTCGATGATACATTCTCTTCTCCCTTCCATGCATCAAAACCCTAGCCATTGTCCGCCTTTGTCTTGGCATTTCGTGGCGCATGTTTACTGCGTCATGAAACAGACTCCTGCATCGGATTCACAAAAGTGAAAGCAAATACCGATCGTCACTTCTCCTCCACACTTCCATCCAAGAATAGTGAAGGAATGCTTTCCTGTGTTGTAACTCATCAATTACAACTCCTAAAAGTCAGTGAATGTAAAGTAACTGCGAGTGGTGTGAGCCTGTGAGGTCAGGGACGAAGCAGTAGCAAAGGAAGTGGCAGCAATGCTTTATACCACTGCTTTTAGGTATAGAGATTCATCCCCCTAGTCTGAGGAAAAGGGGCTCCTGGAGAAAGAGGAGTACTGGAGAAGACACGACGACAACATCCCTGGCAAAAGCAAAAATGAAAGTGCTATTGCGGAACATTATAATAGGCATGGTCTGTCAGGAAGAAAAGACAGACCCATCCAATTTGCTTATCACAGTAAGGCTAGTATGTTTTAGTACAAAATTCATACTAGAGAGCAAGGGAAAGCCCAGATCTTTTCCAGGAATAGCTGAAATGTGGAACGTCAACAAGCAGATTGAAAGATATACTGACCGGTTTTCTGAATCCTGAACGCAACTGTTTTGTTCATTAAATCCAACCTGTTTCCTTTTAAAGGTTCTCCTCTTGCATAATATCCTCGTTGGAGCCATCAGCACTGACTGTCTCCCACGGATTGATCGTCTTTAGATTGAAGCACGGTACAGTGTTCAATGAACTAAGGAAGGATTCAACTTCACTTGCTCTGTTCGCTTTAACCCAATTCAGTATGATTGAGACCACCTGGTTCTTGGGTTGCCATGCTTCGCTTTGGGACTGTAAAGCCAGGGCTTCTTTCATGCACTCAAAAGCCTTCTCCATGTTATCCTTGTCTACGTAACCTGCTGCAATAATGGACCAACTATTTGGTATGGGAGTCTTCCCTTGCTTGATAATGCCACATAGCATTTGCTCAGCCTTTTCAGGCCATCCCATCCGACAGTATCCAATAAGGAGAGTATTTGGCACGCGGAAATCGTAGAATCCACAAGACACTTCCCATTCGCGAAGCAAATTTTCAGCCTCTTCGATCTCCCCAAGCTTCACCAAAGAACCTAGCATTGTAATGTAATCTTTGTTAGACTGCCTCTTGCGCTTTGCCTTTCTAAGGGCCCACAACCTCTTCACTTCCATGCAGTTCCCAAGACTTGCGTAGAGTGAAATTAAATGGTTATATCCAGGTGAGTCTCTTTGCACATTCTCTTCGCATTTTCTCAGATAAATCAGAGCTTTTTCTTTAATGCCAGCTTTTATAAAATGATTAGCCACAACTGCATAAGTGGGCCAGTCCACGGACACATGCTGTAGATGCTCCATTTCTTTCAGAAGATCCTCCATATTGTCCAGATCAGATCTTGCGCCGTAAGAATTCAAGCACATTCTGTAGCTGAAGTTATCAGGAGAAATATTGTCTTCCTTCATTTCTGAAAGCACGGCAGGAACCCTTTCGAGCTGGCCAATGTTTGTGTAGAGGCACATTACACAATTGTACGTCAGAGAAGTCGAACCATAACCCATCTCCTTCATTTTTTGCAGAAGAGAAAGAGATTTATCAGTAGCGCATTCCCTGACATAACAATTCAGAAGAGCACCATATGTTTTCTCGACTTTGTCTTGATCCCTTAAGCTATTAAAATAGTTTTCTGCAACATCCAGCCCTTGAACTTTACCAATTAGATCTAGCTTCAGAGCATGGTCCGCAGGCGTTAATAACCCTTCTGTCTTGCTGCTCATCCACTCAGAAACCTGTGTGGTGAGAAAGAAAAATTATGACAGAAGAAATTTTGATGGCCAAACTAAAACTCAGCATCTAAGACTCAATAGCTGCAACATAACAACAACTTCTGCATATGCAAGGAGAGCAAAGTCCACAGTGGATCTTGAGTTTACTTCACTTTGTGGGTCTACGCATAGGGAGAGCAAAGTCCACAGTGGACGATGTTAAGTGGATAATACAATTTTTACAAAAAAAGAAACAAAGAGAACATGAAAATAACCCTCTGTAAATCACAGTGGTGTCCTCAGAAAACGATGCTAATTCGGATTGCTGATTACTGCTCAATCTATTTTAGGAAGTAACAACAAACGTGACTAGCTTCATCTGCTTATTTGTCCTAGAGTCCAGAGGTTGATCTTACTAGAGAGTGAGAGGCAGTTCATAAGCTCTAGCCTCTTATCTAAATTCTATTATCCTTGGACATAAGACATATCGACGTATTCTCGAAACACGCATTCTCGTCCAATAGCCAATCACCACGCAGCACACGTTACAATTTACAGATTTCCTTTTTTCCTTTCAAAGTGACAACATTTCGCATGTAAGATTGGCTTGGGCGAACATGGAATGATCATTGCTCCGCGAGCATCGAAACATTTCTCGATGATCATGGAAACATCAAACAGGTGCCCACTAGAAAGTTAAGCATGACTATGAACTCTTTAGTACTCCATTATATAAATCCTAAAAAATTATATAAAAAAAAAGATGTATGTGCCTGTCAAAATATATATGTTACAAAAAGTTTTCAAGTGTTTCGAACGAAAAAAATCAGTCCAGACAGTCCCTTGATCAGCAAGTATTAACCATTACTTTCCTGCACTTTCTCGCGAGCAAGAGCTACCCATCGCTTTATCCATGGAAAATGACATAAGGGAAAAAAACAAATTAGAAGAGAGAGAGAGAGAGGTCACCTGAAGGGCATGAGTATATCGTCTCCGAGATCGGAGGTCGCGAATGATGCGCTTGAGGTCGAGACCCTTCACTTTGTTGCCCTCTTCAACCCATTTATCAAGAACCGGTACGACGCTCTGATTCGGGTCACCGATCGGACTGATTCTTGAGAAGAGGTCCTTCTTGGCGAACCTTCCGTAGGCGGAGTGCGATCTTATCAAGAACGCGTTGATTCTCGAGGGGTTCCGACAAGTTTTCAGGACATTGACGAAGGATCTTAAGGCCATCGGCTGCGAGAGTTGGGGACTGGTAGGGAGCTTTACGAGACTGGAGCTTCGCTCTGTTGAAGGGTTTAAGGTTTACCGGGAGGTTTGACAGCAAGGGCAAAAAATTATGCTTTTGACCTTGTGCTGTGGGAATTTCTTCATTTCGATCTATATCTACTTCCGTCTTTTTCATTTTAGTCCCTGATCCCAGTATTTTGCTTCCAAATTCGTCCCCCAGCGGATACCCCATTCTCATTCTGGCATGTTTTATTTGCAAATGAAAGCATAGGGACCAGAATGAAAACATCCGAAATTTTTCCCCCTAAAATTTAATCATCCCTTGCCGGGTGAATTAAGAGAGGATCGTTCCGGTACGACATAGGCGAAATCGTCATTTTTCGGACCATTTAATCGGGATTCGAGGCTCAAAATTTCCCCAATCCGATAGAGGAAGTGATGATCAAGTCAGTGTACGGATTCTCATTATCATATTACACGTAGAAAATGGCTTTACCTGGTTCAAAGAATGACGCTTGCAATGTCCGAACCGAAACGAAGCGCAGCAATTGAATAGTACAAGTGGACTGACTTTTAGTCCTCCTCACTCTTCCTCGATACTTCCTGCCTATCCTCGGGCATTGAAAATCTTGTGTCTGCTTCGTTGACTCGCATGATATCACCGCCGACCGGTGTTTTCACCATCGTAACTCCAAGCTTCTCTCTCTAGAAATTTTCTTGCGGTGCAGGAACTTCTTTAGCCCTCTTTGACTTGGCTCAAGGTACACTCGTTCGTTCTATCCTGTTTCTCTGAAATGTCCAATTTCGTTGCATATTCAGTCTTGTCAAAATATACAAAGATCCAATCAAAGGGTTTCCGTCTTTTGTCCTGTTTTTTTTAATTTTTTCCTTCTTTTTGGAGATTGAGGAAACATGTCTGCAGAGATGATGATCCTCGATGTGCCTTTTCCCTTAAAGATTCAGCAGAAACGATGAATTGGTCAACTATCCTTTTACTTTCCAGGGGAAATTTGTATGCATTCTCATGTTCCTTGGCATGATTCTGTTTGGTCATGTGAAAAGTGCTTTTTTTCGCTGCCTATGATTGGTGAACAATTGTCAATTTGAAGTGTAAGGTATAGAAGACAAACTCATTCCCGTAAGATACAACAACAATCAGGTTTCTATGATGTGCAGTTGTTGGTAGACAAGCAGTCGCAACAGTAACTTTTGGAGTCTCATATCTCCTCTTATTTTGGAACTTGAAAGAGAGAAATGCAGGCATCGAATTGCTAATCTATGTATATTTTTGGAAGTCAGGAATATGATTTCGTGTGTGTACATATTGTTGTGTAGATACAATATTCAGAGCTTTGTTTAGTAATATTAGGGCAGAGTGATTGGAGTTGTTTTGGGGGGGTGGGGAGGGATGGAAGGAAAATGGAAGAGGTTCACTTACAAGTTGTTCTTTTACCGTCTTAGGGATGGACCTGTCAACGATACTTGGCATTTCTCAGCTCATAAAAGATTACACTGGTCTTGAACAGAAGCAGCAAACACTTCTCGACGAACTGGAGAAGTTAACTAGCAAGGAAGATGACGTGGTTTCACAAGTAAAAAACGAAGAATCTAAGCTCGGAAGGAAGAGGAAGAGAGAAGTTGATGACTGGATACAAGATGTGGAAAGGACAAAAGCCAAAGTGTCATGCTTAGAGCGAGAAGTCGCAGACAGAAGATGGTATTTACACTTGAACTTAGTAAGTAGGGTGAACCAGTTGATCAAACAGGTGGATGAACTTCGAAAGCAAGGTGAATTCACTCGTGGACTCACACTAATCGCAGAGGATAACATTGGATATGAGTAAGGTATTATCTCGCCTGAGAGATGACAAAGTGTTGAAGATTGGCATTTATGGAATGGGGGGTGTCGGGAAAACGACCCTTGTCACCCACATCCACAATCATCTACTAAAGGAAACCACCAATGGGAAGGTCCTCTGGGTTACGGTTTCCCAAGAGTGCAGCGTTCATATGTTGCAGGATAAGATAGCCAATTGTCTAGACCGTACCCTGTCAAATGTTGATGATCAGATTCAACGGGCAGCTGAACTGTCACACTTTCTGAAAAGAGAGACATGTCCTTATTCTGGATAACTTATGGTGCTCGTATAGTCTAGAAGAGGTGGGAATTCAGCTTGGCTTTGACAGATGCAAGTTAATTCTGACAAGTCGATCCTTAAACGTGTGTAAGCAAATGCTGTGCAGTGAAGTGATCAGATTAGAGCCTCTTCCTGAGGATGAAGCCTGGAACTTGTTTGTGAGGAATCTCGGACACCCTATTGTCTTCTATCCGGGAGTGGAAAGTGTCGCACGATCTGTCGTCGCACGATCTGTCGCAGAGGAATGTGGGGGGTTGCCTTTGGGGATCATGGTGGTCTCAGGAAGCATGAGAGGAATGACGGACATCCAGGAGTGGAGAAATGCGCTAAATGAGTTAAGAGAAGCGAGATTTAGTGGAGACTGTATGGAGGAGAAGGTATTTAGAATTTTAAAGTTCAGTTATACACGTCTGAATGATCCGACACTGCAGCGCTGTTTCCTACATCTTGCACTATACCCTGAGGATCACCGAATATCAAGAGAGAACTTGATACGAGATTTTTTCATGGTCGGATTGCTAAGCGACTCCAAAAGTTGGGAAGTGGAGTATGATAGGGCGTATGCCATCATCAATAAATTGGTCAATGCGTGCCTCCTAGAAAGAATTCAAATATCGCACGCTTATTATGAGCGTGACTATTTGAAAATTCACGATTTATTTAGGGACATGGCTATAAGTATGGTGCGCCCCCAATTCATGATAAAATCTGGGTTGGGTTTGCGAGAACTGCCAACTGAGGAAGAATGGACAGAGGACTTAGAAAGAGTATCCTTGATGCATAATTGGATAAAGGAGATACCATCAGGGATATCGCCAAGTTGTCCTCGGCTGTTGGTTCTCCTCATGAACAATAATTACTTCTTGAAAGAGATCCATCATTCGTTCCTAAGCCGCATGCCAGCTCTACAGGTTCTGAACCTGTCTTATACGGGGATTGAGATGTTGCCCAATTCGATCTCTGACTTGCATAATCTCAACGCATTAGTGCTGCATAAATGCGAGAAACTAAGGTACGTGCCTTCATTGGCGAAGCTAAGGGAGTTAAGAACATTGGACCTATCTTGGAGTGGTATCAAGAAAACTCCTGCGGGACTCGAGGGACTGGTGAATTTAAGAACCTTTGATGCTGGCTATTCGAAACTAAAAGAAATGCCCGATGGAATTCTGCCCAGACTCTCTAATCTGAAACAGCTTGATCTTAAGAGTGCAGACAAGAGCTTGACAGTGAAGAATGCGAGGGAATTAATCAGCCTGAAAAGGTTGGAGAAAGTGAGGTGCAGGTTTAAAGATATCAGAGAATATAATGCATATGCGGAATATCTAAAGCTACGGGATGGTGAAGGCGGTCCCAAGGAGTGGGAACTAATAATGCCAATCATATTCAAAGAGGAGAATGCCTCCAGGGTCTTTGGTCCTCCGATCTGCAGTAAAACTGTGAGGCTGGGTGGATGTCGTGTTAAGGAAGGAGGAGAGCTTCCTTTGCTACCGAAAGGCATCGAGTGTTTGAGCATCAAAGATCCTCTTGATAGCATGAGAAGCTTGATGGACATTCCAAGCATCGCAGACTGTAAGTTGAGGGTGTGCGGGCTAAAGAGAATTCCTGGGATGGAGCATCTGGTGCTACTGTCCTCAAGTTCTCCTGCAGATTATTACGCTCCTCTGCAAAGCCTCGAGTATCTGAAATTGGATGCGTTAGACGACCTGCGTGCTCTAGTCGAGGCAGTTGCTGCTGCTCCCAGGCCTTTGCAGGGGTGGATCTCCGAAGGTAAAGGCTTTTGGGGTCTTAAAACAGTACATGTACAAGTGCTGCAAAATGAAGAACCTCCTGACGGACATGCTCCTGTCTCTCCTTGCAAACCTAGAAAATCTTCACGTTCAAGAATGTGAAGTAATGGAGGAGGTCATAGCAGTGACGGAAGCAGATGTTCTTACTTCCACTCTAAGCCTCCCTAAGTTAAGGACCTTATGTTTAAGGGATCTTCAGGCACTGAAAAGCATATGTAGGAGGACGATAATGTGTAATTCTCTCCAATATGTGACACTGAAACAATGCAAGAAGCTAGAAAGGATAGCGCTTCATGTGCGCCTCCCTCATGACGGTGAACTACCTGGTGGCATGGTTAATTCTCTTCAGGCAATTCATGTAGGTAAAGATGAGAAGGAATGGTGGGAGTCGGTGAGGTGGGACAGTCCCCTGGACAAGTCCCTGCTTCGGCCTTATGTCCGATACAGATGACATTTGTGAATCGGAAGTGTGTTACAGCAGTAACTTGGCTCCGGATGATGTGGTGCTGGGTTTCATGCGTTCTACATTGTTGCGAGCCATCGGTTTCTCCGCTTGCTGTTCTCTACTTGGAGAACATGTCTCAGAGGTGAATTTATATGTCTAGGCACATGATTGTTTCCCTTTAGGTTCTCCAGTTTTGTATCTAATGTAAGATGTACGGTTCATGGTAAGTATCATCTGTTCACCTTCGCCTCCGTTGTCTGTCTTCTGCGCTCCACGCCCTCATCTATCACAGCTAAAATCATCTCCAGCTTCCCGATTCCATGCTTGTCAATACCTTCCTTCACCAAGTAGCGAGTACATTCATTCGACGGTGTCCCCGCATTCATCGTGTGAATTCATATTACATTTGGATATCTATCACAGCTAAGCTTTTGCGGTTATTAAGGATCATTATCAGCTTAAATTTCTTCCAGATATGGAAATTTAGTCAATAGACGCTGTTGCATCATTAAGTTGCAGAATTCCTTTTTCAAAGAGAGGGTACAGAAAAACAACCAAGAGAATGAAAAGAAATGAGCAATAAGACTAGCAGCTGGAGAGGTCCTAGTGTTAGGGACGTGGTGAAGCACCTCCGCATGGTAACTTCTTGTATAGAGGCCTCCAAAGAAGTAATTTTTGTTTGACAAACCAGCAAATTCCGTTTGTCTGCTGTAGCCATTTTAGTCTTCACTGAGTGGTGAGAGAAGCTTTTCCAGACGATAGAGATAAAAAAAATTAGACACCCACCAAGTTATCAAAGAAAGCTGAGTCATGTTGAAAACCAAAGAATGCAAAATCAGCCCCAAAATTGGAGTCATCTTCCATCAGAAAAGATGCAGAAATCATGAGTTATTAAAGAAAGCTGAGTCATACATCCCATTCAGGCATTAAACCAAACTAAAGTCCTGAGACCTAATATCCAAAGAATAAAAACCCACTCAAGAAGCGAGGTTCCTTGTTGTTTGTAGAATATTTTCTGCAAGAAATTATAATCCAACATCCGAGGTGATTATCACAAAACCAGTCGGCTAGAACTCTCAAAAGGCCCCCACAAGCACGGGAGTAATCTCGTGTAGACAGAGAAGAACTTCCTCTAGATCCAAAACTACTGTGGTGCAAACAGGTAGACCATCCTCAGAGTATGTACTAAACTCCTAAAGACTGTTCTGCTGAATATGGAAATTATGGTTACCAGGTCAAGAATCAAGATTCTACCACTCTTTGAACAGATAAGATTTCCTAACACTGAAACTCCGATGTACTTTCGGCACCAAATTGCAAGCACAAAGGTAATGCACACATATGAGCAACGGAAGAGGTGGATACCAAATTCACCAGATGATGTTATACAGCCGATATTGACAATAAGCAAGTAGATAATACAGCCCCACTTCACTATACAAAAGTCGAACAATGCAGCCATCAGACAAAGAAAAGGCAGATTTCACAAAAGTTATGCTTAACTTTATTTGCTGCAGGGGTATCTCATGCTTACTACCTTTACAAGAATTTCTCGATGCTAGTGGTCAATGTAGACTTGGGAACAGCACCAATAACAGCATCTTTCTTCTCGCCACTCTTAAATATCATGACAGTTGGTATGCTTCGGATGCCATATCGAGTGGCAATTGAAGGGCTCTCATCAGTGTTAACTTTGTAGCACTTCAATTTCCCTGCATACTGCTTCGCCAATTCATCAATGACAGGGTGGATCATTCGGCAGGGACCACACCATGGAGCCCAAAACTCAACCAGCACCGGAAAATCAGACTCCATAACAAGTGATTGCCATGTCGCATCAGTCACAGGAGCCACTACATCAAAAACAAGAAATGACTGTTAATGCTCGAATATATCTTTTTTTGAATAGCTCTTTCTATTTTAGAGTGGTGACCATCTCAATTCCTCTATTTTATAACAAAATGCAAATCCAGAAAGCAAGATATGGCCTTAACCTTTCGACATTTGCCTAAAAACCAGGATTTCTTGTTTTCCACAGCAAACTTGAGCATATACTTGGCACAATAAGAATATATAAGAGATCCCAAATTATGGTTGCATCAGTATGTGACAGATGCCAAGTTATGGTTGCAGTTTTTTCCATTTTCAGAATGTGCCCATGAAGAGCTTTGTAGTCAAGTTTTACCTATAATCCAGCACTATAGGGATTTGCAATGTCCTTATGCCGACCTCAAGCTAAAGCATTCAATCAGTTCTTCTTTAGTGAATGTTGATAATGAATGACTTTGTTGGCGATGATTGCCATAAGATTCTAAGCTGTGTTATCAGTGCACAAACTGATCTCAAATCCAATGACTGCTTATAATAGAGCTCGTTACCATTTATCTAATGCAACATATAAGTCTTTTCCATGTATCAAAGAGAAGTGAAGCTCTTCTATACCGCCTCAAGCAACCAAACGGCAAGATAAGTCCACAACATGATAACATAATCAGTCCCGAAACTTCACTGAATTGACACTCTGTTTAAGAATCTTCATTTCCTTAAAACCCTATCTTACTCTCATTAATGACGTAGATTAGTGAGAGGACGCAATTTTATGATAATATATTTATATATTGGTACACCACAATTTCCATTCCTCTAACAAGAAAGGACTGTATCCAAGAAAAAAGAACTTTTCTTGCGCAATTTCTTTAGCATTTCATCATTCATTCGTAGAAAGTCGAGAATTGGAGCCTTCTTTTAAACAAACAATAAGAATTAGGCTCGTTGGCTTAAAGGACACGGCTAAGGCATCCTTTTTCCGCCGTAAACATTACTAAGCAAAGAGCTCCGCCACACATCAACAGAGAACTCGGCGACCCTTTTTATGCCTAATGAAATTATTTCCCCTAATCTTTTATAGCACAAGATAGCTCGTCCGCGACTTCAGTAACTCGGTGCGACCCAATTGTCAGCCTTCAGTTCCGCGTGATTGAAACAGGACGCTAGACGTTAACTCGCCGAAGCAATGTAATCGAATCACATCTACGAATATACCGAAGACAAATGATCGAAAAAAAAAAAAGTTCAGGTAACTCCACAAACGAGAGAACAATCAGAGAAATATTGATATTAGCATATAAGAGAGAGAGAAAAGGAGTGAGCTTGAGGGAATCCAACCTTCAACCGCAGTATCCTGAGCCTCGCAGACAACGGCTGGAGCACGCCTCGGGCCCTGACTCGGAGATCTTAGCGACCGAGCGATCGAAACCGGCCTGACCCTCAACCCACTAGCCTGCGGAAACCTGGCCGATCTCCGGCGACCGGTGATCGGGGCGAGAGAGGACGCTGAGGCGACCGGAGAGAAGGCGGCGGGAGAAGGCGCGCTAGAGGAGCGCGGCACGGCGAGGGACTCGAGCACGGTGGCCATGGGAGATGGGAACTGGGAGGCGTGAACAGCGATGCGAAGAGATGCCGCTGCGAAGAACACGAAGAAGAAGGGGAGAGTGGAGAGATTTTTTCTAGAGAGAGAGAGAGAGGAAGGTGTTTGGCTGGTGTTTGTTTGGAGAGTAGCGATGGAGAGTGGATGATGAGATCGGCTGTGGATGAGGGTCATTTTGGACAAATCCATTGCATGAATTTGATTTTTGGCTTTTTGTGCTAGGAAATTGGGAAAATCCGCAATCAGCAAAACTTACTATTTTCATGTCTCACCTGCTTCTTTATTGTTCCCAATTACATCATTTTCTTGCTTCGTTTTGCTCGAGCATTCTTCCTTTTTGCACTAAATCCACCATAGTCTAAGAAAAATTGAACGAGATGGGACGATTTCGTAATTTTATGTGATTCTATTGGTTCAGCATTACAGC
>BCNH02000006.1:28424325-28437228 GCA_001662345.2 Metrosideros polymorpha var. glaberrima | reverse complement strand
TTTTTTTTTGGGGGGGGGGGGTTTTACTTTTCGTATCTTTGCTTTAGAAATTAGCATTTTTCCTTTTATGGACAATTACACTGCATGTTCTTGAACAGCAATCCTCTAAAAAGGGAACGACTCTTGAGAATTTAAGAGGATTATGCATCTATCTCAACCCAGACGGCCCAACTAAAAAGAAGCTTGTTGAACTAGGCACCTGCTCTGCTCAAACGTCCCATTCATAAGTTTTTATTTTCAGGAAAGGGTGTCTCAGATCCTGGATAGATACTCAAGTACGAAGCATTTACAGTTGGCAATGATTTGATCTGTTGTGTGCACTTGTTGTTGTTTTCGAGAATCACCATGCAACATTTTTTACTGACCGGGGCTCATCATATCAAATCATTTTCGGGCACGAGGGTGGGACAGAGAGGTCTGCTTCTTGACCACTCACGGGCGTGCCCTGCGGTTTTCTTGTTTTCCCCTTCGGAACACGCAAGCCATCGACACCGCAGTGTAGATGGGTTCCTTTCGTCTCCCACAAGCTTTCGCAGGCCCTAGGTGAAGTAGTTTGAGAAAAAAGGCAAAAATGGGTCGTCTCGTATGTTTCGGTCGGTCTTCCCGAGATGGATACGTTTCTTCAAACAGGGGCATTTAGCTATTCCCACGCTCTGTTTTCTGACCAAAGTCTTGGTCTTGACCCGTCTGGGGCTCTCAGTTTTGCGACCACCATCCTCGTCTTTGTTTCTGCACTGTCTATGAACGAGACCAAACTGTGTCAAGAAACCTTGCTGCCGTACTGATAACCACCCAAAGTCTCGCACTGGAGGGACATGGGGCTTGTCATGTTATTCAGGTGACAAACTCTCGAGGGTCACAGCTTAATACTCGAGCGAATGGATCGACCATTATAAATTGTATCCGCGCAGAATGGTCTGCCATGACGCAGGAAGCATTTCTTTGAGGTTTCATTCGAGAGAAAATTCCAAAGGTTTAGCCCCCTGGACCCATAGAATCAAGGAAGAAGGAAGCGCGGAAATAAATCGGCTCCGTAAACCGATTTTTATCGGTCCTGCTAGGTTGGTGTACGTGAAAATTTCGCTCATCATGGCACAATCAAGAAGGCGAGGGGTGGCCAAATGGGAATATCAACAATATTATCCATTTGCATGAACTAAGATTTGACCTTATTTCAGTTTTACGTTTCATTCTTGACAAGATTCAGAGATCTTAGTGTGGTTATTGGTTGATGTTCCCCCTTGCATACCTCCTTGGGAAACAAATTTGCCTGCTTTACCGTTCTTTGGACTTCAGAGTAGACATTTTCGGGCAGCCATAGATATTCAAGCTAGGGTTCCAACTAGATGCTCAAGCCAACGTAGCAGATCGTCTGCGAACGAAACCGTCACTCATGACTGATGTAAATTGGAGGCAACACAGCTTTAGTTTTTGACTCGAGTTTTCACCTCGTAACGACATTGCCAAGATAAATGAAAAAGAAAAAAAAATCCAGAATCACATCCAAAAGCTGATGAGCCATATCTCCAATATTTGGAGTGAAATGCGAGCCTGTCTCTTCTGTGTCACCAGGGCCTCTTCGGCTCAACTTTGTGGGACAACTAGGAAAAAGAAGCCTAAGGAATCTGCAGTTTTTAGTTTTCTTTCAACAACATGGTCCCCCCCCCCCAAGGTGGTGTTTTTCCATCTTCTCTCTTGTATCCAAGCCCCCACCACGGTGGTCGCCAATTTCAGCGCCATCTTCATCTGCATGATTGCCGTTGCCATCGCGAACTTCCTCCTTGCGCAATCATAACAAAATAAGAATAAAAGTTGAGAAAGAGAAATCGAGACACAAAAATTTATTCCGATTCAACCTTAAACTATAGGGCTACATCTAACAGAGAATTTCATTATGATTAACACCACGTACTGCTCAATTAGATTACTCAATTACAAGCGAAAGAGAATATATATATAGTAGTTATTCATAGGTCAAGTCCACTACCAATAGAATACCTATAAAATAGCATCCGGTCAATGAGCTCGTCGACAACAATAGACTATTTAGAGAATAATTCTCTAAGATCTTTTTTTCTATTTTAAAGATTATTAGGATAATTTTGTTGTTTATTTATATCTACCTTCGTGCATTCGTACCTTCATTGATATAAAACTCATGCTTATCGAAACATAAAGAAATTTCTCAAATCTGTCTACCGCATTATTCTTAGCTGCATCAAACCAATTGAACCTTTGGTTCAGAGTTCAATTTGACGAATTAATGGAAAGCTCGTTTCGCCTCGGTCCATCCACTGGATTCTCAATGTTTGGAATTGAATTCAAGTTCAAAGCTCATGGTTTGTTCAAATATTCGTGGGCAGAGGAATGGAAATTGGAAGCAGCGCCACTAAAAAAACTCACGATTCTCAGTCAGAAACGAAGAAATCTTATTAAACGCTAGAAACGACCAACAGCGACCATCATTGACAAACATATTTCGAATCTCATTTTCTCCTCGCGAGAGGTACATCATCCTCTTCATCATCATCATCATCATCATCATCATCCCCATCGTCATCGTCAAGATCTCCTATGTCCAATTCCCCCAAATCGCCAGTATCGTGGCTATCAGAACCTCCATCCTCCGAACCGAAATCGTCCTCGTCCTCCTCGCCCGAAATCTCCTTGTGCCGAGGCATCTCGAGCACATCCTCGGCCGCGAGACGGTACTTCCTCCCCAAATCCCTCCAATCTTCACCGGCGACGGGCGACGATCGACCGAACAAATGAGGAGTCGACACCTTAACCGGCTGATTCAAAACGGTATGGGACGGGTCCTGGAATTGGCATTGGCCGAGGATGATGCCACTTGGTGGGGCAAGCAAGCTCTGGTCTTCGACTGTGCTGGTGTTCGATCGGCGGAGCAACGAAGTGCGGATGAGGCGGAGCGAGGCTTTGCCATCGTTGAAGAGAGATCGAGCCACCGGCGTCGCCATTTTCGGAGCTGTGGAGCGGAAGAGTCGCGATGGAAGATGAGTGGAGTGATGGCTTGGAGGCGAGTTGATATAGAGGGAGGGTTTAGGGTTTAAGGGAGGAGGGCTGCTGGGCTGGAGGGTTCTAGAGACTTCGTTCCTGAGTTGCCACGTGTATGTTCTGCGGGCCCGGATTTCGGTCCATACCGCCCGGCGCCCGCTTCGTTTCACTTCCCGCCGTTTTAAAGATGGCATTGCATTCTACAAAAAAAGAAAAGAACAGGAGATGACGTTGCGTGGCCAATCAACTCACCGGGACTCAGGCCGGGGACTGAGCATAAGATCGACTATCCGAAAAGTCTTAGTTCACGTGATCTAGCATCATGCCTCTTTTTCAGGACTAAACGAGTCATTAAAAAATTTAGGGCAAAATTGACAAATCATCATAAGATTTATGATTTATTGGAAGATCATAAAAATATTTAGGTCTAAATTGACATAATTAAGAGGTTCATGACTGAATTAGTCGCCCTACAGTAGGGTTGAGACTTTTTTGGATAATTTTGCCCACTGAACACGTGTGCGAAAAATTGATTTCTCAAGATCGTCTAATTACTAAATATTTGAATCACCAATTAATCGAAAGAAACTATTGACATTTAATAAAGAAATTATTTATGCCTATTTAAAAAGAGAAAAATATATCGAGATTTCAAATTTTTATTATTCATGCAAGGTAGAGAAAATCAAAATTAAAACTAAACTATTTTATTGATAATTTACCAAATTACGTTAGATACCTTGTGGAAGGGGGAAAAAAGGGAAAATTTTCAAATAAAGACCTAAAGTGTCATCGTTTTCTTAATTAAGGGCTTGAAGTGGATATTGTTTCAAATAAAAGCTTAAAGTACCTTCATTTTCTCAAATAATGGCGTGACCTCAAGGGCATTTTCGTTCTTTTACTTTTTTCTATTTTTTCCTTTTTCTATTTTCTAAAAAAAAGTAAAATTTTTTTTAAAAAATAAATCAAGATGTAGCCCTCTCAACCCCACCGTTGCCAAAAAAGGCCGGCGACGGTGGGGAATTGGTTGGCGAGGGTCGCGGCTCTCCACTCAGAGCTGGGCAAGGGCAACCCTCGCCTAATTCCCCACCGTTGACCCGACCCTTGGCCAAGGCGAGATGACCCTTGCTAACCAATTCCCCATTGTAGTTAGGCCTTTTTGACAATGATAGGGCAACAGCGGTGGCGGCCCAGCCCTTGCCTACATCTTCATCTTCATTCTTTTTAAAAAAAAAAAAAATTCACTCATTTTTTAGAAAATAGAAAAATGAAAAAAAATTTAATAGTAAAATGACGAAAAATGCTCTTGAGGTCAGGCTTTTGTTTGAGAAAATAAGGGCATTTCAAATCTTTATTTGAAACAATGTCCACTTTAGGCTCTTCATTGAAAAAACGATGGTACTTCAAGTCCTTACTTGAAAATTTTCCTAATTATATGCAATTTTCTTTTTTGGCACGATGGTCAAGGGGTGTGCGGGTCAGGTTTAGTGCAATTTGACTTGGCTACCTATCCCACGCGATTTTAAGGTGTGCCCCCTCACATCTGTTAGGTGCATTCGGGATTTTACTATGCTCTAAAACCATGTTCAAAATCAAAACCATAAAAATATGAAAAAATCCCCTTCTCATTTACTATCAGAAATGAAAATAATTAATATTATTCATGGCTGTTAATAATATTATTTCTATATGAAAAACCTTTTCGCTTCTAAAATCAACGGAACTTATTTATTTAAATATAACCATACAACACTCTATTTATTAAGAACGAAAAAAAAAGTGACATGATATTAGGCTCTGTTTGTTTTGAGAAAAATGAATGATTTGAAAAATCAATTTTCTAAACAATGATTGCCTGTATCGCTTGAAATAATTAATCGATGAAAAATTATTTTCATTATCAATAATAATTTATGTGTAGACATCTTAAAAAGTAATAGAAATATTTTTCGTCCAATCATTTTTGTAAGCGATACAAACAGTCATTTTTTGAAATTATTTTTCAAATCAATTATTTTCTGCGAAACAAACGGGGCATTGGATTATATAAACTAAGACTGTTTAGGTCATTGATCTTGTACTCGATCCCCAATTTGAGTGCTCTAAACATTTCATTTTTGTCAATTTAGTCCTAAACATTTTGTCGATTTTTCAATTTATATCTAGACCTTTTGACAATATGCCAATTTTGATCGAAAATCGCTAACGTGACTGTCTACTTAGCATTGACCATCATACATGGCACGGCCCTACTAACGTAGACAATTTTTGCAATTACCTTTTCTTTTCTTTTTCCTTTTTTCCCCATTGGCCATCATTGGGCCTTGTCACCGCAATAATGGCCAGTCTAAGGCCCTCGCATGAGGCCAACGACCTCCACTGACTATCAGCGAGGCCCAACGGTGGCCAGCGAGGGAAAAGAAGATTAAGAAAAAAAAATAAAAAGGAAAGGAAAAAAAATAAAATTTTATAAATTGAAAAAAATTGTAAAAATTGTCCATCTCAGTGTCGGTCATGCCATGATGACTACCGCTAGCAATTTTCGGCCAAAATTGATCGGAATGACCAAATTGGCAAATGTTAAAAGGTTTCAGACTAAATTAGCAAATCATTAAAAGGTTTGGGACTAAATTACCACAATCGAAAGGTTTAGGACTAAATTGACTCCGTACAATAGGTTCAGAATTTTCTGGACAATTTTCTCAGATCCATGTGTGCTCCCTTGCTTCTCGCTAGCACAAAATTAGACAAACGCAAACGGCAACTTGGTCGGTCAACAATAATTTATCACTTCAGTTCGTAATCCAGTGTCGCAAATCACTTTCTATATCTGGAATACTAACAAGAATACTAAAATATATTACAAATCTTGCAAAATTAGCCTTGTTATCTCCAGCATTTTGGTTCAGAATTTTATCCCTCAGCGGCCAAATCTTTCATGCTGCTTGATCATCGCCTAAGCCTTCCTTTTTATCAGCATATGAACAAGTTGGACAAAGTCTCAAATAGATTCGTAATAAATACGGTGCTCCATCAACCAAAGATACTGCTGCAACTTCGGCTAAAGAGGAACATGGCTGCAGGTTCCAATAAATAAAAAAGATTCAAAAGAGATGAAGCTTATGCTACACTAGCATCATCAGAAAACCTTCTCTAGATTACTACTCTTTTCCCCTGAAAGGAAACTGAGCTCGGAGATGACAGGAGAATCAAGACACGAACGATGACTCTCAGATGGTTATTGACTGGAGAAAGGAATGGGAGAGTAGACGAATTTGCAGCTCTCAGATCAGAACCATCCACAATACACAAGCTTCCTGATGAATGAATATGCAACAATTCATACGACCAACCGCAAAGCGATCATGAAAGTTGTTCGAAGATGTCATAGTTACATGCCTGGCTTTGTCTCCTAATGAGACAGTCATACTGGTTCTGCATCACAACAGACTACGATTATTTGCATAGAGCAGAAGAAAACCCTTGTGCATACTCACATTAATCCACCTTGACAGACCAGTCACCATTAGCCGCTTCTCCCAGAAAACAGAAGGATACGAGACTCACTCTCTTTCCTAGCCTTCCAAGCAATGAGAATGCACACTCCACTAGTATCCAAACTAACTATACATATAATCTAAGAATTAAGCAGCCTTAACAGAATATGAGCTACCAAGAAGCCTAAGGAAACAATCAACAAAAGTGCACTTCTCAGAGTCGGAAACATCTCTGCTTATGAACACAAATTGTTATAGATGAATTGACCAACCCAACTGTGGATGGGTGAGAGTGAATCACTTCACTATAGAAAATCAACTCAGAGCATCTGTCACAAAGAAAGGTATAATCACCATAATCGCCTACACATTCATCATTCGAGAACAAGAAGAAATGGCATGGGTTTGTTAATGTATCAATTTAAAACTCCATCAAAATGCTGTCTTCTCGCTTATTTTTCATATCCGATCTCAGTAAAATTGTCCCAGTATGTAGTCTCTATCAGCTAAATGGATCTCAACTTGTTGCTTATTTTGTCAGTTCAAATCCGATCTCAGTTGAACTCAAACATTAAATCCCTCTGCACGGAGGCATGTTATATGAGCCTCAATCCATTTTTTGCAAGCATCTTCACCGTGCTGTACGATGCACTCATCTCTCAGCTTCTTTGTTTCAGGGCAAGCGCAACAGATCTTCTTTTTCGGCTTTGACTCGGGTGCAGCTGCTTTTACGGCAGAAACTTGGTTTTGCTGTGAACCTGGCAAAGCCAAGGCTGAGGAGCCATTTTCCAAAGGAAACCCTCCCATCCTCAGCACACTTGGAGACTATGCCAACTGATAAGAAACACGGATGGAAAAAGAAGATAAAAAAAAAAAAAACACAAACAATTAGAAAGATGAATGAACCTTTGAGAAGCGCATGGTAATGAACTGCCAAATTATCGGCTATACAGGCACGAGCACAACCAACACAGGTTTCTCCTTGTCTTCAAATCAAGTTAAAGTAACAAACATAAACATAAATTACCGACATTTATCAATATTCAATTGACATTCATCGATAATCAATTTTCGCCTTCAAATTCTTCAAAAAATATAGAGGCCGATTCAGCCCACTGAACTCACTTCACCGTATAAGCTAAATTTGATACTGAATATTGAGCATAAGAACCAACGCCAATCAACAAGCGCACCAATCCAAAGAATTTCATTGTTAAATTGTTTCTCTTTTCCTCTTCAGTTTCCCATAGAAGACGCAAAGCAGATACCAAAGAATCGCCCCTAAGCAGCCAGCAATAAGCTATAAAGAGATTAATTAACCGGTAAAAGCTCCGACAGATGGCCCAGAAGAAAAAAACTTGATATCCCATCAACACGCTACTGGGTGTTTGTATCCCAAATGCGTTCAGCGTGAAGCTAAAGAGAAATTTAAACAAACACGTGAGGTGCATCTTGTATCTGAAGCGAGTCAAATCAAACGCGAGCAAACAAAGGCAAAGACTTGGTGCGTGGACGAAATCGCCAAGGGCGCGGCAACTAGATGATCCGGGATAATTAACAGTGAATCGAGCAAACGATCGTCTCAAACAACAATCAGACCACCATTGAAGACAGGAGAAGAAGCGAGAAAAGCGAATAGAGAGAGAGAGAGAGAGAGAGAGAGAAGGAGGGAGGAAGGAATCTTACACTTTGCTACGGCAGGAGGAGAACTGTCGACGGCGGCAGCAGAATCGCAGGACGCAGGATCAAGAATGGGCAGCAACAGAACGTCTCTTGCAGAGATTTTGGCTGTGCAAAATGGGCCACATATTTTCGTTACTTTTTCAATTGGGCCCTCTTTCTCGACCCATGAAATTTTTTTTTAACTAGATTTGACATTAGATCTGTTATTTCAACGGCATATTTGAATGCATGTAACTTGTAATTTGAGTTCAATCACATCCTCCGTTCCTAAAGAAATCCAAATGTTTTAAATTTGGATGAAATTAGTTAGTAATTTGCGAAATTGGTATACTAATTACTTTGATGGATTCTTTGCAATCAATTGCATTAGCCTATCAACTTCATTAATCATTATTGACATATCTGAGTTACTCGCGGACTAGTTGATCTAATGTTTCCTTACTATGCAGGCTTAAGAAAGTCTTCCCAAGTTCACATACCTCTCAACGATCACAAGGATTCTGAGTGAAACTGGTAGAGAGAAACTCTGGATTTCTATTAATCGTGAGATGATACAAAAAAACAAAGAGTAGCGATATTTATACAAGATTCCCAATAAGTAACAACCGCAAATTTCTTTTTGATCTAACGGTGGAGACTTCATCTCTTCATCTAGCAATAACCTACATTAATTACAAGAATGTTATCAAATACAGTGTACATTTCATGACTCACTCGATTATCTTGGATCATCCTCTGCAAACTTTTTATCATGACGCTTAACTATCCCTTTTCTATTGTTATTGTCAGAACTACATCGATGTCATGTTCAACCAAGTCTAACTCGAATATTGTTATCGAAAGAACTTTGAGTAGAAAACAGGGTATTTTGGACCCATTAAGCACATGCTGCCATACCCTGATATATCGTCTGTTCAGCGAGAATCTCTATATTAATGGCAAAGAAAAAGAAGAGGAATCCATTTTTATATTCGAGAAGTGATCGCTCAGACACATATCTCACTTAATCACAAGTTAATACATATAATATGAAATATATTCAAATGCATATCCATTAGCCGTTGTATCCCAGTGAATTATGTGATGTGTGGTGGCATGATATCAGGTCAAATGATCAAAGCCAGTACTTTGTGTTGCGATGTGTATAGAACGTGCTTTCAAACTTCACAGTGGACAGACAGGCTCCAACTGCATCTGCTCTTCACGTATCTCTTCAATTCATGCATTGTATCAGGCAGAGCAGTATGAATCTCAAGATTGGCGATGAGAAGCCATCTTGATATTCCAGATGGGGGGAGTCTTGTTCCCAGTGAGTTCAGAACTCTGCAATAAAATGTGGTGGTCATCTTTTTTTCCTCTTTCAGCAATTGTTTCATTTGGTTCTTATCATATTAACCTTCGGTAGATGCTTAAAACACAGGAGAGAATCAGAGAGAGGGTATTTATTCCACATATGAAGAAAATTTACAGGCAAAAATTGGATTGCATTCAGCCAGCAAGAGCAGTAGCCCATATGAAACGGCTGCAGTGTCTGAATTCTGAGCTAAATGCAGACCCAGGGTGGTCCAGCAAACAAAAGCTCGACCCCTGATCAGTTCCTTTCACTCCTCAAATATCACAACAAAAAAAGATGAAAAATCCAAACTTCAGCATCTAAAATGACCCCGCTGAACAAATATAATTTTCAATTCACCCTTCATGTAATTATCCCAATTGCAAACCCATCCTGTTTCCCTGAAACCCAGAATTCACAAGTCACTTCACTTCCTGCACAGAACCCAAATTGGATCTCACCAAAGCATTGCACGATTTCGCCAAGCACCATCTTCCTATTTCAATCTGCAGAAACTCAGATGTTCTCTCTTTCGATTGCATCACTGCGATTGACTCCACGAGCTAATCGTACTTCTCTCTCCATGAGTACACGAGAAAGAAGATCCATGAAACTGCAAGTGCAATATCACCCACAACCTGCTTGGGCCACTCGCCCACGAGCTCCTCAACCTTCCTCTCAAAGCAAAACCTCCACACCGCCATGCCCACATGCAACACCACACACCCTTTTGCGAAGAAGCTCTGGAACTCCCTGTCCTTCACAAACGCCACCATCAGCAACAAGGACCCGATGGCGATGAGAAGCAAGCCCGAGAACGAGTCGGAGGTCCGAATCAGGAGCTGATCATGAGGGGTAGAACCTTGGGATTTGATGGCAGATATCTCCGTGGAATAGAACATCATGAGAGCTCCACTCGTGAGAGCCACCAGCGAATGCAACACGCAAATCAAGAAAAACCCAGGTGAGGCCATCCGAGGAAGGAATCAAAATCTGGGTCTTGATCTTCCTGTCGTCTCGAATTGAGATTTGATTCCAGGACGAACCTCCTTTAGACCCTGAAACCGTATCCTCGCATTACATTGCTTGATAAAAATGCCGATTCTTCTCACATCAGCTGAACCAATTGCCAGAAAACCATCTAAAGGTTCAATTCGTACATGTCGAGGGTCATAATCAAGCACCAACCAAGAACCCTAGGCACGCTACAAACACGAAAAACCATCTACATCAACTCTGATCCTACACCCAACCCGTGATCATCAATCACCCTCCAAAGCTCTTCCTCAGAATCTGCCTTTTGTTGGAGCAACGAAGGAAACGAAAGAGAGAGAGGGACACGAGACGGAAAGGAGCCAAGTGGCGAATATAAAGGACGCAACTTTTTCCTCTTTCTGTCTCGGGGGTGAAGAAGAAGAACGCGAGGAACGGGATGGGAACGGGATGGGATTGGAAAAGGCGTGCGGATTTGGATTCACACGAGATATATTGGGCAGATTGCTCAAAAGCAATCTGATCCAAATCCTATGCAATTCGTCCTAATTCGGGATTATTTTATTCCGGGTGGGGGTCGAAACGGACGTGAGCAAATGGATGAACTGGAATTGGGGAATGGGAGCGGGCTGACAGGTTACGTGCTTCGTTGGCATTGACCCTGCTTCTCCTCCGAGCGAATCCATCCATCCATGGCCGCCACTGTGCAGAAAAATTCCCCCTCGCCTGCCTTTCTCTCAGCCTCTCTGGTCGCTTCCTTGATCTGATCCGAGAAGAACATGTCGAATAGATTAAAGAAACTTCATGAGATCGGCTGCCAACCCATTGAAATTTATGGCAAGAACTATCGAGTTCTAACATGCGAGAACTTCCAACGTGCGATCAGCTCAGTAAAGTGTCGGAGGTTTATTGCCAAAATCTTTATAGGGAGGGACTAGTGAACATTAGCCAAAAGCCCGAGCCAGCTTGATGTTCTTTTAAACATTGGAGGCTTCCAATTGTAAATTCTAAATGCTTCTAGCTGAAGTTAAGAACCAAAAGATGCATAGCTGTTTTCACACTGTAGTTTTGTCTCGAATATGCTTAAACCGACACAGAAAAATCCATTTTGATATGCATAAGCCATAATTAGATCCTAAAAGGGGATGTTAAAGACGCCTAATATACGTGCTATCACTGATTTATGCGGGTGAATGTTAATGACCTCGCACTTTATCAAGGAAAGATTACAAATGCCAAGTCTCTAGGCGCACATGGCCTAGTGACCATGAGTTTGAGGGATGAGGAAGAGTGTCGAGATTGAATATCGAGACATGCATTTCGGTTGCGTGATTGCAAAGTGCAAGCGCAATGACAATGGGAAAATACTTGTGATTTCCCTCTTTCTCTTTCGCTGAACATAGCCTTATTTGAAGGGTGAATTCATCTGTTATGACGTATCCCCAATTCATAATCGATCTAAACCCTATAGCTTTCCCGTTACACGAGTGGAAAGGGCCTCAAGCAAAGAGGCAAGGGCAAAAAGGAGCATGCATCCAAGGTGCCTCTAGACTTTGCAAGTCGCTTTGACCATAACACGTTCCTTTGTCTCGGTTTTTAATCATCAAAGGTGATGATGGCCACCGAGACATTTTGCCCATCGCAATTCTCTCAATCTGGAGCTGTGTCCAGTTGGTTTTGTACCCTGACCCGTCGGCAAGGGTTATGCATTATTCTAAATCAAAGGATGCCTCAGATGACCTTCAGTTTATTTTATTTGCCTTGCCCAATTTGAATTTCGAAGAAGAATGAACAATTTTTTCTATTTTTTATATATGTGCAATTCTTTTAGCCCATCAGCTGTTTCTTGTGTTAGCTATCGACGCACAATCACACGAAAAAGAGTAAAAAATCGAGAGAGAGAAATCAAGACGCAAGATTTTATCTTGGTTTACCCTTAAACTAGGGTTATGTCCAGCAGAGGATTCCACTATAATTTAGCACCTCGCCCCTCTCGTTACATCGCTCAATTAAAAGAGAAAGAAAGTATATATAAGCAGTAGCTATTTATGGGCTCAAGCCCAAACTACTAATAGAAAATATGAGCTTAAATCATAAAAGCCCTCTGGTTTTCAGGGGGTGCTGCCCCCTTCAACCCCCGCCGGGGCAGCCCGCCCGCTCACCTAGGAGCGGGACTCTAGTGCTTTTCTGTCGATGGACAGTATGAACCACACCCCAACATCGTATTGAATAATAATATCAAAACACGAGTACCGCAAGATTTAAGAGAGAAATCATAAATTAAAACGAAATTTACCCTGACTAGAATTTTAACTGCATAGTCTATCTGGTTTATTTGGAAAACTGCTAGCTGTGGATATATACTAATTCTTAGTGATTAAA